>JALIRH010000029.1:0-600000 GCA_023055505.1 Callipepla californica brunnescens
ATAGAGCTTCATCAGTCATCTCCAGCCACTTTCTCCCTGCACTTGTGATTCTGGGAGTGTGTCGCAGCCTCCTCAGCAGTCTGCTCCCCAGACCCCCTCTGGTAGTGTCCTCTGCATGGCAGCTGCTCTGCAGATCTCAGAGTTCGCTTTCAGCCTCTTCTGTTTCTGTTAAATCCTTTCTGAAATTAAGAGATCATGGCTGCACACCACATTGAAGCTGCAGGAAAATGATGGATTTTTACAATGACACAAAGGCATTTGTTCTCTTTCTTCCACAATATTTCCTATCACTTAATTGGTTTTGGGACAGCTGTCCTGCCTTGAGCTGTCATCTCCATAGAAAGGTGCACACCTGCATTGTTCTGCTTCCTGGCTTAAAAACAAGCAAATTAAAGAGCAGTTCTTTGTATGAAAGGTCTTAGTGCATTCAACAGTCCAGGTTCAGCATTGTCATCTTAGCCTCAGTGAATTCCTGTCTTTGACTTCTACACATTCTGGTCTCAAATGGGCATATTTTAGTGCCCTCTTTCTCATAAGAAATGTTTATTTTCTTCTTCAAGTGGAAATGCAGCACAGTAGCGCTCGTTCAAGGGGAATGTGCCTCCTGTTTTGTTGCCTCCTTGGTAGTACCCCTGGCTGAAGGCTGAACCTTCTGCTCAGTGTGGGGAAGGTGAATCCAGCAAACCCCATTTGTGTGAGACCGAGGCTAATTTTAGTAACACTGCTTCCCATCGCGGCTCCAGCTGGGCACCGGAGTCACGTAACCACTGAGTCACAAGCCGGCTTTTTGTGAACAATTTGGCATTTTTTCAATAACTGAAGTGAAAAGGCAAAACTTTCACATCTGTCAGCTTTGGTAGCTTTTGATTCTCTGCCAAGCAGCATTCAGGACAGAGCTGCAGTGGTGCTGGGCCCGAGTGAGGAGTCTTTCTGCAGATGTGGCAAAGCCATAATCAGAAGCACGTTCGCTTACAAAAACAAAAGAAATGAAGAGAGCTTTGGAAACAGATTTATGTGGGCTAGACTGATGCTGTTAGGAAGGAAATCTTATTGCCAGTTTCACAAAAGAGTATGAAAAGAGTTGGTGGGTAAGATCCTACGTACACAGTAAAGAAGGGAATGCTGCATACTCCTTTTCCTAGAAGGTTTTATTACGTAGAAGTCAAGGGAATTGGAAAGGTTCAAATCATCATGCTTAGAAGTGTTACCACACAATTGCTGATGTTCCAAATTGTGTGTACCTGACCTGTGACCTGCCATCCTTCATCTCAAGAAACTTGCATCCTGGCTGGTGAAGATAATGAACCACAGACCTCCTTCCTTCTCTTTACCTTTACACTTAGGGAGAAGCTGTGGTTCTGGTGTCAGACAAAGAGGAACAGCCATCCAGGTGGTTTTCCTATTAGCTAATTAATTCTACTAATGCAATACACAGAGACAACACATTTCAAAGAGCAAATACTGCCATGAAGTGACGGAACATCCAGCAGGTCCAGGGGCTTGCTGGGGGAACTCTCTCCCTGGATGTTTCAGATGCTGTATTTGCACAGACCTTTTTGAAGATTAATATGCAGCTTTGGCAGAGGATCTATATGTATTTCTATTGATCTGTGCACATGTTGCCTTTTGTATATTCAATCCCAAGCAATGGTAGACTCGAGGGGGAGAGAGCTATTTCTGGAACTACCTATGTCTTATTGCTACATGTGATGACCTTTTGCCCTCTGTAAACACACATACCAGTTTTCAGAAGCTTTTTTTTGCCTTCATAGAAGGAAATAATGCAGGCTCTGAACAATCCCTCATCTTATAATGTTGATTGATAGGATATTTGCAGAAGAGCTCAGTGCTCTAGAACAGGTGATAGTGAGAACATCTTTCTGTCTGAAGGTGAACTCCAGGCGCTTAATTGTGCTTATTTTTGCTTCCTTGTTGGGACAGAATCACAGCTTGGTTGCTTGGCCCTTTTTCCTTTGTTTTAACCTACAGATTTTGCCACACTGCTAGAGAAATACTCAAGTTCATGAAATGTTTGCTTGCAAAATACATGTGGAGCAGCAGCAGAGGGCTCCAAAAAGCAAGCAACAACATAAAACATAATGCAATGTCTTACCAGTTCATGGGGTGGGGTGAGATTCCCAGCCAGAAGGGCACTGCTTATCTCCGGAGTTTTGCATCACACAGCTCTGTCACGTTGTCTGAGGTACACCTGTCAGTAGCAATGCAGCTGTTGGTACCAATGAGTGCACCTGGGTTTCTCCTGCTTCACTTCTCATGCAGGGTATGATGACTGAGGGCAAAGTTGAGACTGTGAGTACATGTACTCTTTATGTTCTGGCTTTCTGACTTTTTGTTTTGCTTAATATGATATTCTGTAAGAGCTTAACTTTGAACCTGTCAGCCTTAAATCTGAGTTAAAAATCCTTATATAATCCATACAGGTACTGTGCAGCACTTGTTAGATGTCCTCTTGGAGTGGAGAAAATTATTTGTTCTGTTGATTACAAGAAAATGTTGAGTCATCTTTGGTTTTCTTTGCTTTGTTTTGTTTCAGGTGGATACTACTGTTAGATGTGAATTCCTAAGGTCAGAGTCAGAAGAGGTAGGATGCCTCACTGCAGGAGCTGGGCCTGAGGAGCAATATGTCGAAAACACGGTTTCATCTGTACAAGCCAATAACGGGGAGGGAGGAAACAGTCCACAAGGGAGGGACTTCCATGGTAAGAAGAGATTCTATATTTTTTTTCAGAGATTAGCAAGATGGCTGCTCTAAAACTAACCATTACAGAAAAGAGAAATCAGAACAGGTTAGCTCTTGTCTGCAGTGCGTTTCTTTGTACCTTCAGTTAAAATACTGCTTCTGTACAACCTTTCAGTGTACTTACTGATACACTTCATGAGATACACAGATTTCTCATGCGGGAAAGAGTATAAATTGTGAGTAAATGAAACCTCCTGTTCTGGGGGTTGTGTCAGAAACATAGATGTCACAATACTGAGATGAACCTCATAGATATGTGTCCTAGAGCACGACAGTGGCATGAGGAAGGATTGAGTAATGAAATGACAACTGAAATAGCAAGGAAGAAAACAAAAAACAAAAAAACAACAAACCTATGAAGTACAGAAGGTGACAAAAAATTGTTTCAGACTGCTGATGCATCTGCTGAAATACATGAAAGAACCAAGCAGCAGAGCATCGTGAGGCCAAACAGTTCACCAAGCCTTATAACCAAAGGAAAACCTCAGTATCTTCACAGCAGAGAGGCGTAAGAGGACACCAAGTATACTTCAGTTCCCTTCTAGAGAAGTTGGTGTGGCATCCAGGTCTTGCAGGAAGCTATTTCCCTCACAGCTGATCATCAAAGAACAGGTTGTAGAGTTTGAAGAGCAGTTCCTCACTTCAAAGGATAGTTTCCAGGTTCCAGTTATGCTAGCTAATAATTCAGCTCACATGCCCATCGGTTTCAAAAGTGTGAGTGAGGATAAAGTCTTTTATCTGGAAGCTATAAAAAAAAAAAAAAATGAATTGGATGTCACCTTTAACTTTTGTTTAAAATGCAGAATTGAGGGTTCTTGTCTACTTACTTCCTGATAACATGGACAATCAGTATGCTTCTCAGTTTTTGTATCTACAGCTGAAGTTTATTTAAGTAAAATGTACTTACTTGCAGAAACATTTTGGAAAGCTTTTCCATGGGATTGTTTTACAGAAATGAAACACTGCTATGCTAATTGGATAATTAGCAGTGATTAGTGTAGTTGCTCTCTGGGAAACTTGATAGTCATCCGGGTGTGCATGTCCAGTGTTCAACCTTTTAGGGTTGGTAGGATAGAGAATAGATACAGACACCACACATGAACCAAACGTGATCAGGGTCAAGTTTCCCAAGATAAATAGGGCACATGATACTGGCTTTGAGGATGCAGTGCCCGTCCCCTACATTCCAACTGCAAGCCTGGAGGAAGTATGTTTAAGAATAAGCTGACTTCTGCCAGCTTCTGCATTTATCTGTCTGTACCTCCTTTATTCTATGTGTCTTCAGACACAACCTCTTCCTTAATCTTTCTAAGCTAAAATTGGGCACAGTGACCATTCCCAACTGTTTCCTCATAACATGTCAGTATGGGAGCCATGAGGTCATGGCCTGAACCAGTGACTGAGCACCAGGTGAAGGGGCACAGCCAGCCCTGGGAGCCTGGTGGGTCACCCCTCCCTGCCTCATTTAAGGGCTGGCAGCCACAAGGGAACAATTCCTAGTTGGAGATCACCTCCTTTGGAGAGTTTGGTAAGCTCTGGTCCTTGGAAAGGGGTAAGCAATTCCTTCTTTCTTACTGGACTGTGATTGCTACCTTTCTTGGGTGATCCAGAACTGTTTCAAAGTAGTTATAGCTGCTGTCTCCTATCTTTGTCCTTTGAGTGTGAGTCCTGCCATTTTACCTCTTTTCCTTTGGGCACCCATTTGCATGTTTCCTGAGCCCACAGTTTGATACCCATCCTGCTACAGAGCAGACTCTTGTTCTGCCTGTTTCAGTAGGTTTGTGACATTGTTCCCTTGTCTTTGCTGTGTGGTGACACCAAGTTCAAGGTATCACATGTCGAGAGACAGTGTAGTGGAGTATGAATGTCTGTTGAACAGGGTTCAAGATGAAGAGTCTGTCTTGTCCAGTGTCTTGTCTCCAAAAACATCTTTGGCATTTTTGTGCTATTATGTAAAAAAAAAGACCAGTGAACTTTTCTGCTGTCAGATTCTCTATTCACTTCTCAAAGCTGCGTAAGCTTTGAGTTTTCTGTGGAAATGAAGGTAGTTAACACAGGTTAATTACACAGCGGATGAAGTACCTTGTTCTTTTTTTGTTTCAAAACGTTTATTTTAAATGTGTTTCCTTTAAGTATATCCTTTCTCCTCATATGCTGACTGTCTTTGCAATCAGTGGGAGCTCATCTCCTTTGTTAAGAGCAGAACTACTTTTGAGTTCTTCAGAAAGTCAGAAGCTGCAGCAGATACGTCATCCCGAACTGACTGTGTCCTCCATACCCTTCCTACTCTTTCTTGAGTGTGCTGGCATGGCTCTGTAGTATGTGGCATGTTTATTGTTGGTACATTGAGCTGTGAGGGGCAGCTTGCACCTTTCAGAGACCACTTTTTTTCAGTGCCCTAGCTTGCTCTCAGTACATGGATTTAAAGGTGCTGCTGGTGAGTCTCCTTGTATTGACTACTTGCTAGTTCAGCTCATCCGTACAATAGGGTTTTTGGGATAGGTTTGTCAGCTTAGGTATAAATGGAAAAAATTTGTCTTCAGTATCTATACCTGCAACAAGTATAGGTGGACTTCACAAATGATTTATAGAGACTGATGGAAACTGTGTCCCCTCCTATCTTCTCTGTGTTGCACTGTGCAGATCCACTCATCTAGTGACTGTAGTGACTGTGCTTTGTGTTTCCTCTTCCAAGAGAGCACCTAAGAAGGACCAGATTCTGACTATAGAGGTTTTTGTTTGCAGCCTTTTTTTCTGGAAATAGTGGTCTCAGAATGGAGCAGGTAGAGAATGTTATTTCTGAATTTAAGCATTCTGAGCCATTTAGGAAAGAGCCGACATCTTCTATGGCTGTCTATTTTTTAATTTATTTTTTTTTAAGTGAGTTATCCAGTCCTTTTCTTTGCATAGTGTGGCAACTTCCTCCAAGGTTCTGTCACGCAGGAGCACAGACATAATACTGAGATTGCACTGACATTTACCACCCACTCCCTTGCAGCTACAGCTGTAGCACTCTCTCTCATTCACTGTGGATAGATTTATAAGTGTGGTTGCTAAGGACCAGTCATCATTCAGCAAAGGTCTCCCGTGCATGTGTTATTATTTTCTGCACCTTCCAGAGGAAAGTAATCTTAGCATTCATCCAGCATTCCTCGTAAGACAAGGTGAGATCCCCTACAGAGGTGTTGGTGCAGGGACAGGCCTGGCCCAGGGGTGCTCCTGGGCTGGAGCAGGACAAAGCAAAGTTGCTCTCAGGAATCTGAACTGCAGCTTCTTACTCCAGCTCAGCTGTCATTACTTTGGCTTCATTATGAAGGACTCCCATGTTTCCTGTGCTGGCAGTCTGCTGTTTTGGATGGGTGGTTCTTAGGTGCTGTTTCTTAAGCTGTTGCCTGCTGCTCCATTGAGCGGCTCCTCAGGCTTTGTTCCCAGCAGTCTGCTTTGGAGGAGGTGAGCATCAGGAAGCAGCTCCTGCCTTTTCCGCAGGTACTTCATAGTGTAGAACAACAAGGGCTGGAATTCCTTTCCTAAGATGTGAGTGCATCTGTTACAAGATTGACATTCACAAGGGCAGTGGTCCTGTTGTGACTTCATCATGTTGCTTCCTTGACCTATAAGGTGCTGAATTTGATCTTTGGTATGGTTGCACATTGGAAATGTTTGGCGTGAGGTGAGATTTGCAGAAGTCTGTTGCTTGGCCTGTCTGTGGCACTGTGAGTTTCCTGTAGACTCTTTGCAGCAGCTATGGCAAACCTTGAAGCAGCTGTGCCTTTTGTGCACAGGAGATGGTACGTATCACAGGCAGAGTGGGCATTTCTGTAGGTACTGCTGAGGCCTTACAGCAGTTACTATTTGGTAGCTGGTACTCAAGGCACTGAATACATACATAGTAAGTTTTGCTAAATGAGAACAATTCCTGTTCCTGTAGACCTCAGATTGTGTGGTTACAGCCTGCCTCTCTGGCCACCTTACCTGCTGAATTACAATCCCTATGTATGATGCTTCGCAAAACTTGCAGACTGATATTTACACATTATTTCCTTTTATTCCTAGATTTCTATCTGCTGGTGGATTTTACTTGCACACAGGAGCCCATTCCACAGGAAGAAACAAGAGAGTGAGAAGTGGGTGACAAGTATGTGAAAATGTGCAGCAGCTGCCAGCTGGGCTCTCTTGTCAGACTCCAGGGGCAGTGCCTTGCACACAACAGGCGCTTTGGATCATTTCAGCTGTTTAAAGAAACCAACACGCACAAAGAAAAACACTATTTTGAACAAGCTTTCCCTTCAGCTCTGTGGGATGTCAGTCACCCCGTGGATTTTTTACACCTATTCCATTCCGTTTTCTACCTGACAAGTTACAAAGCATCTAGTGGTTAGAATTTTCAATACGAGGTAATTACTTAGCTGCTCATCTTCTCAGACCTGGAAAGTCTGCACTCCCTCTAAACTGGAACAACCTTGAGAACTTTGTGTAAACCTTTCTTACTGGGAAACAAGTCGTTTTTAGCGCTGTGCTCAGAATCTTTCTGTTTAGCATGGTTGGAAGCCGCAGTGCACCCTGCACAGTTGCTGTTCAGTGCTCTCACCATCTTTGCTTAAAGTCACACTGTGACCCTGTAATAGGAATTGTGTATGAAACAAAAGCATAGGGAAGTCACAAGATTCCAGGTCTGAACGGGTCAGGGGATTGGGAGAGCTGCTGGAGGGAAGATGAACTAATTCCTTTTGGTTCTGATGATATCTGTAGTGCTAAGTTGAGTTGTTTTAGTACTTTATCTTAATAGGTCTTAGATATGTTCTTAACTTATTTAATAGTCACTTCTAAGTTCTTAACTTATTTAATAGTCACTTCTAAGTTCTTAACTTATTTAATAGTCAGTTCTATGTTCTTAACTTATTTAATAGTCAGTTCTATGTTCTTAACTTATTTAATAGTCACTTCTAAGTTCTTAACTTATTTAATAGTCACTTCTAAGTTTTGAATAGCTATGTACTTGTATTTAAGTGGCAAGTGCCACTTCCCTTTTGCGGTCATAACCTCATTTCACAGCCAGACAATAAAGTGCTTCCTGCTACTTTTCTATAAAGCAGTCGAAGTTGTACAGAAATGGGCAACAAAGAATGCTGTATTTGTGGTCTATCTGTTTTCAAGAACATATATCAAGAAAATACAAGAACAGTGTGTTTTCACTCATGATTGAAAAAAAGCAAAGTTTCTTTACATTTGCATTAAAAATAAATAAATAAATAAAAGGCTGCAAAGGCATTCAGAGCATTGCTGGTTTGGGGAAGAAAAACTGAAGTCTGTGTGTGGCTGGAAGGGTGACAAGGCAGGTGTTGATTGAAGGCTGGAGGGGAGATGAAAGAGTGCAGGAAAGGAGAGATGTGGAGAGGAAGCAGCAGCAAAGATGAGAAGGCTAGGCACTGCTGTCAGCTGACAGCACAGATCTTGCACTGACCAACAGCTTTCAACTGAACTACACTTCCTACCGAGAAGCACTTCATTATTACTGACCTGTTTTAAGCGAGAGGAAATTTCCAGTGTTACCCAGAAACACCTTTGCTCAAAGACACAGGCAGTCCAGAGGGATCTGCCCAGGGACCGAAGGGACTCGGTACCTTCTCCTCATCGTCAGACTCACTTGGTGAGTCAAGCACACTCCCATCCGTGTGACACAGCCACCCAAGAGCTATGAAGCTGTTTCCTTCTCGCTTTCCTCCTGCCGCATCTGCTGTGAGCTCGTCTTGTATGACCTGGCATGAGCCGTGAGGCACCAAAAGGTGGAAGCCATGGCTTTGCCGGCAGCATGCAGCACTCTGGATGCTGATGAAAAAACATTCCATCGTTAAAAAGTCATCTGTTTTGCAGCTATGGGCTCATCTACAAAGTACTGGAGGGAACACTTTGAAGGGACTTCTTAGTTTCATGGACTCATGCTCTGCATTTTAGTTTCGAACTACATATTGCTGAGTATGGCCTGAGTTATGGTAACACCATAAAACCACTCCAATCCCACCACCAGGCCTTTGTGGTCTTCTTGAGCTCCAGCTGCACAGGGAAAGAAGAGAAGGGAATTTCACCAATGTAATGCTGGAGACAGCCTGAGAAAGCGTGGGCTTTTCCTTCATTTTCAGCTTTGCATTCAGCGTGCTTCACTTTCAGTTTAGTGCTGTTTACACCTAGCAGTAATTTTTAAGAGGATAAATCATAGATTATTACTGAATTTAAAAAACGCAAAGCTCCTGGGAAGATGTGTCACCTTCACGCGGGTTGAAAGCGCTCACTGGAGCTGTGGGCCACTCCTCCACAGCACAGCCTTATCTGTCACAACGATGCTGGCAGTAGTCCTCTTTCCCACTGTTGCTAATGTCTCAGGATAAGGACAAACGCACTCCATCTGCTCAGCACGGAGCAATAATCCTGTGGCAGAGACGCAGCACCGTCACCCAGCCCTCCTTACACACACACCGTCCCTTTTCTCTGCCCACTCTGATGCGAAGGGACCCCCACCCCAACATTTCTGAGCCAGGCACAGGCCGAGGGGGGAGAGCGAGGGCACGGCGGGGCCGAGGGACCACAGGCACCGAGAGGGCCGAGGGAGCGCGGTCCGACTCCTGAAGGGAGCGGGGCGGCTGAGGGCACGCGGGGCGGCGGGGACAGAGATGGCGGAGAGGCCGCCATCCACGGGGATGCCTCGCTCCGGGGCCGTGCTGCCTCGCTCCGGGGCCGTGCTGCCTCGCTCCGGGGCCGTGCTGCCTCGCTCCGGGGCCGTGCTGCCTCGCGGAGAACCTCGCGCGGCGATCTTCGGGTGGATAACGGTTGAGCCGAGCCGCAGCCATGGAGGTGCCACCGCCTCCGGCCGCTTCTCTCAACCCCAACAACTTCCCCGCCAAACTGTGGTGGCTGGTGAACAGCCCGCGGATCCGCTCCGTCCGCTGGGACGCCCTGGGCGAGGGGCTGCTGATCGAGCAGCCGCTGTTCGAGGCCGAGGTGCTGGGCCGCTGGGGCGGCGACGTGGCGCTGGGGGAGCTGTTCAAGAGCAACAAGTTCCCCAGCTTCATCCGGCAGCTTAACCTGTACGGCTTCCGCAAGCTGCAGACGTCAATGGAGCACCTGCACCACTACTACAGCCCGCACTTCCGACGCGACCGCCCCGAGCTCCTGGAGCGCCTCAAGCGCCTGACGAGAGCCAACAAAGCCAAGGCGGCGGCGGCCGGCCTGGACCTGGGCAGCCGCCCGCCCAACCGCTCCTGGCTTCCGACCCCACCGCCCGGCAGAGCCGACGGAACCGGTGAGCTGCGGGCGGCTGCGGGCGACCGCGGGCGGGCGGGCGGGCGACCGCGGGCGGGCGGGCGGGCGGACGGGCGGACAGGTCTACCCGCACCCGAGTGCGGTGCGGCGCCTCACGGACGGCTCCGCTCTCTGCGGGGCCGCAGAGCGCCGCCCGCTGAGCGGAGGTGCGAGGCAGGAAGTCGTGGCCGGGTGAAGGCTGAGCACGTGAGAGCGCGCTGTATTTCTCCTCCGCCCTCCGCTAGGGGCTGCGAGCTGTCCAAACGTCGCCCGGCTTACCCCGCAGGTGACGCGCGGCGCTGAGCAGGTCGGCCCTGCCGTCCCTCCTTCCTGAGGCTGACGCGGGCAGGAGGGGGAGCGGGGCTGCTCAGCCCGGAGGGAATGAAGCCGGCGGCAGCGCTGCCTCCTGCGCAGCTCTCTGCGCGGCTCGGGCTGGCCGGGTGCTCGTGCTCTCTTATTGTTTCCGAGTTGGAGCTGTGATCTAATTCATGTGGTGTTTTCGGTGACTTGTGAGAAGTTACACCTGTAATAGCGAGAAAACAAAAGGAAACCTTTGAGAAGGGAGGAAATGCGCTTCAATATTGTGGCCAGAAAATATTGAAGCATTTAAGTTTTGTTTGGTTTTTTTTTTCAACACTTCTAAATTTTGGGTCGCTCGCTGCAAGGAAGGCATGGAGGCTCTGGAGCGTGTCCAGGGAAGGGGATGGAGCTGTGAGGGCTCTGAGCACACTGATGGGGAGCGGCTGAGCGAGCTGGGATGGGTCAGTGTGGAGCAGAGGGGGCTCAGGGGAGACCTCACTGCACCCTGCAGCTGCCTGAAAGGAGCTGGTGGGGAGGGGGGGGTCAGCCTCTGCTCCCAGGTGACAGTGATAGGATGAGAGGTGATGGCCTTAAAATGCACTGGAGGAGGCTCAGGTTGGATGTTAGGAAAAATTTCTTCTCCAGAAGAGTGGTGCTGCAGTGGCACAGCTGCACAGGGACGTGGTGGGGTCACTGTCCATGGAGGTGTTCCAGGGCCATGGAGATGAGGCACTGAGGGATGCAGTTATGGGCATGGTGGGGATTAGACTTGGAGATCTTAGTGGTGTTCTCCAACCTTAATGATTCTGTCCTTCTACCCTGTCAGCGAAATCAGGTCTGACTGGTCGGTGTAATGCAGGCCATGGGTAGAGGAAATCCTAAGAAAAATATGACCTTTAAATCATTGCCCCTTTTGTGGGTGCATTTTTGCCCCTGTTAGCTGGTGTTTGCTCTGTCAGCCTGAGTTTCTAGAAAGGAAAAAGGAACAAGGAAAACATTGGTTCTTATGCAGTCAAGTTCTGACAGGCTGACAATTTCCTATGCACTCTGTGCTGTGCTGTTCAGGGGCATGTCTTCCTTTGCTGTAAATATGAGGTTATTTGATAGATGGAAGATATTTCTGTTTGCAAAGTGTCCTGCTGTTCCAAGTGTCTAGCACGTGTTAAATGTCCAGGAGCAGTTCCTGTAAAGCAGCTGGCAAACTGTAACCTGACATCATCTTAACTTCCCCATCCACAGGTAAAATATAAACAAAAGAATTATCGTAGCTCTCTCCATTCTCTGTTTCTGTATGATAAAAATACCAAACTGGAAATAAACAGCCCTAGATGTGAACTCTTACTGAACTGTGGGGGATGAGTGGTATTCATTTAGTGACCCTTAATGATTTTACATGAATTTGCAGAACAGTGGCTGTATGTTGTCTATTTCTTTGATTAGTTCCTATCGGAGGAGTGGGAGCTAAATGGGTGGCTGTTTTTCAGAACTCAAGCTGTCCTGAAGCTCATTATTAGCATGGCTACATACAGTGCTGCAGGGAAGTCACAAGTACAGTAATACTCTCCAACGTTCAGTGAGGCATCCTGGGTCAGTGTTCCAAGAATGTCAGATAACCTCTAACAGAAATTACGTTGCCATAAGCAAAATGGCATTTCACAAAATAATAATCCAGAGATGGATAAAAGAAATATACAAAAAATGAAACAGCAAAATTGTTTGGGTTGTCTTAGTCTAAACCAAAATGACAAGTGATCTTATTAATCAAAGCAAGTTTGTTTAGTTAACAGAGGGTATTCTTTATTACAAACATACATAGTAATGAATTACAAATGAATTGCTGAGCTTGAAGCATCCTTTCTCATTCTTCTTAAGGACTTGCAGAAGAATTAAAACCCAGGCTATGATAGGATATAGTCCAGCAAAGGAAGAAATCTGTTTTAGAATTTTAACACTTCAAAAAGTTATGAGAACAACAGTAGCAAAAAACAAAACCCGCTAAGGGCTAAGTGGCAACCTCTAAGCACTGCTGCCAGATCTGGATTACAAATCATTAGTCTTTTTTTATCAGGTTGCTTCTAATACTTATTCCCTTTATTACTGCTGGTGCCCTTCTGTATCTTACACAGAAGCTGAGTCCTCTGCAGCCCAGCCTTCCTCCAGTGCTAATTTGCAGCTTGAGTTTTTCGTACAAGAGAACAGGAGGCTAGTGCAAGGAGTGACCCTGGGGAGGAAACAGTTGCTTCTATATCCTTGCTTACTGCTCTTTCTTCAGATCCAACAATAGATCTCCACTGCAGCTGTTACTGTGTGTTCGGGTGGAAGAACTGAAGCAAAGGTTGCCTTCCCAAATAGAGCGGGAGGGCCCTGGCTGCTTATATTACCTCTCATTCCCTTTGACAGTTCCTTTCATTAACTATTGCTTTATTCTGTGCCTAATGCAGGGCTGCTGGCTGTAGGACAGTTTTGTGAGCCTTATCAACAACACAGCTTTCTTCCTTACTCCTACATCTCGGCCTCAGCGCAGAACTGCAGCACTTTGCCATCCAACAGCTTCGAGCAGAATCCAGTCCCGTCCAGAGCACAGCAGAATTCCCTTCTGCTGCTTCCAGAGCACAATGCATCCTCAGCCTTCCCAGACACGGGGATTGCCTTTCCCACATTGCAGGGGCTTCCAACAGAGGGCACGTACACCCTGCAGCCCAACTTCTCTCCTGTGCCGCTTCAGCAGGTCTCTCAAGCCATTGCCGCTTCCTCTGCAATGTACAGCAGCTGCATGCCTCCCCTGCACTACTCACAAGCCTATTATCCAACAGGTAAGAAAAAAAATCTAAAAGTGATATTCTATATATATATCTATTTTCACAGTGTTCTGTCACGTGTGTTTCAGTGAGAATTAGAAACTGTAAAGACCTTTAAAGCAAAAAGGTTTTCTGTTCCATATTCCTGCCCTCCCTCCAGACTTGGTCTCTGGTGATTTTCCATCCAGCCTCTCTGCTGAGGCTAAAGGGTGAGGAGAAGAACATTTGTCTGTAAAGAGGCAGTGTTAGCCTAACTTCCCCGTTTTATTTTAATGAAGAGAAACTGAGGGCGATGATGTTAAAGCACAGAGAACTTGTTGAAAAGTGACATACTACTCCTTGCTCTCATGCTTTCCCAAGCAACTTTTTATAGTCAAAGATCAGTCACAAGTCTTCTGCAGAATGTTTCATTCTGCTCTATGATCTGTCAAGTCTTTTTTTCATGAGCTTCCTCAGTAGTGTCTGTGCTGCAGACTGGGGAGTTACAGAAATCTCCGCTGTATTCATTTGTCTGAAGCATTTCTGCTGAAATTTTCAGCCTTACTTCAGGCAAGTTTTTCTTTTTCTTTTCTTTTTTTGTTTTGTTTTGTTTTGTTTTCTAGAAGAGAACTAATTGAAGCAAATTATTGTCCCATTTCCTGCTCTTGCCTTGAACTAGAAGAAATATGCTTGTTTTGTTTGTTTATTTATTTATTTTATTTCCCTGGAACTTCTGAAGCTCAGAACATAGTGACTCCTGACTTGGACAAACCAAAGCTCAGTCGGTACTCTCACTTTCTGCCTGTTCCTCCCTTGGCAGCTGCACCTTCACTGAGTCAGATATCCCTGTTTAGAAATCTTACACGTGGTGGCTGCTGTCGTTCTCCAAAAAGTACACAATGAAATCTTCATGTCTTTTGTGTGTGTGTGTGTGTTCTGAGACCTCTGCTGAGAATGCTTGCTTCTACTGCCAGCAGTAACCACTAGTTTCCGTTACATACTTCTTGTCAAGGAGGGATTCTGAGGAATTATGCAAATCCTGTGGACACTTGTAAAGATTTAAGAAACAGGGAACCTTTTGCCATATGTTCCCTGCCCTCTGGTGCTTACAAAGATTACTGGCAGCTAGTGCTTGCATTACGAGCTGCAAGTTATTAGGTCTCCTCCCAGGAGCAGGGTGAGCCGAGATGGGAGATGGTCCCTGCTTGCTTCTACCTGGGTATGGATCATCTTGAGTTTTAGATGTCTCTATCTCTGTGAAGCATGATAAAAGCATACCAAACTTTTCAAGTTGTAATAATAAGACATAATTCAACCTGAAATAGAGAACGTTGTGGAGGCTGAGGCTGTGGAAATTTCAGTGAACTCATTACTAGTTTTGAGAAGAAAGGTTTGCCATTTCATTAGACAGTATTAAAAATGTTTTCATTTTCAGTGTCACATTGGACAGCATTTGTACTGTTGATCCTGTGTACCTCTTCATCTCTCTGCTATCCTTTATTCAGTTTTATATTACTGCATACAGAATGCGGGAAGCTTATTTTTTCATATGTATACATGAGAAAAGTCTGCTTTCCTTCATCTTGAGAGCACAAAACCAGGAGTAGCTTATTTGGAAGGTGATAGTTCAACTCAAAGTATATATTTCATAAGAGAAGGGATAAAAATATATGCTCACTCTTGGAGCTGACTCTTCATTTCGTGTATAATGAACATAATGTTTTTGAAGTCCTGCTAAATGAAATCAACGTTGGGCTTTGTGAAAAGATTCATCTTTATGTATATTCAAATGCATTTGTTAACTTAAGCAACAAAGATTTCCTTGTGTTTTTCTTTATTTATTTATGTATTATGATTCTTACTGAAAAGGCACTAAAACTGTTCATCTGGATTTTCTGCTAGCATTTGAACATAGTTTTAAGGATTTAATTTTGTGACTTCAACTTTCTACAAAACCTTTGGTAATTGTGGGATTGCATCAAAGGAGTGTAGTGAAGCTTGATAATCGTAGAATATCCTAATCATTAAAAGTAAGTCAATGAGACTATGTGAGAAATATTAGTTACTGGTGCCACCTCATACTGCAGGTCCAGTTGTGCTTTTTGCATGCACCTGTGGCTGTAGAGTTCATTTACATGTGATAACCTTTTGTGAGTGACAGGTTAGGAGTGGTTATGCTATTCTGAATGATACATCCTCTGTAAGGATAAATCTTTTTCTATGTAGAGCTTAAAATTCACATATGCCTTGGTCAAAAGGGGCTTCTTAAAGTAAATAAGCAACTGAAAACAGAGTGTCTGCTTTAACACAGCATAAATAGCACCACATTTTCCCTTGAGAAAAGCACACTGGATGCATTAGTAATGCACTTGTAAAACTAGTAGTAGGATTTATCTTGCCTAAGATTCATCTGAATGTATAACATTAACTTGTATATGCCTGGGCTTGTCATCTAGATTACATATATAGTCAGTAGAGAGAAACAGGCACCTCCCAGATGTTGAGTCATTCCAGCTTTCTTAGATACATACACTTGGAAGGCAATTTCTTTCTGGTGAGCCTGTTTCTTCACAAACTGCGTAGAGAGCACAGACAAGTAGTCCTGGAAATGGTAGGGTATGTAGTAGCAATGCAATCAATGCCACTTAAATTTCTGAGATGGTTCCCATTTTCCTTTGCGGAAGAGACCTTGGATGTTCTCATTGGTGTGACTCTAAATAATTTCCTTTAAGTTCTTAACGACCTCTTTGAATATCCATGAATATTTTCAGTGTGTTTGAAATATGGTCATTCAGTGTCTGTGCAAGGATATTCACAATGCATTGTTCAGCTCTTCTTTTGCTCTGAGTGTTGTGTTTTTCATTGCTCTCCACTTGTCCGGAGGGTTTTGTCGCTGGGTTGGTTATAGTCCCACTGACAGCAGTTCCGTTCATGTAAGCCGGTGTTCCGTTCTGCACGTTGCATCCTGTAGACTGTGAGAAGTTTTTCATCTCTAGCTTTTATGGGCAGAACTGTGTCTCTCTTTTGACGGAAACCAAATCTGTTCTGAGGCTGATTATCTTATTCCATTTCATGTTAACAGGCTGAGTCTCTTTCTTGATTAGTATTCTTGTAGTATTTTGTAGAAAATAATCTTCAGTTGGTGTTTAACTTATAGAGTACTTCACAAGAACTTTTTCACATCCTTCCTCTTTTTCCATTAGAAAATAATGTCTTTATAATATGTGTTTGCTTCCCCTTACAGTCGCTTTAGCAGGTTAGGAGGAACTTATTTTCCATTGCTGTCTTGCCTTGCTTTTACAGAAGTCCTTAAGAAGCTGTTTTGGTGTTTCTCTTGGGCTTGTTAACATAGTTTGAAGATTCCCGCGAGTGAAATACTACCAAACCAAGTATTTTTTTAGGTTTTTGGGACCCAGAGTAGGGGTATTTCCACAGGTCATAGGATGTTCTCCTGAAGGGGATATGAATTTGATCATAGAGTTGCTCAGAATTAGCTTTTTAAGTTTCAAATCATACACAGATCTCATGCTTGCTTAGGAGGCTGTCCGCTGGCTCTTTCTTTGTTCTTTTGCCTCATTTGTTGCTGTAAATCGCACAAAAATACCACAAGATTGTATTAAAAAGGGCATTAAGAGTATGTGTTCTACAAAAAATCAAACTTGGTTATTGTAACAATGGTCTTATGTGAAATCCCACGTAAATTTCAAACACTGCAAATAAACTTGATTGGTTTGCCACCTCAAGCGATCCTCATTAGTCTCTGTTACAATCACGGGACTAAATGTGATACTATCAAGCATTTGTTTTTCTCAGAATGGTGGAGGATTTTAGAGGTTATATATTTGAAAGCAAGGCCTTTACTTTTAATCTATTTCTGCATGTCACCAAAAATAATACCTGCATGAAGTGGGTCTTTAATTCCAGTATGTATGAGTGAACACGTGTGTTTTTCTTTTGTGAATCCCCTTTCTGTATTATGTTGTGATGGAAAAAGTCAAGCAGCTTAACAAAAGAGGTAATAACAGCGTGCAAAAGTTGTGATTATGAAGTTTCTATGTGTGCCTATGTCAATTTTACAACATATTTGTCTTATATATATACATTAATACATATTTTTTCAGGTGAAGAAATCAATCATAAAATCATTTCGGGGATTCTGGGATTTAGTTAGTTAATTCACTGCGTGGGTATTGAGCTGTTTAATCAAAGTAAGCAATAGAACTCTGCATACCAAACACAAATTCTCAAAGTCTGATAACTGTGTTTCAATTCTTGCAGCTGCACTGCCATGTTGCTCCCTTGCTACGCACACCAGCCCTCTGACTTGCAATGTTAGCCCTACAGCTCCGAACTACGCACCGTGCAGCTTCTGCCAGGTGAGTGCAGCGTACTGCAATCAGGTGAAAGCAGAGGAAAGCTGTATGGATGACCTCTAGGATTATGGACTCTGGAATGAAGGATATAAATTTAAAAGCTGATCCACTTGAGAAAGTAAAAGCAATGTATTTTACAATGTTTATTTCAAAGACCCACTGAATATTTAGAGAGGTACTTTTGTAATACTAGATAGGTTTCAAAGTAGCAGCATAGTGGATCTCCTCATCAGTGGAGGATTTTCCTCCGTATGAAATACATGCTTGACTTCACCAGAATTTGTTGTAGTTAACAAGTCTACATTTATCTTTGAAGAATAACTTTGCCTAGACAAAATGCAATGCTGTAATATTATGGTTACACTGGGAAAGAGCTCCTGTTTTGTCATGTTTTTGTTTTGTTTTTGTCATCCCAGACAGCTTTCTGCGGTCCATGGGATCATTTGATGACTGAGAAAAACTGAGATGATTTTTGGAATCAACCATACCTCAGAGATGTCCCATTAAAATATCTTCAGTATTTTCTGCTGTTGCAGCACCTTATTTGGAGGATCTGCATTATCAAATGTCAGATTCGAAGTAAAAATGCAAGGCCTTCCTTGAATTCCTAGTATTAGGGCGTAATATATAAACTCTTTTCTTTTTTGTCACAGACGTAAGCAAAGCCAGTTATGCTTTGTTTGTTGAAAAAGTGTTTACCTGCCTAAGCTTGATTACCCAGTTTGTCTTTCAAATATGAACTTTTGTCTTTTGTCTTTAATTCTTAGCTTTTTTTTAAAAATATAATTTTATCCAAGATGTTCATGTTACAGACAGAATATTGTGTTGATGTGAGCACATAAATGGTCATTGGCCAATTATTCCACTGGTCCTCTCATATTTATTTTGCATACAGTGCATTTTTGTCCTCTGACTTTCAATTTGAGAGCTGTGGGATCTTTTTTTCAGCTAGGGCATGGGAATGAGTCTGAGTGAAGGGAAGTGACAATCAAAGAAATTCTTATCACTGTGTTTGGGATAGCAAATCATTCCAAGAGTCATCAAGGCTGTTATTAGGGCTAGATGAATAAATACACTGTCCAGAGTGTCCAGTGGATGTGTTTTGTTTGAGGAAGCAAGCCCATGGGCAGCGTGCAGAGCCAAAAGAGACTCAGGCTGCTTACTGGTGCATGCTGTGATAATACAACTGTAACCAGGGAATCTCCAATCAAAAGCTGTTGATGCATCTGGGCAGAGGATGCTGGAAGGTATTCCTCTGTGTGAACAGCTCAAGGGCAATCCCAGGTCAGTTCTGCCAGCTATCTTGAGTAGGGTAACACAAATATCATACAGAATAGACCAATAAAACTTCTTAAGTTTTGTGAGTCTTAGTGTAGTGTAGATTGCGTCTCCTGGAACTTAGTGACAGGGATTGCAATTTGCCCAAGGTTCCCGCTGAGTTGTGAAGAATAATCACTTCTCCTTTTGTGTGCTCTGTGGAGTTTGAGTTCCCCAAACTTCTGCTGGGGGATGTTACCAGCTGCAGTGTTCACTGTCCTCCCCTTCCTGCGTGCTATCATCAGTAACCTCTTGTACAAATCCCCAGTGCAGTGGGATACATATACCAAACTTAGTTAACAAGTGATAGAAGCAGGGTGGTACAAGAGATGCCATTCATGGGGACCTAATGAGGTTCACCCAGGCCAAGTGTACAGTGCTGCACTTCAGTCAGGGCAGTGTCAGGTATGTGTTCAGACTGGGAGAAGACATTACTGTGTGCAGCCCTGCAGAGATGGGTTCTGGTGGAGGGAAAGCTGACCTGAGCAGCAGTGTGCACCCAGAAAGCTGCCAGCACCTGGGCTGCATCAGCAGAGGGCTGGCAGTGGGCAGGGAGGGGACCGTCCCCCTCTGCTCTGCCCTCGTGAGGCCCCACCTGGAGCACTGCGTCCAGGCCTGGGGCCCCAGCACAAGGAAGATGTGGGGCTGTTGGAGCGGGTCCAGAGGAGGACACGAGGGTGCTCAGTGGGCTGGAGCACCTCTGCTGCGGAGACAGGCTGAGGGAGCTGGGGGTGTTCTGCCTGGGGAAGAGAGGGCTCTGGGGAGACCTCACTGCAGCCTTCCAGTACCTACAGGCAGCTTATAAATGGGAGGGAGAGTGGGTTTTTACAATGGCAGATAGTAACAGGTCAAGGGGAAATAATTTTAAACTAAAATAAGAGAGATTTAGGTTAAATGTGAGGTGGAAATTCTTCACCCAGAGAGCATTGAGGCCCTGACACTGCTACCCAAAATCTGTGGGTTCCCCATCCCTGGAGGTGCCCAAAGCCATGGATGGGGTCCTGGGCAGCCTGAGCTGGGATGGGGGCTGCCATCCCACAGCAGGGGTTGGAACTGGGTGGGCTTTTACTTTTATTTCAGCCCAAACCATTCTATGATTCTCTGGTTCTGTAAGACAGTGAGCACATTGGTGGTCAGCAAGTTGATTATCAGCTCTGTTTCTTTTGGGTCTGAGTGGTCCCATGCTTTGTGGTCGTGGAATTGAAACTAGGAATTGTTGACCAGGAAAGTGTAAGCCTTGTGCTAGTCCTTACTGATTCTTCCAGAGGGCGTCTGCTTAAATTTAGGAGATTAAGACAAGTACAGGTTATTGGGAATAGGAGGCCACTGCTGGGTGTGCAGTAAAGGAGTGACCCTGCTGAGGTGTGACAGACAAAGATGCAGGTAAAACGTCTGTCTGCCCACAGCATTCCAGGGAAAGCTTCTGAGAATCAGCATATGAAGAAGCAGGGGATGTGTGTGAGTATGCCCACGCATAACAGCTGATCAGGGTATGTGTCAGCAGGTTTCTGTAATCAGCAGCTTCAGGGATTTGTATTATACCCCATTACTATGGCTTGCAAAATTGGAAGCTCAAGTACCGCTTTGTTTTCTTTTCGTTTGGATTCTCTGGTGGAGCGGGGTGATGGTCAGTGTGATGAAGCAGTATCTTTGGGTGGGAATGAGAGCCTCATGAGAGTTAAACAGCTATCCCCTGCAACGCCTGTTCTGTCAGCTCACAGCCAACTTCCCTGCTCTTTTGTCATAGCCGTGAACTGAGGCTACTTATTGGCTTTTAGTGATACATATATGTATATACATATACCATATATATTTAAACTAGCAGCCCCGCTATTTGATTGCTGCTGTTAGTGTTTTATTAAGTTGTCAGTATTTCCCTGTGGAACTGAAGCATGTGTTAACTGGCAATAGAAGCAAGCAATATGGGAGAACAAAGAGGAGAATAAACTTCACTGACTTTAAAGCAGTGCTAAGTAGTTTGCATTTATTTGTAATAAGAATGATAATCAGCCATGTTATTTCAGTGTGAAATTGAATGTGATGCACTTGTGAATGGCTGCTCCAGGATCCAAGCTGGGTTGGTTTAGTCCTAGCAGTCACCTGCCTGGCACAGCTGTGCTTTACTTCCTCTGTACCCTGTGTAATCTTATTATAAGTGAAATGCCTGTCTTCCCTTTTACCTCTTTTGCTAAATCAGACCTTTTTTCTCGAATGACAAGCAGTCTTGAGAGTCTTTAGAGTCTTTAGCCAAGCAGTCTTTAGAGTCCTGACTTCCCAATCTTCATCACTTTGCTTTGCTTCATTGCTGCCTCCCTCTCAGTCTTGTCTGTCTTCTAATTTCTCAGTAAATTAAAAAGATATATGCTGTGTCCTATGTGTGGGCATTTTCTCCTATTGGAAATGCATACTAGATCCTACAGCGCACCCAAGAAGGCGGTTATGCGTTCTAACAGCTTCAAGCTGAGCTCCACAACCAAGAGGCAGAAGTTGCAGTGCACTCATTGGCTGGTTGGTTACTTGCTTTTTTGGTTCTGTTTTCCTTTTGTCAGGGGTGACAGAAGGTCTCATGCATGAGCAGTTGACTTGTTTACCCAGATCTTCCTTAAAATCCTGCTACTGAAGACAACAAATAAGCAGTGAAGTAAATAAACAAGAAACATTTGGTATTAATATTTAATAAAGTAAAACTGGGAAAAAAGAATACATGAAGTTCAAACTCATGTCTGAAAAATATTGAGGTGCCTTGCCTCTAATGAAAAGATTTTGCTTAACCTGAATTTCTTTGATTCAAGGTTTTGTCTTTTTTCTTTTTCTCCCTAAGAAGTGTCTTGTCTGCAGACCGGCACAAATGGAAGTCTGTAAGGACATGTCTTTGTATGCCCAGAAGAAGGGATCTTGATATTCTCTCATCTGTTTGTGGTATTTTCTTCAGGGACTTCTGATGTTCGTGCTGCTGAGAGACCAGATGCTTCAGTGTCTTTTGATCTGCTGTGACTTTCCTAATCCTGTGGCTTCCCGTTCTCTAATATATTTATCTTTTGAAATATCTTTTCAATGGCCCTTACCTCAACTAGAATGTTTGAGGAAAATCAACACTAAGGACCAATCCTTCCTACTAGATCTCTTCCAAAGGAAGACTGTCTTTTAAATATACTTGACTTTCTGTTCAGCATCATTGTAAGTGTTATTTATCAAAAGACATTACAATTCCATTATTCTTTAAATCTGAACAATCTCTGGAAGAAAAAGCAGTAAAAGTGCAAGCTGTTAAAATGTGATTTGTCATTTCCTTTGGGTAGCACTCGTAGCTTTTGGAACTCTTCATTGCCTTCTTTCTGCTTTGAAAGTTCTTCATATGAATTCTACTAAAAAAAGATCACTGTATTGCTTACTGTGTTCTGTTATCTAGTTGTGTCATTCCAATGAAGTCTTCAGTACTGTTCGGACCAGTCCTGCAGTGACAAAGGCACTTCTGTATGTTCTCCAAGAGGTGTTTCCAACTTGAAGATGTGTAGGGCTTTGTATGGATTTGTGTAGACTTTGAGTCACACGTGTGTGAGACACATTGCTATGAGAGGGGTGTCTGGGTCGGAGGCTGACACAGATGGGAAGATTCTATGGTATTTTGTTTTCATAGGAGTCTGGAGTCCCTTTCATTTTGGGACAGAAGCATCCTTGGAAATTACTCATTGCATGAATGTGTATATGGACAGAAGAGGGAAAAGATGTTATTGTTAGGTAACTGTGAGCTCCTCGTGTTGGGTTGTCTGTATGCATGTTTACAGCATACATACCTTTTTTCCTGCTAAAAAATCTTGTGGTTTACATTATTTTTATACATAACAGGATTGCCTGACCTTTAGAGGAACTGAAATCAGATACATGTGCTCTATCCTTTTCTGTTACAAATGTTGCATGTGAAGGGAGTAGTAGTGTGACCCCGCAGATCCTACTGTGGCTGGAAGTTTCTGATTTGAATGCTTGGGTATGTGCAAAGGGTGTGCAGATGATGCATCTGGAAGAGTACTTGGATGCTGTTGAGTAGCATTCCTTTCTCCCTAGAACTGACAGCAAATAGAAGAAAGTGAGCTTGCTGTTGAGTAAGGTGGTTAATGAAAACTGGGCCAAATAAGGAGCCTTTTTAAATTAAACCTGCTGATTTAACTGCAAGTAACAAACAAGCTTTCATCTTTTTGAATTTACAAACTCTTCTGTTGATTGCTCAGGTTCATTTACAGAACACTGCAAAACCAGTGCACATCCTCTTTTTGTACTTTGGGAAATAAATATTCACCGCATTTTGTTTCTCCCAGGGTCCTCCGATGCAGACACCTTATGTCGCTGAGTCCCTGCCCTCTAACCAGTCATACCATACTTCTGATGAAAGCCAGATGACAGAAATAGATCTTGAAACCGTATTTCAACATGCTAATGAAATGAGTTCATTGCCTAAACCTGTAATAACGAGAGTGGAGCCTGTGGAAGAAGAGTTAACCAGCCTTCAGTCTAATGGAGATCAACCACTGCTAGATGATCCTAGGAATGACCATCAGCCTTCAGATGAAGAAAGACAGCTGGAGCCTCACACCACTATAGTGTCGGACATTGTGCCACTTGTTCTGGTAGGCGAAGCTTGTTCTCTGTCACAGCCTCCAGAATATACTTACACTTTTGCCACCACTGAGGCTGTAGAATGTGCTGCTGCTCAGACAGTGAGAGAGCCTGTGGCCATGCAGGAAACACAAGCAAAACTGAGAGAAGAGCAAGACCAACTCCCACCTCAGTCCTCAGCAGTGTTTGTTCAGGAAGTTCAGCCATTCAGTCCACAGAAGGTAAGAGGTAAAGGAAGATAAAGCAGCCGATATTTTGGGATAACTGTTCAATAGTAATGCTGGGTTCTGTTCTGATAATTGCATTCTTAAGAACTAAAGATTTCTTTAATTAGGATTTTAATGGGTAGTGAAGAATTTGTTTGGTAAAGTGTAATTTTTTGGTAAAAATTCTATTTTTTTGTAAAAGACAACGGAAAAGTATCTGTTGTTAGTGGCATTATGATGTCTAAAACTTGACTATGGTGGCCAACTTAGGCCACTCAGTTACATGGGAAAAATGCATCATGCGATTGTACTGATGGTGATGAAGTGTAAACTCTTTTGAGTGATAACATACTTCCTTTGCTCTGAAATAAAAAAGAGTATTTGAAGGTAAGATTTTTGTTTAAAACTTACATAAGTATTTCCAACAAACAATTGCTAAGTTTCTGTTTTCTGTGGAAGGCATAATTTATTCTTATGTGGATGGTATTTAGCATTTTCATTTGTACTGACAGACGTTCTAGATGTTACTCTGTCAAAGTGACAAATACATGCTGTACTTTGGAAAAATAAACAAAACCAAGAAGGTTACTGAGTGCCTTTGTGGCACAAGACCTACCTTGTGTATAGGTGTGGGGTAGAAGAAATTATATTCAGGGCAGAAGTTGTGGAGTAGGATAAACAGCATGAGAAGGGAAGGCTAAGAACCAAGGACACTCCAGAAGAAAAGGAAAACAGTTTCAAGTAAGCTGTGTGATGGCAGACCCCAATTGGAGGCAGAGCGCATGGCTTGAAACAACTCATGGCCGGGATTGGATAAGCGCCTGCACACACGTTAAGGACTGTTCAGGGAGTATTTTGTTGACGTGTAAAGGCAGGTGGGAAAGTTAAAAGAGAAAACTTGTGAATGTATGTAAGGGATGTTAAAACCTGTAATAAATGATTGGGATCATCCTTATCTGAGTCTGTGCCTCCAACACCGCATACAGGCACTCAGAATGTTGTGCATATGTCAAGATCCCTGCTGTGTTATCGAAGTCTTGATGCCTTCAGGTAAGTAACTGGCTCTGAAATCATCAGCTGGTGGAAACTTGCCGTTGTTGTTCTCAGTGACATAAAGATTAGTAACCTTCCTTTTGGGTACATTTAGAGAAAGATATATATTTTCTGATCAGGTTTCTGCAGAGATTCAGCTAGTTACTCAGCCTCACATAGGGAAGAGCACTATATTGTGCTGTGCTCATTGCTTGTTAATGAGTTTCCATTAATTGTTTGAACTGTTGACCACTGTTTAAATATTTTCAGCTTGGGCATCTTTGGAACAGCATTTTTAGAAGTGAACTTTTCCTTTGTGGAAGACTGTGGGAGTTTATGGTCCCATCTCTCTTGTTAAGAATGGAGGAATGAAACAGGTTGCCCAGAGGGGTGGTGGATGCCCCATCCCTGGAGACATTCTAGCTCAGGCTGGATGAGGTGCTGAGCATGTCGAGCTATGAGTGTCCCTATTTGCTGCAGGGAAGTCAGACTAGATGCCTTTAAAGGTCCCCTCCAACTCAATGAATTTATGAGTCTATGAATTCAATGTGTGAGCCGTGGTGTTGTTTGGAGGAGGAGGATGCTGTGGTATTGAGACCCCTTTATGTGTGTCCCATGCGAGAATCCTGGTGCTGAACCCAGTCCATTTCTCTGGAAGTTAACTGGTTAAATAGCTTGGGATTCACTGCAGAATAATCATTCTGCAATGAAGAGAAGTTTGGGCAATATTAGATCTTGTGTTTGACAGCTTTGCTCTTTTAGTTAGGAGTATTCTACTTCTTACTTGTCTCCCCTTGCCAAACTGCAGGCAGGGTTAACCTGTCCCCACAGCTGCCTCTCATCCAGGGCCTGGGATCATGGCAGGTGCAGAACTGACCAGCGTAGATTTCTACATCCATTTTGTACATCCATTAAGCTCCTGCATAATTTGCTGTCTTCCTTATCCATGAATCTGGAAGGCTTCCATGGCTCTCAGTAGCTTGGTGTCACGGAAGTCGAGGCAAGCTTGGTAAAATACTGCCCATTTAAGTAAGGCTCTTTCATTCCTCTGAGTAGCTGCAGAGGAGGAGCAAATTCCTCTGGTGCTAATAAACAAACATCAGAACAGCTCCTCTGGGTCAGATCAAAGCCTGATTGCTGGTGTCAGCCTCAAGGCAAGAGCTGTAATCTGATGCTTGAGGAAGAGCAAGAACAACCCTGCAACTGGAACAGGGCATTGCTCTTTGTATTTCCAGTGGGAGGATTTGGGATAATACTGCATACCCGATGTTCAATTTCTCATCTGTGGGCTGAAATCAGCCCTTGAAACCATGTGAGTTGTAGTGTTGACCAAACAGATCCTTTGCTCACTGTCTCCTGCACATAGAGCTTCATCAGTCATCTCCAGCCACTTTCTCCCTGCACTTGTGATTCTGGGAGTGTGTCGCAGCCTCCTCAGCAGTCTGCTCCCCAGACCCCCTCTGGTAGTGTCCTCTGCATGGCAGCTGCTCTGCAGATCTCAGAGTTCGCTTTCAGCCTCTTCTGTTTCTGTTAAATCCTTTCTGAAATTAAGAGATCATGGCTGCACACCACATTGAAGCTGCAGGAAAATGATGGATTTTTACAATGACACAAAGGCATTTGTTCTCTTTCTTCCACAATATTTCCTATCACTTAATTGGTTTTGGGACAGCTGTCCTGCCTTGAGCTGTCATCTCCATAGAAAGGTGCACACCTGCATTGTTCTGCTTCCTGGCTTAAAAACAAGCAAATTAAAGAGCAGTTCTTTGTATGAAAGGTCTTAGTGCATTCAACAGTCCAGGTTCAGCATTGTCATCTTAGCCTCAGTGAATTCCTGTCTTTGACTTCTACACATTCTGGTCTCAAATGGGCATATTTTAGTGCCCTCTTTCTCATAAGAAATGTTTATTTTCTTCTTCAAGTGGAAATGCAGCACAGTAGCGCTCGTTCAAGGGGAATGTGCCTCCTGTTTTGTTGCCTCCTTGGTAGTACCCCTGGCTGAAGGCTGAACCTTCTGCTCAGTGTGGGGAAGGTGAATCCAGCAAACCCCATTTGTGTGAGACCGAGGCTAATTTTAGTAACACTGCTTCCCATCGCGGCTCCAGCTGGGCACCGGAGTCACGTAACCACTGAGTCACAAGCCGGCTTTTTGTGAACAATTTGGCATTTTTTCAATAACTGAAGTGAAAAGGCAAAACTTTCACATCTGTCAGCTTTGGTAGCTTTTGATTCTCTGCCAAGCAGCATTCAGGACAGAGCTGCAGTGGTGCTGGGCCCGAGTGAGGAGTCTTTCTGCAGATGTGGCAAAGCCATAATCAGAAGCACGTTCGCTTACAAAAACAAAAGAAATGAAGAGAGCTTTGGAAACAGATTTATGTGGGCTAGACTGATGCTGTTAGGAAGGAAATCTTATTGCCAGTTTCACAAAAGAGTATGAAAAGAGTTGGTGGGTAAGATCCTACGTACACAGTAAAGAAGGGAATGCTGCATACTCCTTTTCCTAGAAGGTTTTATTACGTAGAAGTCAAGGGAATTGGAAAGGTTCAAATCATCATGCTTAGAAGTGTTACCACACAATTGCTGATGTTCCAAATTGTGTGTACCTGACCTGTGACCTGCCATCCTTCATCTCAAGAAACTTGCATCCTGGCTGGTGAAGATAATGAACCACAGACCTCCTTCCTTCTCTTTACCTTTACACTTAGGGAGAAGCTGTGGTTCTGGTGTCAGACAAAGAGGAACAGCCATCCAGGTGGTTTTCCTATTAGCTAATTAATTCTACTAATGCAATACACAGAGACAACACATTTCAAAGAGCAAATACTGCCATGAAGTGACGGAACATCCAGCAGGTCCAGGGGCTTGCTGGGGGAACTCTCTCCCTGGATGTTTCAGATGCTGTATTTGCACAGACCTTTTTGAAGATTAATATGCAGCTTTGGCAGAGGATCTATATGTATTTCTATTGATCTGTGCACATGTTGCCTTTTGTATATTCAATCCCAAGCAATGGTAGACTCGAGGGGGAGAGAGCTATTTCTGGAACTACCTATGTCTTATTGCTACATGTGATGACCTTTTGCCCTCTGTAAACACACATACCAGTTTTCAGAAGCTTTTTTTTGCCTTCATAGAAGGAAATAATGCAGGCTCTGAACAATCCCTCATCTTATAATGTTGATTGATAGGATATTTGCAGAAGAGCTCAGTGCTCTAGAACAGGTGATAGTGAGAACATCTTTCTGTCTGAAGGTGAACTCCAGGCGCTTAATTGTGCTTATTTTTGCTTCCTTGTTGGGACAGAATCACAGCTTGGTTGCTTGGCCCTTTTTCCTTTGTTTTAACCTACAGATTTTGCCACACTGCTAGAGAAATACTCAAGTTCATGAAATGTTTGCTTGCAAAATACATGTGGAGCAGCAGCAGAGGGCTCCAAAAAGCAAGCAACAACATAAAACATAATGCAATGTCTTACCAGTTCATGGGGTGGGGTGAGATTCCCAGCCAGAAGGGCACTGCTTATCTCCGGAGTTTTGCATCACACAGCTCTGTCACGTTGTCTGAGGTACACCTGTCAGTAGCAATGCAGCTGTTGGTACCAATGAGTGCACCTGGGTTTCTCCTGCTTCACTTCTCATGCAGGGTATGATGACTGAGGGCAAAGTTGAGACTGTGAGTACATGTACTCTTTATGTTCTGGCTTTCTGACTTTTTGTTTTGCTTAATATGATATTCTGTAAGAGCTTAACTTTGAACCTGTCAGCCTTAAATCTGAGTTAAAAATCCTTATATAATCCATACAGGTACTGTGCAGCACTTGTTAGATGTCCTCTTGGAGTGGAGAAAATTATTTGTTCTGTTGATTACAAGAAAATGTTGAGTCATCTTTGGTTTTCTTTGCTTTGTTTTGTTTCAGGTGGATACTACTGTTAGATGTGAATTCCTAAGGTCAGAGTCAGAAGAGGTAGGATGCCTCACTGCAGGAGCTGGGCCTGAGGAGCAATATGTCGAAAACACGGTTTCATCTGTACAAGCCAATAACGGGGAGGGAGGAAACAGTCCACAAGGGAGGGACTTCCATGGTAAGAAGAGATTCTATATTTTTTTTCAGAGATTAGCAAGATGGCTGCTCTAAAACTAACCATTACAGAAAAGAGAAATCAGAACAGGTTAGCTCTTGTCTGCAGTGCGTTTCTTTGTACCTTCAGTTAAAATACTGCTTCTGTACAACCTTTCAGTGTACTTACTGATACACTTCATGAGATACACAGATTTCTCATGCGGGAAAGAGTATAAATAGTGAGTAAATGAAACCTCCTGTTCTGGGGGTTGTGTCAGAAACATAGATGTCACAATACTGAGATGAACCTCATAGATATGTGTCCTAGAGCACGACAGTGGCATGAGGAAGGATTGAGTAATGAAATGACAACTGAAATAGCAAGGAAGAAAACAAAAAACAAAAAAACAACAAACCTATGAAGTATAGAAGGTGACAAAAAATTGTTTCAGACTGCTGATGCATCTGCTGAAATACACGAAAGAACCAAGCAGCAGAGCATCGTGAGGCCAAACAGTTCACCAAGCCTTATAACCAAAGGAAAACCTCAGTATCTTCACAGCAGAGAGGCGTAAGAGGACACCAAGTATACTTCAGTTCCCTTCTAGAGAAGTTGGTGTGGCATCCAGGTCTTGCAGGAAGCTATTTCCCTCACAGCTGATCATCAAAGAACAGGTTGTAGAGTTTGAAGAGCAGTTCCTCACTTCAAAGGATAGTTTCCAGGTTCCAGTTATGCTAGCTAATAATTCAGCTCACATGCCCATCGGTTTCAAAAGTGTGAGTGAGGATAAAGTCTTTTATCTGGAAGCTATAAAAAAAAAAAAATGAATTGGATGTCACCTTTAACTTTTGTTTAAAATGCAGAATTGAGGGTTCTTGTCTACTTACTTCCTGATAACATGGACAATCAGTATGCTTCTCAGTTTTTGTATCTACAGCTGAAGTTTATTTAAGTAAAATGTACTTACTTGCAGAAACATTTTGGAAAGCTTTTCCATGGGATTGTTTTACAGAAATGAAACACTGCTATGCTAATTGGATAATTAGCAGTGATTAGTGTAGTTGCTCTCTGGGAAACTTGATAGTCATCCGGGTGTGCATGTCCAGTGTTCAACCTTTTAGGGTTGGTAGGATAGAGAATAGATACAGACACCACACATGAACCAAACGTGATCAGGGTCAAGTTTCCCAAGATAAATAGGGCACATGATACTGGCTTTGAGGATGCAGTGCCCGTCCCCTACATTCCAACTGCAAGCCTGGAGGAAGTATGTTTAAGAATAAGCTGACTTCTGCCAGCTTCTGCATTTATCTGTCTGTACCTCCTTTATTCTATGTGTCTTCAGACACAACCTCTTCCTTAATCTTTCTAAGCTAAAATTGGGCACAGTGACCATTCCCAACTGTTTCCTCATAACATGTCAGTATGGGAGCCATGAGGTCATGGCCTGAACCAGTGACTGAGCACCAGGTGAAGGGGCACAGCCAGCCCTGGGAGCCTGGTGGGTCACCCCTCCCTGCCTCATTTAAGGGCTGGCAGCCACAAGGGAACAATTCCTAGTTGGAGATCACCTCCTTTGGAGAGTTTGGTAAGCTCTGGTCCTTGGAAAGGGGTAAGCAATTCCTTCTTTCTTACTGGACTGTGATTGCTACCTTTCTTGGGTGATCCAGAACTGTTTCAAAGTAGTTATAGCTGCTGTCTCCTATCTTTGTCCTTTGAGTGTGAGTCCTGCCATTTTACCTCTTTTCCTTTGGGCACCCATTTGCATGTTTCCTGAGCCCACAGTTTGATACCCATCCTGCTACAGAGCAGACTCTTGTTCTGCCTGTTTCAGTAGGTTTGTGACATTGTTCCCTTGTCTTTGCTGTGTGGTGACACCAAGTTCAAGGTATCACATGTCGAGAGACAGTGTAGTGGAGTATGAATGTCTGTTGAACAGGGTTCAAGATGAAGAGTCTGTCTTGTCCAGTGTCTTGTCTCCAAAAACATCTTTGGCATTTTTGTGCTATTATGTAAAAAAAAAGACCAGTGAACTTTTCTGCTGTCAGATTCTCTATTCACTTCTCAAAGCTGCGTAAGCTTTGAGTTTTCTGTGGAAATGAAGGTAGTTAACACAGGTTAATTACACAGCGGATGAAGTACCTTGTTCTTTTTTTGTTTCAAAATGTTTATTTTAAATGTGTTTCCTTTAAGTATATCCTTTCTCCTCATATGCTGACTGTCTTTGCAATCAGTGGGAGCTCATCTCCTTTGTTAAGAGCAGAACTACTTTTGAGTTCTTCAGAAAGTCAGAAGCTGCAGCAGATACGTCATCCCGAACTGACTGTGTCCTCCATACCCTTCCTACTCTTTCTTGAGTGTGCTGGCATGGCTCTGTAGTATGTGGCATGTTTATTGTTGGTACATTGAGCTGTGAGGGGCAGCTTGCACCTTTCAGAGACCACTTTTTTTCAGTGCCCTAGCTTGCTCTCAGTACATGGATTTAAAGGTGCTGCTGGTGAGTCTCCTTGTATTGACTACTTGCTAGTTCAGCTCATCCGTACAATAGGGTTTTTGGGATAGGTTTGTCAGCTTAGGTATAAATGGAAAAAATTTGTCTTCAGTATCTATACCTGCAACAAGTATAGGTGGACTTCACAAATGATTTATAGAGACTGATGGAAACTGTGTCCCCTCCTATCTTCTCTGTGTTGCACTGTGCAGATCCACTCATCTAGTGACTGTAGTGACTGTGCTTTGTGTTTCCTCTTCCAAGAGAGCACCTAAGAAGGACCAGATTCTGACTATAGAGGTTTTTGTTTGCAGCCTTTTTTTCTGGAAATAGTGGTCTCAGAATGGAGCAGGTAGAGAATGTTATTTCTGAATTTAAGCATTCTGAGCCATTTAGGAAAGAGCCGACATCTTCTATGGCTGTCTATTTTTTAATTTATTTTTTTTTAAGTGAGTTATCCAGTCCTTTTCTTTGCATAGTGTGGCAACTTCCTCCAAGGTTCTGTCACGCAGGAGCACAGACATAATACTGAGATTGCACTGACATTTACCACCCACTCCCTTGCAGCTACAGCTGTAGCACTCTCTCTCATTCACTGTGGATAGATTTATAAGTGTGGTTGCTAAGGACCAGTCATCATTCAGCAAAGGTCTCCCGTGCATGTGTTATTATTTTCTGCACCTTCCAGAGGAAAGTAATCTTAGCATTCATCCAGCATTCCTCGTAAGACAAGGTGAGATCCCCTACAGAGGTGTTGGTGCAGGGACAGGCCTGGCCCAGGGGTGCTCCTGGGCTGGAGCAGGACAAAGCAAAGTTGCTCTCAGGAATCTGAACTGCAGCTTCTTACTCCAGCTCAGCTGTCATTACTTTGGCTTCATTATGAAGGACTCCCATGTTTCCTGTGCTGGCAGTCTGCTGTTTTGGATGGGTGGTTCTTAGGTGCTGTTTCTTAAGCTGTTGCCTGCTGCTCCATTGAGCGGCTCCTCAGGCTTTGTTCCCAGCAGTCTGCTTTGGAGGAGGTGAGCATCAGGAAGCAGCTCCTGCCTTTTCCGCAGGTACTTCATAGTGTAGAACAACAAGGGCTGGAATTCCTTTCCTAAGATGTGAGTGCATCTGTTACAAGATTGACATTCACAAGGGCAGTGGTCCTGTTGTGACTTCATCATGTTGCTTCCTTGACCTATAAGGTGCTGAATTTGATCTTTGGTATGGTTGCACATTGGAAATGTTTGGCGTGAGGTGAGATTTGCAGAAGTCTGTTGCTTGGCCTGTCTGTGGCACTGTGAGTTTCCTGTAGACTCTTTGCAGCAGCTATGGCAAACCTTGAAGCAGCTGTGCCTTTTGTGCACAGGAGATGGTACGTATCACAGGCAGAGTGGGCATTTCTGTAGGTACTGCTGAGGCCTTACAGCAGTTACTATTTGGTAGCTGGTACTCAAGGCACTGAATACATACATAGTAAGTTTTGCTAAATGAGAACAATTCCTGTTCCTGTAGACCTCAGATTGTGTGGTTACAGCCTGCCTCTCTGGCCACCTTACCTGCTGAATTACAATCCCTATGTATGATGCTTCGCAAAACTTGCAGACTGATATTTACACATTATTTCCTTTTATTCCTAGATTTCTATCTGCTGGTGGATTTTACTTGCACACAGGAGCCCATTCCACAGGAAGAAACAAGAGAGTGAGAAGTGGGTGACAAGTATGTGAAAATGTGCAGCAGCTGCCAGCTGGGCTCTCTTGTCAGACTCCAGGGGCAGTGCCTTGCACACAACAGGCGCTTTGGATCATTTCAGCTGTTTAAAGAAACCAACACGCACAAAGAAAAACACTATTTTGAACAAGCTTTCCCTTCAGCTCTGTGGGATGTCAGTCACCCCGTGGATTTTTTACACCTATTCCATTCCGTTTTCTACCTGACAAGTTACAAAGCATCTAGTGGTTAGAATTTTCAATACGAGGTAATTACTTAGCTGCTCATCTTCTCAGACCTGGAAAGTCTGCACTCCCTCTAAACTGGAACAACCTTGAGAACTTTGTGTAAACCTTTCTTACTGGGAAACAAGTCGTTTTTAGCGCTGTGCTCAGAATCTTTCTGTTTAGCATGGTTGGAAGCCGCAGTGCACCCTGCACAGTTGCTGTTCAGTGCTCTCACCATCTTTGCTTAAAGTCACACTGTGACCCTGTAATAGGAATTGTGTATGAAACAAAAGCATAGGGAAGTCACAAGATTCCAGGTCTGAACGGGTCAGGGGATTGGGAGAGCTGCTGGAGGGAAGATGAACTAATTCCTTTTGGTTCTGATGATATCTGTAGTGCTAAGTTGAGTTGTTTTAGTACTTTATCTTAATAGGTCTTAGATATGTTCTTAACTTATTTAATAGTCACTTCTAAGTTCTTAACTTATTTAATAGTCACTTCTATGTTCTTAACTTATTTAATAGTCACTTCTATGTTCTTAACTTATTTAATAGTCACTTCTAAGTTCTTAACTTATTTAATAGTCACTTCTAAGTTTTGAATAGCTATGTACTTGTATTTAAGTGGCAAGTGCCACTTCCCTTTTGCGGTCATAACCTCATTTCACAGCCAGACAATAAAGTGCTTCCTGCTACTTTTCTATAAAGCAGTCGAAGTTGTACAGAAATGGGCAACAAAGAATGCTGTATTTGTGGTCTATCTGTTTTCAAGAACATATATCAAGAAAATACAAGAACAGTGTGTTTTCACTCATGATTGAAAAAAAGCAAAGTTTCTTTACATTTGCATTAAAAATAAATAAATAAATAAAAGGCTGCAAAGGCATTCAGAGCATTGCTGGTTTGGGGAAGAAAAACTGAAGTCTGTGTGTGGCTGGAAGGGTGACAAGGCAGGTGTTGATTGAAGGCTGGAGGGGAGATGAAAGAGTGCAGGAAAGGAGAGATGTGGAGAGGAAGCAGCAGCAAAGATGAGAAGGCTAGGCACTGCTGTCAGCTGACAGCACAGATCTTGCACTGACCAACAGCTTTCAACTGAACTACACTTCCTACCGAGAAGCACTTCATTATTACTGACCTGTTTTAAGCGAGAGGAAATTTCCAGTGTTACCCAGAAACACCTTTGCTCAAAGACACAGGCAGTCCAGAGGGATCTGCCCAGGGACCGAAGGGACTCGGTACCTTCTCCTCATCGTCAGACTCACTTGGTGAGTCAAGCACACTCCCATCCGTGTGACACAGCCACCCAAGAGCTATGAAGCTGTTTCCTTCTCGCTTTCCTCCTGCCGCATCTGCTGTGAGCTCGTCTTGTATGACCTGGCATGAGCCGTGAGGCACCAAAAGGTGGAAGCCATGGCTTTGCCGGCAGCATGCAGCACTCTGGATGCTGATGAAAAAACATTCCATCGTTAAAAAGTCATCTGTTTTGCAGCTATGGGCTCATCTACAAAGTACTGGAGGGAACACTTTGAAGGGACTTCTTAGTTTCATGGACTCATGCTCTGCATTTTAGTTTCGAACTACATATTGCTGAGTATGGCCTGAGTTATGGTAACACCATAAAACCACTCCAATCCCACCACCAGGCCTTTGTGGTCTTCTTGAGCTCCAGCTGCACAGGGAAAGAAGAGAAGGGAATTTCACCAATGTAATGCTGGAGACAGCCTGAGAAAGCGTGGGCTTTTCCTTCATTTTCAGCTTTGCATTCAGCGTGCTTCACTTTCAGTTTAGTGCTGTTTACACCTAGCAGTAATTTTTAAGAGGATAAATCATAGATTATTACTGAATTTAAAAAACGCAAAGCTCCTGGGAAGATGTGTCACCTTCACGCGGGTTGAAAGCGCTCACTGGAGCTGTGGGCCACTCCTCCACAGCACAGCCTTATCTGTCACAACGATGCTGGCAGTAGTCCTCTTTCCCACTGTTGCTAATGTCTCAGGATAAGGACAAACGCACTCCATCTGCTCAGCACGGAGCAATAATCCTGTGGCAGAGACGCAGCACCGTCACCCAGCCCTCCTTACACACACACCGTCCCTTTTCTCTGCCCACTCTGATGCGAAGGGACCCCCACCCCAACATTTCTGAGCCAGGCACAGGCCGAGGGGGGAGAGCGAGGGCACGGCGGGGCCGAGGGACCACAGGCACCGAGAGGGCCGAGGGAGCGCGGTCCGACTCCTGAAGGGAGCGGGGCGGCTGAGGGCACGCGGGGCGGCGGGGACAGAGATGGCGGAGAGGCCGCCATCCACGGGGATGCCTCGCTCCGGGGCCGTGCTGCCTCGCTCCGGGGCCGTGCTGCCTCGCTCCGGGGCCGTGCTGCCTCGCTCCGGGGCCGTGCTGCCTCGCTCCGGGGCCGTGCTGCCTCGCTCCGGGGCCGTGCTGCCTCGCGGAGAACCTCGCGCGGCGATCTTCGGGTGGATAACGGTTGAGCCGAGCCGCAGCCATGGAGGTGCCACCGCCTCCGGCCGCTTCTCTCAACCCCAACAACTTCCCCGCCAAACTGTGGTGGCTGGTGAACAGCCCGCGGATCCGCTCCGTCCGCTGGGACGCCCTGGGCGAGGGGCTGCTGATCGAGCAGCCGCTGTTCGAGGCCGAGGTGCTGGGCCGCTGGGGCGGCGACGTGGCGCTGGGGGAGCTGTTCAAGAGCAACAAGTTCCCCAGCTTCATCCGGCAGCTTAACCTGTACGGCTTCCGCAAGCTGCAGACGTCAATGGAGCACCTGCACCACTACTACAGCCCGCACTTCCGACGCGACCGCCCCGAGCTCCTGGAGCGCCTCAAGCGCCTGACGAGAGCCAACAAAGCCAAGGCGGCGGCGGCCGGCCTGGACCTGGGCAGCCGCCCGCCCAACCGCTCCTGGCTTCCGACCCCACCGCCCGGCAGAGCCGACGGAACCGGTGAGCTGCGGGCGGCTGCGGGCGACCGCGGGCGGGCGGGCGGGCGGGCGGGCGGACAGGTCTACCCGCACCCGAGTGCGGTGCGGCGCCTCACGGACGGCTCCGCTCTCTGCGGGGCCGCAGAGCGCCGCCCGCTGAGCGGAGGTGCGAGGCAGGAAGTCGTGGCCGGGTGAAGGCTGAGCACGTGAGAGCGCGCTGTATTTCTCCTCCGCCCTCCGCTAGGGGCTGCGAGCTGTCCAAACGTCGCCCGGCTTACCCCGCAGGTGACGCGCGGCGCTGAGCAGGTCGGCCCTGCCGTCCCTCCTTCCTGAGGCTGACGCGGGCAGGAGGGGGAGCGGGGCTGCTCAGCCCGGAGGGAATGAAGCCGGCGGCAGCGCTGCCTCCTGCGCAGCTCTCTGCGCGGCTCGGGCTGGCCGGGTGCTCGTGCTCTCTTATTGTTTCCGAGTTGGAGCTGTGATCTAATTCATGTGGTGTTTTCGGTGACTTGTGAGAAGTTACACCTGTAATAGCGAGAAAACAAAAGGAAACCTTTGAGAAGGGAGGAAATGCGCTTCAATATTGTGGCCAGAAAATATTGAAGCATTTAAGTTTTGTTTGGTTTTTTTTTTCAACACTTCTAAATTTTGGGTCGCTCGCTGCAAGGAAGGCATGGAGGCTCTGGAGCGTGTCCAGGGAAGGGGATGGAGCTGTGAGGGCTCTGAGCACACTGATGGGGAGCGGCTGAGCGAGCTGGGATGGGTCAGTGTGGAGCAGAGGGGGCTCAGGGGAGACCTCACTGCACCCTGCAGCTGCCTGAAAGGAGCTGGTGGGGAGGGGGGGGTCAGCCTCTGCTCCCAGGTGACAGTGATAGGATGAGAGGTGATGGCCTTAAAATGCACTGGAGGAGGCTCAGGTTGGATGTTAGGAAAAATTTCTTCTCCAGAAGAGTGGTGCTGCAGTGGCACAGCTGCACAGGGACGTGGTGGGGTCACTGTCCATGGAGGTGTTCCAGGGCCATGGAGATGAGGCACTGAGGGATGCAGTTATGGGCATGGTGGGGATTAGACTTGGAGATCTTAGTGGTGTTCTCCAACCTTAATGATTCTGTCCTTCTACCCTGTCAGCGAAATCAGGTCTGACTGGTCGGTGTAATGCAGGCCATGGGTAGAGGAAATCCTAAGAAAAATATGACCTTTAAATCATTGCCCCTTTTGTGGGTGCATTTTTGCCCCTGTTAGCTGGTGTTTGCTCTGTCAGCCTGAGTTTCTAGAAAGGAAAAAGGAACAAGGAAAACATTGGTTCTTATGCAGTCAAGTTCTGACAGGCTGACAATTTCCTATGCACTCTGTGCTGTGCTGTTCAGGGGCATGTCTTCCTTTGCTGTAAATATGAGGTTATTTGATAGATGGAAGATATTTCTGTTTGCAAAGTGTCCTGCTGTTCCAAGTGTCTAGCACGTGTTAAATGTCCAGGAGCAGTTCCTGTAAAGCAGCTGGCAAACTGTAACCTGACATCATCTTAACTTCCCCATCCACAGGTAAAATATAAACAAAAGAATTATCGTAGCTCTCTCCATTCTCTGTTTCTGTATGATAAAAATACCAAACTGGAAATAAACAGCCCTAGATGTGAACTCTTACTGAACTGTGGGGGATGAGTGGTATTCATTTAGTGACCCTTAATGATTTTACATGAATTTGCAGAACAGTGGCTGTATGTTGTCTATTTCTTTGATTAGTTCCTATCGGAGGAGTGGGAGCTAAATGGGTGGCTGTTTTTCAGAACTCAAGCTGTCCTGAAGCTCATTATTAGCATGGCTACATACAGTGCTGCAGGGAAGTCACAAGTACAGTAATACTCTCCAACGTTCAGTGAGGCATCCTGGGTCAGTGTTCCAAGAATGTCAGATAACCTCTAACAGAAATTACGTTGCCATAAGCAAAATGGCATTTCACAAAATAATAATCCAGAGATGGATAAAAGAAATATACAAAAAATGAAACAGCAAAATTGTTTGGGTTGTCTTAGTCTAAACCAAAATGACAAGTGATCTTATTAATCAAAGCAAGTTTGTTTAGTTAACAGAGGGTATTCTTTATTACAAACATACATAGTAATGAATTACAAATGAATTGCTGAGCTTGAAGCATCCTTTCTCATTCTTCTTAAGGACTTGCAGAAGAATTAAAACCCAGGCTATGATAGGATATAGTCCAGCAAAGGAAGAAATCTGTTTTAGAATTTTAACACTTCAAAAAGTTATGAGAACAACAGTAGCAAAAAACAAAACCCGCTAAGGGCTAAGTGGCAACCTCTAAGCACTGCTGCCAGATCTGGATTACAAATCATTAGTCTTTTTTTATCAGGTTGCTTCTAATACTTATTCCCTTTATTACTGCTGGTGCCCTTCTGTATCTTACACAGAAGCTGAGTCCTCTGCAGCCCAGCCTTCCTCCAGTGCTAATTTGCAGCTTGAGTTTTTCGTACAAGAGAACAGGAGGCTAGTGCAAGGAGTGACCCTGGGGAGGAAACAGTTGCTTCTATATCCTTGCTTACTGCTCTTTCTTCAGATCCAACAATAGATCTCCACTGCAGCTGTTACTGTGTGTTCGGGTGGAAGAACTGAAGCAAAGGTTGCCTTCCCAAATAGAGCGGGAGGGCCCTGGCTGCTTATATTACCTCTCATTCCCTTTGACAGTTCCTTTCATTAACTATTGCTTTATTCTGTGCCTAATGCAGGGCTGCTGGCTGTAGGACAGTTTTGTGAGCCTTATCAACAACACAGCTTTCTTCCTTACTCCTACATCTCGGCCTCAGCGCAGAACTGCAGCACTTTGCCATCCAACAGCTTCGAGCAGAATCCAGTCCCGTCCAGAGCACAGCAGAATTCCCTTCTGCTGCTTCCAGAGCACAATGCATCCTCAGCCTTCCCAGACACGGGGATTGCCTTTCCCACATTGCAGGGGCTTCCAACAGAGGGCACGTACACCCTGCAGCCCAACTTCTCTCCTGTGCCGCTTCAGCAGGTCTCTCAAGCCATTGCCGCTTCCTCTGCAATGTACAGCAGCTGCATGCCTCCCCTGCACTACTCACAAGCCTATTATCCAACAGGTAAGAAAAAAAATCTAAAAGTGATATTCTATATATATATCTATTTTCACAGTGTTCTGTCACGTGTGTTTCAGTGAGAATTAGAAACTGTAAAGACCTTTAAAGCAAAAAGGTTTTCTGTTCCATATTCCTGCCCTCCCTCCAGACTTGGTCTCTGGTGATTTTCCATCCAGCCTCTCTGCTGAGGCTAAAGGGTGAGGAGAAGAACATTTGTCTGTAAAGAGGCAGTGTTAGCCTAACTTCCCCGTTTTATTTTAATGAAGAGAAACTGAGGGCGATGATGTTAAAGCACAGAGAACTTGTTGAAAAGTGACATACTACTCCTTGCTCTCATGCTTTCCCAAGCAACTTTTTATAGTCAAAGATCAGTCACAAGTCTTCTGCAGAATGTTTCATTCTGCTCTATGATCTGTCAAGTCTTTTTTTCATGAGCTTCCTCAGTAGTGTCTGTGCTGCAGACTGGGGAGTTACAGAAATCTCCGCTGTATTCATTTGTCTGAAGCATTTCTGCTGAAATTTTCAGCCTTACTTCAGGCAAGTTTTTCTTTTTCTTTTCTTTTTTTGTTTTGTTTTGTTTTGTTTTGTTTTCTAGAAGAGAACTAATTGAAGCAAATTATTGTCCCATTTCCTGCTCTTGCCTTGAACTAGAAGAAATATGCTTGTTTTGTTTGTTTATTTATTTATTTTATTTCCCTGGAACTTCTGAAGCTCAGAACATAGTGACTCCTGACTTGGACAAACCAAAGCTCAGTCGGTACTCTCACTTTCTGCCTGTTCCTCCCTTGGCAGCTGCACCTTCACTGAGTCAGATATCCCTGTTTAGAAATCTTACACGTGGTGGCTGCTGTCGTTCTCCAAAAAGTACACAATGAAATCTTCATGTCTTTTGTGTGTGTGTGTGTGTTCTGAGACCTCTGCTGAGAATGCTTGCTTCTACTGCCAGCAGTAACCACTAGTTTCCGTTACATACTTCTTGTCAAGGAGGGATTCTGAGGAATTATGCAAATCCTGTGGACACTTGTAAAGATTTAAGAAACAGGGAACCTTTTGCCATATGTTCCCTGCCCTCTGGTGCTTACAAAGATTACTGGCAGCTAGTGCTTGCATTACGAGCTGCAAGTTATTAGGTCTCCTCCCAGGAGCAGGGTGAGCCGAGATGGGAGATGGTCCCTGCTTGCTTCTACCTGGGTATGGATCATCTTGAGTTTTAGATGTCTCTATCTCTGTGAAGCATGATAAAAGCATACCAAACTTTTCAAGTTGTAATAATAAGACATAATTCAACCTGAAATAGAGAACGTTGTGGAGGCTGAGGCTGTGGAAATTTCAGTGAACTCATTACTAGTTTTGAGAAGAAAGGTTTGCCATTTCATTAGACAGTATTAAAAATGTTTTCATTTTCAGTGTCACATTGGACAGCATTTGTACTGTTGATCCTGTGTACCTCTTCATCTCTCTGCTATCCTTTATTCAGTTTTATATTACTGCATACAGAATGCGGGAAGCTTATTTTTTCATATGTATACATGAGAAAAGTCTGCTTTCCTTCATCTTGAGAGCACAAAACCAGGAGTAGCTTATTTGGAAGGTGATAGTTCAACTCAAAGTATATATTTCATAAGAGAAGGGATAAAAATATATGCTCACTCTTGGAGCTGACTCTTCATTTCGTGTATAATGAACATAATGTTTTTGAAGTCCTGCTAAATGAAATCAACGTTGGGCTTTGTGAAAAGATTCATCTTTATGTATATTCAAATGCATTTGTTAACTTAAGCAACAAAGATTTCCTTGTGTTTTTCTTTATTTATTTATGTATTATGATTCTTACTGAAAAGGCACTAAAACTGTTCATCTGGATTTTCTGCTAGCATTTGAACATAGTTTTAAGGATTTAATTTTGTGACTTCAACTTTCTACAAAACCTTTGGTAATTGTGGGATTGCATCAAAGGAGTGTAGTGAAGCTTGATAATCGTAGAATATCCTAATCATTAAAAGTAAGTCAATGAGACTATGTGAGAAATATTAGTTACTGGTGCCACCTCATACTGCAGGTCCAGTTGTGCTTTTTGCATGCACCTGTGGCTGTAGAGTTCATTTACATGTGATAACCTTTTGTGAGTGACAGGTTAGGAGTGGTTATGCTATTCTGAATGATACATCCTCTGTAAGGATAAATCTTTTTCTATGTAGAGCTTAAAATTCACATATGCCTTGGTCAAAAGGGGCTTCTTAAAGTAAATAAGCAACTGAAAACAGAGTGTCTGCTTTAACACAGCATAAATAGCACCACATTTTCCCTTGAGAAAAGCACACTGGATGCATTAGTAATGCACTTGTAAAACTAGTAGTAGGATTTATCTTGCCTAAGATTCATCTGAATGTATAACATTAACTTGTATATGCCTGGGCTTGTCATCTAGATTACATATATAGTCAGTAGAGAGAAACAGGCACCTCCCAGATGTTGAGTCATTCCAGCTTTCTTAGATACATACACTTGGAAGGCAATTTCTTTCTGGTGAGCCTGTTTCTTCACAAACTGCGTAGAGAGCACAGACAAGTAGTCCTGGAAATGGTAGGGTATGTAGTAGCAATGCAATCAATGCCACTTAAATTTCTGAGATGGTTCCCATTTTCCTTTGCGGAAGAGACCTTGGATGTTCTCATTGGTGTGACTCTAAATAATTTCCTTTAAGTTCTTAACGACCTCTTTGAATATCCATGAATATTTTCAGTGTGTTTGAAATATGGTCATTCAGTGTCTGTGCAAGGATATTCACAATGCATTGTTCAGCTCTTCTTTTGCTCTGAGTGTTGTGTTTTTCATTGCTCTCCACTTGTCCGGAGGGTTTTGTCGCTGGGTTGGTTATAGTCCCACTGACAGCAGTTCCGTTCATGTAAGCCGGTGTTCCGTTCTGCACGTTGCATCCTGTAGACTGTGAGAAGTTTTTCATCTCTAGCTTTTATGGGCAGAACTGTGTCTCTCTTTTGACGGAAACCAAATCTGTTCTGAGGCTGATTATCTTATTCCATTTCATGTTAACAGGCTGAGTCTCTTTCTTGATTAGTATTCTTGTAGTATTTTGTAGAAAATAATCTTCAGTTGGTGTTTAACTTATAGAGTACTTCACAAGAACTTTTTCACATCCTTCCTCTTTTTCCATTAGAAAATAATGTCTTTATAATATGTGTTTGCTTCCCCTTACAGTCGCTTTAGCAGGTTAGGAGGAACTTATTTTCCATTGCTGTCTTGCCTTGCTTTTACAGAAGTCCTTAAGAAGCTGTTTTGGTGTTTCTCTTGGGCTTGTTAACATAGTTTGAAGATTCCCGCGAGTGAAATACTACCAAACCAAGTATTTTTTTAGGTTTTTGGGACCCAGAGTAGGGGTATTTCCACAGGTCATAGGATGTTCTCCTGAAGGGGATATGAATTTGATCATAGAGTTGCTCAGAATTAGCTTTTTAAGTTTCAAATCATACACAGATCTCATGCTTGCTTAGGAGGCTGTCCGCTGGCTCTTTCTTTGTTCTTTTGCCTCATTTGTTGCTGTAAATCGCACAAAAATACCACAAGATTGTATTAAAAAGGGCATTAAGAGTATGTGTTCTACAAAAAATCAAACTTGGTTATTGTAACAATGGTCTTATGTGAAATCCCACGTAAATTTCAAACACTGCAAATAAACTTGATTGGTTTGCCACCTCAAGCGATCCTCATTAGTCTCTGTTACAATCACGGGACTAAATGTGATACTATCAAGCATTTGTTTTTCTCAGAATGGTGGAGGATTTTAGAGGTTATATATTTGAAAGCAAGGCCTTTACTTTTAATCTATTTCTGCATGTCACCAAAAATAATACCTGCATGAAGTGGGTCTTTAATTCCAGTATGTATGAGTGAACACGTGTGTTTTTCTTTTGTGAATCCCCTTTCTGTATTATGTTGTGATGGAAAAAGTCAAGCAGCTTAACAAAAGAGGTAATAACAGCGTGCAAAAGTTGTGATTATGAAGTTTCTATGTGTGCCTATGTCAATTTTACAACATATTTGTCTTATATATATACATTAATACATATTTTTTCAGGTGAAGAAATCAATCATAAAATCATTTCGGGGATTCTGGGATTTAGTTAGTTAATTCACTGCGTGGGTATTGAGCTGTTTAATCAAAGTAAGCAATAGAACTCTGCATACCAAACACAAATTCTCAAAGTCTGATAACTGTGTTTCAATTCTTGCAGCTGCACTGCCATGTTGCTCCCTTGCTACGCACACCAGCCCTCTGACTTGCAATGTTAGCCCTACAGCTCCGAACTACGCACCGTGCAGCTTCTGCCAGGTGAGTGCAGCGTACTGCAATCAGGTGAAAGCAGAGGAAAGCTGTATGGATGACCTCTAGGATTATGGACTCTGGAATGAAGGATATAAATTTAAAAGCTGATCCACTTGAGAAAGTAAAAGCAATGTATTTTACAATGTTTATTTCAAAGACCCACTGAATATTTAGAGAGGTACTTTTGTAATACTAGATAGGTTTCAAAGTAGCAGCATAGTGGATCTCCTCATCAGTGGAGGATTTTCCTCCGTATGAAATACATGCTTGACTTCACCAGAATTTGTTGTAGTTAACAAGTCTACATTTATCTTTGAAGAATAACTTTGCCTAGACAAAATGCAATGCTGTAATATTATGGTTACACTGGGAAAGAGCTCCTGTTTTGTCATGTTTTTGTTTTGTTTTTGTCATCCCAGACAGCTTTCTGCGGTCCATGGGATCATTTGATGACTGAGAAAAACTGAGATGATTTTTGGAATCAACCATACCTCAGAGATGTCCCATTAAAATATCTTCAGTATTTTCTGCTGTTGCAGCACCTTATTTGGAGGATCTGCATTATCAAATGTCAGATTCGAAGTAAAAATGCAAGGCCTTCCTTGAATTCCTAGTATTAGGGCGTAATATATAAACTCTTTTCTTTTTTGTCACAGACGTAAGCAAAGCCAGTTATGCTTTGTTTGTTGAAAAAGTGTTTACCTGCCTAAGCTTGATTACCCAGTTTGTCTTTCAAATATGAACTTTTGTCTTTTGTCTTTAATTCTTAGCTTTTTTTTAAAAATATAATTTTATCCAAGATGTTCATGTTACAGACAGAATATTGTGTTGATGTGAGCACATAAATGGTCATTGGCCAATTATTCCACTGGTCCTCTCATATTTATTTTGCATACAGTGCATTTTTGTCCTCTGACTTTCAATTTGAGAGCTGTGGGATCTTTTTTTCAGCTAGGGCATGGGAATGAGTCTGAGTGAAGGGAAGTGACAATCAAAGAAATTCTTATCACTGTGTTTGGGATAGCAAATCATTCCAAGAGTCATCAAGGCTGTTATTAGGGCTAGATGAATAAATACACTGTCCAGAGTGTCCAGTGGATGTGTTTTGTTTGAGGAAGCAAGCCCATGGGCAGCGTGCAGAGCCAAAAGAGACTCAGGCTGCTTACTGGTGCATGCTGTGATAATACAACTGTAACCAGGGAATCTCCAATCAAAAGCTGTTGATGCATCTGGGCAGAGGATGCTGGAAGGTATTCCTCTGTGTGAACAGCTCAAGGGCAATCCCAGGTCAGTTCTGCCAGCTATCTTGAGTAGGGTAACACAAATATCATACAGAATAGACCAATAAAACTTCTTAAGTTTTGTGAGTCTTAGTGTAGTGTAGATTGCGTCTCCTGGAACTTAGTGACAGGGATTGCAATTTGCCCAAGGTTCCCGCTGAGTTGTGAAGAATAATCACTTCTCCTTTTGTGTGCTCTGTGGAGTTTGAGTTCCCCAAACTTCTGCTGGGGGATGTTACCAGCTGCAGTGTTCACTGTCCTCCCCTTCCTGCGTGCTATCATCAGTAACCTCTTGTACAAATCCCCAGTGCAGTGGGATACATATACCAAACTTAGTTAACAAGTGATAGAAGCAGGGTGGTACAAGAGATGCCATTCATGGGGACCTAATGAGGTTCACCCAGGCCAAGTGTACAGTGCTGCACTTCAGTCAGGGCAGTGTCAGGTATGTGTTCAGACTGGGAGAAGACATTACTGTGTGCAGCCCTGCAGAGATGGGTTCTGGTGGAGGGAAAGCTGACCTGAGCAGCAGTGTGCACCCAGAAAGCTGCCAGCACCTGGGCTGCATCAGCAGAGGGCTGGCAGTGGGCAGGGAGGGGACCGTCCCCCTCTGCTCTGCCCTCGTGAGGCCCCACCTGGAGCACTGCGTCCAGGCCTGGGGCCCCAGCACAAGGAAGATGTGGGGCTGTTGGAGCGGGTCCAGAGGAGGACACGAGGGTGCTCAGTGGGCTGGAGCACCTCTGCTGCGGAGACAGGCTGAGGGAGCTGGGGGTGTTCTGCCTGGGGAAGAGAGGGCTCTGGGGAGACCTCACTGCAGCCTTCCAGTACCTACAGGCAGCTTATAAATGGGAGGGAGAGTGGGTTTTTACAATGGCAGATAGTAACAGGTCAAGGGGAAATAATTTTAAACTAAAATAAGAGAGATTTAGGTTAAATGTGAGGTGGAAATTCTTCACCCAGAGAGCATTGAGGCCCTGACACTGCTACCCAAAATCTGTGGGTTCCCCATCCCTGGAGGTGCCCAAAGCCATGGATGGGGTCCTGGGCAGCCTGAGCTGGGATGGGGGCTGCCATCCCACAGCAGGGGTTGGAACTGGGTGGGCTTTTACTTTTATTTCAGCCCAAACCATTCTATGATTCTCTGGTTCTGTAAGACAGTGAGCACATTGGTGGTCAGCAAGTTGATTATCAGCTCTGTTTCTTTTGGGTCTGAGTGGTCCCATGCTTTGTGGTCGTGGAATTGAAACTAGGAATTGTTGACCAGGAAAGTGTAAGCCTTGTGCTAGTCCTTACTGATTCTTCCAGAGGGCGTCTGCTTAAATTTAGGAGATTAAGACAAGTACAGGTTATTGGGAATAGGAGGCCACTGCTGGGTGTGCAGTAAAGGAGTGACCCTGCTGAGGTGTGACAGACAAAGATGCAGGTAAAACGTCTGTCTGCCCACAGCATTCCAGGGAAAGCTTCTGAGAATCAGCATATGAAGAAGCAGGGGATGTGTGTGAGTATGCCCACGCATAACAGCTGATCAGGGTATGTGTCAGCAGGTTTCTGTAATCAGCAGCTTCAGGGATTTGTATTATACCCCATTACTATGGCTTGCAAAATTGGAAGCTCAAGTACCGCTTTGTTTTCTTTTTGTTTGGATTCTCTGGTGGAGCGGGGTGATGGTCAGTGTGATGAAGCAGTATCTTTGGGTGGGAATGAGAGCCTCATGAGAGTTAAACAGCTATCCCCTGCAACGCCTGTTCTGTCAGCTCACAGCCAACTTCCCTGCTCTTTTGTCATAGCCGTGAACTGAGGCTACTTATTGGCTTTTAGTGATACATATATGTATATACATATACCATATATATTTAAACTAGCAGCCCCGCTATTTGATTGCTGCTGTTAGTGTTTTATTAAGTTGTCAGTATTTCCCTGTGGAACTGAAGCATGTGTTAACTGGCAATAGAAGCAAGCAATATGGGAGAACAAAGAGGAGAATAAACTTCACTGACTTTAAAGCAGTGCTAAGTAGTTTGCATTTATTTGTAATAAGAATGATAATCAGCCATGTTATTTCAGTGTGAAATTGAATGTGATGCACTTGTGAATGGCTGCTCCAGGATCCAAGCTGGGTTGGTTTAGTCCTAGCAGTCACCTGCCTGGCACAGCTGTGCTTTACTTCCTCTGTACCCTGTGTAATCTTATTATAAGTGAAATGCCTGTCTTCCCTTTTACCTCTTTTGCTAAATCAGACCTTTTTTCTCGAATGACAAGCAGTCTTGAGAGTCTTTAGAGTCTTTAGCCAAGCAGTCTTTAGAGTCCTGACTTCCCAATCTTCATCACTTTGCTTTGCTTCATTGCTGCCTCCCTCTCAGTCTTGTCTGTCTTCTAATTTCTCAGTAAATTAAAAAGATATATGCTGTGTCCTATGTGTGGGCATTTTCTCCTATTGGAAATGCATACTAGATCCTACAGCGCACCCAAGAAGGCGGTTATGCGTTCTAACAGCTTCAAGCTGAGCTCCACAACCAAGAGGCAGAAGTTGCAGTGCACTCATTGGCTGGTTGGTTACTTGCTTTTTTGGTTCTGTTTTCCTTTTGTCAGGGGTGACAGAAGGTCTCATGCATGAGCAGTTGACTTGTTTACCCAGATCTTCCTTAAAATCCTGCTACTGAAGACAACAAATAAGCAGTGAAGTAAATAAACAAGAAACATTTGGTATTAATATTTAATAAAGTAAAACTGGGAAAAAAGAATACATGAAGTTCAAACTCATGTCTGAAAAATATTGAGGTGCCTTGCCTCTAATGAAAAGATTTTGCTTAACCTGAATTTCTTTGATTCAAGGTTTTGTCTTTTTTCTTTTTCTCCCTAAGAAGTGTCTTGTCTGCAGACCGGCACAAATGGAAGTCTGTAAGGACATGTCTTTGTATGCCCAGAAGAAGGGATCTTGATATTCTCTCATCTGTTTGTGGTATTTTCTTCAGGGACTTCTGATGTTCGTGCTGCTGAGAGACCAGATGCTTCAGTGTCTTTTGATCTGCTGTGACTTTCCTAATCCTGTGGCTTCCCGTTCTCTAATATATTTATCTTTTGAAATATCTTTTCAATGGCCCTTACCTCAACTAGAATGTTTGAGGAAAATCAACACTAAGGACCAATCCTTCCTACTAGATCTCTTCCAAAGGAAGACTGTCTTTTAAATATACTTGACTTTCTGTTCAGCATCATTGTAAGTGTTATTTATCAAAAGACATTACAATTCCATTATTCTTTAAATCTGAACAATCTCTGGAAGAAAAAGCAGTAAAAGTGCAAGCTGTTAAAATGTGATTTGTCATTTCCTTTGGGTAGCACTCGTAGCTTTTGGAACTCTTCATTGCCTTCTTTCTGCTTTGAAAGTTCTTCATATGAATTCTACTAAAAAAAGATCACTGTATTGCTTACTGTGTTCTGTTATCTAGTTGTGTCATTCCAATGAAGTCTTCAGTACTGTTCGGACCAGTCCTGCAGTGACAAAGGCACTTCTGTATGTTCTCCAAGAGGTGTTTCCAACTTGAAGATGTGTAGGGCTTTGTATGGATTTGTGTAGACTTTGAGTCACACGTGTGTGAGACACATTGCTATGAGAGGGGTGTCTGGGTCGGAGGCTGACACAGATGGGAAGATTCTATGGTATTTTGTTTTCATAGGAGTCTGGAGTCCCTTTCATTTTGGGACAGAAGCATCCTTGGAAATTACTCATTGCATGAATGTGTATATGGACAGAAGAGGGAAAAGATGTTATTGTTAGGTAACTGTGAGCTCCTCGTGTTGGGTTGTCTGTATGCATGTTTACAGCATACATACCTTTTTTCCTGCTAAAAAATCTTGTGGTTTACATTATTTTTATACATAACAGGATTGCCTGACCTTTAGAGGAACTGAAATCAGATACATGTGCTCTATCCTTTTCTGTTACAAATGTTGCATGTGAAGGGAGTAGTAGTGTGACCCCGCAGATCCTACTGTGGCTGGAAGTTTCTGATTTGAATGCTTGGGTATGTGCAAAGGGTGTGCAGATGATGCATCTGGAAGAGTACTTGGATGCTGTTGAGTAGCATTCCTTTCTCCCTAGAACTGACAGCAAATAGAAGAAAGTGAGCTTGCTGTTGAGTAAGGTGGTTAATGAAAACTGGGCCAAATAAGGAGCCTTTTTAAATTAAACCTGCTGATTTAACTGCAAGTAACAAACAAGCTTTCATCTTTTTGAATTTACAAACTCTTCTGTTGATTGCTCAGGTTCATTTACAGAACACTGCAAAACCAGTGCACATCCTCTTTTTGTACTTTGGGAAATAAATATTCACCGCATTTTGTTTCTCCCAGGGTCCTCCGATGCAGACACCTTATGTCGCTGAGTCCCTGCCCTCTAACCAGTCATACCATACTTCTGATGAAAGCCAGATGACAGAAATAGATCTTGAAACCGTATTTCAACATGCTAATGAAATGAGTTCATTGCCTAAACCTGTAATAACGAGAGTGGAGCCTGTGGAAGAAGAGTTAACCAGCCTTCAGTCTAATGGAGATCAACCACTGCTAGATGATCCTAGGAATGACCATCAGCCTTCAGATGAAGAAAGACAGCTGGAGCCTCACACCACTATAGTGTCGGACATTGTGCCACTTGTTCTGGTAGGCGAAGCTTGTTCTCTGTCACAGCCTCCAGAATATACTTACACTTTTGCCACCACTGAGGCTGTAGAATGTGCTGCTGCTCAGACAGTGAGAGAGCCTGTGGCCATGCAGGAAACACAAGCAAAACTGAGAGAAGAGCAAGACCAACTCCCACCTCAGTCCTCAGCAGTGTTTGTTCAGGAAGTTCAGCCATTCAGTCCACAGAAGGTAAGAGGTAAAGGAAGATAAAGCAGCCGATATTTTGGGATAACTGTTCAATAGTAATGCTGGGTTCTGTTCTGATAATTGCATTCTTAAGAACTAAAGATTTCTTTAATTAGGATTTTAATGGGTAGTGAAGAATTTGTTTGGTAAAGTGTAATTTTTTGGTAAAAATTCTATTTTTTTGTAAAAGACAACGGAAAAGTATCTGTTGTTAGTGGCATTATGATGTCTAAAACTTGACTATGGTGGCCAACTTAGGCCACTCAGTTACATGGGAAAAATGCATCATGCGATTGTACTGATGGTGATGAAGTGTAAACTCTTTTGAGTGATAACATACTTCCTTTGCTCTGAAATAAAAAAGAGTATTTGAAGGTAAGATTTTTGTTTAAAACTTACATAAGTATTTCCAACAAACAATTGCTAAGTTTCTGTTTTCTGTGGAAGGCATAATTTATTCTTATGTGGATGGTATTTAGCATTTTCATTTGTACTGACAGACGTTCTAGATGTTACTCTGTCAAAGTGACAAATACATGCTGTACTTTGGAAAAATAAACAAAACCAAGAAGGTTACTGAGTGCCTTTGTGGCACAAGACCTACCTTGTGTATAGGTGTGGGGTAGAAGAAATTATATTCAGGGCAGAAGTTGTGGAGTAGGATAAACAGCATGAGAAGGGAAGGCTAAGAACCAAGGACACTCCAGAAGAAAAGGAAAACAGTTTCAAGTAAGCTGTGTGATGGCAGACCCCAATTGGAGGCAGAGCGCATGGCTTGAAACAACTCATGGCCGGGATTGGATAAGCGCCTGCACACACGTTAAGGACTGTTCAGGGAGTATTTTGTTGACGTGTAAAGGCAGGTGGGAAAGTTAAAAGAGAAAACTTGTGAATGTATGTAAGGGATGTTAAAACCTGTAATAAATGATTGGGATCATCCTTATCTGAGTCTGTGCCTCCAACACCGCATACAGGCACTCAGAATGTTGTGCATATGTCAAGATCCCTGCTGTGTTATCGAAGTCTTGATGCCTTCAGGTAAGTAACTGGCTCTGAAATCATCAGCTGGTGGAAACTTGCCGTTGTTGTTCTCAGTGACATAAAGATTAGTAACCTTCCTTTTGGGTACATTTAGAGAAAGATATATATTTTCTGATCAGGTTTCTGCAGAGATTCAGCTAGTTACTCAGCCTCACATAGGGAAGAGCACTATATTGTGCTGTGCTCATTGCTTGTTAATGAGTTTCCATTAATTGTTTGAACTGTTGACCACTGTTTAAATATTTTCAGCTTGGGCATCTTTGGAACAGCATTTTTAGAAGTGAACTTTTCCTTTGTGGAAGACTGTGGGAGTTTATGGTCCCATCTCTCTTGTTAAGAATGGAGGAATGAAACAGGTTGCCCAGAGGGGTGGTGGATGCCCCATCCCTGGAGACATTCTAGCTCAGGCTGGATGAGGTGCTGAGCATGTCGAGCTATGAGTGTCCCTATTTGCTGCAGGGAAGTCAGACTAGATGCCTTTAAAGGTCCCCTCCAACTCAATGAATTTATGAGTCTATGAATTCAATGTGTGAGCCGTGGTGTTGTTTGGAGGAGGAGGATGCTGTGGTATTGAGACCCCTTTATGTGTGTCCCATGCGAGAATCCTGGTGCTGAACCCAGTCCATTTCTCTGGAAGTTAACTGGTTAAATAGCTTGGGATTCACTGCAGAATAATCATTCTGCAATGAAGAGAAGTTTGGGCAATATTAGATCTTGTGTTTGACAGCTTTGCTCTTTTAGTTAGGAGTATTCTACTTCTTACTTGTCTCCCCTTGCCAAACTGCAGGCAGGGTTAACCTGTCCCCACAGCTGCCTCTCATCCAGGGCCTGGGATCATGGCAGGTGCAGAACTGACCAGCGTAGATTTCTACATCCATTTTGTACATCCATTAAGCTCCTGCATAATTTGCTGTCTTCCTTATCCATGAATCTGGAAGGCTTCCATGGCTCTCAGTAGCTTGGTGTCACGGAAGTCGAGGCAAGCTTGGTAAAATACTGCCCATTTAAGTAAGGCTCTTTCATTCCTCTGAGTAGCTGCAGAGGAGGAGCAAATTCCTCTGGTGCTAATAAACAAACATCAGAACAGCTCCTCTGGGTCAGATCAAAGCCTGATTGCTGGTGTCAGCCTCAAGGCAAGAGCTGTAATCTGATGCTTGAGGAAGAGCAAGAACAACCCTGCAACTGGAACAGGGCATTGCTCTTTGTATTTCCAGTGGGAGGATTTGGGATAATACTGCATACCCGATGTTCAATTTCTCATCTGTGGGCTGAAATCAGCCCTTGAAACCATGTGAGTTGTAGTGTTGACCAAACAGATCCTTTGCTCACTGTCTCCTGCACATAGAGCTTCATCAGTCATCTCCAGCCACTTTCTCCCTGCACTTGTGATTCTGGGAGTGTGTCGCAGCCTCCTCAGCAGTCTGCTCCCCAGACCCCCTCTGGTAGTGTCCTCTGCATGGCAGCTGCTCTGCAGATCTCAGAGTTCGCTTTCAGCCTCTTCTGTTTCTGTTAAATCCTTTCTGAAATTAAGAGATCATGGCTGCACACCACATTGAAGCTGCAGGAAAATGATGGATTTTTACAATGACACAAAGGCATTTGTTCTCTTTCTTCCACAATATTTCCTATCACTTAATTGGTTTTGGGACAGCTGTCCTGCCTTGAGCTGTCATCTCCATAGAAAGGTGCACACCTGCATTGTTCTGCTTCCTGGCTTAAAAACAAGCAAATTAAAGAGCAGTTCTTTGTATGAAAGGTCTTAGTGCATTCAACAGTCCAGGTTCAGCATTGTCATCTTAGCCTCAGTGAATTCCTGTCTTTGACTTCTACACATTCTGGTCTCAAATGGGCATATTTTAGTGCCCTCTTTCTCATAAGAAATGTTTATTTTCTTCTTCAAGTGGAAATGCAGCACAGTAGCGCTCGTTCAAGGGGAATGTGCCTCCTGTTTTGTTGCCTCCTTGGTAGTACCCCTGGCTGAAGGCTGAACCTTCTGCTCAGTGTGGGGAAGGTGAATCCAGCAAACCCCATTTGTGTGAGACCGAGGCTAATTTTAGTAACACTGCTTCCCATCGCGGCTCCAGCTGGGCACCGGAGTCACGTAACCACTGAGTCACAAGCCGGCTTTTTGTGAACAATTTGGCATTTTTTCAATAACTGAAGTGAAAAGGCAAAACTTTCACATCTGTCAGCTTTGGTAGCTTTTGATTCTCTGCCAAGCAGCATTCAGGACAGAGCTGCAGTGGTGCTGGGCCCGAGTGAGGAGTCTTTCTGCAGATGTGGCAAAGCCATAATCAGAAGCACGTTCGCTTACAAAAACAAAAGAAATGAAGAGAGCTTTGGAAACAGATTTATGTGGGCTAGACTGATGCTGTTAGGAAGGAAATCTTATTGCCAGTTTCACAAAAGAGTATGAAAAGAGTTGGTGGGTAAGATCCTACGTACACAGTAAAGAAGGGAATGCTGCATACTCCTTTTCCTAGAAGGTTTTATTACGTAGAAGTCAAGGGAATTGGAAAGGTTCAAATCATCATGCTTAGAAGTGTTACCACACAATTGCTGATGTTCCAAATTGTGTGTACCTGACCTGTGACCTGCCATCCTTCATCTCAAGAAACTTGCATCCTGGCTGGTGAAGATAATGAACCACAGACCTCCTTCCTTCTCTTTACCTTTACACTTAGGGAGAAGCTGTGGTTCTGGTGTCAGACAAAGAGGAACAGCCATCCAGGTGGTTTTCCTATTAGCTAATTAATTCTACTAATGCAATACACAGAGACAACACATTTCAAAGAGCAAATACTGCCATGAAGTGACGGAACATCCAGCAGGTCCAGGGGCTTGCTGGGGGAACTCTCTCCCTGGATGTTTCAGATGCTGTATTTGCACAGACCTTTTTGAAGATTAATATGCAGCTTTGGCAGAGGATCTATATGTATTTCTATTGATCTGTGCACATGTTGCCTTTTGTATATTCAATCCCAAGCAATGGTAGACTCGAGGGGGAGAGAGCTATTTCTGGAACTACCTATGTCTTATTGCTACATGTGATGACCTTTTGCCCTCTGTAAACACACATACCAGTTTTCAGAAGCTTTTTTTTGCCTTCATAGAAGGAAATAATGCAGGCTCTGAACAATCCCTCATCTTATAATGTTGATTGATAGGATATTTGCAGAAGAGCTCAGTGCTCTAGAACAGGTGATAGTGAGAACATCTTTCTGTCTGAAGGTGAACTCCAGGCGCTTAATTGTGCTTATTTTTGCTTCCTTGTTGGGACAGAATCACAGCTTGGTTGCTTGGCCCTTTTTCCTTTGTTTTAACCTACAGATTTTGCCACACTGCTAGAGAAATACTCAAGTTCATGAAATGTTTGCTTGCAAAATACATGTGGAGCAGCAGCAGAGGGCTCCAAAAAGCAAGCAACAACATAAAACATAATGCAATGTCTTACCAGTTCATGGGGTGGGGTGAGATTCCCAGCCAGAAGGGCACTGCTTATCTCCGGAGTTTTGCATCACACAGCTCTGTCACGTTGTCTGAGGTACACCTGTCAGTAGCAATGCAGCTGTTGGTACCAATGAGTGCACCTGGGTTTCTCCTGCTTCACTTCTCATGCAGGGTATGATGACTGAGGGCAAAGTTGAGACTGTGAGTACATGTACTCTTTATGTTCTGGCTTTCTGACTTTTTGTTTTGCTTAATATGATATTCTGTAAGAGCTTAACTTTGAACCTGTCAGCCTTAAATCTGAGTTAAAAATCCTTATATAATCCATACAGGTACTGTGCAGCACTTGTTAGATGTCCTCTTGGAGTGGAGAAAATTATTTGTTCTGTTGATTACAAGAAAATGTTGAGTCATCTTTGGTTTTCTTTGCTTTGTTTTGTTTCAGGTGGATACTACTGTTAGATGTGAATTCCTAAGGTCAGAGTCAGAAGAGGTAGGATGCCTCACTGCAGGAGCTGGGCCTGAGGAGCAATATGTCGAAAACACGGTTTCATCTGTACAAGCCAATAACGGGGAGGGAGGAAACAGTCCACAAGGGAGGGACTTCCATGGTAAGAAGAGATTCTATATTTTTTTTCAGAGATTAGCAAGATGGCTGCTCTAAAACTAACCATTACAGAAAAGAGAAATCAGAACAGGTTAGCTCTTGTCTGCAGTGCGTTTCTTTGTACCTTCAGTTAAAATACTGCTTCTGTACAACCTTTCAGTGTACTTACTGATACACTTCATGAGATACACAGATTTCTCATGCGGGAAAGAGTATAAATTGTGAGTAAATGAAACCTCCTGTTCTGGGGGTTGTGTCAGAAACATAGATGTCACAATACTGAGATGAACCTCATAGATATGTGTCCTAGAGCACGACAGTGGCATGAGGAAGGATTGAGTAATGAAATGACAACTGAAATAGCAAGGAAGAAAACAAAAAACAAAAAAACAACAAACCTATGAAGTATAGAAGGTGACAAAAAATTGTTTCAGACTGCTGATGCATCTGCTGAAATACATGAAAGAACCAAGCAGCAGAGCATCGTGAGGCCAAACAGTTCACCAAGCCTTATAACCAAAGGAAAACCTCAGTATCTTCACAGCAGAGAGGCGTAAGAGGACACCAAGTATACTTCAGTTCCCTTCTAGAGAAGTTGGTGTGGCATCCAGGTCTTGCAGGAAGCTATTTCCCTCACAGCTGATCATCAAAGAACAGGTTGTAGAGTTTGAAGAGCAGTTCCTCACTTCAAAGGATAGTTTCCAGGTTCCAGTTATGCTAGCTAATAATTCAGCTCACATGCCCATCAGTTTCAAAAGTGTGAGTGAGGATAAAGTCTTTTATCTGGAAGCTATAAAAAAAAAAAAATGAATTGGATGTCACCTTTAACTTTTGTTTAAAATGCAGAATTGAGGGTTCTTGTCTACTTACTTCCTGATAACATGGACAATCAGTATGCTTCTCAGTTTTTGTATCTACAGCTGAAGTTTATTTAAGTAAAATGTACTTACTTGCAGAAACATTTTGGAAAGCTTTTCCATGGGATTGTTTTACAGAAATGAAACACTGCTATGCTAATTGGATAATTAGCAGTGATTAGTGTAGTTGCTCTCTGGGAAACTTGATAGTCATCCGGGTGTGCATGTCCAGTGTTCAACCTTTTAGGGTTGGTAGGATAGAGAATAGATACAGACACCACACATGAACCAAACGTGATCAGGGTCAAGTTTCCCAAGATAAATAGGGCACATGATACTGGCTTTGAGGATGCAGTGCCCGTCCCCTACATTCCAACTGCAAGCCTGGAGGAAGTATGTTTAAGAATAAGCTGACTTCTGCCAGCTTCTGCATTTATCTGTCTGTACCTCCTTTATTCTATGTGTCTTCAGACACAACCTCTTCCTTAATCTTTCTAAGCTAAAATTGGGCACAGTGACCATTCCCAACTGTTTCCTCATAACATGTCAGTATGGGAGCCATGAGGTCATGGCCTGAACCAGTGACTGAGCACCAGGTGAAGGGGCACAGCCAGCCCTGGGAGCCTGGTGGGTCACCCCTCCCTGCCTCATTTAAGGGCTGGCAGCCACAAGGGAACAATTCCTAGTTGGAGATCACCTCCTTTGGAGAGTTTGGTAAGCTCTGGTCCTTGGAAAGGGGTAAGCAATTCCTTCTTTCTTACTGGACTGTGATTGCTACCTTTCTTGGGTGATCCAGAACTGTTTCAAAGTAGTTATAGCTGCTGTCTCCTATCTTTGTCCTTTGAGTGTGAGTCCTGCCATTTTACCTCTTTTCCTTTGGGCACCCATTTGCATGTTTCCTGAGCCCACAGTTTGATACCCATCCTGCTACAGAGCAGACTCTTGTTCTGCCTGTTTCAGTAGGTTTGTGACATTGTTCCCTTGTCTTTGCTGTGTGGTGACACCAAGTTCAAGGTATCACATGTCGAGAGACAGTGTAGTGGAGTATGAATGTCTGTTGAACAGGGTTCAAGATGAAGAGTCTGTCTTGTCCAGTGTCTTGTCTCCAAAAACATCTTTGGCATTTTTGTGCTATTATGTAAAAAAAAAGACCAGTGAACTTTTCTGCTGTCAGATTCTCTATTCACTTCTCAAAGCTGCGTAAGCTTTGAGTTTTCTGTGGAAATGAAGGTAGTTAACACAGGTTAATTACACAGCGGATGAAGTACCTTGTTCTTTTTTTGTTTCAAAACGTTTATTTTAAATGTGTTTCCTTTAAGTATATCCTTTCTCCTCATATGCTGACTGTCTTTGCAATCAGTGGGAGCTCATCTCCTTTGTTAAGAGCAGAACTACTTTTGAGTTCTTCAGAAAGTCAGAAGCTGCAGCAGATACGTCATCCCGAACTGACTGTGTCCTCCATACCCTTCCTACTCTTTCTTGAGTGTGCTGGCATGGCTCTGTAGTATGTGGCATGTTTATTGTTGGTACATTGAGCTGTGAGGGGCAGCTTGCACCTTTCAGAGACCACTTTTTTTCAGTGCCCTAGCTTGCTCTCAGTACATGGATTTAAAGGTGCTGCTGGTGAGTCTCCTTGTATTGACTACTTGCTAGTTCAGCTCATCCGTACAATAGGGTTTTTGGGATAGGTTTGTCAGCTTAGGTATAAATGGAAAAAATTTGTCTTCAGTATCTATACCTGCAACAAGTATAGGTGGACTTCACAAATGATTTATAGAGACTGATGGAAACTGTGTCCCCTCCTATCTTCTCTGTGTTGCACTGTGCAGATCCACTCATCTAGTGACTGTAGTGACTGTGCTTTGTGTTTCCTCTTCCAAGAGAGCACCTAAGAAGGACCAGATTCTGACTATAGAGGTTTTTGTTTGCAGCCTTTTTTTCTGGAAATAGTGGTCTCAGAATGGAGCAGGTAGAGAATGTTATTTCTGAATTTAAGCATTCTGAGCCATTTAGGAAAGAGCCGACATCTTCTATGGCTGTCTATTTTTTAATTTATTTTTTTTTAAGTGAGTTATCCAGTCCTTTTCTTTGCATAGTGTGGCAACTTCCTCCAAGGTTCTGTCACGCAGGAGCACAGACATAATACTGAGATTGCACTGACATTTACCACCCACTCCCTTGCAGCTACAGCTGTAGCACTCTCTCTCATTCACTGTGGATAGATTTATAAGTGTGGTTGCTAAGGACCAGTCATCATTCAGCAAAGGTCTCCCGTGCATGTGTTATTATTTTCTGCACCTTCCAGAGGAAAGTAATCTTAGCATTCATCCAGCATTCCTCGTAAGACAAGGTGAGATCCCCTACAGAGGTGTTGGTGCAGGGACAGGCCTGGCCCAGGGGTGCTCCTGGGCTGGAGCAGGACAAAGCAAAGTTGCTCTCAGGAATCTGAACTGCAGCTTCTTACTCCAGCTCAGCTGTCATTACTTTGGCTTCATTATGAAGGACTCCCATGTTTCCTGTGCTGGCAGTCTGCTGTTTTGGATGGGTGGTTCTTAGGTGCTGTTTCTTAAGCTGTTGCCTGCTGCTCCATTGAGCGGCTCCTCAGGCTTTGTTCCCAGCAGTCTGCTTTGGAGGAGGTGAGCATCAGGAAGCAGCTCCTGCCTTTTCCGCAGGTACTTCATAGTGTAGAACAACAAGGGCTGGAATTCCTTTCCTAAGATGTGAGTGCATCTGTTACAAGATTGACATTCACAAGGGCAGTGGTCCTGTTGTGACTTCATCATGTTGCTTCCTTGACCTATAAGGTGCTGAATTTGATCTTTGGTATGGTTGCACATTGGAAATGTTTGGCGTGAGGTGAGATTTGCAGAAGTCTGTTGCTTGGCCTGTCTGTGGCACTGTGAGTTTCCTGTAGACTCTTTGCAGCAGCTATGGCAAACCTTGAAGCAGCTGTGCCTTTTGTGCACAGGAGATGGTACGTATCACAGGCAGAGTGGGCATTTCTGTAGGTACTGCTGAGGCCTTACAGCAGTTACTATTTGGTAGCTGGTACTCAAGGCACTGAATACATACATAGTAAGTTTTGCTAAATGAGAACAATTCCTGTTCCTGTAGACCTCAGATTGTGTGGTTACAGCCTGCCTCTCTGGCCACCTTACCTGCTGAATTACAATCCCTATGTATGATGCTTCGCAAAACTTGCAGACTGATATTTACACATTATTTCCTTTTATTCCTAGATTTCTATCTGCTGGTGGATTTTACTTGCACACAGGAGCCCATTCCACAGGAAGAAACAAGAGAGTGAGAAGTGGGTGACAAGTATGTGAAAATGTGCAGCAGCTGCCAGCTGGGCTCTCTTGTCAGACTCCAGGGGCAGTGCCTTGCACACAACAGGCGCTTTGGATCATTTCAGCTGTTTAAAGAAACCAACACGCACAAAGAAAAACACTATTTTGAACAAGCTTTCCCTTCAGCTCTGTGGGATGTCAGTCACCCCGTGGATTTTTTACACCTATTCCATTCCGTTTTCTACCTGACAAGTTACAAAGCATCTAGTGGTTAGAATTTTCAATACGAGGTAATTACTTAGCTGCTCATCTTCTCAGACCTGGAAAGTCTGCACTCCCTCTAAACTGGAACAACCTTGAGAACTTTGTGTAAACCTTTCTTACTGGGAAACAAGTCGTTTTTAGCGCTGTGCTCAGAATCTTTCTGTTTAGCATGGTTGGAAGCCGCAGTGCACCCTGCACAGTTGCTGTTCAGTGCTCTCACCATCTTTGCTTAAAGTCACACTGTGACCCTGTAATAGGAATTGTGTATGAAACAAAAGCATAGGGAAGTCACAAGATTCCAGGTCTGAACGGGTCAGGGGATTGGGAGAGCTGCTGGAGGGAAGATGAACTAATTCCTTTTGGTTCTGATGATATCTGTAGTGCTAAGTTGAGTTGTTTTAGTACTTTATCTTAATAGGTCTTAGATATGTTCTTAACTTATTTAATAGTCACTTCTAAGTTCTTAACTTATTTAATAGTCACTTCTATGTTCTTAACTTATTTAATAGTCACTTCTATGTTCTTAACTTATTTAATAGTCACTTCTAAGTTCTTAACTTATTTAATAGTCACTTCTATGTTCTTAACTTATTTAATAGTCACTTCTATGTTCTTAACTTATTTAATAGTCAGTTCTATGTTCTTAACTTATTTAATAGTCACTTCTATGTTCTTAACTTATTTAATAGTCACTTCTAAGTTCTTAACTTATTTAATAGTCACTTCTAAGTTTTGAATAGCTATGTACTTGTATTTAAGTGGCAAGTGCCACTTCCCTTTTGCGGTCATAACCTCATTTCACAGCCAGACAATAAAGTGCTTCCTGCTACTTTTCTATAAAGCAGTCGAAGTTGTACAGAAATGGGCAACAAAGAATGCTGTATTTGTGGTCTATCTGTTTTCAAGAACATATATCAAGAAAATACAAGAACAGTGTGTTTTCACTCATGATTGAAAAAAAGCAAAGTTTCTTTACATTTGCATTAAAAATAAATAAATAAATAAAAGGCTGCAAAGGCATTCAGAGCATTGCTGGTTTGGGGAAGAAAAACTGAAGTCTGTGTGTGGCTGGAAGGGTGACAAGGCAGGTGTTGATTGAAGGCTGGAGGGGAGATGAAAGAGTGCAGGAAAGGAGAGATGTGGAGAGGAAGCAGCAGCAAAGATGAGAAGGCTAGGCACTGCTGTCAGCTGACAGCACAGATCTTGCACTGACCAACAGCTTTCAACTGAACTACACTTCCTACCGAGAAGCACTTCATTATTACTGACCTGTTTTAAGCGAGAGGAAATTTCCAGTGTTACCCAGAAACACCTTTGCTCAAAGACACAGGCAGTCCAGAGGGATCTGCCCAGGGACCGAAGGGACTCGGTACCTTCTCCTCATCGTCAGACTCACTTGGTGAGTCAAGCACACTCCCATCCGTGTGACACAGCCACCCAAGAGCTATGAAGCTGTTTCCTTCTCGCTTTCCTCCTGCCGCATCTGCTGTGAGCTCGTCTTGTATGACCTGGCATGAGCCGTGAGGCACCAAAAGGTGGAAGCCATGGCTTTGCCGGCAGCATGCAGCACTCTGGATGCTGATGAAAAAACATTCCATCGTTAAAAAGTCATCTGTTTTGCAGCTATGGGCTCATCTACAAAGTACTGGAGGGAACACTTTGAAGGGACTTCTTAGTTTCATGGACTCATGCTCTGCATTTTAGTTTCGAACTACATATTGCTGAGTATGGCCTGAGTTATGGTAACACCATAAAACCACTCCAATCCCACCACCAGGCCTTTGTGGTCTTCTTGAGCTCCAGCTGCACAGGGAAAGAAGAGAAGGGAATTTCACCAATGTAATGCTGGAGACAGCCTGAGAAAGCGTGGGCTTTTCCTTCATTTTCAGCTTTGCATTCAGCGTGCTTCACTTTCAGTTTAGTGCTGTTTACACCTAGCAGTAATTTTTAAGAGGATAAATCATAGATTATTACTGAATTTAAAAAACGCAAAGCTCCTGGGAAGATGTGTCACCTTCACGCGGGTTGAAAGCGCTCACTGGAGCTGTGGGCCACTCCTCCACAGCACAGCCTTATCTGTCACAACGATGCTGGCAGTAGTCCTCTTTCCCACTGTTGCTAATGTCTCAGGATAAGGACAAACGCACTCCATCTGCTCAGCACGGAGCAATAATCCTGTGGCAGAGACGCAGCACCGTCACCCAGCCCTCCTTACACACACACCGTCCCTTTTCTCTGCCCACTCTGATGCGAAGGGACCCCCACCCCAACATTTCTGAGCCAGGCACAGGCCGAGGGGGGAGAGCGAGGGCACGGCGGGGCCGAGGGACCACAGGCACCGAGAGGGCCGAGGGAGCGCGGTCCGACTCCTGAAGGGAGCGGGGCGGCTGAGGGCACGCGGGGCGGCGGGGACAGAGATGGCGGAGAGGCCGCCATCCACGGGGATGCCTCGCTCCGGGGCCGTGCTGCCTCGCTCCGGGGCCGTGCTGCCTCGCTCCGGGGCCGTGCTGCCTCGCTCCGGGGCCGTGCTGCCTCGCGGAGAACCTCGCGCGGCGATCTTCGGGTGGATAACGGTTGAGCCGAGCCGCAGCCATGGAGGTGCCACCGCCTCCGGCCGCTTCTCTCAACCCCAACAACTTCCCCGCCAAACTGTGGTGGCTGGTGAACAGCCCGCGGATCCGCTCCGTCCGCTGGGACGCCCTGGGCGAGGGGCTGCTGATCGAGCAGCCGCTGTTCGAGGCCGAGGTGCTGGGCCGCTGGGGCGGCGACGTGGCGCTGGGGGAGCTGTTCAAGAGCAACAAGTTCCCCAGCTTCATCCGGCAGCTTAACCTGTACGGCTTCCGCAAGCTGCAGACGTCAATGGAGCACCTGCACCACTACTACAGCCCGCACTTCCGACGCGACCGCCCCGAGCTCCTGGAGCGCCTCAAGCGCCTGACGAGAGCCAACAAAGCCAAGGCGGCGGCGGCCGGCCTGGACCTGGGCAGCCGCCCGCCCAACCGCTCCTGGCTTCCGACCCCACCGCCCGGCAGAGCCGACGGAACCGGTGAGCTGCGGGCGGCTGCGGGCGACCGCGGGCGGGCGGGCGGGCGACCGCGGGCGGGCGGGCGGGCGGGCGGGCGGACAGGTCTACCCGCACCCGAGTGCGGTGCGGCGCCTCACGGACGGCTCCGCTCTCTGCGGGGCCGCAGAGCGCCGCCCGCTGAGCGGAGGTGCGAGGCAGGAAGTCGTGGCCGGGTGAAGGCTGAGCACGTGAGAGCGCGCTGTATTTCTCCTCCGCCCTCCGCTAGGGGCTGCGAGCTGTCCAAACGTCGCCCGGCTTACCCCGCAGGTGACGCGCGGCGCTGAGCAGGTCGGCCCTGCCGTCCCTCCTTCCTGAGGCTGACGCGGGCAGGAGGGGGAGCGGGGCTGCTCAGCCCGGAGGGAATGAAGCCGGCGGCAGCGCTGCCTCCTGCGCAGCTCTCTGCGCGGCTCGGGCTGGCCGGGTGCTCGTGCTCTCTTATTGTTTCCGAGTTGGAGCTGTGATCTAATTCATGTGGTGTTTTCGGTGACTTGTGAGAAGTTACACCTGTAATAGCGAGAAAACAAAAGGAAACCTTTGAGAAGGGAGGAAATGCGCTTCAATATTGTGGCCAGAAAATATTGAAGCATTTAAGTTTTGTTTGGTTTTTTTTTTCAACACTTCTAAATTTTGGGTCGCTCGCTGCAAGGAAGGCATGGAGGCTCTGGAGCGTGTCCAGGGAAGGGGATGGAGCTGTGAGGGCTCTGAGCACACTGATGGGGAGCGGCTGAGCGAGCTGGGATGGGTCAGTGTGGAGCAGAGGGGGCTCAGGGGAGACCTCACTGCACCCTGCAGCTGCCTGAAAGGAGCTGGTGGGGAGGGGGGGGTCAGCCTCTGCTCCCAGGTGACAGTGATAGGATGAGAGGTGATGGCCTTAAAATGCACTGGAGGAGGCTCAGGTTGGATGTTAGGAAAAATTTCTTCTCCAGAAGAGTGGTGCTGCAGTGGCACAGCTGCACAGGGACGTGGTGGGGTCACTGTCCATGGAGGTGTTCCAGGGCCATGGAGATGAGGCACTGAGGGATGCAGTTATGGGCATGGTGGGGATTAGACTTGGAGATCTTAGTGGTGTTCTCCAACCTTAATGATTCTGTCGTTCTACCCTGTCAGCGAAATCAGGTCTGACTGGTCGGTGTAATGCAGGCCATGGGTAGAGTAAATCCTAAGAAAAATATGACCTTTAAATCATTGCCCCTTTTGTGGGTGCATTTTTGCCCCTGTTAGCTGGTGTTTGCTCTGTCAGCCTGAGTTTCTAGAAAGGAAAAAGGAACAAGGAAAACATTGGTTCTTATGCAGTCAAGTTCTGACAGGCTGACAATTTCCTATGCACTCTGTGCTGTGCTGTTCAGGGGCATGTCTTCCTTTGCTGTAAATATGAGGTTATTTGATAGATGGAAGATATTTCTGTTTGCAAAGTGTCCTGCTGTTCCAAGTGTCTAGCACGTGTTAAATGTCCAGGAGCAGTTCCTGTAAAGCAGCTGGCAAACTGTAACCTGACATCATCTTAACTTCCCCATCCACAGGTAAAATATAAACAAAAGAATTATCGTAGCTCTCTCCATTCTCTGTTTCTGTATGATAAAAATACCAAACTGGAAATAAACAGCCCTAGATGTGAACTCTTACTGAACTGTGGGGGATGAGTGGTATTCATTTAGTGACCCTTAATGATTTTACATGAATTTGCAGAACAGTGGCTGTATGTTGTCTATTTCTTTGATTAGTTCCTATCGGAGGAGTGGGAGCTAAATGGGTGGCTGTTTTTCAGAACTCAAGCTGTCCTGAAGCTCATTATTAGCATGGCTACATACAGTGCTGCAGGGAAGTCACAAGTACAGTAATACTCTCCAACGTTCAGTGAGGCATCCTGGGTCAGTGTTCCAAGAATGTCAGATAACCTCTAACAGAAATTACGTTGCCATAAGCAAAATGGCATTTCACAAAATAATAATCCAGAGATGGATAAAAGAAATATACAAAAAATGAAACAGCAAAATTGTTTGGGTTGTCTTAGTCTAAACCAAAATGACAAGTGATCTTATTAATCAAAGCAAGTTTGTTTAGTTAACAGAGGGTATTCTTTATTACAAACATACATAGTAATGAATTACAAATGAATTGCTGAGCTTGAAGCATCCTTTCTCATTCTTCTTAAGGACTTGCAGAAGAATTAAAACCCAGGCTATGATAGGATATAGTCCAGCAAAGGAAGAAATCTGTTTTAGAATTTTAACACTTCAAAAAGTTATGAGAACAACAGTAGCAAAAAACAAAACCCGCTAAGGGCTAAGTGGCAACCTCTAAGCACTGCTGCCAGATCTGGATTACAAATCATTAGTCTTTTTTTATCAGGTTGCTTCTAATACTTATTCCCTTTATTACTGCTGGTGCCCTTCTGTATCTTACACAGAAGCTGAGTCCTCTGCAGCCCAGCCTTCCTCCAGTGCTAATTTGCAGCTTGAGTTTTTCGTACAAGAGAACAGGAGGCTAGTGCAAGGAGTGACCCTGGGGAGGAAACAGTTGCTTCTATATCCTTGCTTACTGCTCTTTCTTCAGATCCAACAATAGATCTCCACTGCAGCTGTTACTGTGTGTTCGGGTGGAAGAACTGAAGCAAAGGTTGCCTTCCCAAATAGAGCGGGAGGGCCCTGGCTGCTTATATTACCTCTCATTCCCTTTGACAGTTCCTTTCATTAACTATTGCTTTATTCTGTGCCTAATGCAGGGCTGCTGGCTGTAGGACAGTTTTGTGAGCCTTATCAACAACACAGCTTTCTTCCTTACTCCTACATCTCGGCCTCAGCGCAGAACTGCAGCACTTTGCCATCCAACAGCTTCGAGCAGAATCCAGTCCCGTCCAGAGCACAGCAGAATTCCCTTCTGCTGCTTCCAGAGCACAGTGCATCCTCAGCCTTCCCAGACACGGGGATTGCCTTTCCCACATTGCAGGGGCTTCCAACAGAGGGCACGTACACCCTGCAGCCCAACTTCTCTCCTGTGCCGCTTCAGCAGGTCTCTCAAGCCATTGCCGCTTCCTCTGCAATGTACAGCAGCTGCATGCCTCCCCTGCACTACTCACAAGCCTATTATCCAACAGGTAAGAAAAAAAATCTAAAAGTGATATTCTATATATATATATATCTATTTTCACAGTGTTCTGTCACGTGTGTTTCAGTGAGAATTAGAAACTGTAAAGACCTTTAAAGCAAAAAGGTTTTCTGTTCCATATTCCTGCCCTCCCTCCAGACTTGGTCTCTGGTGATTTTCCATCCAGCCTCTCTGCTGAGGCTAAAGGGTGAGGAGAAGAACATTTGTCTGTAAAGAGGCAGTGTTAGCCTAACTTCCCCGTTTTATTTTAATGAAGAGAAACTGAGGGCGATGATGTTAAAGCACAGAGAACTTGTTGAAAAGTGACATACTACTCCTTGCTCTCATGCTTTCCCAAGCAACTTTTTATAGTCAAAGATCAGTCACAAGTCTTCTGCAGAATGTTTCATTCTGCTCTATGATCTGTCAAGTCTTTTTTTCATGAGCTTCCTCAGTAGTGTCTGTGCTGCAGACTGGGGAGTTACAGAAATCTCCGCTGTATTCATTTGTCTGAAGCATTTCTGCTGAAATTTTCAGCCTTACTTCAGGCAAGTTTTTCTTTTTCTTTTCTTTTTTTGTTTTGTTTTGTTTTGTTTTCTAGAAGAGAACTAATTGAAGCAAATTATTGTCCCATTTCCTGCTCTTGCCTTGAACTAGAAAAAATATGCTTGTTTTGTTTGTTTATTTATTTATTTTATTTCCCTGGAACTTTTGAAGCTCAGAACATAGTGACTCCTGACTTGGACAAACCAAAGCTCAGTCGGTACTCTCACTTTCTGCCTGTTCCTCCCTTGGCAGCTGCACCTTCACTGAGTCAGATATCCCTGTTTAGAAATCTTACACGTGGTGGCTGCTGTCATTCTCCAAAAAGTACACAATGAAATCTTCATGTCTTTTGTGTGTGTGTGTGTTCTGAGACCTCTGCTGAGAATGCTTGCTTCTACTGCCAGCAGTAACCACTAGTTTCCGTTACATACTTCTTGTCAAGGAGGGATTCTGAGGAATTATGCAAATCCTGTGGACACTTGTAAAGATTTAAGAAACAGGGAACCTTTTGCCATATGTTCCCTGCCCTCTGGTGCTTACAAAGATTACTGGCAGCTAGTGCTTGCATTACGAGCTGCAAGTTATTAGGTCTCCTCCCAGGAGCAGGGTGAGCCGAGATGGGAGATGGTCCCTGCTTGCTTCTACCTGGGTATGGATCATCTTGAGTTTTAGATGTCTCTATCTCTGTGAAGCATGATAAAAGCATACCAAACTTTTCAAGTTGTAATAATAAGACATAATTCAACCTGAAATAGAGAACGTTGTGGAGGCTGAGGCTGTGGAAATTTCAGTGAACTCATTACTAGTTTTGAGAAGAAAGGTTTGCCATTTCATTAGACAGTATTAAAAATCTTTTCATTTTCAGTGTCACATTGGACAGCATTTGTACTGTTGATCCTGTGTACCTCTTCATCTCTCTGCTATCCTTTATTCAGTTTTATATTACTGCATACAGAATGCGGGAAGCTTATTTTTTCATATGTATACATGAGAAAAGTCTGCTTTCCTTCATCTTGAGAGCACAAAACCAGGAGTAGCTTATTTGGAAGGTGATAGTTCAACTCAAAGTATATATTTCATAAGAGAAGGGATAAAAATATATGCTCACTCTTGGAGCTGACTCTTCATTTCGTGTATAATGAACATAATGTTTTTGAAGTCCTGCTAAATGAAATCAACGTTGGGCTTTGTGAAAAGATTCATCTTTATGTATATTCAAATGCATTTGTTAACTTAAGCAACAAAGATTTCCTTGTGTTTTTCTTTATTTATTTATGTATTATGATTCTTACTGAAAAGGCACTAAAACTGTTCATCTGGATTTTCTGCTAGCATTTGAACATAGTTTTAAGGATTTAATTTTGTGACTTCAACTTTCTACAAAACCTTTGGTAATTGTGGGATTGCATCAAAGGAGTGTAGTGAAGCTTGATAATCGTAGAATATCCTAATCGTTAAAAGTAAGTCAGTGAGACTATGTGAGAAATATTAGTTACTGGTGCCACCTCATACTGCAGGTCCAGTTGTGCTTTTTGCATGCACCTGTGGCTGTAGAGTTCATTTACATGTGATAACCTTTTGTGAGTGACAGCTTAGGAGTGGTTATGCTATTCTGAATGATACATCCTCTGTAAGGATAAATCTTTTTCTATGTAGAGCTTAAAATTCACATATGCCTTGGTCAAAAGGGGCTTCTTAAAGTAAATAAGCAACTGAAAACAGAGTGTCTGCTTTAACACAGCATAAATAGCACCACATTTTCCCTTGAGAAAAGCACACTGGATGCATTAGTAATGCACTTGTAAAACTAGTAGTAGGATTTATCTTGCCTAAGATTCATCTGAATGTATAACATTAACTTGTATATGCCTGGGCTTGTCATCTAGATTACATATATAGTCAGTAGAGAGAAACAGGCACCTCCCAGATGTTGAGTCATTCCAGCTTTCTTAGATACATACACTTGGAAGGCAATTTCTTTCTGGTGAGCCTGTTTCTTCACAAACTGCGTAGAGAGCACAGACAACTAGTCCTGGAAATGGTAGGGTATGTAGTAGCAATGCAATCAATGCCACTTAAATTTCTGAGATGGTTCCCATTTTCCTTTGCGGAAGAGACCTTGGATGTTCTCATTGGTGTGACTCTAAATAATTTCCTTTAAGTTCTTAACGACCTCTTTGAATATCCATGAATATTTTCAGTGTGTTTGAAATATGGTCATTCAGTGTCTGTGCAAGGATATTCACAATGCATTGTTCAGCTCTTCTTTTGCTCTGAGTGTTGTGTTTTTCATTGCTCTCCACTTGTCCGGAGGGTTTTGTCGCTGGGTTGGTTATAGTCCCACTGACAGCAGTTCCGTTCATGTAAGCCGGTGTTCCGTTCTGCACGTTGCATCCTGTAGACTGTGAGAAGTTTTTCATCTCTAGCTTTTATGGGCAGAACTGTGTCTCTCTTTTGACGGAAACCAAATCTGTTCTGAGGCTGATTATCTTATTCCATTTCATGTTAACAGGCTGAGTCTCTTTCTTGATTAGTATTCTTGTAGTATTTTGTAGAAAATAATCTTCAGTTGGTGTTTAACTTATAGAGTACTTCACAAGAACTTTTTCACATCCTTCCTCTTTTTCCATTAGAAAATAATGTCTTTATAATATGTGTTTGCTTCCCCTTACAGTCGCTTTAGCAGGTTAGGAGGAACTTATTTTCCATTGCTGTCTTGCCTTGCTTTTACAGAAGTCCTTAAGAAGCTGTTTTGGTGTTTCTCTTGGGCTTGTTAACATAGTTTGAAGATTCCCGCGAGTGAAATACTACCAAACCAAGTTTTTTTTTAGGTTTTTGGGACCCAGAGTAGGGGTATTTCCACAGGTCATAGGATGTTCTCCTGAAGGGGATATGAATTTGATCATAGAGTTGCTCAGAATTAGCTTTTTAAGTTTCAAATCATACACAGATCTCATGCTTGCTTAGGAGGCTGTCCGCTGGCTCTTTCTTTGTTCTTTTGCCTCATTTGTTGCTGTAAATCGCACAAAAATACCACAAGATTGTATTAAAAAGGGCATTAAGAGTATGTGTTCTACAAAAAATCAAACTTGGTTATTGTAACAATGGTCTTATGTGAAATCCCACGTAAATTTCAAACACTGCAAATAAACTTGATTGGTTTGCCACCTCAAGCGATCCTCATTAGTCTCTGTTACAATCACGGGACTAAATGTGATACTATCAAGCATTTGTTTTTCTCAGAATGGTGGAGGATTTTAGAGGTTATATATTTGAAAGCAAGGCCTTTACTTTTAATCTATTTCTGCATGTCACCAAAAATAATACCTGCATGAAGTGGGTCTTTAATTCCAGTATGTATGAGTGAACACGTGTGTTTTTCTTTTGTGAATCCCCTTTCTGTATTATGTTGTGATGGAAAAAGTCAAGCAGCTTAACAAAAGAGGTAATAACAGCGTGCAAAAGTTGTGATTATGAAGTTTCTATGTGTGCCTATGTCAATTTTACAACATATTTGTCTTATATATATACATTAATACATATTTTTTCAGGTGAAGAAATCAATCATAAAATCATTTCGGGGATTCTGGGATTTAGTTAGTTAATTCACTGCGTGGGTATTGAGCTGTTTAATCAAAGTAAGCAATAGAACTCTGCATACCAAACACAAATTCTCAAAGTCTGATAACTGTGTTTCAATTCTTGCAGCTGCACTGCCATGTTGCTCCCTTGCTACGCACACCAGCCCTCTGACTTGCAATGTTAGCCCTACAGCTCCGAACTACGCACCGTGCAGCTTCTACCAGGTGAGTGCAGCGTACTGCAATCAGGTGAAAGCAGAGGAAAGCTGTATGGATGACCTCTAGGATTATGGACTCTGGAATGAAGGATATAAATTTAAAAGCTGATCCACTTGAGAAAGTAAAAGCAATGTATTTTACAATGTTTATTTCAAAGACCCACTGAATATTTAGAGAGGTACTTTTGTAATACTAGATAGGTTTCAAAGTAGCAGCATAGTGGATCTCCTCATCAGTGGAGGATTTTCCTCCGTATGAAATACATGCTTGACTTCACCAGAATTTGTTGTAGTTAACAAGTCTACATTTATCTTTGAAGAATAACTTTGCCTAGACAAAATGCAATGCTGTAATATTATGGTTACACTGGGAAAGAGCTCCTGTTTTGTCATGTTTTTGTTTTGTTTTTGTCATCCCAGACAGCTTTCTGCGGTCCATGGGATCATTTAATGACTGAGAAAAACTGAGATGATTTTTGGAATCAACCATACCTCAGAGATGTCCCATTAAAATATCTTCAGTATTTTCTGCTGTTGCAGCACCTTATTTGGAGGATCTGCATTATCAAATGTCAGATTCGAAGTAAAAATGCAAGGCCTTCCTTGAATTCCTAGTATTAGGGCGTAATATATAAACTCTTTTCTTTTTTGTCACAGACGTAAGCAAAGCCAGTTATGCTTTGTTTGTTGAAAAAGTGTTTACCTGCCTAAGCTTGATTACCCAGTTTGTCTTTCAAATATGAACTTTTGTCTTTTGTCTTTAATTCTTAGCTTTTTTTTAAAAATATAATTTTATCCAAGATGTTCATGTTACAGACAGAATATTGTGTTGATGTGAGCACGTAAATGGTCGTTGGCCAATTATTCCACTGGTCCTCTCATATTTATTTTGCATACAGTGCATTTTTGTCCTCTGACTTTCAATTTGAGAGCTGTGGGATCTTTTTTTCAGCTAGGGCATGGGAATGAGTCTGAGTGAAGGGAAGTGACAATCAAAGAAATTCTTATCACTGTGTTTGGGATAGCAAATCATTCCAAGAGTCATCAAGGCTGTTATTAGGGCTAGATGAATAAATACACTGTCCAGAGTGTCCAGTGGATGTGTTTTGTTTGAGGAAGCAAGCCCATGGGCAGCGTGCAGAGCCAAAAGAGACTCAGGCTGCTTACTGGTGCATGCTGTGATAATACAACTGTAACCAGGGAATCTCCAATCAAAAGCTGTTGATGCATCTGGGCAGAGGATGCTGGAAGGTATTCCTCTGTGTGAACAGCTCAAGGGCAATCCCAGGTCAGTTCTGCCAGCTATCTTGAGTAGGGTAACACAAATATCATACAGAATAGACCAATAAAACTTCTTAAGTTTTGTGAGTCTTAGTGTAGTGTAGATTGCGTCTCCTGGAACTTAGTGACAGGGATTGCAATTTGCCCAAGGTTCCCGCTGAGTTGTGAAGAATAATCACTTCTCCTTTTGTGTGCTCTGTGGAGTTTGAGTTCCCCAAACTTCTGCTGGGGGATGTTACCAGCTGCAGTGTTCACTGTCCTCCCCTTCCTGCGTGCTATCATCAGTAACCTCTTGTACAAATCCCCAGTGCAGTGGGATACATATACCAAACTTAGTTAACAAGTGATAGAAGCAGGGTGGTACAAGAGATGCCATTCATGGGGACCTAATGAGGTTCACCCAGGCCAAGTGTACAGTGCTGCACTTCAGTCAGGGCAGTGTCAGGTATGTGTTCAGACTGGGAGAAGACATTACTGTGTGCAGCCCTGCAGAGATGGGTTCTGGTGGAGGGAAAGCTGACCTGAGCAGCAGTGTGCACCCAGAAAGCTGCCAGCACCTGGGCTGCATCAGCAGAGGGCTGGCAGTGGGCAGGGAGGGGACCGTCCCCCTCTGCTCTGCCCTCGTGAGGCCCCACCTGGAGCACTGCGTCCAGGCCTGGGGCCCCAGCACAAGGAAGATGTGGGGCTGTTGGAGCGGGTCCAGAGGAGGACACGAGGGTGCTCAGTGGGCTGGAGCACCTCTGCTGCGGAGACAGGCTGAGGGAGCTGGGGGTGTTCTGCCTGGGGAAGAGAGGGCTCTGGGGAGACCTCACTGCAGCCTTCCAGTACCTACAGGCAGCTTATAAATGGGAGGGAGAGTGGGTTTTTACAATGGCAGATAGTAACAGGTCAAGGGGAAATAATTTTAAACTAAAATAAGAGAGATTTAGGTTAAATGTGAGGTGGAAATTCTTCACCCAGAGAGCATTGAGGCCCTGACACTGCTACCCAAAATCTGTGGGTTCCCCATCCCTGGAGGTGCCCAAAGCCATGGATGGGGTCCTGGGCAGCCTGAGCTGGGATGGGGGCTGCCATCCCACAGCAGGGGTTGGAACTGGGTGGGCTTTTACTTTTATTTCAGCCCAAACCATTCTATGATTCTCTGGTTCTGTAAGACAGTGAGCACATTGGTGGTCAGCAAGTTGATTATCAGCTCTGTTTCTTTTGGGTCTGAGTGGTCCCATGCTTTGTGGTCGTGGAATTGAAACTAGGAATTGTTGACCAGGAAAGTGTAAGCCTTGTGCTAGTCCTTACTGATTCTTCCAGAGGGCGTCTGCTTAAATTTAGGAGATTAAGACAAGTACAGGTTATTGGGAATAGGAGGCCACTGCTGGGTGTGCAGTAAAGGAGTGACCCTGCTGAGGTGTGACAGACAAAGATGCAGGTAAAACGTCTGTCTGCCCACAGCATTCCAGGGAAAGCTTCTGAGAATCAGCATATGAAGAAGCAGGGGATGTGTGTGAGTATGCCCACGCATAACAGCTGATCAGGGTATGTGTCAGCAGGTTTCTGTAATCAGCAGCTTCAGGGATTTGTATTATACCCCATTACTATGGCTTGCAAAATTGGAAGCTCAAGTACCGCTTTGTTTTCTTTTTGTTTGGATTCTCTGGTGGAGCGGGGTGATGGTCAGTGTGATGAAGCAGTATCTTTGGGTGGGAATGAGAGCCTCATGAGAGTTAAACAGCTATCCCCTGCAACGCCTGTTCTGTCAGCTCACAGCCAACTTCCCTGCTCTTTTGTCATAGCCGTGAACTGAGGCTACTTATTGGCTTTTAGTGATACATATATGTATATACATATACCATATATATTTAAACTAGCAGCCCCGCTATTTGATTGCTGCTGTTAGTGTTTTATTAAGTTGTCAGTATTTCCCTGTGGAACTGAAGCATGTGTTAACTGGCAATAGAAGCAAGCAATATGGGAGAACAAAGAGGAGAATAAACTTCACTGACTTTAAAGCAGTGCTAAGTAGTTTGCATTTATTTGTAATAAGAATGATAATCAGCCATGTTATTTCAGTGTGAAATTGAATGTGATGCACTTGTGAATGGCTGCTCCAGGATCCAAGCTGGGTTGGTTTAGTCCTAGCAGTCACCTGCCTGGCACAGCTGTGCTTTACTTCCTCTGTACCCTGTGTAATCTTATTATAAGTGAAATGCCTGTCTTCCCTTTTACCTCTTTTGCTAAATCAGACCTTTTTTCTCGAATGACAAGCAGTCTTGAGAGTCTTTAGAGTCTTTAGCCAAGCAGTCTTTAGAGTCCTGACTTCCCAATCTTCATCACTTTGCTTTGCTTCATTGCTGCCTCCCTCTCAGTCTTGTCTGTCTTCTAATTTCTCAGTAAATTAAAAAGATATATGCTGTGTCCTATGTGTGGGCATTTTCTCCTATTGGAAATGCATACTAGATCCTACAGCGCACCCAAGAAGGCGGTTATGCGTTCTAACAGCTTCAAGCTGAGCTCCACAACCAAGAGGCAGAAGTTGCAGTGCACTCATTGGCTGGTTGGTTACTTGCTTTTTTGGTTCTGTTTTCCTTTTGTCAGGGGTGACAGAAGGTCTCATGCATGAGCAGTTGACTTGTTTACCCAGATCTTCCTTAAAATCCTGCTACTGAAGACAACAAATAAGCAGTGAAGTAAATAAACAAGAAACATTTGGTATTAATATTTAATAAAGTAAAACTGGGAAAAAAGAATACATGAAGTTCAAACTCATGTCTGAAAAATATTGAGGTGCCTTGCCTCTAATGAAAAGATTTTGCTTAACCTGAATTTCTTTGATTCAAGGTTTTGTCTTTTTTCTTTTTCTCCCTAAGAAGTGTCTTGTCTGCAGACCGGCACAAATGGAAGTCTGTAAGGACATGTCTTTGTATGCCCAGAAGAAGGGATCTTGATATTCTCTCATCTGTTTGTGGTATTTTCTTCAGGGACTTCTGATGTTCGTGCTGCTGAGAGACCAGATGCTTCAGTGTCTTTTGATCTGCTGTGACTTTCCTAATCCTGTGGCTTCCCGTTCTCTAATATATTTATCTTTTGAAATATCTTTTCAATGGCCCTTACCTCAACTAGAATGTTTGAGGAAAATCAACACTAAGGACCAATCCTTCCTACTAGATCTCTTCCAAAGGAAGACTGTCTTTTAAATATACTTGACTTTCTGTTCAGCATCATTGTAAGTGTTATTTATCAAAAGACATTACAATTCCATTATTCTTTAAATCTGAACAATCTCTGGAAGAAAAAGCAGTAAAAGTGCAAGCTGTTAAAATGTGATTTGTCATTTCCTTTGGGTAGCACTCGTAGCTTTTGGAACTCTTCATTGCCTTCTTTCTGCTTTGAAAGTTCTTCATATGAATTCTACTAAAAAAAGATCACTGTATTGCTTACTGTGTTCTGTTATCTAGTTGTGTCATTCCAATGAAGTCTTCAGTACTGTTCGGACCAGTCCTGCAGTGACAAAGGCACTTCTGTATGTTCTCCAAGAGGTGTTTCCAACTTGAAGATGTGTAGGGTTTTGTATGGATTTGTGTAGACTTTGAGTCACACGTGTGTGAGACACATTGCTATGAGAGGGGTGTCTGGGTCGGAGGCTGACACAGATGGGAAGATTCTATGGTATTTTGTTTTCATAGGAGTCTGGAGTCCCTTTCATTTTGGGACAGAAGCATCCTTGGAAATTACTCATTGCATGAATGTGTATATGGACAGAAGAGGGAAAAGATGTTATTGTTAGGTAACTGTGAGCTCCTCGTGTTGGGTTGTCTGTATGCATGTTTACAGCATACATACCTTTTTTCCTGCTAAAAAATCTTGTGGTTTACATTATTTTTATACATAACAGGATTGCCTGACCTTTAGAGGAACTGAAATCAGATACATGTGCTCTATCCTTTTCTGTTACAAATGTTGCATGTGAAGGGAGTAGTAGTGTGACCCCGCAGATCCTACTGTGGCTGGAAGTTTCTGATTTGAATGCTTGGGTATGTGCAAAGGGTGTGCAGATGATGCATCTGGAAGAGTACTTGGATGCTGTTGAGTAGCATTCCTTTCTCCCTAGAACTGACAGCAAATAGAAGAAAGTGAGCTTGCTGTTGAGTAAGGTGGTTAATGAAAACTGGGCCAAATAAGGAGCCTTTTTAAATTAAACCTGCTGATTTAACTGCAAGTAACAAACAAGCTTTCATCTTTTTGAATTTACAAACTCTTCTGTTGATTGCTCAGGTTCATTTACAGAACACTGCAAAACCAGTGCACATCCTCTTTTTGTACTTTGGGAAATAAATATTCACCGCATTTTGTTTCTCCCAGGGTCCTCCGATGCAGACACCTTATGTCGCTGAGTCCCTGCCCTCTAACCAGTCATACCATACTTCTGATGAAAGCCAGATGACAGAAATAGATCTTGAAACCGTATTTCAACATGCTAATGAAATGAGTTCATTGCCTAAACCTGTAATAACGAGAGTGGAGCCTGTGGAAGAAGAGTTAACCAGCCTTCAGTCTAATGGAGATCAACCACTGCTAGATGATCCTAGGAATGACCATCAGCCTTCAGATGAAGAAAGACAGCTGGAGCCTCACACCACTATAGTGTCGGACATTGTGCCACTTGTTCTGGTAGGCGAAGCTTGTTCTCTGTCACAGCCTCCAGAATATACTTACACTTTTGCCACCACTGAGGCTGTAGAATGTGCTGCTGCTCAGACAGTGAGAGAGCCTGTGGCCATGCAGGAAACACAAGCAAAACTGAGAGAAGAGCAAGACCAACTCCCACCTCAGTCCTCAGCAGTGTTTGTTCAGGAAGTTCAGCCATTCAGTCCACAGAAGGTAAGAGGTAAAGGAAGATAAAGCAGCCGATATTTTGGGATAACTGTTCAATAGTAATGCTGGGTTCTGTTCTGATAATTGCATTCTTAAGAACTAAAGATTTCTTTAATTAGGATTTTAATGGGTAGTGAAGAATTTGTTTGGTAAAGTGTAATTTTTTGGTAAAAATTCTATTTTTTTGTAAAAGACAACGGAAAAGTATCTGTTGTTAGTGGCATTATGATGTCTAAAACTTGACTATGGTGGCCAACTTAGGCCACTCAGTTACATGGGAAAAATGCATCATGCGATTGTACTGATGGTGATGAAGTGTAAACTCTTTTGAGTGATAACATACTTCCTTTGCTCTGAAATAAAAAAGAGTATTTGAAGGTAAGATTTTTGTTTAAAACTTACATAAGTATTTCCAACAAACAATTGCTAAGTTTCTGTTTTCTGTGGAAGGCATAATTTATTCTTATGTGGATGGTATTTAGCATTTTCATTTGTACTGACAGACGTTCTAGATGTTACTCTGTCAAAGTGACAAATACATGCTGTACTTTGGAAAAATAAACAAAACCAAGAAGGTTACTGAGTGCCTTTGTGGCACAAGACCTACCTTGTGTATAGGTGTGGGGTAGAAGAAATTATATTCAGGGCAGAAGTTGTGGAGTAGGATAAACAGCATGAGAAGGGAAGGCTAAGAACCAAGGACACTCCAGAAGAAAAGGAAAACAGTTTCAAGTAAGCTGTGTGATGGCAGACCCCAATTGGAGGCAGAGCGCATGGCTTGAAACAACTCATGGCCGGGATTGGATAAGCGCCTGCACACACGTTAAGGACTGTTCAGGGAGTATTTTGTTGACGTGTAAAGGCAGGTGGGAAAGTTAAAAGAGAAAACTTGTGAATGTATGTAAGGGATGTTAAAACCTGTAATAAATGATTGGGATCATCCTTATCTGAGTCTGTGCCTCCAACACCGCATACAGGCACTCAGAATGTTGTGCATATGTCAAGATCCCTGCTGTGTTATCGAAGTCTTGATGCCTTCAGGTAAGTAACTGGCTCTGAAATCATCAGCTGGTGGAAACTTGCCGTTGTTGTTCTCAGTGACATAAAGATTAGTAACCTTCCTTTTGGGTACATTTAGAGAAAGATATATATTTTCTGATCAGGTTTCTGCAGAGATTCAGCTAGTTACTCAGCCTCACATAGGGAAGAGCACTATATTGTGCTGTGCTCATTGCTTGTTAATGAGTTTCCATTAATTATTTGAACTGTTGACCACTGTTTAAATATTTTCAGCTTGGGCATCTTTGGAACAGCATTTTTAGAAGTGAACTTTTCCTTTGTGGAAGACTGTGGGAGTTTATGGTCCCATCTCTCTTGTTAAGAATGGAGGAATGAAACAGGTTGCCCAGAGGGGTGGTGGATGCCCCATCCCTGGAGACATTCTAGCTCAGGCTGGATGAGGTGCTGAGCATGTCGAGCTATGAGTGTCCCTATTTGCTGCAGGGAAGTCAGACTAGATGCCTTTAAAGGTCCCCTCCAACTCAATGAATTTATGAGTCTATGAATTCAATGTGTGAGCCGTGGTGGTGTTTGGAGGAGGAGGATGCTGTGGTATTGAGACCCCTTTATGTGTGTCCCATGCGAGAATCCTGGTGCTGAACCCAGTCCATTTCTCTGGAAGTTAACTGGTTAAATAGCTTGGGATTCACTGCAGAATAATCATTCTGCAATGAAGAGAAGTTTGGGCAATATTAGATCTTGTGTTTGACAGCTTTGCTCTTTTAGTTAGGAGTATTCTACTTCTTACTTGTCTCCCCTTGCCAAACTGCAGGCAGGGTTAACCTGTCCCCACAGCTGCCTCTCATCCAGGGCCTGGGATCATGGCAGGTGCAGAACTGACCAGCGTAGATTTCTACATCCATTTTGTACATCCATTAAGCTCCTGCATAATTTGCTGTCTTCCTTATCCATGAATCTGGAAGGCTTCCATGGCTCTCAGTAGCTTGGTGTCACGGAAGTCGAGGCAAGCTTGGTAAAATACTGCCCATTTAAGTAAGGCTCTTTCATTCCTCTGAGTAGCTGCAGAGGAGGAGCAAATTCCTCTGGTGCTAATAAACAAACATCAGAACAGCTCCTCTGGGTCAGATCAAAGCCTGATTGCTGGTGTCAGCCTCAAGGCAAGAGCTGTAATCTGATGCTTGAGGAAGAGCAAGAACAACCCTGCAACTGGAACAGGGCATTGCTCTTTGTATTTCCAGTGGGAGGATTTGGGATAATACTGCATACCCGATGTTCAATTTCTCATCTGTGGGCTGAAATCAGCCCTTGAAACCATGTGAGTTGTAGTGTTGACCAAACAGATCCTTTGCTCACTGTCTCCTGCACATAGAGCTTCATCAGTCATCTCCAGCCACTTTCTCCCTGCACTTGTGATTCTGGGAGTGTGTCGCAGCCTCCTCAGCAGTCTGCTCCCCAGACCCCCTCTGGTAGTGTCCTCTGCATGGCAGCTGCTCTGCAGATATCAGAGTTCGCTTTCAGCCTCTTCTGTTTCTGTTAAATCCTTTCTGAAATTAAGAGATCATGGCTGCACACCACATTGAAGCTGCAGGAAAATGATGGATTTTTACAATGACACAAAGGCATTTGTTCTCTTTCTTCCACAATATTTCCTATCACTTAATTGGTTTTGGGACAGCTGTCCTGCCTTGAGCTGTCATCTCCATAGAAAGGTGCACACCTGCATTGTTCTGCTTCCTGGCTTAAAAACAAGCAAATTAAAGAGCAGTTCTTTGTATGAAAGGTCTTAGTGCATTCAACAGTCCAGGTTCAGCATTGTCATCTTAGCCTCAGTGAATTCCTGTCTTTGACTTCTACACATTCTGGTCTCAAATGGGCATATTTTAGTGCCCTCTTTCTCATAAGAAATGTTTATTTTCTTCTTCAAGTGGAAATGCAGCACAGTAGCGCTCGTTCAAGGGGAATGTGCCTCCTGTTTTGTTGCCTCCTTGGTAGTACCCCTGGCTGAAGGCTGAACCTTCTGCTCAGTGTGGGGAAGGTGAATCCAGCAAACCCCATTTGTGTGAGACCGAGGCTAATTTTAGTAACACTGCTTCCCATCGCGGCTCCAGCTGGGCACCGGAGTCACGTAACCACTGAGTCACAAGCCGGCTTTTTGTGAACAATTTGGCATTTTTTCAATAACTGAAGTGAAAAGGCAAAACTTTCACATCTGTCAGCTTTGGTAGCTTTTGATTCTCTGCCAAGCAGCATTCAGGACAGAGCTGCAGTGGTGCTGGGCCCGAGTGAGGAGTCTTTCTGCAGATGTGGCAAAGCCATAATCAGAAGCACGTTCGCTTACAAAAACAAAAGAAATGAAGAGAGCTTTGGAAACAGATTTATGTGGGCTAGACTGATGCTGTTAGGAAGGAAATCTTATTGCCAGTTTCACAAAAGAGTATGAAAAGAGTTGGTGGGTAAGATCCTACGTACACAGTAAAGAAGGGAATGCTGCATACTCCTTTTCCTAGAAGGTTTTATTACGTAGAAGTCAAGGGAATTGGAAAGGTTCAAATCATCATGCTTAGAAGTGTTACCACACAATTGCTGATGTTCCAAATTGTGTGTACCTGACCTGTGACCTGCCATCCTTCATCTCAAGAAACTTGCATCCTGGCTGGTGAAGATAATGAACCACAGACCTCCTTCCTTCTCTTTACCTTTACACTTAGGGAGAAGCTGTGGTTCTGGTGTCAGACAAAGAGGAACAGCCATCCAGGTGGTTTTCCTATTAGCTAATTAATTCTACTAATGCAATACACAGAGACAACACATTTCAAAGAGCAAATACTGCCATGAAGTGACGGAACATCCAGCAGGTCCAGGGGCTTGCTGGGGGAACTCTCTCCCTGGATGTTTCAGATGCTGTATTTGCACAGACCTTTTTGAAGATTAATATGCAGCTTTGGCAGAGGATCTATATGTATTTCTATTGATCTGTGCACATGTTGCCTTTTGTATATTCAATCCCAAGCAATGGTAGACTCGAGGGGGAGAGAGCTATTTCTGGAACTACCTATGTCTTATTGCTACATGTGATGACCTTTTGCCCTCTGTAAACACACATACCAGTTTTCAGAAGCTTTTTTTTGCCTTCATAGAAGGAAATAATGCAGGCTCTGAACAATCCCTCATCTTATAATGTTGATTGATAGGATATTTGCAGAAGAGCTCAGTGCTCTAGAACAGGTGATAGTGAGAACATCTTTCTGTCTGAAGGTGAACTCCAGGCGCTTAATTGTGCTTATTTTTGCTTCCTTGTTGGGACAGAATCACAGCTTGGTTGCTTGGCCCTTTTTCCTTTGTTTTAACCTACAGATTTTGCCACACTGCTAGAGAAATACTCAAGTTCATGAAATGTTTGCTTGCAAAATACATGTGGAGCAGCAGCAGAGGGCTCCAAAAAGCAAGCAACAACATAAAACATAATGCAATGTCTTACCAGTTCATGGGGTGGGGTGAGATTCCCAGCCAGAAGGGCACTGCTTATCTCCGGAGTTTTGCATCACACAGCTCTGTCACGTTGTCTGAGGTACACCTGTCAGTAGCAATGCAGCTGTTGGTACCAATGAGTGCACCTGGGTTTCTCCTGCTTCACTTCTCATGCAGGGTATGATGACTGAGGGCAAAGTTGAGACTGTGAGTACATGTACTCTTTATGTTCTGGCTTTCTGACTTTTTGTTTTGCTTAATATGATATTCTGTAAGAGCTTAACTTTGAACCTGTCAGCCTTAAATCTGAGTTAAAAATCCTTATATAATCCATACAGGTACTGTGCAGCACTTGTTAGATGTCCTCTTGGAGTGGAGAAAATTATTTGTTCTGTTGATTACAAGAAAATGTTGAGTCATCTTTGGTTTTCTTTGCTTTGTTTTGTTTCAGGTGGATACTACTGTTAGATGTGAATTCCTAAGGTCAGAGTCAGAAGAGGTAGGATGCCTCACTGCAGGAGCTGGGCCTGAGGAGCAATATGTCGAAAACACGGTTTCATCTGTACAAGCCAATAACGGGGAGGGAGGAAACAGTCCACAAGGGAGGGACTTCCATGGTAAGAAGAGATTCTATATTTTTTTTCAGAGATTAGCAAGATGGCTGCTCTAAAACTAACCATTACAGAAAAGAGAAATCAGAACAGGTTAGCTCTTGTCTGCAGTGCGTTTCTTTGTACCTTCAGTTAAAATACTGCTTCTGTACAACCTTTCAGTGTACTTACTGATACACTTCATGAGATACACAGATTTCTCATGCGGGAAAGAGTATAAATTGTGAGTAAATGAAACCTCCTGTTCTGGGGGTTGTGTCAGAAACATAGATGTCACAATACTGAGATGAACCTCATAGATATGTGTCCTAGAGCACGACAGTGGCATGAGGAAGGATTGAGTAATGAAATGACAACTGAAATAGCAAGGAAGAAAACAAAAAACAAAAAAACAACAAACCTATGAAGTACAGAAGGTGACAAAAAATTGTTTCAGACTGCTGATGCATCTGCTGAAATACATGAAAGAACCAAGCAGCAGAGCATCGTGAGGCCAAACAGTTCACCAAGCCTTATAACCAAAGGAAAACCTCAGTATCTTCACAGCAGAGAGGCGTAAGAGGACACCAAGTATACTTCAGTTCCCTTCTAGAGAAGTTGGTGTGGCATCCAGGTCTTGCAGGAAGCTATTTCCCTCACAGCTGATCATCAAAGAACAGGTTGTAGAGTTTGAAGAGCAGTTCCTCACTTCAAAGGATAGTTTCCAGGTTCCAGTTATGCTAGCTAATAATTCAGCTCACATGCCCATCGGTTTCAAAAGTGTGAGTGAGGATAAAGTCTTTTATCTGGAAGCTATAAAAAAAAAAAAAAATGAATTGGATGTCACCTTTAACTTTTGTTTAAAATGCAGAATTGAGGGTTCTTGTCTACTTACTTCCTGATAACATGGACAATCAGTATGCTTCTCAGTTTTTGTATCTACAGCTGAAGTTTATTTAAGTAAAATGTACTTACTTGCAGAAACATTTTGGAAAGCTTTTCCATGGGATTGTTTTACAGAAATGAAACACTGCTATGCTAATTGGATAATTAGCAGTGATTAGTGTAGTTGCTCTCTGGGAAACTTGATAGTCATCCGGGTGTGCATGTCCAGTGTTCAACCTTTTAGGGTTGGTAGGATAGAGAATAGATACAGACACCACACATGAACCAAACGTGATCAGGGTCAAGTTTCCCAAGATAAATAGGGCACATGATACTGGCTTTGAGGATGCAGTGCCCGTCCCCTACATTCCAACTGCAAGCCTGGAGGAAGTATGTTTAAGAATAAGCTGACTTCTGCCAGCTTCTGCATTTATCTGTCTGTACCTCCTTTATTCTATGTGTCTTCAGACACAACCTCTTCCTTAATCTTTCTAAGCTAAAATTGGGCACAGTGACCATTCCCAACTGTTTCCTCATAACATGTCAGTATGGGAGCCATGAGGTCATGGCCTGAACCAGTGACTGAGCACCAGGTGAAGGGGCACAGCCAGCCCTGGGAGCCTGGTGGGTCACCCCTCCCTGCCTCATTTAAGGGCTGGCAGCCACAAGGGAACAATTCCTAGTTGGAGATCACCTCCTTTGGAGAGTTTGGTAAGCTCTGGTCCTTGGAAAGGGGTAAGCAATTCCTTCTTTCTTACTGGACTGTGATTGCTACCTTTCTTGGGTGATCCAGAACTGTTTCAAAGTAGTTATAGCTGCTGTCTCCTATCTTTGTCCTTTGAGTGTGAGTCCTGCCATTTTACCTCTTTTCCTTTGGGCACCCATTTGCATGTTTCCTGAGCCCACAGTTTGATACCCATCCTGCTACAGAGCAGACTCTTGTTCTGCCTGTTTCAGTAGGTTTGTGACATTGTTCCCTTGTCTTTGCTGTGTGGTGACACCAAGTTCAAGGTATCACATGTCGAGAGACAGTGTAGTGGAGTATGAATGTCTGTTGAACAGGGTTCAAGATGAAGAGTCTGTCTTGTCCAGTGTCTTGTCTCCAAAAACATCTTTGGCATTTTTGTGCTATTATGTAAAAAAAAAGACCAGTGAACTTTTCTGCTGTCAGATTCTCTATTCACTTCTCAAAGCTGCGTAAGCTTTGAGTTTTCTGTGGAAATGAAGGTAGTTAACACAGGTTAATTACACAGCGGATGAAGTACCTTGTTCTTTTTTTGTTTCAAAACGTTTATTTTAAATGTGTTTCCTTTAAGTATATCCTTTCTCCTCATATGCTGACTGTCTTTGCAATCAGTGGGAGCTCATCTCCTTTGTTAAGAGCAGAACTACTTTTGAGTTCTTCAGAAAGTCAGAAGCTGCAGCAGATACGTCATCCCGAACTGACTGTGTCCTCCATACCCTTCCTACTCTTTCTTGAGTGTGCTGGCATGGCTCTGTAGTATGTGGCATGTTTATTGTTGGTACATTGAGCTGTGAGGGGCAGCTTGCACCTTTCAGAGACCACTTTTTTTCAGTGCCCTAGCTTGCTCTCAGTACATGGATTTAAAGGTGCTGCTGGTGAGTCTCCTTGTATTGACTACTTGCTAGTTCAGCTCATCCGTACAATAGGGTTTTTGGGATAGGTTTGTCAGCTTAGGTATAAATGGAAAAAATTTGTCTTCAGTATCTATACCTGCAACAAGTATAGGTGGACTTCACAAATGATTTATAGAGACTGATGGAAACTGTGTCCCCTCCTATCTTCTCTGTGTTGCACTGTGCAGATCCACTCATCTAGTGACTGTAGTGACTGTGCTTTGTGTTTCCTCTTCCAAGAGAGCACCTAAGAAGGACCAGATTCTGACTATAGAGGTTTTTGTTTGCAGCCTTTTTTTCTGGAAATAGTGGTCTCAGAATGGAGCAGGTAGAGAATGTTATTTCTGAATTTAAGCATTCTGAGCCATTTAGGAAAGAGCCGACATCTTCTATGGCTGTCTATTTTTTAATTTATTTTTTTTTAAGTGAGTTATCCAGTCCTTTTCTTTGCATAGTGTGGCAACTTCCTCCAAGGTTCTGTCACGCAGGAGCACAGACATAATACTGAGATTGCACTGACATTTACCACCCACTCCCTTGCAGCTACAGCTGTAGCACTCTCTCTCATTCACTGTGGATAGATTTATAAGTGTGGTTGCTAAGGACCAGTCATCATTCAGCAAAGGTCTCCCGTGCATGTGTTATTATTTTCTGCACCTTCCAGAGGAAAGTAATCTTAGCATTCATCCAGCATTCCTCGTAAGACAAGGTGAGATCCCCTACAGAGGTGTTGGTGCAGGGACAGGCCTGGCCCAGGGGTGCTCCTGGGCTGGAGCAGGACAAAGCAAAGTTGCTCTCAGGAATCTGAACTGCAGCTTCTTACTCCAGCTCAGCTGTCATTACTTTGGCTTCATTATGAAGGACTCCCATGTTTCCTGTGCTGGCAGTCTGCTGTTTTGGATGGGTGGTTCTTAGGTGCTGTTTCTTAAGCTGTTGCCTGCTGCTCCATTGAGCGGCTCCTCAGGCTTTGTTCCCAGCAGTCTGCTTTGGAGGAGGTGAGCATCAGGAAGCAGCTCCTGCCTTTTCCGCAGGTACTTCATAGTGTAGAACAACAAGGGCTGGAATTCCTTTCCTAAGATGTGAGTGCATCTGTTACAAGATTGACATTCACAAGGGCAGTGGTCCTGTTGTGACTTCATCATGTTGCTTCCTTGACCTATAAGGTGCTGAATTTGATCTTTGGTATGGTTGCACATTGGAAATGTTTGGCGTGAGGTGAGATTTGCAGAAGTCTGTTGCTTGGCCTGTCTGTGGCACTGTGAGTTTCCTGTAGACTCTTTGCAGCAGCTATGGCAAACCTTGAAGCAGCTGTGCCTTTTGTGCACAGGAGATGGTACGTATCACAGGCAGAGTGGGCATTTCTGTAGGTACTGCTGAGGCCTTACAGCAGTTACTATTTGGTAGCTGGTACTCAAGGCACTGAATACATACATAGTAAGTTTTGCTAAATGAGAACAATTCCTGTTCCTGTAGACCTCAGATTGTGTGGTTACAGCCTGCCTCTCTGGCCACCTTACCTGCTGAATTACAATCCCTATGTATGATGCTTCGCAAAACTTGCAGACTGATATTTACACATTATTTCCTTTTATTCCTAGATTTCTATCTGCTGGTGGATTTTACTTGCACACAGGAGCCCATTCCACAGGAAGAAACAAGAGAGTGAGAAGTGGGTGACAAGTATGTGAAAATGTGCAGCAGCTGCCAGCTGGGCTCTCTTGTCAGACTCCAGGGGCAGTGCCTTGCACACAACAGGCGCTTTGGATCATTTCAGCTGTTTAAAGAAACCAACACGCACAAAGAAAAACACTATTTTGAACAAGCTTTCCCTTCAGCTCTGTGGGATGTCAGTCACCCCGTGGATTTTTTACACCTATTCCATTCCGTTTTCTACCTGACAAGTTACAAAGCATCTAGTGGTTAGAATTTTCAATACGAGGTAATTACTTAGCTGCTCATCTTCTCAGACCTGGAAAGTCTGCACTCCCTCTAAACTGGAACAACCTTGAGAACTTTGTGTAAACCTTTCTTACTGGGAAACAAGTCGTTTTTAGCGCTGTGCTCAGAATCTTTCTGTTTAGCATGGTTGGAAGCCGCAGTGCACCCTGCACAGTTGCTGTTCAGTGCTCTCACCATCTTTGCTTAAAGTCACACTGTGACCCTGTAATAGGAATTGTGTATGAAACAAAAGCATAGGGAAGTCACAAGATTCCAGGTCTGAACGGGTCAGGGGATTGGGAGAGCTGCTGGAGGGAAGATGAACTAATTCCTTTTGGTTCTGATGATATCTGTAGTGCTAAGTTGAGTTGTTTTAGTACTTTATCTTAATAGGTCTTAGATATGTTCTTAACTTATTTAATAGTCACTTCTAAGTTCTTAACTTATTTAATAGTCACTTCTAAGTTCTTAACTTATTTAATAGTCACTTCTATGTTCTTAACTTATTTAATAGTCACTTCTAAGTTCTTAACTTATTTAATAGTCACTTCTATGTTCTTAACTTATTTAATAGTCACTTCTATGTTCTTAACTTATTTAATAGTCACTTCTAAGTTCTTAACTTATTTAATAGTCACTTCTATGTTCTTAACTTATTTAATAGTCACTTCTATGTTCTTAACTTATTTAATAGTCACTTCTAAGTTCTTAACTTATTTAATAGTCACTTCTATGTTCTTAACTTATTTAATAGTCACTTCTATGTTCTTAACTTATTTAATAGTCACTTCTATGTTCTTAACTTATTTAATAGTCAGTTCTATGTTCTTAACTTATTTAATAGTCACTTCTAAGTTCTTAACTTATTTAATAGTCACTTCTAAGTTTTGAATAGCTATGTACTTGTATTTAAGTGGCAAGTGCCACTTCCCTTTTGCGGTCATAACCTCATTTCACAGCCAGACAATAAAGTGCTTCCTGCTACTTTTCTATAAAGCAGTCGAAGTTGTACAGAAATGGGCAACAAAGAATGCTGTATTTGTGGTCTATCTGTTTTCAAGAACATATATCAAGAAAATACAAGAACAGTGTGTTTTCACTCATGATTGAAAAAAAGCAAAGTTTCTTTACATTTGCATTAAAAATAAATAAATAAATAAAAGGCTGCAAAGGCATTCAGAGCATTGCTGGTTTGGGGAAGAAAAACTGAAGTCTGTGTGTGGCTGGAAGGGTGACAAGGCAGGTGTTGATTGAAGGCTGGAGGGGAGATGAAAGAGTGCAGGAAAGGAGAGATGTGGAGAGGAAGCAGCAGCAAAGATGAGAAGGCTAGGCACTGCTGTCAGCTGACAGCACAGATCTTGCACTGACCAACAGCTTTCAACTGAACTACACTTCCTACCGAGAAGCACTTCATTATTACTGACCTGTTTTAAGCGAGAGGAAATTTCCAGTGTTACCCAGAAACACCTTTGCTCAAAGACACAGGCAGTCCAGAGGGATCTGCCCAGGGACCGAAGGGACTCGGTACCTTCTCCTCATCGTCAGACTCACTTGGTGAGTCAAGCACACTCCCATCCGTGTGACACAGCCACCCAAGAGCTATGAAGCTGTTTCCTTCTCGCTTTCCTCCTGCCGCATCTGCTGTGAGCTCGTCTTGTATGACCTGGCATGAGCCGTGAGGCACCAAAAGGTGGAAGCCATGGCTTTGCCGGCAGCATGCAGCACTCTGGATGCTGATGAAAAAACATTCCATCGTTAAAAAGTCATCTGTTTTGCAGCTATGGGCTCATCTACAAAGTACTGGAGGGAACACTTTGAAGGGACTTCTTAGTTTCATGGACTCATGCTCTGCATTTTAGTTTCGAACTACATATTGCTGAGTATGGCCTGAGTTATGGTAACACCATAAAACCACTCCAATCCCACCACCAGGCCTTTGTGGTCTTCTTGAGCTCCAGCTGCACAGGGAAAGAAGAGAAGGGAATTTCACCAATGTAATGCTGGAGACAGCCTGAGAAAGCGTGGGCTTTTCCTTCATTTTCAGCTTTGCATTCAGCGTGCTTCACTTTCAGTTTAGTGCTGTTTACACCTAGCAGTAATTTTTAAGAGGATAAATCATAGATTATTACTGAATTTAAAAAACGCAAAGCTCCTGGGAAGATGTGTCACCTTCACGCGGGTTGAAAGCGCTCACTGGAGCTGTGGGCCACTCCTCCACAGCACAGCCTTATCTGTCACAACGATGCTGGCAGTAGTCCTCTTTCCCACTGTTGCTAATGTCTCAGGATAAGGACAAACGCACTCCATCTGCTCAGCACGGAGCAATAATCCTGTGGCAGAGACGCAGCACCGTCACCCAGCCCTCCTTACACACACACCGTCCCTTTTCTCTGCCCACTCTGATGCGAAGGGACCCCCACCCCAACATTTCTGAGCCAGGCACAGGCCGAGGGGGGAGAGCGAGGGCACGGCGGGGCCGAGGGACCACAGGCACCGAGAGGGCCGAGGGAGCGCGGTCCGACTCCTGAAGGGAGCGGGGCGGCTGAGGGCACGCGGGGCGGCGGGGACAGAGATGGCGGAGAGGCCGCCATCCACGGGGATGCCTCGCTCCGGGGCCGTGCTGCCTCGCTCCGGGGCCGTGCTGCCTCGCTCCGGGGCCGTGCTGCCTCGCTCCGGGGCCGTGCTGCCTCGCTCCGGGGCCGTGCTGCCTCGCGGAGAACCTCGCGCGGCGATCTTCGGGTGGATAACGGTTGAGCCGAGCCGCAGCCATGGAGGTGCCACCGCCTCCGGCCGCTTCTCTCAACCCCAACAACTTCCCCGCCAAACTGTGGTGGCTGGTGAACAGCCCGCGGATCCGCTCCGTCCGCTGGGACGCCCTGGGCGAGGGGCTGCTGATCGAGCAGCCGCTGTTCGAGGCCGAGGTGCTGGGCCGCTGGGGCGGCGACGTGGCGCTGGGGGAGCTGTTCAAGAGCAACAAGTTCCCCAGCTTCATCCGGCAGCTTAACCTGTACGGCTTCCGCAAGCTGCAGACGTCAATGGAGCACCTGCACCACTACTACAGCCCGCACTTCCGACGCGACCGCCCCGAGCTCCTGGAGCGCCTCAAGCGCCTGACGAGAGCCAACAAAGCCAAGGCGGCGGCGGCCGGCCTGGACCTGGGCAGCCGCCCGCCCAACCGCTCCTGGCTTCCGACCCCACCGCCCGGCAGAGCCGACGGAACCGGTGAGCTGCGGGCGGCTGCGGGCGACCGCGGGCGGGCGGGCGGGCGGGCGGGCGGACAGGTCTACCCGCACCCGAGTGCGGTGCGGCGCCTCACGGACGGCTCCGCTCTCTGCGGGGCCGCAGAGCGCCGCCCGCTGAGCGGAGGTGCGAGGCAGGAAGTCGTGGCCGGGTGAAGGCTGAGCACGTGAGAGCGCGCTGTATTTCTCCTCCGCCCTCCGCTAGGGGCTGCGAGCTGTCCAAACGTCGCCCGGCTTACCCCGCAGGTGACGCGCGGCGCTGAGCAGGTCGGCCCTGCCGTCCCTCCTTCCTGAGGCTGACGCGGGCAGGAGGGGGAGCGGGGCTGCTCAGCCCGGAGGGAATGAAGCCGGCGGCAGCGCTGCCTCCTGCGCAGCTCTCTGCGCGGCTCGGGCTGGCCGGGTGCTCGTGCTCTCTTATTGTTTCCGAGTTGGAGCTGTGATCTAATTCATGTGGTGTTTTCGGTGACTTGTGAGAAGTTACACCTGTAATAGCGAGAAAACAAAAGGAAACCTTTGAGAAGGGAGGAAATGCGCTTCAATATTGTGGCCAGAAAATATTGAAGCATTTAAGTTTTGTTTGGTTTTTTTTTTCAACACTTCTAAATTTTGGGTCGCTCGCTGCAAGGAAGGCATGGAGGCTCTGGAGCGTGTCCAGGGAAGGGGATGGAGCTGTGAGGGCTCTGAGCACACTGATGGGGAGCGGCTGAGCGAGCTGGGATGGGTCAGTGTGGAGCAGAGGGGGCTCAGGGGAGACCTCACTGCACCCTGCAGCTGCCTGAAAGGAGCTGGTGGGGAGGGGGGGGTCAGCCTCTGCTCCCAGGTGACAGTGATAGGATGAGAGGTGATGGCCTTAAAATGCACTGGAGGAGGCTCAGGTTGGATGTTAGGAAAAATTTCTTCTCCAGAAGAGTGGTGCTGCAGTGGCACAGCTGCACAGGGACGTGGTGGGGTCACTGTCCATGGAGGTGTTCCAGGGCCATGGAGATGAGGCACTGAGGGATGCAGTTATGGGCATGGTGGGGATTAGACTTGGAGATCTTAGTGGTGTTCTCCAACCTTAATGATTCTGTCCTTCTACCCTGTCAGCGAAATCAGGTCTGACTGGTCGGTGTAATGCAGGCCATGGGTAGAGGAAATCCTAAGAAAAATATGACCTTTAAATCATTGCCCCTTTTGTGGGTGCATTTTTGCCCCTGTTAGCTGGTGTTTGCTCTGTCAGCCTGAGTTTCTAGAAAGGAAAAAGGAACAAGGAAAACATTGGTTCTTATGCAGTCAAGTTCTGACAGGCTGACAATTTCCTATGCACTCTGTGCTGTGCTGTTCAGGGGCATGTCTTCCTTTGCTGTAAATATGAGGTTATTTGATAGATGGAAGATATTTCTGTTTGCAAAGTGTCCTGCTGTTCCAAGTGTCTAGCACGTGTTAAATGTCCAGGAGCAGTTCCTGTAAAGCAGCTGGCAAACTGTAACCTGACATCATCTTAACTTCCCCATCCACAGGTAAAATATAAACAAAAGAATTATCGTAGCTCTCTCCATTCTCTGTTTCTGTATGATAAAAATACCAAACTGGAAATAAACAGCCCTAGATGTGAACTCTTACTGAACTGTGGGGGATGAGTGGTATTCATTTAGTGACCCTTAATGATTTTACATGAATTTGCAGAACAGTGGCTGTATGTTGTCTATTTCTTTGATTAGTTCCTATCGGAGGAGTGGGAGCTAAATGGGTGGCTGTTTTTCAGAACTCAAGCTGTCCTGAAGCTCATTATTAGCATGGCTACATACAGTGCTGCAGGGAAGTCACAAGTACAGTAATACTCTCCAACGTTCAGTGAGGCATCCTGGGTCAGTGTTCCAAGAATGTCAGATAACCTCTAACAGAAATTACGTTGCCATAAGCAAAATGGCATTTCACAAAATAATAATCCAGAGATGGATAAAAGAAATATACAAAAAATGAAACAGCAAAATTGTTTGGGTTGTCTTAGTCTAAACCAAAATGACAAGTGATCTTATTAATCAAAGCAAGTTTGTTTAGTTAACAGAGGGTATTCTTTATTACAAACATACATAGTAATGAATTACAAATGAATTGCTGAGCTTGAAGCATCCTTTCTCATTCTTCTTAAGGACTTGCAGAAGAATTAAAACCCAGGCTATGATAGGATATAGTCCAGCAAAGGAAGAAATCTGTTTTAGAATTTTAACACTTCAAAAAGTTATGAGAACAACAGTAGCAAAAAACAAAACCCGCTAAGGGCTAAGTGGCAACCTCTAAGCACTGCTGCCAGATCTGGATTACAAATCATTAGTCTTTTTTTATCAGGTTGCTTCTAATACTTATTCCCTTTATTACTGCTGGTGCCCTTCTGTATCTTACACAGAAGCTGAGTCCTCTGCAGCCCAGCCTTCCTCCAGTGCTAATTTGCAGCTTGAGTTTTTCGTACAAGAGAACAGGAGGCTAGTGCAAGGAGTGACCCTGGGGAGGAAACAGTTGCTTCTATATCCTTGCTTACTGCTCTTTCTTCAGATCCAACAATAGATCTCCACTGCAGCTGTTACTGTGTGTTCGGGTGGAAGAACTGAAGCAAAGGTTGCCTTCCCAAATAGAGCGGGAGGGCCCTGGCTGCTTATATTACCTCTCATTCCCTTTGACAGTTCCTTTCATTAACTATTGCTTTATTCTGTGCCTAATGCAGGGCTGCTGGCTGTAGGACAGTTTTGTGAGCCTTATCAACAACACAGCTTTCTTCCTTACTCCTACATCTCGGCCTCAGCGCAGAACTGCAGCACTTTGCCATCCAACAGCTTCGAGCAGAATCCAGTCCCGTCCAGAGCACAGCAGAATTCCCTTCTGCTGCTTCCAGAGCACAATGCATCCTCAGCCTTCCCAGACACGGGGATTGCCTTTCCCACATTGCAGGGGCTTCCAACAGAGGGCACGTACACCCTGCAGCCCAACTTCTCTCCTGTGCCGCTTCAGCAGGTCTCTCAAGCCATTGCCGCTTCCTCTGCAATGTACAGCAGCTGCATGCCTCCCCTGCACTACTCACAAGCCTATTATCCAACAGGTAAGAAAAAAAATCTAAAAGTGATATTCTATATATATATCTATTTTCACAGTGTTCTGTCACGTGTGTTTCAGTGAGAATTAGAAACTGTAAAGACCTTTAAAGCAAAAAGGTTTTCTGTTCCATATTCCTGCCCTCCCTCCAGACTTGGTCTCTGGTGATTTTCCATCCAGCCTCTCTGCTGAGGCTAAAGGGTGAGGAGAAGAACATTTGTCTGTAAAGAGGCAGTGTTAGCCTAACTTCCCCGTTTTATTTTAATGAAGAGAAACTGAGGGCGATGATGTTAAAGCACAGAGAACTTGTTGAAAAGTGACATACTACTCCTTGCTCTCATGCTTTCCCAAGCAACTTTTTATAGTCAAAGATCAGTCACAAGTCTTCTGCAGAATGTTTCATTCTGCTCTATGATCTGTCAAGTCTTTTTTTCATGAGCTTCCTCAGTAGTGTCTGTGCTGCAGACTGGGGAGTTACAGAAATCTCCGCTGTATTCATTTGTCTGAAGCATTTCTGCTGAAATTTTCAGCCTTACTTCAGGCAAGTTTTTCTTTTTCTTTTCTTTTTTTGTTTTGTTTTGTTTTGTTTTCTAGAAGAGAACTAATTGAAGCAAATTATTGTCCCATTTCCTGCTCTTGCCTTGAACTAGAAAAAATATGCTTGTTTTGTTTGTTTATTTATTTATTTTATTTCCCTGGAACTTCTGAAGCTCAGAACATAGTGACTCCTGACTTGGACAAACCAAAGCTCAGTCGGTACTCTCACTTTCTGCCTGTTCCTCCCTTGGCAGCTGCACCTTCACTGAGTCAGATATCCCTGTTTAGAAATCTTACACGTGGTGGCTGCTGTCGTTCTCCAAAAAGTACACAATGAAATCTTCATGTCTTTTGTGTGTGTGTGTGTTCTGAGACCTCTGCTGAGAATGCTTGCTTCTACTGCCAGCAGTAACCACTAGTTTCCGTTACATACTTCTTGTCAAGGAGGGATTCTGAGGAATTATGCAAATCCTGTGGACACTTGTAAAGATTTAAGAAACAGGGAACCTTTTGCCATATGTTCCCTGCCCTCTGGTGCTTACAAAGATTACTGGCAGCTAGTGCTTGCATTACGAGCTGCAAGTTATTAGGTCTCCTCCCAGGAGCAGGGTGAGCCGAGATGGGAGATGGTCCCTGCTTGCTTCTACCTGGGTATGGATCATCTTGAGTTTTAGATGTCTCTATCTCTGTGAAGCATGATAAAAGCATACCAAACTTTTCAAGTTGTAATAATAAGACATAATTCAACCTGAAATAGAGAACGTTGTGGAGGCTGAGGCTGTGGAAATTTCAGTGAACTCATTACTAGTTTTGAGAAGAAAGGTTTGCCATTTCATTAGACAGTATTAAAAATGTTTTCATTTTCAGTGTCACATTGGACAGCATTTGTACTGTTGATCCTGTGTACCTCTTCATCTCTCTGCTATCCTTTATTCAGTTTTATATTACTGCATACAGAATGCGGGAAGCTTATTTTTTCATATGTATACATGAGAAAAGTCTGCTTTCCTTCATCTTGAGAGCACAAAACCAGGAGTAGCTTATTTGGAAGGTGATAGTTCAACTCAAAGTATATATTTCATAAGAGAAGGGATAAAAATATATGCTCACTCTTGGAGCTGACTCTTCATTTCGTGTATAATGAACATAATGTTTTTGAAGTCCTGCTAAATGAAATCAACGTTGGGCTTTGTGAAAAGATTCATCTTTATGTATATTCAAATGCATTTGTTAACTTAAGCAACAAAGATTTCCTTGTGTTTTTCTTTATTTATTTATGTATTATGATTCTTACTGAAAAGGCACTAAAACTGTTCATCTGGATTTTCTGCTAGCATTTGAACATAGTTTTAAGGATTTAATTTTGTGACTTCAACTTTCTACAAAACCTTTGGTAATTGTGGGATTGCATCAAAGGAGTGTAGTGAAGCTTGATAATCGTAGAATATCCTAATCATTAAAAGTAAGTCAGTGAGACTATGTGAGAAATATTAGTTACTGGTGCCACCTCATACTGCAGGTCCAGTTGTGCTTTTTGCATGCACCTGTGGCTGTAGAGTTCATTTACATGTGATAACCTTTTGTGAGTGACAGCTTAGGAGTGGTTATGCTATTCTGAATGATACATCCTCTGTAAGGATAAATCTTTTTCTATGTAGAGCTTAAAATTCACATATGCCTTGGTCAAAAGGGGCTTCTTAAAGTAAATAAGCAACTGAAAACAGAGTGTCTGCTTTAACACAGCATAAATAGCACCACATTTTCCCTTGAGAAAAGCACACTGGATGCATTAGTAATGCACTTGTAAAACTAGTAGTAGGATTTATCTTGCCTAAGATTCATCTGAATGTATAACATTAACTTGTATATGCCTGGGCTTGTCATCTAGATTACATATATAGTCAGTAGAGAGAAACAGGCACCTCCCAGATGTTGAGTCATTCCAGCTTTCTTAGATACATACACTTGGAAGGCAATTTCTTTCTGGTGAGCCTGTTTCTTCACAAACTGCGTAGAGAGCACAGACAACTAGTCCTGGAAATGGTAGGGTATGTAGTAGCAATGCAATCAATGCCACTTAAATTTCTGAGATGGTTCCCATTTTCCTTTGCGGAAGAGACCTTGGATGTTCTCATTGGTGTGACTCTAAATAATTTCCTTTAAGTTCTTAACGACCTCTTTGAATATCCATGAATATTTTCAGTGTGTTTGAAATATGGTCATTCAGTGTCTGTGCAAGGATATTCACAATGCATTGTTCAGCTCTTCTTTTGCTCTGAGTGTTGTGTTTTTCATTGCTCTCCACTTGTCCGGAGGGTTTTGTCGCTGGGTTGGTTATAGTCCCACTGACAGCAGTTCCGTTCATGTAAGCCGGTGTTCCGTTCTGCACGTTGCATCCTGTAGACTGTGAGAAGTTTTTCATCTCTAGCTTTTATGGGCAGAACTGTGTCTCTCTTTTGACGGAAACCAAATCTGTTCTGAGGCTGATTATCTTATTCCATTTCATGTTAACAGGCTGAGTCTCTTTCTTGATTAGTATTCTTGTAGTATTTTGTAGAAAATAATCTTCAGTTGGTGTTTAACTTATAGAGTACTTCACAAGAACTTTTTCACATCCTTCCTCTTTTTCCATTAGAAAATAATGTCTTTATAATATGTGTTTGCTTCCCCTTACAGTCGCTTTAGCAGGTTAGGAGGAACTTATTTTCCATTGCTGTCTTGCCTTGCTTTTACAGAAGTCCTTAAGAAGCTGTTTTGGTGTTTCTCTTGGGCTTGTTAACATAGTTTGAAGATTCCCGCGAGTGAAATACTACCAAACCAAGTATTTTTTTAGGTTTTTGGGACCCAGAGTAGGGGTATTTCCACAGGTCATAGGATGTTCTCCTGAAGGGGATATGAATTTGATCATAGAGTTGCTCAGAATTAGCTTTTTAAGTTTCAAATCATACACAGATCTCATGCTTGCTTAGGAGGCTGTCCGCTGGCTCTTTCTTTGTTCTTTTGCCTCATTTGTTGCTGTAAATCGCACAAAAATACCACAAGATTGTATTAAAAAGGGCATTAAGAGTATGTGTTCTACAAAAAATCAAACTTGGTTATTGTAACAATGGTCTTATGTGAAATCCCACGTAAATTTCAAACACTGCAAATAAACTTGATTGGTTTGCCACCTCAAGCGATCCTCATTAGTCTCTGTTACAATCACGGGACTAAATGTGATACTATCAAGCATTTGTTTTTCTCAGAATGGTGGAGGATTTTAGAGGTTATATATTTGAAAGCAAGGCCTTTACTTTTAATCTATTTCTGCATGTCACCAAAAATAATACCTGCATGAAGTGGGTCTTTAATTCCAGTATGTATGAGTGAACACGTGTGTTTTTCTTTTGTGAATCCCCTTTCTGTATTATGTTGTGATGGAAAAAGTCAAGCAGCTTAACAAAAGAGGTAATAACAGCGTGCAAAAGTTGTGATTATGAAGTTTCTATGTGTGCCTATGTCAATTTTACAACATATTTGTCTTATATATATACATTAATACATATTTTTTCAGGTGAAGAAATCAATCATAAAATCATTTCGGGGATTCTGGGATTTAGTTAGTTAATTCACTGCGTGGGTATTGAGCTGTTTAATCAAAGTAAGCAATAGAACTCTGCATACCAAACACAAATTCTCAAAGTCTGATAACTGTGTTTCAATTCTTGCAGCTGCACTGCCATGTTGCTCCCTTGCTACGCACACCAGCCCTCTGACTTGCAATGTTAGCCCTACAGCTCCGAACTACGCACCGTGCAGCTTCTGCCAGGTGAGTGCAGCGTACTGCAATCAGGTGAAAGCAGAGGAAAGCTGTATGGATGACCTCTAGGATTATGGACTCTGGAATGAAGGATATAAATTTAAAAGCTGATCCACTTGAGAAAGTAAAAGCAATGTATTTTACAATGTTTATTTCAAAGACCCACTGAATATTTAGAGAGGTACTTTTGTAATACTAGATAGGTTTCAAAGTAGCAGCATAGTGGATCTCCTCATCAGTGGAGGATTTTCCTCCGTATGAAATACATGCTTGACTTCACCAGAATTTGTTGTAGTTAACAAGTCTACATTTATCTTTGAAGAATAACTTTGCCTAGACAAAATGCAATGCTGTAATATTATGGTTACACTGGGAAAGAGCTCCTGTTTTGTCATGTTTTTGTTTTGTTTTTGTCATCCCAGACAGCTTTCTGCGGTCCATGGGATCATTTGATGACTGAGAAAAACTGAGATGATTTTTGGAATCAACCATACCTCAGAGATGTCCCATTAAAATATCTTCAGTATTTTCTGCTGTTGCAGCACCTTATTTGGAGGATCTGCATTATCAAATGTCAGATTCGAAGTAAAAATGCAAGGCCTTCCTTGAATTCCTACTATTAGGGCGTAATATATAAACTCTTTTCTTTTTTGTCACAGACGTAAGCAAAGCCAGTTATGCTTTGTTTGTTGAAAAAGTGTTTACCTGCCTAAGCTTGATTACCCAGTTTGTCTTTCAAATATGAACTTTTGTCTTTTGTCTTTAATTCTTAGCTTTTTTTTAAAAATATAATTTTATCCAAGATGTTCATGTTACAGACAGAATATTGTGTTGATGTGGGCACATAAATGGTCATTGGCCAATTATTCCACTGGTCCTCTCATATTTATTTTGCATACAGTGCATTTTTGTCCTCTGACTTTCAATTTGAGAGCTGTGGGATCTTTTTTTCAGCTAGGGCATGGGAATGAGTCTGAGTGAAGGGAAGTGACAATCAAAGAAATTCTTATCACTGTGTTTGGGATAGCAAATCATTCCAAGAGTCATCAAGGCTGTTATTAGGGCTAGATGAATAAATACACTGTCCAGAGTGTCCAGTGGATGTGTTTTGTTTGAGGAAGCAAGCCCATGGGCAGCGTGCAGAGCCAAAAGAGACTCAGGCTGCTTACTGGTGCATGCTGTGATAATACAACTGTAACCAGGGAATCTCCAATCAAAAGCTGTTGATGCATCTGGGCAGAGGATGCTGGAAGGTATTCCTCTGTGTGAACAGCTCAAGGGCAATCCCAGGTCAGTTCTGCCAGCTATCTTGAGTAGGGTAACACAAATATCATACAGAATAGACCAATAAAACTTCTTAAGTTTTGTGAGTCTTAGTGTAGTGTAGATTGCGTCTCCTGGAACTTAGTGACAGGGATTGCAATTTGCCCAAGGTTCCCGCTGAGTTGTGAAGAATAATCACTTCTCCTTTTGTGTGCTCTGTGGAGTTTGAGTTCCCCAAACTTCTGCTGGGGGATGTTACCAGCTGCAGTGTTCACTGTCCTCCCCTTCCTGCGTGCTATCATCAGTAACCTCTTGTACAAATCCCCAGTGCAGTGGGATACATATACCAAACTTAGTTAACAAGTGATAGAAGCAGGGTGGTACAAGAGATGCCATTCATGGGGACCTAATGAGGTTCACCCAGGCCAAGTGTACAGTGCTGCACTTCAGTCAGGGCAGTGTCAGGTATGTGTTCAGACTGGGAGAAGACATTACTGTGTGCAGCCCTGCAGAGATGGGTTCTGGTGGAGGGAAAGCTGACCTGAGCAGCAGTGTGCACCCAGAAAGCTGCCAGCACCTGGGCTGCATCAGCAGAGGGCTGGCAGTGGGCAGGGAGGGGACCGTCCCCCTCTGCTCTGCCCTCGTGAGGCCCCACCTGGAGCACTGCGTCCAGGCCTGGGGCCCCAGCACAAGGAAGATGTGGGGCTGTTGGAGCGGGTCCAGAGGAGGACACGAGGGTGCTCAGTGGGCTGGAGCACCTCTGCTGCGGAGACAGGCTGAGGGAGCTGGGGGTGTTCTGCCTGGGGAAGAGAGGGCTCTGGGGAGACCTCACTGCAGCCTTCCAGTACCTACAGGCAGCTTATAAATGGGAGGGAGAGTGGGTTTTTACAATGGCAGATAGTAACAGGTCAAGGGGAAATAATTTTAAACTAAAATAAGAGAGATTTAGGTTAAATGTGAGGTGGAAATTCTTCACCCAGAGAGCATTGAGGCCCTGACACTGCTACCCAAAATCTGTGGGTTCCCCATCCCTGGAGGTGCCCAAAGCCATGGATGGGGTCCTGGGCAGCCTGAGCTGGGATGGGGGCTGCCATCCCACAGCAGGGGTTGGAACTGGGTGGGCTTTTACTTTTATTTCAGCCCAAACCATTCTATGATTCTCTGGTTCTGTAAGACAGTGAGCACATTGGTGGTCAGCAAGTTGATTATCAGCTCTGTTTCTTTTGGGTCTGAGTGGTCCCATGCTTTGTGGTCGTGGAATTGAAACTAGGAATTGTTGACCAGGAAAGTGTAAGCCTTGTGCTAGTCCTTACTGATTCTTCCAGAGGGCGTCTGCTTAAATTTAGGAGATTAAGACAAGTACAGGTTATTGGGAATAGGAGGCCACTGCTGGGTGTGCAGTAAAGGAGTGACCCTGCTGAGGTGTGACAGACAAAGATGCAGGTAAAACGTCTGTCTGCCCACAGCATTCCAGGGAAAGCTTCTGAGAATCAGCATATGAAGAAGCAGGGGATGTGTGTGAGTATGCCCACGCATAACAGCTGATCAGGGTATGTGTCAGCAGGTTTCTGTAATCAGCAGCTTCAGGGATTTGTATTATACCCCATTACTATGGCTTGCAAAATTGGAAGCTCAAGTACCGCTTTGTTTTCTTTTCGTTTGGATTCTCTGGTGGAGCGGGGTGATGGTCAGTGTGATGAAGCAGTATCTTTGGGTGGGAATGAGAGCCTCATGAGAGTTAAACAGCTATCCCCTGCAACGCCTGTTCTGTCAGCTCACAGCCAACTTCCCTGCTCTTTTGTCATAGCCGTGAACTGAGGCTACTTATTGGCTTTTAGTGATACATATATGTATATACATATACCATATATATTTAAACTAGCAGCCCCGCTATTTGATTGCTGCTGTTAGTGTTTTATTAAGTTGTCAGTATTTCCCTGTGGAACTGAAGCATGTGTTAACTGGCAATAGAAGCAAGCAATATGGGAGAACAAAGAGGAGAATAAACTTCACTGACTTTAAAGCAGTGCTAAGTAGTTTGCATTTATTTGTAATAAGAATGATAATCAGCCATGTTATTTCAGTGTGAAATTGAATGTGATGCACTTGTGAATGGCTGCTCCAGGATCCAAGCTGGGTTGGTTTAGTCCTAGCAGTCACCTGCCTGGCACAGCTGTGCTTTACTTCCTCTGTACCCTGTGTAATCTTATTATAAGTGAAATGCCTGTCTTCCCTTTTACCTCTTTTGCTAAATCAGACCTTTTTTCTCGAATGACAAGCAGTCTTGAGAGTCTTTAGAGTCTTTAGCCAAGCAGTCTTTAGAGTCCTGACTTCCCAATCTTCATCACTTTGCTTTGCTTCATTGCTGCCTCCCTCTCAGTCTTGTCTGTCTTCTAATTTCTCAGTAAATTAAAAAGATATATGCTGTGTCCTATGTGTGGGCATTTTCTCCTATTGGAAATGCATACTAGATCCTACAGCGCACCCAAGAAGGCGGTTATGCGTTCTAACAGCTTCAAGCTGAGCTCCACAACCAAGAGGCAGAAGTTGCAGTGCACTCATTGGCTGGTTGGTTACTTGCTTTTTTGGTTCTGTTTTCCTTTTGTCAGGGGTGACAGAAGGTCTCATGCATGAGCAGTTGACTTGTTTACCCAGATCTTCCTTAAAATCCTGCTACTGAAGACAACAAATAAGCAGTGAAGTAAATAAACAAGAAACATTTGGTATTAATATTTAATAAAGTAAAACTGGGAAAAAAGAATACATGAAGTTCAAACTCATGTCTGAAAAATATTGAGGTGCCTTGCCTCTAATGAAAAGATTTTGCTTAACCTGAATTTCTTTGATTCAAGGTTTTGTCTTTTTTCTTTTTCTCCCTAAGAAGTGTCTTGTCTGCAGACCGGCACAAATGGAAGTCTGTAAGGACATGTCTTTGTATGCCCAGAAGAAGGGATCTTGATATTCTCTCATCTGTTTGTGGTATTTTCTTCAGGGACTTCTGATGTTCGTGCTGCTGAGAGACCAGATGCTTCAGTGTCTTTTGATCTGCTGTGACTTTCCTAATCCTGTGGCTTCCCGTTCTCTAATATATTTATCTTTTGAAATATCTTTTCAATGGCCCTTACCTCAACTAGAATGTTTGAGGAAAATCAACACTAAGGACCAATCCTTCCTACTAGATCTCTTCCAAAGGAAGACTGTCTTTTAAATATACTTGACTTTCTGTTCAGCATCATTGTAAGTGTTATTTATCAAAAGACATTACAATTCCATTATTCTTTAAATCTGAACAATCTCTGGAAGAAAAAGCAGTAAAAGTGCAAGCTGTTAAAATGTGATTTGTCATTTCCTTTGGGTAGCACTCGTAGCTTTTGGAACTCTTCATTGCCTTCTTTCTGCTTTGAAAGTTCTTCATATGAATTCTACTAAAAAAAGATCACTGTATTGCTTACTGTGTTCTGTTATCTAGTTGTGTCATTCCAATGAAGTCTTCAGTACTGTTCGGACCAGTCCTGCAGTGACAAAGGCACTTCTGTATGTTCTCCAAGAGGTGTTTCCAACTTGAAGATGTGTAGGGCTTTGTATGGATTTGTGTAGACTTTGAGTCACACGTGTGTGAGACACATTGCTATGAGAGGGGTGTCTGGGTCGGAGGCTGACACAGATGGGAAGATTCTATGGTATTTTGTTTTCATAGGAGTCTGGAGTCCCTTTCATTTTGGGACAGAAGCATCCTTGGAAATTACTCATTGCATGAATGTGTATATGGACAGAAGAGGGAAAAGATGTTATTGTTAGGTAACTGTGAGCTCCTCGTGTTGGGTTGTCTGTATGCATGTTTACAGCATACATACCTTTTTTCCTGCTAAAAAATCTTGTGGTTTACATTATTTTTATACATAACAGGATTGCCTGACCTTTAGAGGAACTGAAATCAGATACATGTGCTCTATCCTTTTCTGTTACAAATGTTGCATGTGAAGGGAGTAGTAGTGTGACCCCGCAGATCCTACTGTGGCTGGAAGTTTCTGATTTGAATGCTTGGGTATGTGCAAAGGGTGTGCAGATGATGCATCTGGAAGAGTACTTGGATGCTGTTGAGTAGCATTCCTTTCTCCCTAGAACTGACAGCAAATAGAAGAAAGTGAGCTTGCTGTTGAGTAAGGTGGTTAATGAAAACTGGGCCAAATAAGGAGCCTTTTTAAATTAAACCTGCTGATTTAACTGCAAGTAACAAACAAGCTTTCATCTTTTTGAATTTACAAACTCTTCTGTTGATTGCTCAGGTTCATTTACAGAACACTGCAAAACCAGTGCACATCCTCTTTTTGTACTTTGGGAAATAAATATTCACCGCATTTTGTTTCTCCCAGGGTCCTCCGATGCAGACACCTTATGTCGCTGAGTCCCTGCCCTCTAACCAGTCATACCATACTTCTGATGAAAGCCAGATGACAGAAATAGATCTTGAAACCGTATTTCAACATGCTAATGAAATGAGTTCATTGCCTAAACCTGTAATAACGAGAGTGGAGCCTGTGGAAGAAGAGTTAACCAGCCTTCAGTCTAATGGAGATCAACCACTGCTAGATGATCCTAGGAATGACCATCAGCCTTCAGATGAAGAAAGACAGCTGGAGCCTCACACCACTATAGTGTCGGACATTGTGCCACTTGTTCTGGTAGGCGAAGCTTGTTCTCTGTCACAGCCTCCAGAATATACTTACACTTTTGCCACCACTGAGGCTGTAGAATGTGCTGCTGCTCAGACAGTGAGAGAGCCTGTGGCCATGCAGGAAACACAAGCAAAACTGAGAGAAGAGCAAGACCAACTCCCACCTCAGTCCTCAGCAGTGTTTGTTCAGGAAGTTCAGCCATTCAGTCCACAGAAGGTAAGAGGTAAAGGAAGATAAAGCAGCCGATATTTTGGGATAACTGTTCAATAGTAATGCTGGGTTCTGTTCTGATAATTGCATTCTTAAGAACTAAAGATTTCTTTAATTAGGATTTTAATGGGTAGTGAAGAATTTGTTTGGTAAAGTGTAATTTTTTGGTAAAAATTCTATTTTTTTGTAAAAGACAACGGAAAAGTATCTGTTGTTAGTGGCATTATGATGTCTAAAACTTGACTATGGTGGCCAACTTAGGCCACTCAGTTACATGGGAAAAATGCATCATGCGATTGTACTGATGGTGATGAAGTGTAAACTCTTTTGAGTGATAACATACTTCCTTTGCTCTGAAATAAAAAAGAGTATTTGAAGGTAAGATTTTTGTTTAAAACTTACATAAGTATTTCCAACAAACAATTGCTAAGTTTCTGTTTTCTGTGGAAGGCATAATTTATTCTTATGTGGATGGTATTTAGCATTTTCATTTGTACTGACAGACGTTCTAGATGTTACTCTGTCAAAGTGACAAATACATGCTGTACTTTGGAAAAATAAACAAAACCAAGAAGGTTACTGAGTGCCTTTGTGGCACAAGACCTACCTTGTGTATAGGTGTGGGGTAGAAGAAATTATATTCAGGGCAGAAGTTGTGGAGTAGGATAAACAGCATGAGAAGGGAAGGCTAAGAACCAAGGACACTCCAGAAGAAAAGGAAAACAGTTTCAAGTAAGCTGTGTGATGGCAGACCCCAATTGGAGGCAGAGCGCATGGCTTGAAACAACTCATGGCCGGGATTGGATAAGCGCCTGCACACACGTTAAGGACTGTTCAGGGAGTATTTTGTTGACGTGTAAAGGCAGGTGGGAAAGTTAAAAGAGAAAACTTGTGAATGTATGTAAGGGATGTTAAAACCTGTAATAAATGATTGGGATCATCCTTATCTGAGTCTGTGCCTCCAACACCGCATACAGGCACTCAGAATGTTGTGCATATGTCAAGATCCCTGCTGTGTTATCGAAGTCTTGATGCCTTCAGGTAAGTAACTGGCTCTGAAATCATCAGCTGGTGGAAACTTGCCGTTGTTGTTCTCAGTGACATAAAGATTAGTAACCTTCCTTTTGGGTACATTTAGAGAAAGATATATATTTTCTGATCAGGTTTCTGCAGAGATTCAGCTAGTTACTCAGCCTCACATAGGGAAGAGCACTATATTGTGCTGTGCTCATTGCTTGTTAATGAGTTTCCATTAATTGTTTGAACTGTTGACCACTGTTTAAATATTTTCAGCTTGGGCATCTTTGGAACAGCATTTTTAGAAGTGAACTTTTCCTTTGTGGAAGACTGTGGGAGTTTATGGTCCCATCTCTCTTGTTAAGAATGGAGGAATGAAACAGGTTGCCCAGAGGGGTGGTGGATGCCCCATCCCTGGAGACATTCTAGCTCAGGCTGGATGAGGTGCTGAGCATGTCGAGCTATGAGTGTCCCTATTTGCTGCAGGGAAGTCAGACTAGATGCCTTTAAAGGTCCCCTCCAACTCAATGAATTTATGAGTCTATGAATTCAATGTGTGAGCCGTGGTGTTGTTTGGAGGAGGAGGATGCTGTGGTATTGAGACCCCTTTATGTGTGTCCCATGCGAGAATCCTGGTGCTGAACCCAGTCCATTTCTCTGGAAGTTAACTGGTTAAATAGCTTGGGATTCACTGCAGAATAATCATTCTGCAATGAAGAGAAGTTTGGGCAATATTAGATCTTGTGTTTGACAGCTTTGCTCTTTTAGTTAGGAGTATTCTACTTCTTACTTGTCTCCCCTTGCCAAACTGCAGGCAGGGTTAACCTGTCCCCACAGCTGCCTCTCATCCAGGGCCTGGGATCATGGCAGGTGCAGAACTGACCAGCGTAGATTTCTACATCCATTTTGTACATCCATTAAGCTCCTGCATAATTTGCTGTCTTCCTTATCCATGAATCTGGAAGGCTTCCATGGCTCTCAGTAGCTTGGTGTCACGGAAGTCGAGGCAAGCTTGGTAAAATACTGCCCATTTAAGTAAGGCTCTTTCATTCCTCTGAGTAGCTGCAGAGGAGGAGCAAATTCCTCTGGTGCTAATAAACAAACATCAGAACAGCTCCTCTGGGTCAGATCAAAGCCTGATTGCTGGTGTCAGCCTCAAGGCAAGAGCTGTAATCTGATGCTTGAGGAAGAGCAAGAACAACCCTGCAACTGGAACAGGGCATTGCTCTTTGTATTTCCAGTGGGAGGATTTGGGATAATACTGCATACCCGATGTTCAATTTCTCATCTGTGGGCTGAAATCAGCCCTTGAAACCATGTGAGTTGTAGTGTTGACCAAACAGATCCTTTGCTCACTGTCTCCTGCACATAGAGCTTCATCAGTCATCTCCAGCCACTTTCTCCCTGCACTTGTGATTCTGGGAGTGTGTCGCAGCCTCCTCAGCAGTCTGCTCCCCAGACCCCCTCTGGTAGTGTCCTCTGCATGGCAGCTGCTCTGCAGATCTCAGAGTTCGCTTTCAGCCTCTTCTGTTTCTGTTAAATCCTTTCTGAAATTAAGAGATCATGGCTGCACACCACATTGAAGCTGCAGGAAAATGATGGATTTTTACAATGACACAAAGGCATTTGTTCTCTTTCTTCCACAATATTTCCTATCACTTAATTGGTTTTGGGACAGCTGTCCTGCCTTGAGCTGTCATCTCCATAGAAAGGTGCACACCTGCATTGTTCTGCTTCCTGGCTTAAAAACAAGCAAATTAAAGAGCAGTTCTTTGTATGAAAGGTCTTAGTGCATTCAACAGTCCAGGTTCAGCATTGTCATCTTAGCCTCAGTGAATTCCTGTCTTTGACTTCTACACATTCTGGTCTCAAATGGGCATATTTTAGTGCCCTCTTTCTCATAAGAAATGTTTATTTTCTTCTTCAAGTGGAAATGCAGCACAGTAGCGCTCGTTCAAGGGGAATGTGCCTCCTGTTTTGTTGCCTCCTTGGTAGTACCCCTGGCTGAAGGCTGAACCTTCTGCTCAGTGTGGGGAAGGTGAATCCAGCAAACCCCATTTGTGTGAGACCGAGGCTAATTTTAGTAACACTGCTTCCCATCGCGGCTCCAGCTGGGCACCGGAGTCACGTAACCACTGAGTCACAAGCCGGCTTTTTGTGAACAATTTGGCATTTTTTCAATAACTGAAGTGAAAAGGCAAAACTTTCACATCTGTCAGCTTTGGTAGCTTTTGATTCTCTGCCAAGCAGCATTCAGGACAGAGCTGCAGTGGTGCTGGGCCCGAGTGAGGAGTCTTTCTGCAGATGTGGCAAAGCCATAATCAGAAGCACGTTCGCTTACAAAAACAAAAGAAATGAAGAGAGCTTTGGAAACAGATTTATGTGGGCTAGACTGATGCTGTTAGGAAGGAAATCTTATTGCCAGTTTCACAAAAGAGTATGAAAAGAGTTGGTGGGTAAGATCCTACGTACACAGTAAAGAAGGGAATGCTGCATACTCCTTTTCCTAGAAGGTTTTATTACGTAGAAGTCAAGGGAATTGGAAAGGTTCAAATCATCATGCTTAGAAGTGTTACCACACAATTGCTGATGTTCCAAATTGTGTGTACCTGACCTGTGACCTGCCATCCTTCATCTCAAGAAACTTGCATCCTGGCTGGTGAAGATAATGAACCACAGACCTCCTTCCTTCTCTTTACCTTTACACTTAGGGAGAAGCTGTGGTTCTGGTGTCAGACAAAGAGGAACAGCCATCCAGGTGGTTTTCCTATTAGCTAATTAATTCTACTAATGCAATACACAGAGACAACACATTTCAAAGAGCAAATACTGCCATGAAGTGACGGAACATCCAGCAGGTCCAGGGGCTTGCTGGGGGAACTCTCTCCCTGGATGTTTCAGATGCTGTATTTGCACAGACCTTTTTGAAGATTAATATGCAGCTTTGGCAGAGGATCTATATGTATTTCTATTGATCTGTGCACATGTTGCCTTTTGTATATTCAATCCCAAGCAATGGTAGACTCGAGGGGGAGAGAGCTATTTCTGGAACTACCTATGTCTTATTGCTACATGTGATGACCTTTTGCCCTCTGTAAACACACATACCAGTTTTCAGAAGCTTTTTTTTGCCTTCATAGAAGGAAATAATGCAGGCTCTGAACAATCCCTCATCTTATAATGTTGATTGATAGGATATTTGCAGAAGAGCTCAGTGCTCTAGAACAGGTGATAGTGAGAACATCTTTCTGTCTGAAGGTGAACTCCAGGCGCTTAATTGTGCTTATTTTTGCTTCCTTGTTGGGACAGAATCACAGCTTGGTTGCTTGGCCCTTTTTCCTTTGTTTTAACCTACAGATTTTGCCACACTGCTAGAGAAATACTCAAGTTCATGAAATGTTTGCTTGCAAAATACATGTGGAGCAGCAGCAGAGGGCTCCAAAAAGCAAGCAACAACATAAAACATAATGCAATGTCTTACCAGTTCATGGGGTGGGGTGAGATTCCCAGCCAGAAGGGCACTGCTTATCTCCGGAGTTTTGCATCACACAGCTCTGTCACGTTGTCTGAGGTACACCTGTCAGTAGCAATGCAGCTGTTGGTACCAATGAGTGCACCTGGGTTTCTCCTGCTTCACTTCTCATGCAGGGTATGATGACTGAGGGCAAAGTTGAGACTGTGAGTACATGTACTCTTTATGTTCTGGCTTTCTGACTTTTTGTTTTGCTTAATATGATATTCTGTAAGAGCTTAACTTTGAACCTGTCAGCCTTAAATCTGAGTTAAAAATCCTTATATAATCCATACAGGTACTGTGCAGCACTTGTTAGATGTCCTCTTGGAGTGGAGAAAATTATTTGTTCTGTTGATTACAAGAAAATGTTGAGTCATCTTTGGTTTTCTTTGCTTTGTTTTGTTTCAGGTGGATACTACTGTTAGATGTGAATTCCTAAGGTCAGAGTCAGAAGAGGTAGGATGCCTCACTGCAGGAGCTGGGCCTGAGGAGCAATATGTCGAAAACACGGTTTCATCTGTACAAGCCAATAACGGGGAGGGAGGAAACAGTCCACAAGGGAGGGACTTCCATGGTAAGAAGAGATTCTATATTTTTTTTCAGAGATTAGCAAGATGGCTGCTCTAAAACTAACCATTACAGAAAAGAGAAATCAGAACAGGTTAGCTCTTGTCTGCAGTGCGTTTCTTTGTACCTTCAGTTAAAATACTGCTTCTGTACAACCTTTCAGTGTACTTACTGATACACTTCATGAGATACACAGATTTCTCATGCGGGAAAGAGTATAAATAGTGAGTAAATGAAACCTCCTGTTCTGGGGGTTGTGTCAGAAACATAGATGTCACAATACTGAGATGAACCTCATAGATATGTGTCCTAGAGCACGACAGTGGCATGAGGAAGGATTGAGTAATGAAATGACAACTGAAATAGCAAGGAAGAAAACAAAAAACAAAAAAACAACAAACCTATGAAGTATAGAAGGTGACAAAAAATTGTTTCAGACTGCTGATGCATCTGCTGAAATACACGAAAGAACCAAGCAGCAGAGCATCGTGAGGCCAAACAGTTCACCAAGCCTTATAACCAAAGGAAAACCTCAGTATCTTCACAGCAGAGAGGCGTAAGAGGACACCAAGTATACTTCAGTTCCCTTCTAGAGAAGTTGGTGTGGCATCCAGGTCTTGCAGGAAGCTATTTCCCTCACAGCTGATCATCAAAGAACAGGTTGTAGAGTTTGAAGAGCAGTTCCTCACTTCAAAGGATAGTTTCCAGGTTCCAGTTATGCTAGCTAATAATTCAGCTCACATGCCCATCGGTTTCAAAAGTGTGAGTGAGGATAAAGTCTTTTATCTGGAAGCTATAAAAAAAAAAAAATGAATTGGATGTCACCTTTAACTTTTGTTTAAAATGCAGAATTGAGGGTTCTTGTCTACTTACTTCCTGATAACATGGACAATCAGTATGCTTCTCAGTTTTTGTATCTACAGCTGAAGTTTATTTAAGTAAAATGTACTTACTTGCAGAAACATTTTGGAAAGCTTTTCCATGGGATTGTTTTACAGAAATGAAACACTGCTATGCTAATTGGATAATTAGCAGTGATTAGTGTAGTTGCTCTCTGGGAAACTTGATAGTCATCCGGGTGTGCATGTCCAGTGTTCAACCTTTTAGGGTTGGTAGGATAGAGAATAGATACAGACACCACACATGAACCAAACGTGATCAGGGTCAAGTTTCCCAAGATAAATAGGGCACATGATACTGGCTTTGAGGATGCAGTGCCCGTCCCCTACATTCCAACTGCAAGCCTGGAGGAAGTATGTTTAAGAATAAGCTGACTTCTGCCAGCTTCTGCATTTATCTGTCTGTACCTCCTTTATTCTATGTGTCTTCAGACACAACCTCTTCCTTAATCTTTCTAAGCTAAAATTGGGCACAGTGACCATTCCCAACTGTTTCCTCATAACATGTCAGTATGGGAGCCATGAGGTCATGGCCTGAACCAGTGACTGAGCACCAGGTGAAGGGGCACAGCCAGCCCTGGGAGCCTGGTGGGTCACCCCTCCCTGCCTCATTTAAGGGCTGGCAGCCACAAGGGAACAATTCCTACTTGGAGATCACCTCCTTTGGAGAGTTTGGTAAGCTCTGGTCCTTGGAAAGGGGTAAGCAATTCCTTCTTTCTTACTGGACTGTGATTGCTACCTTTCTTGGGTGATCCAGAACTGTTTCAAAGTAGTTATAGCTGCTGTCTCCTATCTTTGTCCTTTGAGTGTGAGTCCTGCCATTTTACCTCTTTTCCTTTGGGCACCCATTTGCATGTTTCCTGAGCCCACAGTTTGATACCCATCCTGCTACAGAGCAGACTCTTGTTCTGCCTGTTTCAGTAGGTTTGTGACATTGTTCCCTTGTCTTTGCTGTGTGGTGACACCAAGTTCAAGGTATCACATGTCGAGAGACAGTGTAGTGGAGTATGAATGTCTGTTGAACAGGGTTCAAGATGAAGAGTCTGTCTTGTCCAGTGTCTTGTCTCCAAAAACATCTTTGGCATTTTTGTGCTATTATGTAAAAAAAAAGACCAGTGAACTTTTCTGCTGTCAGATTCTCTATTCACTTCTCAAAGCTGCGTAAGCTTTGAGTTTTCTGTGGAAATGAAGGTAGTTAACACAGGTTAATTACACAGCGGATGAAGTACCTTGTTCTTTTTTTGTTTCAAAATGTTTATTTTAAATGTGTTTCCTTTAAGTATATCCTTTCTCCTCATATGCTGACTGTCTTTGCAATCAGTGGGAGCTCATCTCCTTTGTTAAGAGCAGAACTACTTTTGAGTTCTTCAGAAAGTCAGAAGCTGCAGCAGATACGTCATCCCGAACTGACTGTGTCCTCCATACCCTTCCTACTCTTTCTTGAGTGTGCTGGCATGGCTCTGTAGTATGTGGCATGTTTATTGTTGGTACATTGAGCTGTGAGGGGCAGCTTGCACCTTTCAGAGACCACTTTTTTTCAGTGCCCTAGCTTGCTCTCAGTACATGGATTTAAAGGTGCTGCTGGTGAGTCTCCTTGTATTGACTACTTGCTAGTTCAGCTCATCCGTACAATAGGGTTTTTGGGATAGGTTTGTCAGCTTAGGTATAAATGGAAAAAATTTGTCTTCAGTATCTATACCTGCAACAAGTATAGGTGGACTTCACAAATGATTTATAGAGACTGATGGAAACTGTGTCCCCTCCTATCTTCTCTGTGTTGCACTGTGCAGATCCACTCATCTAGTGACTGTAGTGACTGTGCTTTGTGTTTCCTCTTCCAAGAGAGCACCTAAGAAGGACCAGATTCTGACTATAGAGGTTTTTGTTTGCAGCCTTTTTTTCTGGAAATAGTGGTCTCAGAATGGAGCAGGTAGAGAATGTTATTTCTGAATTTAAGCATTCTGAGCCATTTAGGAAAGAGCCGACATCTTCTATGGCTGTCTATTTTTTAATTTATTTTTTTTTAAGTGAGTTATCCAGTCCTTTTCTTTGCATAGTGTGGCAACTTCCTCCAAGGTTCTGTCACGCAGGAGCACAGACATAATACTGAGATTGCACTGACATTTACCACCCACTCCCTTGCAGCTACAGCTGTAGCACTCTCTCTCATTCACTGTGGATAGATTTATAAGTGTGGTTGCTAAGGACCAGTCATCATTCAGCAAAGGTCTCCCGTGCATGTGTTATTATTTTCTGCACCTTCCAGAGGAAAGTAATCTTAGCATTCATCCAGCATTCCTCGTAAGACAAGGTGAGATCCCCTACAGAGGTGTTGGTGCAGGGACAGGCCTGGCCCAGGGGTGCTCCTGGGCTGGAGCAGGACAAAGCAAAGTTGCTCTCAGGAATCTGAACTGCAGCTTCTTACTCCAGCTCAGCTGTCATTACTTTGGCTTCATTATGAAGGACTCCCATGTTTCCTGTGCTGGCAGTCTGCTGTTTTGGATGGGTGGTTCTTAGGTGCTGTTTCTTAAGCTGTTGCCTGCTGCTCCATTGAGCGGCTCCTCAGGCTTTGTTCCCAGCAGTCTGCTTTGGAGGAGGTGAGCATCAGGAAGCAGCTCCTGCCTTTTCCGCAGGTACTTCATAGTGTAGAACAACAAGGGCTGGAATTCCTTTCCTAAGATGTGAGTGCATCTGTTACAAGATTGACATTCACAAGGGCAGTGGTCCTGTTGTGACTTCATCATGTTGCTTCCTTGACCTATAAGGTGCTGAATTTGATCTTTGGTATGGTTGCACATTGGAAATGTTTGGCGTGAGGTGAGATTTGCAGAAGTCTGTTGCTTGGCCTGTCTGTGGCACTGTGAGTTTCCTGTAGACTCTTTGCAGCAGCTATGGCAAACCTTGAAGCAGCTGTGCCTTTTGTGCACAGGAGATGGTACGTATCACAGGCAGAGTGGGCATTTCTGTAGGTACTGCTGAGGCCTTACAGCAGTTACTATTTGGTAGCTGGTACTCAAGGCACTGAATACATACATAGTAAGTTTTGCTAAATGAGAACAATTCCTGTTCCTGTAGACCTCAGATTGTGTGGTTACAGCCTGCCTCTCTGGCCACCTTACCTGCTGAATTACAATCCCTATGTATGATGCTTCGCAAAACTTGCAGACTGATATTTACACATTATTTCCTTTTATTCCTAGATTTCTATCTGCTGGTGGATTTTACTTGCACACAGGAGCCCATTCCACAGGAAGAAACAAGAGAGTGAGAAGTGGGTGACAAGTATGTGAAAATGTGCAGCAGCTGCCAGCTGGGCTCTCTTGTCAGACTCCAGGGGCAGTGCCTTGCACACAACAGGCGCTTTGGATCATTTCAGCTGTTTAAAGAAACCAACACGCACAAAGAAAAACACTATTTTGAACAAGCTTTCCCTTCAGCTCTGTGGGATGTCAGTCACCCCGTGGATTTTTTACACCTATTCCATTCCGTTTTCTACCTGACAAGTTACAAAGCATCTAGTGGTTAGAATTTTCAATACGAGGTAATTACTTAGCTGCTCATCTTCTCAGACCTGGAAAGTCTGCACTCCCTCTAAACTGGAACAACCTTGAGAACTTTGTGTAAACCTTTCTTACTGGGAAACAAGTCGTTTTTAGCGCTGTGCTCAGAATCTTTCTGTTTAGCATGGTTGGAAGCCGCAGTGCACCCTGCACAGTTGCTGTTCAGTGCTCTCACCATCTTTGCTTAAAGTCACACTGTGACCCTGTAATAGGAATTGTGTATGAAACAAAAGCATAGGGAAGTCACAAGATTCCAGGTCTGAACGGGTCAGGGGATTGGGAGAGCTGCTGGAGGGAAGATGAACTAATTCCTTTTGGTTCTGATGATATCTGTAGTGCTAAGTTGAGTTGTTTTAGTACTTTATCTTAATAGGTCTTAGATATGTTCTTAACTTATTTAATAGTCACTTCTAAGTTCTTAACTTATTTAATAGTCACTTCTATGTTCTTAACTTATTTAATAGTCACTTCTAAGTTCTTAACTTATTTAATAGTCACTTCTATGTTCTTAACTTATTTAATAGTCACTTCTATGTTCTTAACTTATTTAATAGTCACTTCTAAGTTCTTAACTTATTTAATAGTCACTTCTATGTTCTTAACTTATTTAATAGTCACTTCTATGTTCTTAACTTATTTAATAGTCACTTCTATGTTCTTAACTTATTTAATAGTCAGTTCTATGTTCTTAACTTATTTAATAGTCACTTCTAAGTTCTTAACTTATTTAATAGTCACTTCTAAGTTTTGAATAGCTATGTACTTGTATTTAAGTGGCAAGTGCCACTTCCCTTTTGCGGTCATAACCTCATTTCACAGCCAGACAATAAAGTGCTTCCTGCTACTTTTCTATAAAGCAGTCGAAGTTGTACAGAAATGGGCAACAAAGAATGCTGTATTTGTGGTCTATCTGTTTTCAAGAACATATATCAAGAAAATACAAGAACAGTGTGTTTTCACTCATGATTGAAAAAAAGCAAAGTTTCTTTACATTTGCATTAAAAATAAATAAATAAATAAAAGGCTGCAAAGGCATTCAGAGCATTGCTGGTTTGGGGAAGAAAAACTGAAGTCTGTGTGTGGCTGGAAGGGTGACAAGGCAGGTGTTGATTGAAGGCTGGAGGGGAGATGAAAGAGTGCAGGAAAGGAGAGATGTGGAGAGGAAGCAGCAGCAAAGATGAGAAGGCTAGGCACTGCTGTCAGCTGACAGCACAGATCTTGCACTGACCAACAGCTTTCAACTGAACTACACTTCCTACCGAGAAGCACTTCATTATTACTGACCTGTTTTAAGCGAGAGGAAATTTCCAGTGTTACCCAGAAACACCTTTGCTCAAAGACACAGGCAGTCCAGAGGGATCTGCCCAGGGACCGAAGGGACTCGGTACCTTCTCCTCATCGTCAGACTCACTTGGTGAGTCAAGCACACTCCCATCCGTGTGACACAGCCACCCAAGAGCTATGAAGCTGTTTCCTTCTCGCTTTCCTCCTGCCGCATCTGCTGTGAGCTCGTCTTGTATGACCTGGCATGAGCCGTGAGGCACCAAAAGGTGGAAGCCATGGCTTTGCCGGCAGCATGCAGCACTCTGGATGCTGATGAAAAAACATTCCATCGTTAAAAAGTCATCTGTTTTGCAGCTATGGGCTCATCTACAAAGTACTGGAGGGAACACTTTGAAGGGACTTCTTAGTTTCATGGACTCATGCTCTGCATTTTAGTTTCGAACTACATATTGCTGAGTATGGCCTGAGTTATGGTAACACCATAAAACCACTCCAATCCCACCACCAGGCCTTTGTGGTCTTCTTGAGCTCCAGCTGCACAGGGAAAGAAGAGAAGGGAATTTCACCAATGTAATGCTGGAGACAGCCTGAGAAAGCGTGGGCTTTTCCTTCATTTTCAGCTTTGCATTCAGCGTGCTTCACTTTCAGTTTAGTGCTGTTTACACCTAGCAGTAATTTTTAAGAGGATAAATCATAGATTATTACTGAATTTAAAAAACGCAAAGCTCCTGGGAAGATGTGTCACCTTCACGCGGGTTGAAAGCGCTCACTGGAGCTGTGGGCCACTCCTCCACAGCACAGCCTTATCTGTCACAACGATGCTGGCAGTAGTCCTCTTTCCCACTGTTGCTAATGTCTCAGGATAAGGACAAACGCACTCCATCTGCTCAGCACGGAGCAATAATCCTGTGGCAGAGACGCAGCACCGTCACCCAGCCCTCCTTACACACACACCGTCCCTTTTCTCTGCCCACTCTGATGCGAAGGGACCCCCACCCCAACATTTCTGAGCCAGGCACAGGCCGAGGGGGGAGAGCGAGGGCACGGCGGGGCCGAGGGACCACAGGCACCGAGAGGGCCGAGGGAGCGCGGTCCGACTCCTGAAGGGAGCGGGGCGGCTGAGGGCACGCGGGGCGGCGGGGACAGAGATGGCGGAGAGGCCGCCATCCACGGGGATGCCTCGCTCCGGGGCCGTGCTGCCTCGCTCCGGGGCCGTGCTGCCTCGCTCCGGGGCCGTGCTGCCTCGCTCCGGGGCCGTGCTGCCTCGCGGAGAACCTCGCGCGGCGATCTTCGGGTGGATAACGGTTGAGCCGAGCCGCAGCCATGGAGGTGCCACCGCCTCCGGCCGCTTCTCTCAACCCCAACAACTTCCCCGCCAAACTGTGGTGGCTGGTGAACAGCCCGCGGATCCGCTCCGTCCGCTGGGACGCCCTGGGCGAGGGGCTGCTGATCGAGCAGCCGCTGTTCGAGGCCGAGGTGCTGGGCCGCTGGGGCGGCGACGTGGCGCTGGGGGAGCTGTTCAAGAGCAACAAGTTCCCCAGCTTCATCCGGCAGCTTAACCTGTACGGCTTCCGCAAGCTGCAGACGTCAATGGAGCACCTGCACCACTACTACAGCCCGCACTTCCGACGCGACCGCCCCGAGCTCCTGGAGCGCCTCAAGCGCCTGACGAGAGCCAACAAAGCCAAGGCGGCGGCGGCCGGCCTGGACCTGGGCAGCCGCCCGCCCAACCGCTCCTGGCTTCCGACCCCACCGCCCGGCAGAGCCGACGGAACCGGTGAGCTGCGGGCGGCTGCGGGCGACCGCGGGCGGGCGGGCGGGCGACCGCGGGCGGGCGGGCGGGCGGGCGGGCGGACAGGTCTACCCGCACCCGAGTGCGGTGCGGCGCCTCACGGACGGCTCCGCTCTCTGCGGGGCCGCAGAGCGCCGCCCGCTGAGCGGAGGTGCGAGGCAGGAAGTCGTGGCCGGGTGAAGGCTGAGCACGTGAGAGCGCGCTGTATTTCTCCTCCGCCCTCCGCGGACATACATAGTAATGAATTACAAATGAATTGCTGAGCTTGAAGCATCCTTTCTCATTCTTCTTAAGGACTTGCAGAAGAATTAAAACCCAGGCTATGATAGGATATAGTCCAGCAAAGGAAGAAATCTGTTTTAGAATTTTAACACTTCAAAAAGTTATGAGAACAACAGTAGCAAAAAACAAAACCCGCTAAGGGCTAAGTGGCAACCTCTAAGCACTGCTGCCAGATCTGGATTACAAATCATTAGTCTTTTTTTATCAGGTTGCTTCTAATACTTATTCCCTTTATTACTGCTGGTGCCCTTCTGTATCTTACACAGAAGCTGAGTCCTCTGCAGCCCAGCCTTCCTCCAGTGCTAATTTGCAGCTTGAGTTTTTCGTACAAGAGAACAGGAGGCTAGTGCAAGGAGTGACCCTGGGGAGGAAACAGTTGCTTCTATATCCTTGCTTACTGCTCTTTCTTCAGATCCAACAATAGATCTCCACTGCAGCTGTTACTGTGTGTTCGGGTGGAAGAACTGAAGCAAAGGTTGCCTTCCCAAATAGAGCGGGAGGGCCCTGGCTGCTTATATTACCTCTCATTCCCTTTGACAGTTCCTTTCATTAACTATTGCTTTATTCTGTGCCTAATGCAGGGCTGCTGGCTGTAGGACAGTTTTGTGAGCCTTATCAACAACACAGCTTTCTTCCTTACTCCTACATCTCGGCCTCAGCGCAGAACTGCAGCACTTTGCCATCCAACAGCTTCGAGCAGAATCCAGTCCCGTCCAGAGCACAGCAGAATTCCCTTCTGCTGCTTCCAGAGCACAATGCATCCTCAGCCTTCCCAGACACGGGGATTGCCTTTCCCACATTGCAGGGGCTTCCAACAGAGGGCACGTACACCCTGCAGCCCAACTTCTCTCCTGTGCCGCTTCAGCAGGTCTCTCAAGCCATTGCCGCTTCCTCTGCAATGTACAGCAGCTGCATGCCTCCCCTGCACTACTCACAAGCCTATTATCCAACAGGTAAGAAAAAAAATCTAAAAGTGATATTCTATATATATATCTATTTTCACAGTGTTCTGTCACGTGTGTTTCAGTGAGAATTAGAAACTGTAAAGACCTTTAAAGCAAAAAGGTTTTCTGTTCCATATTCCTGCCCTCCCTCCAGACTTGGTCTCTGGTGATTTTCCATCCAGCCTCTCTGCTGAGGCTAAAGGGTGAGGAGAAGAACATTTGTCTGTAAAGAGGCAGTGTTAGCCTAACTTCCCCGTTTTATTTTAATGAAGAGAAACTGAGGGCGATGATGTTAAAGCACAGAGAACTTGTTGAAAAGTGACATACTACTCCTTGCTCTCATGCTTTCCCAAGCAACTTTTTATAGTCAAAGATCAGTCACAAGTCTTCTGCAGAATGTTTCATTCTGCTCTATGATCTGTCAAGTCTTTTTTTCATGAGCTTCCTCAGTAGTGTCTGTGCTGCAGACTGGGGAGTTACAGAAATCTCCGCTGTATTCATTTGTCTGAAGCATTTCTGCTGAAATTTTCAGCCTTACTTCAGGCAAGTTTTTCTTTTTCTTTTCTTTTTTTGTTTTGTTTTGTTTTGTTTTGTTTTCTAGAAGAGAACTAATTGAAGCAAATTATTGTCCCATTTCCTGCTCTTGCCTTGAACTAGAAGAAATATGCTTGTTTTGTTTGTTTATTTATTTATTTTATTTCCCTGGAACTTCTGAAGCTCAGAACATAGTGACTCCTGACTTGGACAAACCAAAGCTCAGTCGGTACTCTCACTTTCTGCCTGTTCCTCCCTTGGCAGCTGCACCTTCACTGAGTCAGATATCCCTGTTTAGAAATCTTACACGTGGTGGCTGCTGTCGTTCTCCAAAAAGTACACAATGAAATCTTCATGTCTTTTGTGTGTGTGTGTGTGTTCTGAGACCTCTGCTGAGAATGCTTGCTTCTACTGCCAGCAGTAACCACTAGTTTCCGTTACATACTTCTTGTCAAGGAGGGATTCTGAGGAATTATGCAAATCCTGTGGACACTTGTAAAGATTTAAGAAACAGGGAACCTTTTGCCATATGTTCCCTGCCCTCTGGTGCTTACAAAGATTACTGGCAGCTAGTGCTTGCATTACGAGCTGCAAGTTATTAGGTCTCCTCCCAGGAGCAGGGTGAGCCGAGATGGGAGATGGTCCCTGCTTGCTTCTACCTGGGTATGGATCATCTTGAGTTTTAGATGTCTCTATCTCTGTGAAGCATGATAAAAGCATACCAAACTTTTCAAGTTGTAATAATAAGACATAATTCAACCTGAAATAGAGAACGTTGTGGAGGCTGAGGCTGTGGAAATTTCAGTGAACTCATTACTAGTTTTGAGAAGAAAGGTTTGCCATTTCATTAGACAGTATTAAAAATGTTTTCATTTTCAGTGTCACATTGGACAGCATTTGTACTGTTGATCCTGTGTACCTCTTCATCTCTCTGCTATCCTTTATTCAGTTTTATATTACTGCATACAGAATGCGGGAAGCTTATTTTTTCATATGTATACATGAGAAAAGTCTGCTTTCCTTCATCTTGAGAGCACAAAACCAGGAGTAGCTTATTTGGAAGGTGATAGTTCAACTCAAAGTATATATTTCATAAGAGAAGGGATAAAAATATATGCTCACTCTTGGAGCTGACTCTTCATTTCGTGTATAATGAACATAATGTTTTTGAAGTCCTGCTAAATGAAATCAACGTTGGGCTTTGTGAAAAGATTCATCTTTATGTATATTCAAATGCATTTGTTAACTTAAGCAACAAAGATTTCCTTGTGTTTTTCTTTATTTATTTATGTATTATGATTCTTACTGAAAAGGCACTAAAACTGTTCATCTGGATTTTCTGCTAGCATTTGAACATAGTTTTAAGGATTTAATTTTGTGACTTCAACTTTCTACAAAACCTTTGGTAATTGTGGGATTGCATCAAAGGAGTGTAGTGAAGCTTGATAATCGTAGAATATCCTAATCATTAAAAGTAAGTCAATGAGACTATGTGAGAAATATTAGTTACTGGTGCCACCTCATACTGCAGGTCCAGTTGTGCTTTTTGCATGCACCTGTGGCTGTAGAGTTCATTTACATGTGATAACCTTTTGTGAGTGACAGGTTAGGAGTGGTTATGCTATTCTGAATGATACATCCTCTGTAAGGATAAATCTTTTTCTATGTAGAGCTTAAAATTCACATATGCCTTGGTCAAAAGGGGCTTCTTAAAGTAAATAAGCAACTGAAAACAGAGTGTCTGCTTTAACACAGCATAAATAGCACCACATTTTCCCTTGAGAAAAGCACACTGGATGCATTAGTAATGCACTTGTAAAACTAGTAGTAGGATTTATCTTGCCTAAGATTCATCTGAATGTATAACATTAACTTGTATATGCCTGGGCTTGTCATCTAGATTACATATATAGTCAGTAGAGAGAAACAGGCACCTCCCAGATGTTGAGTCATTCCAGCTTTCTTAGATACATACACTTGGAAGGCAATTTCTTTCTGGTGAGCCTGTTTCTTCACAAACTGCGTAGAGAGCACAGACAAGTAGTCCTGGAAATGGTAGGGTATGTAGTAGCAATGCAATCAATGCCACTTAAATTTCTGAGATGGTTCCCATTTTCCTTTGCGGAAGAGACCTTGGATGTTCTCATTGGTGTGACTCTAAATAATTTCCTTTAAGTTCTTAACGACCTCTTTGAATATCCATGAATATTTTCAGTGTGTTTGAAATATGGTCATTCAGTGTCTGTGCAAGGATATTCACAATGCATTGTTCAGCTCTTCTTTTGCTCTGAGTGTTGTGTTTTTCATTGCTCTCCACTTGTCCGGAGGGTTTTGTCGCTGGGTTGGTTATAGTCCCACTGACAGCAGTTCCGTTCATGTAAGCCGGTGTTCCGTTCTGCACGTTGCATCCTGTAGACTGTGAGAAGTTTTTCATCTCTAGCTTTTATGGGCAGAACTGTGTCTCTCTTTTGACGGAAACCAAATCTGTTCTGAGGCTGATTATCTTATTCCATTTCATGTTAACAGGCTGAGTCTCTTTCTTGATTAGTATTCTTGTAGTATTTTGTAGAAAATAATCTTCAGTTGGTGTTTAACTTATAGAGTACTTCACAAGAACTTTTTCACATCCTTCCTCTTTTTCCATTAGAAAATAATGTCTTTATAATATGTGTTTGCTTCCCCTTACAGTCGCTTTAGCAGGTTAGGAGGAACTTATTTTCCATTGCTGTCTTGCCTTGCTTTTACAGAAGTCCTTAAGAAGCTGTTTTGGTGTTTCTCTTGGGCTTGTTAACATAGTTTGAAGATTCCCGCGAGTGAAATACTACCAAACCAAGTATTTTTTTAGGTTTTTGGGACCCAGAGTAGGGGTATTTCCACAGGTCATAGGATGTTCTCCTGAAGGGGATATGAATTTGATCATAGAGTTGCTCAGAATTAGCTTTTTAAGTTTCAAATCATACACAGATCTCATGCTTGCTTAGGAGGCTGTCCGCTGGCTCTTTCTTTGTTCTTTTGCCTCATTTGTTGCTGTAAATCGCACAAAAATACCACAAGATTGTATTAAAAAGGGCATTAAGAGTATGTGTTCTACAAAAAATCAAACTTGGTTATTGTAACAATGGTCTTATGTGAAATCCCACGTAAATTTCAAACACTGCAAATAAACTTGATTGGTTTGCCACCTCAAGCGATCCTCATTAGTCTCTGTTACAATCACGGGACTAAATGTGATACTATCAAGCATTTGTTTTTCTCAGAATGGTGGAGGATTTTAGAGGTTATATATTTGAAAGCAAGGCCTTTACTTTTAATCTATTTCTGCATGTCACCAAAAATAATACCTGCATGAAGTGGGTCTTTAATTCCAGTATGTATGAGTGAACACGTGTGTTTTTCTTTTGTGAATCCCCTTTCTGTATTATGTTGTGATGGAAAAAGTCAAGCAGCTTAACAAAAGAGGTAATAACAGCGTGCAAAAGTTGTGATTATGAAGTTTCTATGTGTGCCTATGTCAATTTTACAACATATTTGTCTTATATATATACATTAATACATATTTTTTCAGGTGAAGAAATCAATCATAAAATCATTTCGGGGATTCTGGGATTTAGTTAGTTAATTCACTGCGTGGGTATTGAGCTGTTTAATCAAAGTAAGCAATAGAACTCTGCATACCAAACACAAATTCTCAAAGTCTGATAACTGTGTTTCAATTCTTGCAGCTGCACTGCCATGTTGCTCCCTTGCTACGCACACCAGCCCTCTGACTTGCAATGTTAGCCCTACAGCTCCGAACTACGCACCGTGCAGCTTCTGCCAGGTGAGTGCAGCGTACTGCAATCAGGTGAAAGCAGAGGAAAGCTGTATGGATGACCTCTAGGATTATGGACTCTGGAATGAAGGATATAAATTTAAAAGCTGATCCACTTGAGAAAGTAAAAGCAATGTATTTTACAATGTTTATTTCAAAGACCCACTGAATATTTAGAGAGGTACTTTTGTAATACTAGATAGGTTTCAAAGTAGCAGCATAGTGGATCTCCTCATCAGTGGAGGATTTTCCTCCGTATGAAATACATGCTTGACTTCACCAGAATTTGTTGTAGTTAACAAGTCTACATTTATCTTTGAAGAATAACTTTGCCTAGACAAAATGCAATGCTGTAATATTATGGTTACACTGGGAAAGAGCTCCTGTTTTGTCATGTTTTTGTTTTGTTTTTGTCATCCCAGACAGCTTTCTGCGGTCCATGGGATCATTTGATGACTGAGAAAAACTGAGATGATTTTTGGAATCAACCATACCTCAGAGATGTCCCATTAAAATATCTTCAGTATTTTCTGCTGTTGCAGCACCTTATTTGGAGGATCTGCATTATCAAATGTCAGATTCGAAGTAAAAATGCAAGGCCTTCCTTGAATTCCTAGTATTAGGGCGTAATATATAAACTCTTTTCTTTTTTGTCACAGACGTAAGCAAAGCCAGTTATGCTTTGTTTGTTGAAAAAGTGTTTACCTGCCTAAGCTTGATTACCCAGTTTGTCTTTCAAATATGAACTTTTGTCTTTTGTCTTTAATTCTTAGCTTTTTTTTAAAAATATAATTTTATCCAAGATGTTCATGTTACAGACAGAATATTGTGTTGATGTGAGCACATAAATGGTCATTGGCCAATTATTCCACTGGTCCTCTCATATTTATTTTGCATACAGTGCATTTTTGTCCTCTGACTTTCAATTTGAGAGCTGTGGGATCTTTTTTTCAGCTAGGGCATGGGAATGAGTCTGAGTGAAGGGAAGTGACAATCAAAGAAATTCTTATCACTGTGTTTGGGATAGCAAATCATTCCAAGAGTCATCAAGGCTGTTATTAGGGCTAGATGAATAAATACACTGTCCAGAGTGTCCAGTGGATGTGTTTTGTTTGAGGAAGCAAGCCCATGGGCAGCGTGCAGAGCCAAAAGAGACTCAGGCTGCTTACTGGTGCATGCTGTGATAATACAACTGTAACCAGGGAATCTCCAATCAAAAGCTGTTGATGCATCTGGGCAGAGGATGCTGGAAGGTATTCCTCTGTGTGAACAGCTCAAGGGCAATCCCAGGTCAGTTCTGCCAGCTATCTTGAGTAGGGTAACACAAATATCATACAGAATAGACCAATAAAACTTCTTAAGTTTTGTGAGTCTTAGTGTAGTGTAGGTTGCGTCTCCTGGAACTTAGTGACAGGGATTGCAATTTGCCCAAGGTTCCCGCTGAGTTGTGAAGAATAATCACTTCTCCTTTTGTGTGCTCTGTGGAGTTTGAGTTCCCCAAACTTCTGCTGGGGGATGTTACCAGCTGCAGTGTTCACTGTCCTCCCCTTCCTGCGTGCTATCATCAGTAACCTCTTGTACAAATCCCCAGTGCAGTGGGATACATATACCAAACTTAGTTAACAAGTGATAGAAGCAGGGTGGTACAAGAGATGCCATTCATGGGGACCTAATGAGGTTCACCCAGGCCAAGTGTACAGTGCTGCACTTCAGTCAGGGCAGTGTCAGGTATGTGTTCAGACTGGGAGAAGACATTACTGTGTGCAGCCCTGCAGAGATGGGTTCTGGTGGAGGGAAAGCTGACCTGAGCAGCAGTGTGCACCCAGAAAGCTGCCAGCACCTGGGCTGCATCAGCAGAGGGCTGGCAGTGGGCAGGGAGGGGACCGTCCCCCTCTGCTCTGCCCTCGTGAGGCCCCACCTGGAGCACTGCGTCCAGGCCTGGGGCCCCAGCACAAGGAAGATGTGGGGCTGTTGGAGCGGGTCCAGAGGAGGACACGAGGGTGCTCAGTGGGCTGGAGCACCTCTGCTGCGGAGACAGGCTGAGGGAGCTGGGGGTGTTCTGCCTGGGGAAGAGAGGGCTCTGGGGAGACCTCACTGCAGCCTTCCAGTACCTACAGGCAGCTTATAAATGGGAGGGAGAGTGGGTTTTTACAATGGCAGATAGTAACAGGTCAAGGGGAAATAATTTTAAACTAAAATAAGAGAGATTTAGGTTAAATGTGAGGTGGAAATTCTTCACCCAGAGAGCATTGAGGCCCTGACACTGCTACCCAAAATCTGTGGGTTCCCCATCCCTGGAGGTGCCCAAAGCCATGGATGGGGTCCTGGGCAGCCTGAGCTGGGATGGGGGCTGCCATCCCACAGCAGGGGTTGGAACTGGGTGGGCTTTTACTTTTATTTCAGCCCAAACCGTTCTATGATTCTCTGGTTCTGTAAGACAGTGAGCACATTGGTGGTCAGCAAGTTGATTATCAGCTCTGTTTCTTTTGGGTCTGAGTGGTCCCATGCTTTGTGGTCGTGGAATTGAAACTAGGAATTGTTGACCAGGAAAGTGTAAGCCTTGTGCTAGTCCTTACTGATTCTTCCAGAGGGCGTCTGCTTAAATTTAGGAGATTAAGACAAGTACAGGTTATTGGGAATAGGAGGCCACTGCTGGGTGTGCAGTAAAGGAGTGACCCTGCTGAGGTGTGACAGACAAAGATGCAGGTAAAACGTCTGTCTGCCCACAGCATTCCAGGGAAAGCTTCTGAGAATCAGCATATGAAGAAGCAGGGGATGTGTGTGAGTATGCCCACGCATAACAGCTGATCAGGGTATGTGTCAGCAGGTTTCTGTAATCAGCAGCTTCAGGGATTTGTATTATACCCCATTACTATGGCTTGCAAAATTGGAAGCTCAAGTACCGCTTTGTTTTCTTTTTGTTTGGATTCTCTGGTGGAGCGGGGTGATGGTCAGTGTGATGAAGCAGTATCTTTGGGTGGGAATGAGAGCCTCATGAGAGTTAAACAGCTATCCCCTGCAACGCCTGTTCTGTCAGCTCACAGCCAACTTCCCTGCTCTTTTGTCATAGCCGTGAACTGAGGCTACTTATTGGCTTTTAGTGATACATATATGTATATACATATACCATATATATTTAAACTAGCAGCCCCGCTATTTGATTGCTGCTGTTAGTGTTTTATTAAGTTGTCAGTATTTCCCTGTGGAACTGAAGCATGTGTTAACTGGCAATAGAAGCAAGCAATATGGGAGAACAAAGAGGAGAATAAACTTCACTGACTTTAAAGCAGTGCTAAGTAGTTTGCATTTATTTGTAATAAGAATGATAATCAGCCATGTTATTTCAGTGTGAAATTGAATGTGATGCACTTGTGAATGGCTGCTCCAGGATCCAAGCTGGGTTGGTTTAGTCCTAGCAGTCACCTGCCTGGCACAGCTGTGCTTTACTTCCTCTGTACCCTGTGTAATCTTATTATAAGTGAAATGCCTGTCTTCCCTTTTACCTCTTTTGCTAAATCAGACCTTTTTTCTCGAATGACAAGCAGTCTTGAGAGTCTTTAGAGTCTTTAGCCAAGCAGTCTTTAGAGTCCTGACTTCCCAATCTTCATCACTTTGCTTTGCTTCATTGCTGCCTCCCTCTCAGTCTTGTCTGTCTTCTAATTTCTCAGTAAATTAAAAAGATATATGCTGTGTCCTATGTGTGGGCATTTTCTCCTATTGGAAATGCATACTAGATCCTACAGCGCACCCAAGAAGGCGGTTATGCGTTCTAACAGCTTCAAGCTGAGCTCCACAACCAAGAGGCAGAAGTTGCAGTGCACTCATTGGCTGGTTGGTTACTTGCTTTTTTGGTTCTGTTTTCCTTTTGTCAGGGGTGACAGAAGGTCTCATGCATGAGCAGTTGACTTGTTTACCCAGATCTTCCTTAAAATCCTGCTACTGAAGACAACAAATAAGCAGTGAAGTAAATAAACAAGAAACATTTGGTATTAATATTTAATAAAGTAAAACTGGGAAAAAAGAATACATGAAGTTCAAACTCATGTCTGAAAAATATTGAGGTGCCTTGCCTCTAATGAAAAGATTTTGCTTAACCTGAATTTCTTTGATTCAAGGTTTTGTCTTTTTTCTTTTTCTCCCTAAGAAGTGTCTTGTCTGCAGACCGGCACAAATGGAAGTCTGTAAGGACATGTCTTTGTATGCCCAGAAGAAGGGATCTTGATATTCTCTCATCTGTTTGTGGTATTTTCTTCAGGGACTTCTGATGTTCGTGCTGCTGAGAGACCAGATGCTTCAGTGTCTTTTGATCTGCTGTGACTTTCCTAATCCTGTGGCTTCCCGTTCTCTAATATATTTATCTTTTGAAATATCTTTTCAATGGCCCTTACCTCAACTAGAATGTTTGAGGAAAATCAACACTAAGGACCAATCCTTCCTACTAGATCTCTTCCAAAGGAAGACTGTCTTTTAAATATACTTGACTTTCTGTTCAGCATCATTGTAAGTGTTATTTATCAAAAGACATTACAATTCCATTATTCTTTAAATCTGAACAATCTCTGGAAGAAAAAGCAGTAAAAGTGCAAGCTGTTAAAATGTGATTTGTCATTTCCTTTGGGTAGCACTCGTAGCTTTTGGAACTCTTCATTGCCTTCTTTCTGCTTTGAAAGTTCTTCATATGAATTCTACTAAAAAAAGATCACTGTATTGCTTACTGTGTTCTGTTATCTAGTTGTGTCATTCCAATGAAGTCTTCAGTACTGTTCGGACCAGTCCTGCAGTGACAAAGGCACTTCTGTATGTTCTCCAAGAGGTGTTTCCAACTTGAAGATGTGTAGGGCTTTGTATGGATTTGTGTAGACTTTGAGTCACACGTGTGTGAGACACATTGCTATGAGAGGGGTGTCTGGGTCGGAGGCTGACACAGATGGGAAGATTCTATGGTATTTTGTTTTCATAGGAGTCTGGAGTCCCTTTCATTTTGGGACAGAAGCATCCTTGGAAATTACTCATTGCATGAATGTGTATATGGACAGAAGAGGGAAAAGATGTTATTGTTAGGTAACTGTGAGCTCCTCGTGTTGGGTTGTCTGTATGCATGTTTACAGCATACATACCTTTTTTCCTGCTAAAAAATCTTGTGGTTTACATTATTTTTATACATAACAGGATTGCCTGACCTTTAGAGGAACTGAAATCAGATACATGTGCTCTATCCTTTTCTGTTACAAATGTTGCATGTGAAGGGAGTAGTAGTGTGACCCCGCAGATCCTACTGTGGCTGGAAGTTTCTGATTTGAATGCTTGGGTATGTGCAAAGGGTGTGCAGATGATGCATCTGGAAGAGTACTTGGATGCTGTTGAGTAGCATTCCTTTCTCCCTAGAACTGACAGCAAATAGAAGAAAGTGAGCTTGCTGTTGAGTAAGGTGGTTAATGAAAACTGGGCCAAATAAGGAGCCTTTTTAAATTAAACCTGCTGATTTAACTGCAAGTAACAAACAAGCTTTCATCTTTTTGAATTTACAAACTCTTCTGTTGATTGCTCAGGTTCATTTACAGAACACTGCAAAACCAGTGCACATCCTCTTTTTGTACTTTGGGAAATAAATATTCACCGCATTTTGTTTCTCCCAGGGTCCTCCGATGCAGACACCTTATGTCGCTGAGTCCCTGCCCTCTAACCAGTCATACCATACTTCTGATGAAAGCCAGATGACAGAAATAGATCTTGAAACCGTATTTCAACATGCTAATGAAATGAGTTCATTGCCTAAACCTGTAATAACGAGAGTGGAGCCTGTGGAAGAAGAGTTAACCAGCCTTCAGTCTAATGGAGATCAACCACTGCTAGATGATCCTAGGAATGACCATCAGCCTTCAGATGAAGAAAGACAGCTGGAGCCTCACACCACTATAGTGTCGGACATTGTGCCACTTGTTCTGGTAGGCGAAGCTTGTTCTCTGTCACAGCCTCCAGAATATACTTACACTTTTGCCACCACTGAGGCTGTAGAATGTGCTGCTGCTCAGACAGTGAGAGAGCCTGTGGCCATGCAGGAAACACAAGCAAAACTGAGAGAAGAGCAAGACCAACTCCCACCTCAGTCCTCAGCAGTGTTTGTTCAGGAAGTTCAGCCATTCAGTCCACAGAAGGTAAGAGGTAAAGGAAGATAAAGCAGCCGATATTTTGGGATAACTGTTCAATAGTAATGCTGGGTTCTGTTCTGATAATTGCATTCTTAAGAACTAAAGATTTCTTTAATTAGGATTTTAATGGGTAGTGAAGAATTTGTTTGGTAAAGTGTAATTTTTTGGTAAAAATTCTATTTTTTTGTAAAAGACAACGGAAAAGTATCTGTTGTTAGTGGCATTATGATGTCTAAAACTTGACTATGGTGGCCAACTTAGGCCACTCAGTTACATGGGAAAAATGCATCATGCGATTGTACTGATGGTGATGAAGTGTAAACTCTTTTGAGTGATAACATACTTCCTTTGCTCTGAAATAAAAAAGAGTATTTGAAGGTAAGATTTTTGTTTAAAACTTACATAAGTATTTCCAACAAACAATTGCTAAGTTTCTGTTTTCTGTGGAAGGCATAATTTATTCTTATGTGGATGGTATTTAGCATTTTCATTTGTACTGACAGACGTTCTAGATGTTACTCTGTCAAAGTGACAAATACATGCTGTACTTTGGAAAAATAAACAAAACCAAGAAGGTTACTGAGTGCCTTTGTGGCACAAGACCTACCTTGTGTATAGGTGTGGGGTAGAAGAAATTATATTCAGGGCAGAAGTTGTGGAGTAGGATAAACAGCATGAGAAGGGAAGGCTAAGAACCAAGGACACTCCAGAAGAAAAGGAAAACAGTTTCAAGTAAGCTGTGTGATGGCAGACCCCAATTGGAGGCAGAGCGCATGGCTTGAAACAACTCATGGCCGGGATTGGATAAGCGCCTGCACACACGTTAAGGACTGTTCAGGGAGTATTTTGTTGACGTGTAAAGGCAGGTGGGAAAGTTAAAAGAGAAAACTTGTGAATGTATGTAAGGGATGTTAAAACCTGTAATAAATGATTGGGATCATCCTTATCTGAGTCTGTGCCTCCAACACCGCATACAGGCACTCAGAATGTTGTGCATATGTCAAGATCCCTGCTGTGTTATCGAAGTCTTGATGCCTTCAGGTAAGTAACTGGCTCTGAAATCATCAGCTGGTGGAAACTTGCCGTTGTTGTTCTCAGTGACATAAAGATTAGTAACCTTCCTTTTGGGTACATTTAGAGAAAGATATATATTTTCTGATCAGGTTTCTGCAGAGATTCAGCTAGTTACTCAGCCTCACATAGGGAAGAGCACTATATTGTGCTGTGCTCATTGCTTGTTAATGAGTTTCCATTAATTGTTTGAACTGTTGACCACTGTTTAAATATTTTCAGCTTGGGCATCTTTGGAACAGCATTTTTAGAAGTGAACTTTTCCTTTGTGGAAGACTGTGGGAGTTTATGGTCCCATCTCTCTTGTTAAGAATGGAGGAATGAAACAGGTTGCCCAGAGGGGTGGTGGATGCCCCATCCCTGGAGACATTCTAGCTCAGGCTGGATGAGGTGCTGAGCATGTCGAGCTATGAGTGTCCCTATTTGCTGCAGGGAAGTCAGACTAGATGCCTTTAAAGGTCCCCTCCAACTCAATGAATTTATGAGTCTATGAATTCAATGTGTGAGCCGTGGTGTTGTTTGGAGGAGGAGGATGCTGTGGTATTGAGACCCCTTTATGTGTGTCCCATGCGAGAATCCTGGTGCTGAACCCAGTCCATTTCTCTGGAAGTTAACTGGTTAAATAGCTTGGGATTCACTGCAGAATAATCATTCTGCAATGAAGAGAAGTTTGGGCAATATTAGATCTTGTGTTTGACAGCTTTGCTCTTTTAGTTAGGAGTATTCTACTTCTTACTTGTCTCCCCTTGCCAAACTGCAGGCAGGGTTAACCTGTCCCCACAGCTGCCTCTCATCCAGGGCCTGGGATCATGGCAGGTGCAGAACTGACCAGCGTAGATTTCTACATCCATTTTGTACATCCATTAAGCTCCTGCATAATTTGCTGTCTTCCTTATCCATGAATCTGGAAGGCTTCCATGGCTCTCAGTAGCTTGGTGTCACGGAAGTCGAGGCAAGCTTGGTAAAATACTGCCCATTTAAGTAAGGCTCTTTCATTCCTCTGAGTAGCTGCAGAGGAGGAGCAAATTCCTCTGGTGCTAATAAACAAACATCAGAACAGCTCCTCTGGGTCAGATCAAAGCCTGATTGCTGGTGTCAGCCTCAAGGCAAGAGCTGTAATCTGATGCTTGAGGAAGAGCAAGAACAACCCTGCAACTGGAACAGGGCATTGCTCTTTGTATTTCCAGTGGGAGGATTTGGGATAATACTGCATACCCGATGTTCAATTTCTCATCTGTGGGCTGAAATCAGCCCTTGAAACCATGTGAGTTGTAGTGTTGACCAAACAGATCCTTTGCTCACTGTCTCCTGCACATAGAGCTTCATCAGTCATCTCCAGCCACTTTCTCCCTGCACTTGTGATTCTGGGAGTGTGTCGCAGCCTCCTCAGCAGTCTGCTCCCCAGACCCCCTCTGGTAGTGTCCTCTGCATGGCAGCTGCTCTGCAGATCTCAGAGTTCGCTTTCAGCCTCTTCTGTTTCTGTTAAATCCTTTCTGAAATTAAGAGATCATGGCTGCACACCACATTGAAGCTGCAGGAAAATGATGGATTTTTACAATGACACAAAGGCATTTGTTCTCTTTCTTCCACAATATTTCCTATCACTTAATTGGTTTTGGGACAGCTGTCCTGCCTTGAGCTGTCATCTCCATAGAAAGGTGCACACCTGCATTGTTCTGCTTCCTGGCTTAAAAACAAGCAAATTAAAGAGCAGTTCTTTGTATGAAAGGTCTTAGTGCATTCAACAGTCCAGGTTCAGCATTGTCATCTTAGCCTCAGTGAATTCCTGTCTTTGACTTCTACACATTCTGGTCTCAAATGGGCATATTTTAGTGCCCTCTTTCTCATAAGAAATGTTTATTTTCTTCTTCAAGTGGAAATGCAGCACAGTAGCGCTCGTTCAAGGGGAATGTGCCTCCTGTTTTGTTGCCTCCTTGGTAGTACCCCTGGCTGAAGGCTGAACCTTCTGCTCAGTGTGGGGAAGGTGAATCCAGCAAACCCCATTTGTGTGAGACCGAGGCTAATTTTAGTAACACTGCTTCCCATCGCGGCTCCAGCTGGGCACCGGAGTCACGTAACCACTGAGTCACAAGCCGGCTTTTTGTGAACAATTTGGCATTTTTTCAATAACTGAAGTGAAAAGGCAAAACTTTCACATCTGTCAGCTTTGGTAGCTTTTGATTCTCTGCCAAGCAGCATTCAGGACAGAGCTGCAGTGGTGCTGGGCCCGAGTGAGGAGTCTTTCTGCAGATGTGGCAAAGCCATAATCAGAAGCACGTTCGCTTACAAAAACAAAAGAAATGAAGAGAGCTTTGGAAACAGATTTATGTGGGCTAGACTGATGCTGTTAGGAAGGAAATCTTATTGCCAGTTTCACAAAAGAGTATGAAAAGAGTTGGTGGGTAAGATCCTACGTACACAGTAAAGAAGGGAATGCTGCATACTCCTTTTCCTAGAAGGTTTTATTACGTAGAAGTCAAGGGAATTGGAAAGGTTCAAATCATCATGCTTAGAAGTGTTACCACACAATTGCTGATGTTCCAAATTGTGTGTACCTGACCTGTGACCTGCCATCCTTCATCTCAAGAAACTTGCATCCTGGCTGGTGAAGATAATGAACCACAGACCTCCTTCCTTCTCTTTACCTTTACACTTAGGGAGAAGCTGTGGTTCTGGTGTCAGACAAAGAGGAACAGCCATCCAGGTGGTTTTCCTATTAGCTAATTAATTCTACTAATGCAATACACAGAGACAACACATTTCAAAGAGCAAATACTGCCATGAAGTGACGGAACATCCAGCAGGTCCAGGGGCTTGCTGGGGGAACTCTCTCCCTGGATGTTTCAGATGCTGTATTTGCACAGACCTTTTTGAAGATTAATATGCAGCTTTGGCAGAGGATCTATATGTATTTCTATTGATCTGTGCACATGTTGCCTTTTGTATATTCAATCCCAAGCAATGGTAGACTCGAGGGGGAGAGAGCTATTTCTGGAACTACCTATGTCTTATTGCTACATGTGATGACCTTTTGCCCTCTGTAAACACACATACCAGTTTTCAGAAGCTTTTTTTTGCCTTCATAGAAGGAAATAATGCAGGCTCTGAACAATCCCTCATCTTATAATGTTGATTGATAGGATATTTGCAGAAGAGCTCAGTGCTCTAGAACAGGTGATAGTGAGAACATCTTTCTGTCTGAAGGTGAACTCCAGGCGCTTAATTGTGCTTATTTTTGCTTCCTTGTTGGGACAGAATCACAGCTTGGTTGCTTGGCCCTTTTTCCTTTGTTTTAACCTACAGATTTTGCCACACTGCTAGAGAAATACTCAAGTTCATGAAATGTTTGCTTGCAAAATACATGTGGAGCAGCAGCAGAGGGCTCCAAAAAGCAAGCAACAACATAAAACATAATGCAATGTCTTACCAGTTCATGGGGTGGGGTGAGATTCCCAGCCAGAAGGGCACTGCTTATCTCCGGAGTTTTGCATCACACAGCTCTGTCACGTTGTCTGAGGTACACCTGTCAGTAGCAATGCAGCTGTTGGTACCAATGAGTGCACCTGGGTTTCTCCTGCTTCACTTCTCATGCAGGGTATGATGACTGAGGGCAAAGTTGAGACTGTGAGTACATGTACTCTTTATGTTCTGGCTTTCTGACTTTTTGTTTTGCTTAATATGATATTCTGTAAGAGCTTAACTTTGAACCTGTCAGCCTTAAATCTGAGTTAAAAATCCTTATATAATCCATACAGGTACTGTGCAGCACTTGTTAGATGTCCTCTTGGAGTGGAGAAAATTATTTGTTCTGTTGATTACAAGAAAATGTTGAGTCATCTTTGGTTTTCTTTGCTTTGTTTTGTTTCAGGTGGATACTACTGTTAGATGTGAATTCCTAAGGTCAGAGTCAGAAGAGGTAGGATGCCTCACTGCAGGAGCTGGGCCTGAGGAGCAATATGTCGAAAACACGGTTTCATCTGTACAAGCCAATAACGGGGAGGGAGGAAACAGTCCACAAGGGAGGGACTTCCATGGTAAGAAGAGATTCTATATTTTTTTTCAGAGATTAGCAAGATGGCTGCTCTAAAACTAACCATTACAGAAAAGAGAAATCAGAACAGGTTAGCTCTTGTCTGCAGTGCGTTTCTTTGTACCTTCAGTTAAAATACTGCTTCTGTACAACCTTTCAGTGTACTTACTGATACACTTCATGAGATACACAGATTTCTCATGCGGGAAAGAGTATAAATTGTGAGTAAATGAAACCTCCTGTTCTGGGGGTTGTGTCAGAAACATAGATGTCACAATACTGAGATGAACCTCATAGATATGTGTCCTAGAGCACGACAGTGGCATGAGGAAGGATTGAGTAATGAAATGACAACTGAAATAGCAAGGAAGAAAACAAAAAACAAAAAAACAACAAACCTATGAAGTACAGAAGGTGACAAAAAATTGTTTCAGACTGCTGATGCATCTGCTGAAATACATGAAAGAACCAAGCAGCAGAGCATCGTGAGGCCAAACAGTTCACCAAGCCTTATAACCAAAGGAAAACCTCAGTATCTTCACAGCAGAGAGGCGTAAGAGGACACCAAGTATACTTCAGTTCCCTTCTAGAGAAGTTGGTGTGGCATCCAGGTCTTGCAGGAAGCTATTTCCCTCACAGCTGATCATCAAAGAACAGGTTGTAGAGTTTGAAGAGCAGTTCCTCACTTCAAAGGATAGTTTCCAGGTTCCAGTTATGCTAGCTAATAATTCAGCTCACATGCCCATCGGTTTCAAAAGTGTGAGTGAGGATAAAGTCTTTTATCTGGAAGCTATAAAAAAAAAAAAAAATGAATTGGATGTCACCTTTAACTTTTGTTTAAAATGCAGAATTGAGGGTTCTTGTCTACTTACTTCCTGATAACATGGACAATCAGTATGCTTCTCAGTTTTTGTATCTACAGCTGAAGTTTATTTAAGTAAAATGTACTTACTTGCAGAAACATTTTGGAAAGCTTTTCCATGGGATTGTTTTACAGAAATGAAACACTGCTATGCTAATTGGATAATTAGCAGTGATTAGTGTAGTTGCTCTCTGGGAAACTTGATAGTCATCCGGGTGTGCATGTCCAGTGTTCAACCTTTTAGGGTTGGTAGGATAGAGAATAGATACAGACACCACACATGAACCAAACGTGATCAGGGTCAAGTTTCCCAAGATAAATAGGGCACATGATACTGGCTTTGAGGATGCAGTGCCCGTCCCCTACATTCCAACTGCAAGCCTGGAGGAAGTATGTTTAAGAATAAGCTGACTTCTGCCAGCTTCTGCATTTATCTGTCTGTACCTCCTTTATTCTATGTGTCTTCAGACACAACCTCTTCCTTAATCTTTCTAAGCTAAAATTGGGCACAGTGACCATTCCCAACTGTTTCCTCATAACATGTCAGTATGGGAGCCATGAGGTCATGGCCTGAACCAGTGACTGAGCACCAGGTGAAGGGGCACAGCCAGCCCTGGGAGCCTGGTGGGTCACCCCTCCCTGCCTCATTTAAGGGCTGGCAGCCACAAGGGAACAATTCCTAGTTGGAGATCACCTCCTTTGGAGAGTTTGGTAAGCTCTGGTCCTTGGAAAGGGGTAAGCAATTCCTTCTTTCTTACTGGACTGTGATTGCTACCTTTCTTGGGTGATCCAGAACTGTTTCAAAGTAGTTATAGCTGCTGTCTCCTATCTTTGTCCTTTGAGTGTGAGTCCTGCCATTTTACCTCTTTTCCTTTGGGCACCCATTTGCATGTTTCCTGAGCCCACAGTTTGATACCCATCCTGCTACAGAGCAGACTCTTGTTCTGCCTGTTTCAGTAGGTTTGTGACATTGTTCCCTTGTCTTTGCTGTGTGGTGACACCAAGTTCAAGGTATCACATGTCGAGAGACAGTGTAGTGGAGTATGAATGTCTGTTGAACAGGGTTCAAGATGAAGAGTCTGTCTTGTCCAGTGTCTTGTCTCCAAAAACATCTTTGGCATTTTTGTGCTATTATGTAAAAAAAAAGACCAGTGAACTTTTCTGCTGTCAGATTCTCTATTCACTTCTCAAAGCTGCGTAAGCTTTGAGTTTTCTGTGGAAATGAAGGTAGTTAACACAGGTTAATTACACAGCGGATGAAGTACCTTGTTCTTTTTTTGTTTCAAAACGTTTATTTTAAATGTGTTTCCTTTAAGTATATCCTTTCTCCTCATATGCTGACTGTCTTTGCAATCAGTGGGAGCTCATCTCCTTTGTTAAGAGCAGAACTACTTTTGAGTTCTTCAGAAAGTCAGAAGCTGCAGCAGATACGTCATCCCGAACTGACTGTGTCCTCCATACCCTTCCTACTCTTTCTTGAGTGTGCTGGCATGGCTCTGTAGTATGTGGCATGTTTATTGTTGGTACATTGAGCTGTGAGGGGCAGCTTGCACCTTTCAGAGACCACTTTTTTTCAGTGCCCTAGCTTGCTCTCAGTACATGGATTTAAAGGTGCTGCTGGTGAGTCTCCTTGTATTGACTACTTGCTAGTTCAGCTCATCCGTACAATAGGGTTTTTGGGATAGGTTTGTCAGCTTAGGTATAAATGGAAAAAATTTGTCTTCAGTATCTATACCTGCAACAAGTATAGGTGGACTTCACAAATGATTTATAGAGACTGATGGAAACTGTGTCCCCTCCTATCTTCTCTGTGTTGCACTGTGCAGATCCACTCATCTAGTGACTGTAGTGACTGTGCTTTGTGTTTCCTCTTCCAAGAGAGCACCTAAGAAGGACCAGATTCTGACTATAGAGGTTTTTGTTTGCAGCCTTTTTTTCTGGAAATAGTGGTCTCAGAATGGAGCAGGTAGAGAATGTTATTTCTGAATTTAAGCATTCTGAGCCATTTAGGAAAGAGCCGACATCTTCTATGGCTGTCTATTTTTTAATTTATTTTTTTTTAAGTGAGTTATCCAGTCCTTTTCTTTGCATAGTGTGGCAACTTCCTCCAAGGTTCTGTCACGCAGGAGCACAGACATAATACTGAGATTGCACTGACATTTACCACCCACTCCCTTGCAGCTACAGCTGTAGCACTCTCTCTCATTCACTGTGGATAGATTTATAAGTGTGGTTGCTAAGGACCAGTCATCATTCAGCAAAGGTCTCCCGTGCATGTGTTATTATTTTCTGCACCTTCCAGAGGAAAGTAATCTTAGCATTCATCCAGCATTCCTCGTAAGACAAGGTGAGATCCCCTACAGAGGTGTTGGTGCAGGGACAGGCCTGGCCCAGGGGTGCTCCTGGGCTGGAGCAGGACAAAGCAAAGTTGCTCTCAGGAATCTGAACTGCATCTTCTTACTCCAGCTCAGCTGTCATTACTTTGGCTTCATTATGAAGGACTCCCATGTTTCCTGTGCTGGCAGTCTGCTGTTTTGGATGGGTGGTTCTTAGGTGCTGTTTCTTAAGCTGTTGCCTGCTGCTCCATTGAGCGGCTCCTCAGGCTTTGTTCCCAGCAGTCTGCTTTGGAGGAGGTGAGCATCAGGAAGCAGCTCCTGCCTTTTCCGCAGGTACTTCATAGTGTAGAACAACAAGGGCTGGAATTCCTTTCCTAAGATGTGAGTGCATCTGTTACAAGATTGACATTCACAAGGGCAGTGGTCCTGTTGTGACTTCATCATGTTGCTTCCTTGACCTATAAGGTGCTGAATTTGATCTTTGGTATGGTTGCACATTGGAAATGTTTGGCGTGAGGTGAGATTTGCAGAAGTCTGTTGCTTGGCCTGTCTGTGGCACTGTGAGTTTCCTGTAGACTCTTTGCAGCAGCTATGGCAAACCTTGAAGCAGCTGTGCCTTTTGTGCACAGGAGATGGTACGTATCACAGGCAGAGTGGGCATTTCTGTAGGTACTGCTGAGGCCTTACAGCAGTTACTATTTGGTAGCTGGTACTCAAGGCACTGAATACATACATAGTAAGTTTTGCTAAATGAGAACAATTCCTGTTCCTGTAGACCTCAGATTGTGTGGTTACAGCCTGCCTCTCTGGCCACCTTACCTGCTGAATTACAATCCCTATGTATGATGCTTCGCAAAACTTGCAGACTGATATTTACACATTATTTCCTTTTATTCCTAGATTTCTATCTGCTGGTGGATTTTACTTGCACACAGGAGCCCATTCCACAGGAAGAAACAAGAGAGTGAGAAGTGGGTGACAAGTATGTGAAAATGTGCAGCAGCTGCCAGCTGGGCTCTCTTGTCAGACTCCAGGGGCAGTGCCTTGCACACAACAGGCGCTTTGGATCATTTCAGCTGTTTAAAGAAACCAACACGCACAAAGAAAAACACTATTTTGAACAAGCTTTCCCTTCAGCTCTGTGGGATGTCAGTCACCCCGTGGATTTTTTACACCTATTCCATTCCGTTTTCTACCTGACAAGTTACAAAGCATCTAGTGGTTAGAATTTTCAATACGAGGTAATTACTTAGCTGCTCATCTTCTCAGACCTGGAAAGTCTGCACTCCCTCTAAACTGGAACAACCTTGAGAACTTTGTGTAAACCTTTCTTACTGGGAAACAAGTCGTTTTTAGCGCTGTGCTCAGAATCTTTCTGTTTAGCATGGTTGGAAGCCGCAGTGCACCCTGCACAGTTGCTGTTCAGTGCTCTCACCATCTTTGCTTAAAGTCACACTGTGACCCTGTAATAGGAATTGTGTATGAAACAAAAGCATAGGGAAGTCACAAGATTCCAGGTCTGAACGGGTCAGGGGATTGGGAGAGCTGCTGGAGGGAAGATGAACTAATTCCTTTTGGTTCTGATGATATCTGTAGTGCTAAGTTGAGTTGTTTTAGTACTTTATCTTAATAGGTCTTAGATATGTTCTTAACTTATTTAATAGTCACTTCTAAGTTCTTAACTTATTTAATAGTCACTTCTATGTTCTTAACTTATTTAATAGTCACTTCTATGTTCTTAACTTATTTAATAGTCACTTCTATGTTCTTAACTTATTTAATAGTCACTTCTAAGTTCTTAACTTATTTAATAGTCACTTCTATGTTCTTAACTTATTTAATAGTCACTTCTATGTTCTTAACTTATTTAATAGTCAGTTCTATGTTCTTAACTTATTTAATAGTCACTTCTATGTTCTTAACTTATTTAATAGTCACTTCTAAGTTCTTAACTTATTTAATAGTCACTTCTAAGTTTTGAATAGCTATGTACTTGTATTTAAGTGGCAAGTGCCACTTCCCTTTTGCGGTCATAACCTCATTTCACAGCCAGACAATAAAGTGCTTCCTGCTACTTTTCTATAAAGCAGTCGAAGTTGTACAGAAATGGGCAACAAAGAATGCTGTATTTGTGGTCTATCTGTTTTCAAGAACATATATCAAGAAAATACAAGAACAGTGTGTTTTCACTCATGATTGAAAAAAAGCAAAGTTTCTTTACATTTGCATTAAAAATAAATAAATAAATAAAAGGCTGCAAAGGCATTCAGAGCATTGCTGGTTTGGGGAAGAAAAACTGAAGTCTGTGTGTGGCTGGAAGGGTGACAAGGCAGGTGTTGATTGAAGGCTGGAGGGGAGATGAAAGAGTGCAGGAAAGGAGAGATGTGGAGAGGAAGCAGCAGCAAAGATGAGAAGGCTAGGCACTGCTGTCAGCTGACAGCACAGATCTTGCACTGACCAACAGCTTTCAACTGAACTACACTTCCTACCGAGAAGCACTTCATTATTACTGACCTGTTTTAAGCGAGAGGAAATTTCCAGTGTTACCCAGAAACACCTTTGCTCAAAGACACAGGCAGTCCAGAGGGATCTGCCCAGGGACCGAAGGGACTCGGTACCTTCTCCTCATCGTCAGACTCACTTGGTGAGTCAAGCACACTCCCATCCGTGTGACACAGCCACCCAAGAGCTATGAAGCTGTTTCCTTCTCGCTTTCCTCCTGCCGCATCTGCTGTGAGCTCGTCTTGTATGACCTGGCATGAGCCGTGAGGCACCAAAAGGTGGAAGCCATGGCTTTGCCGGCAGCATGCAGCACTCTGGATGCTGATGAAAAAACATTCCATCGTTAAAAAGTCATCTGTTTTGCAGCTATGGGCTCATCTACAAAGTACTGGAGGGAACACTTTGAAGGGACTTCTTAGTTTCATGGACTCATGCTCTGCATTTTAGTTTCGAACTACATATTGCTGAGTATGGCCTGAGTTATGGTAACACCATAAAACCACTCCAATCCCACCACCAGGCCTTTGTGGTCTTCTTGAGCTCCAGCTGCACAGGGAAAGAAGAGAAGGGAATTTCACCAATGTAATGCTGGAGACAGCCTGAGAAAGCGTGGGCTTTTCCTTCATTTTCAGCTTTGCATTCAGCGTGCTTCACTTTCAGTTTAGTGCTGTTTACACCTAGCAGTAATTTTTAAGAGGATAAATCATAGATTATTACTGAATTTAAAAAACGCAAAGCTCCTGGGAAGATGTGTCACCTTCACGCGGGTTGAAAGCGCTCACTGGAGCTGTGGGCCACTCCTCCACAGCACAGCCTTATCTGTCACAACGATGCTGGCAGTAGTCCTCTTTCCCACTGTTGCTAATGTCTCAGGATAAGGACAAACGCACTCCATCTGCTCAGCACGGAGCAATAATCCTGTGGCAGAGACGCAGCACCGTCACCCAGCCCTCCTTACACACACACCGTCCCTTTTCTCTGCCCACTCTGATGCGAAGGGACCCCCACCCCAACATTTCTGAGCCAGGCACAGGCCGAGGGGGGAGAGCGAGGGCACGGCGGGGCCGAGGGACCACAGGCACCGAGAGGGCCGAGGGAGCGCGGTCCGACTCCTGAAGGGAGCGGGGCGGCTGAGGGCACGCGGGGCGGCGGGGACAGAGATGGCGGAGAGGCCGCCATCCACGGGGATGCCTCGCTCCGGGGCCGTGCTGCCTCGCTCCGGGGCCGTGCTGCCTCGCTCCGGGGCCGTGCTGCCTCGCTCCGGGGCCGTGCTGCCTCGCGGAGAACCTCGCGCGGCGATCTTCGGGTGGATAACGGTTGAGCCGAGCCGCAGCCATGGAGGTGCCACCGCCTCCGGCCGCTTCTCTCAACCCCAACAACTTCCCCGCCAAACTGTGGTGGCTGGTGAACAGCCCGCGGATCCGCTCCGTCCGCTGGGACGCCCTGGGCGAGGGGCTGCTGATCGAGCAGCCGCTGTTCGAGGCCGAGGTGCTGGGCCGCTGGGGCGGCGACGTGGCGCTGGGGGAGCTGTTCAAGAGCAACAAGTTCCCCAGCTTCATCCGGCAGCTTAACCTGTACGGCTTCCGCAAGCTGCAGACGTCAATGGAGCACCTGCACCACTACTACAGCCCGCACTTCCGACGCGACCGCCCCGAGCTCCTGGAGCGCCTCAAGCGCCTGACGAGAGCCAACAAAGCCAAGGCGGCGGCGGCCGGCCTGGACCTGGGCAGCCGCCCGCCCAACCGCTCCTGGCTTCCGACCCCACCGCCCGGCAGAGCCGACGGAACCGGTGAGCTGCGGGCGGCTGCGGGCGACCGCGGGCGGGCGGGCGGGCGACCGCGGGCGGGCGGGCGGGCGGGCGGGCGGACAGGTCTACCCGCACCCGAGTGCGGTGCGGCGCCTCACGGACGGCTCCGCTCTCTGCGGGGCCGCAGAGCGCCGCCCGCTGAGCGGAGGTGCGAGGCAGGAAGTCGTGGCCGGGTGAAGGCTGAGCACGTGAGAGCGCGCTGTATTTCTCCTCCGCCCTCCGCTAGGGGCTGCGAGCTGTCCAAACGTCGCCCGGCTTACCCCGCAGGTGACGCGCGGCGCTGAGCAGGTCGGCCCTGCCGTCCCTCCTTCCTGAGGCTGACGCGGGCAGGAGGGGGAGCGGGGCTGCTCAGCCCGGAGGGAATGAAGCCGGCGGCAGCGCTGCCTCCTGCGCAGCTCTCTGCGCGGCTCGGGCTGGCCGGGTGCTCGTGCTCTCTTATTGTTTCCGAGTTGGAGCTGTGATCTAATTCATGTGGTGTTTTCGGTGACTTGTGAGAAGTTACACCTGTAATAGCGAGAAAACAAAAGGAAACCTTTGAGAAGGGAGGAAATGCGCTTCAATATTGTGGCCAGAAAATATTGAAGCATTTAAGTTTTGTTTGGTTTTTTTTTTCAACACTTCTAAATTTTGGGTCGCTCGCTGCAAGGAAGGCATGGAGGCTCTGGAGCGTGTCCAGGGAAGGGGATGGAGCTGTGAGGGCTCTGAGCACACTGATGGGGAGCGGCTGAGCGAGCTGGGATGGGTCAGTGTGGAGCAGAGGGGGCTCAGGGGAGACCTCACTGCACCCTGCAGCTGCCTGAAAGGAGCTGGTGGGGAGGGGGGGGTCAGCCTCTGCTCCCAGGTGACAGTGATAGGATGAGAGGTGATGGCCTTAAAATGCACTGGAGGAGGCTCAGGTTGGATGTTAGGAAAAATTTCTTCTCCAGAAGAGTGGTGCTGCAGTGGCACAGCTGCACAGGGACGTGGTGGGGTCACTGTCCATGGAGGTGTTCCAGGGCCATGGAGATGAGGCACTGAGGGATGCAGTTATGGGCATGGTGGGGATTAGACTTGGAGATCTTAGTGGTGTTCTCCAACCTTAATGATTCTGTCGTTCTACCCTGTCAGCGAAATCAGGTCTGACTGGTTGGTGTAATGCAGGCCATGGGTAGAGGAAATCCTAAGAAAAATATGACCTTTAAATCATTGCCCCTTTTGTGGGTGCATTTTTGCCCCTGTTAGCTGGTGTTTGCTCTGTCAGCCTGAGTTTCTAGAAAGGAAAAAGGAACAAGGAAAACATTGGTTCTTATGCAGTCAAGTTCTGACAGGCTGACAATTTCCTATGCACTCTGTGCTGTGCTGTTCAGGGGCATGTCTTCCTTTGCTGTAAATATGAGGTTATTTGATAGATGGAAGATATTTCTGTTTGCAAAGTGTCCTGCTGTTCCAAGTGTCTAGCACGTGTTAAATGTCCAGGAGCAGTTCCTGTAAAGCAGCTGGCAAACTGTAACCTGACATCATCTTAACTTCCCCATCCACAGGTAAAATATAAACAAAAGAATTATCGTAGCTCTCTCCATTCTCTGTTTCTGTATGATAAAAATACCAAACTGGAAATAAACAGCCCTAGATGTGAACTCTTACTGAACTGTGGGGGATGAGTGGTATTCATTTAGTGACCCTTAATGATTTTACATGAATTTGCAGAACAGTGGCTGTATGTTGTCTATTTCTTTGATTAGTTCCTATCGGAGGAGTGGGAGCTAAATGGGTGGCTGTTTTTCAGAACTCAAGCTGTCCTGAAGCTCATTATTAGCATGGCTACATACAGTGCTGCAGGGAAGTCACAAGTACAGTAATACTCTCCAACGTTCAGTGAGGCATCCTGGGTCAGTGTTCCAAGAATGTCAGATAACCTCTAACAGAAATTACGTTGCCATAAGCAAAATGGCATTTCACAAAATAATAATCCAGAGATGGATAAAAGAAATATACAAAAAATGAAACAGCAAAATTGTTTGGGTTGTCTTAGTCTAAACCAAAATGACAAGTGATCTTATTAATCAAAGCAAGTTTGTTTAGTTAACAGAGGGTATTCTTTATTACAAACATACATAGTAATGAATTACAAATGAATTGCTGAGCTTGAAGCATCCTTTCTCATTCTTCTTAAGGACTTGCAGAAGAATTAAAACCCAGGCTATGATAGGATATAGTCCAGCAAAGGAAGAAATCTGTTTTAGAATTTTAACACTTCAAAAAGTTATGAGAACAACAGTAGCAAAAAACAAAACCCGCTAAGGGCTAAGTGGCAACCTCTAAGCACTGCTGCCAGATCTGGATTACAAATCATTAGTCTTTTTTTATCAGGTTGCTTCTAATACTTATTCCCTTTATTACTGCTGGTGCCCTTCTGTATCTTACACAGAAGCTGAGTCCTCTGCAGCCCAGCCTTCCTCCAGTGCTAATTTGCAGCTTGAGTTTTTCGTACAAGAGAACAGGAGGCTAGTGCAAGGAGTGACCCTGGGGAGGAAACAGTTGCTTCTATATCCTTGCTTACTGCTCTTTCTTCAGATCCAACAATAGATCTCCACTGCAGCTGTTACTGTGTGTTCGGGTGGAAGAACTGAAGCAAAGGTTGCCTTCCCAAATAGAGCGGGAGGGCCCTGGCTGCTTATATTACCTCTCATTCCCTTTGACAGTTCCTTTCATTAACTATTGCTTTGTTCTGTGCCTAATGCAGGGCTGCTGGCTGTAGGACAGTTTTGTGAGCCTTATCAACAACACAGCTTTCTTCCTTACTCCTACATCTCGGCCTCAGCGCAGAACTGCAGCACTTTGCCATCCAACAGCTTCGAGCAGAATCCAGTCCCGTCCAGAGCACAGCAGAATTCCCTTCTGCTGCTTCCAGAGCACAATGCATCCTCAGCCTTCCCAGACACGGGGATTGCCTTTCCCACATTGCAGGGGCTTCCAACAGAGGGCACGTACACCCTGCAGCCCAACTTCTCTCCTGTGCCGCTTCAGCAGGTCTCTCAAGCCATTGCCGCTTCCTCTGCAATGTACAGCAGCTGCATGCCTCCCCTGCACTACTCACAAGCCTATTATCCAACAGGTAAGAAAAAAAATCTAAAAGTGATATTCTATATATATATCTATTTTCACAGTGTTCTGTCACGTGTGTTTCAGTGAGAATTAGAAACTGTAAAGACCTTTAAAGCAAAAAGGTTTTCTGTTCCATATTCCTGCCCTCCCTCCAGACTTGGTCTCTGGTGATTTTCCATCCAGCCTCTCTGCTGAGGCTAAAGGGTGAGGAGAAGAACATTTGTCTGTAAAGAGGCAGTGTTAGCCTAACTTCCCCGTTTTATTTTAATGAAGAGAAACTGAGGGCGATGATGTTAAAGCACAGAGAACTTGTTGAAAAGTGACATACTACTCCTTGCTCTCATGCTTTCCCAAGCAACTTTTTATAGTCAAAGATCAGTCACAAGTCTTCTGCAGAATGTTTCATTCTGCTCTATGATCTGTCAAGTCTTTTTTTCATGAGCTTCCTCAGTAGTGTCTGTGCTGCAGACTGGGGAGTTACAGAAATCTCCGCTGTATTCATTTGTCTGAAGCATTTCTGCTGAAATTTTCAGCCTTACTTCAGGCAAGTTTTTCTTTTTCTTTTCTTTTTTTGTTTTGTTTTGTTTTGTTTTGTTTTCTAGAAGAGAACTAATTGAAGCAAATTATTGTCCCATTTCCTGCTCTTGCCTTGAACTAGAAAAAATATGCTTGTTTTGTTTGTTTATTTATTTATTTTATTTCCCTGGAACTTCTGAAGCTCAGAACATAGTGACTCCTGACTTGGACAAACCAAAGCTCAGTCGGTACTCTCACTTTCTGCCTGTTCCTCCCTTGGCAGCTGCACCTTCACTGAGTCAGATATCCCTGTTTAGAAATCTTACACGTGGTGGCTGCTGTCGTTCTCCAAAAAGTACACAATGAAATCTTCATGTCTTTTGTGTGTGTGTGTGTGTTCTGAGACCTCTGCTGAGAATGCTTGCTTCTACTGCCAGCAGTAACCACTAGTTTCCGTTACATACTTCTTGTCAAGGAGGGATTCTGAGGAATTATGCAAATCCTGTGGACACTTGTAAAGATTTAAGAAACAGGGAACCTTTTGCCATATGTTCCCTGCCCTCTGGTGCTTACAAAGATTACTGGCAGCTAGTGCTTGCATTACGAGCTGCAAGTTATTAGGTCTCCTCCCAGGAGCAGGGTGAGCCGAGATGGGAGATGGTCCCTGCTTGCTTCTACCTGGGTATGGATCATCTTGAGTTTTAGATGTCTCTATCTCTGTGAAGCATGATAAAAGCATACCAAACTTTTCAAGTTGTAATAATAAGACATAATTCAACCTGAAATAGAGAACGTTGTGGAGGCTGAGGCTGTGGAAATTTCAGTGAACTCATTACTAGTTTTGAGAAGAAAGGTTTGCCATTTCATTAGACAGTATTAAAAATCTTTTCATTTTCAGTGTCACATTGGACAGCATTTGTACTGTTGATCCTGTGTACCTCTTCATCTCTCTGCTATCCTTTATTCAGTTTTATATTACTGCATACAGAATGCGGGAAGCTTATTTTTTCATATGTATACATGAGAAAAGTCTGCTTTCCTTCATCTTGAGAGCACAAAACCAGGAGTAGCTTATTTGGAAGGTGATAGTTCAACTCAAAGTATATATTTCATAAGAGAAGGGATAAAAATATATGCTCACTCTTGGAGCTGACTCTTCACTTCGTGTATAATGAACATAATGTTTTTGAAGTCCTGCTAAATGAAATCAACGTTGGGCTTTGTGAAAAGATTCATCTTTATGTATATTCAAATGCATTTGTTAACTTAAGCAACAAAGATTTCCTTGTGTTTTTCTTTATTTATTTATGTATTATGATTCTTACTGAAAAGGCACTAAAACTGTTCATCTGGATTTTCTGCTAGCATTTGAACATAGTTTTAAGGATTTAATTTTGTGACTTCAACTTTCTACAAAACCTTTGGTAATTGTGGGATTGCATCAAAGGAGTGTAGTGAAGCTTGATAATCGTAGAATATCCTAATCATTAAAAGTAAGTCAATGAGACTATGTGAGAAATATTAGTTACTGGTGCCACCTCATACTGCAGGTCCAGTTGTGCTTTTTGCATGCACCTGTGGCTGTAGAGTTCATTTACATGTGATAACCTTTTGTGAGTGACAGCTTAGGAGTGGTTATGCTATTCTGAATGATACATCCTCTGTAAGGATAAATCTTTTTCTATGTAGAGCTTAAAATTCACATATGCCTTGGTCAAAAGGGGCTTCTTAAAGTAAATAAGCAACTGAAAACATAGTGTCTGCTTTAACACAGCATAAATAGCACCACATTTTCCCTTGAGAAAAGCACACTGGATGCATTAGTAATGCACTTGTAAAACTAGTAGTAGGATTTATCTTGCCTAAGATTCATCTGAATGTATAACATTAACTTGTATATGCCTGGGCTTGTCATCTAGATTACATATATAGTCAGTAGAGAGAAACAGGCACCTCCCAGATGTTGAGTCATTCCAGCTTTCTTAGATACATACACTTGGAAGGCAATTTCTTTCTGGTGAGCCTGTTTCTTCACAAACTGCGTAGAGAGCACAGACAAGTAGTCCTGGAAATGGTAGGGTATGTAGTAGCAATGCAATCAATGCCACTTAAATTTCTGAGATGGTTCCCATTTTCCTTTGCGGAAGAGACCTTGGATGTTCTCATTGGTGTGACTCTAAATAATTTCCTTTAAGTTCTTAACGACCTCTTTGAATATCCATGAATATTTTCAGTGTGTTTGAAATATGGTCATTCAGTGTCTGTGCAAGGATATTCACAATGCATTGTTCAGCTCTTCTTTTGCTCTGAGTGTTGTGTTTTTCATTGCTCTCCACTTGTCCGGAGGGTTTTGTCGCTGGGTTGGTTATAGTCCCACTGACAGCAGTTCCGTTCATGTAAGCCGGTGTTCCGTTCTGCACGTTGCATCCTGTAGACTGTGAGAAGTTTTTCATCTCTAGCTTTTATGGGCAGAACTGTGTCTCTCTTTTGACGGAAACCAAATCTGTTCTGAGGCTGATTATCTTATTCCATTTCATGTTAACAGGCTGAGTCTCTTTCTTGATTAGTATTCTTGTAGTATTTTGTAGAAAATAATCTTCAGTTGGTGTTTAACTTATAGAGTACTTCACAAGAACTTTTTCACATCCTTCCTCTTTTTCCATTAGAAAATAATGTCTTTATAATATGTGTTTGCTTCCCCTTACAGTCGCTTTAGCAGGTTAGGAGGAACTTATTTTCCATTGCTGTCTTGCCTTGCTTTTACAGAAGTCCTTAAGAAGCTGTTTTGGTGTTTCTCTTGGGCTTGTTAACATAGTTTGAAGATTCCCGCGAGTGAAATACTACCAAACCAAGTTTTTTTTTAGGTTTTTGGGACCCAGAGTAGGGGTATTTCCACAGGTCATAGGATGTTTTCCTGAAGGGGATATGAATTTGATCATAGAGTTGCTCAGAATTAGCTTTTTAAGTTTCAAATCATACACAGATCTCATGCTTGCTTAGGAGGCTGTCCGCTGGCTCTTTCTTTGTTCTTTTGCCTCATTTGTTGCTGTAAATCGCACAAAAATACCACAAGATTGTATTAAAAAGGGCATTAAGAGTATGTGTTCTACAAAAAATCAAACTTGGTTATTGTAACAATGGTCTTATGTGAAATCCCACGTAAATTTCAAACACTGCAAATAAACTTGATTGGTTTGCCACCTCAAGCGATCCTCATTAGTCTCTGTTACAATCACGGGACTAAATGTGATACTATCAAGCATTTGTTTTTCTCAGAATGGTGGAGGATTTTAGAGGTTATATATTTGAAAGCAAGGCCTTTACTTTTAATCTATTTCTGCATGTCACCAAAAATAATACCTGCATGAAGTGGGTCTTTAATTCCAGTATGTATGAGTGAACACGTGTGTTTTTCTTTTGTGAATCCCCTTTCTGTATTATGTTGTGATGGAAAAAGTCAAGCAGCTTAACAAAAGAGGTAATAACAGCGTGCAAAAGTTGTGATTATGAAGTTTCTATGTGTGCCTATGTCAATTTTACAACATATTTGTCTTATATATATACATTAATACATATTTTTTCAGGTGAAGAAATCAATCATAAAATCATTTCGGGGATTCTGGGATTTAGTTAGTTAATTCACTGCGTGGGTATTGAGCTGTTTAATCAAAGTAAGCAATAGAACTCTGCATACCAAACACAAATTCTCAAAGTCTGATAACTGTGTTTCAATTCTTGCAGCTGCACTGCCATGTTGCTCCCTTGCTACGCACACCAGCCCTCTGACTTGCAATGTTAGCCCTACAGCTCCGAACTACGCACCGTGCAGCTTCTACCAGGTGAGTGCAGCGTACTGCAATCAGGTGAAAGCAGAGGAAAGCTGTATGGATGACCTCTAGGATTATGGACTCTGGAATGAAGGATATAAATTTAAAAGCTGATCCACTTGAGAAAGTAAAAGCAATGTATTTTACAATGTTTATTTCAAAGACCCACTGAATATTTAGAGAGGTACTTTTGTAATACTAGATAGGTTTCAAAGTAGCAGCATAGTGGATCTCCTCATCAGTGGAGGATTTTCCTCCGTATGAAATACATGCTTGACTTCACCAGAATTTGTTGTAGTTAACAAGTCTACATTTATCTTTGAAGAATAACTTTGCCTAGACAAAATGCAATGCTGTAATATTATGGTTACACTGGGAAAGAGCTCCTGTTTTGTCATGTTTTTGTTTTGTTTTTGTCATCCCAGACAGCTTTCTGCGGTCCATGGGATCATTTGATGACTGAGAAAAACTGAGATGATTTTTGGAATCAACCATACCTCAGAGATGTCCCATTAAAATATCTTCAGTATTTTCTGCTGTTGCAGCACCTTATTTGGAGGATCTGCATTATCAAATGTCAGATTCGAAGTAAAAATGCAAGGCCTTCCTTGAATTCCTAGTATTAGGGCGTAATATATAAACTCTTTTCTTTTTTGTCACAGACGTAAGCAAAGCCAGTTATGCTTTGTTTGTTGAAAAAGTGTTTACCTGCCTAAGCTTGATTACCCAGTTTGTCTTTCAAATATGAACTTTTGTCTTTTGTCTTTAATTCTTAGCTTTTTTTTAAAAATATAATTTTATCCAAGATGTTCATGTTACAGACAGAATATTGTGTTGATGTGAGCACGTAAATGGTCATTGGCCAATTATTCCACTGGTCCTCTCATATTTATTTTGCATACAGTGCATTTTTGTCCTCTGACTTTCAATTTGAGAGCTGTGGGATCTTTTTTTCAGCTAGGGCATGGGAATGAGTCTGAGTGAAGGGAAGTGACAATCAAAGAAATTCTTATCACTGTGTTTGGGATAGCAAATCATTCCAAGAGTCATCAAGGCTGTTATTAGGGCTAGATGAATAAATACACTGTCCAGAGTGTCCAGTGGATGTGTTTTGTTTGAGGAAGCAAGCCCATGGGCAGCGTGCAGAGCCAAAAGAGACTCAGGCTGCTTACTGGTGCATGCTGTGATAATACAACTGTAACCAGGGAATCTCCAATCAAAAGCTGTTGATGCATCTGGGCAGAGGATGCTGGAAGGTATTCCTCTGTGTGAACAGCTCAAGGGCAATCCCAGGTCAGTTCTGCCAGCTATCTTGAGTAGGGTAACACAAATATCATACAGAATAGACCAATAAAACTTCTTAAGTTTTGTGAGTCTTAGTGTAGTGTAGATTGCGTCTCCTGGAACTTAGTGACAGGGATTGCAATTTGCCCAAGGTTCCCGCTGAGTTGTGAAGAATAATCACTTCTCCTTTTGTGTGCTCTGTGGAGTTTGAGTTCCCCAAACTTCTGCTGGGGGATGTTACCAGCTGCAGTGTTCACTGTCCTCCCCTTCCTGCGTGCTATCATCAGTAACCTCTTGTACAAATCCCCAGTGCAGTGGGATACATATACCAAACTTAGTTAACAAGTGATAGAAGCAGGGTGGTACAAGAGATGCCATTCATGGGGACCTAATGAGGTTCACCCAGGCCAAGTGTACAGTGCTGCACTTCAGTCAGGGCAGTGTCAGGTATGTGTTCAGACTGGGAGAAGACATTACTGTGTGCAGCCCTGCAGAGATGGGTTCTGGTGGAGGGAAAGCTGACCTGAGCAGCAGTGTGCACCCAGAAAGCTGCCAGCACCTGGGCTGCATCAGCAGAGGGCTGGCAGTGGGCAGGGAGGGGACCGTCCCCCTCTGCTCTGCCCTCGTGAGGCCCCACCTGGAGCACTGCGTCCAGGCCTGGGGCCCCAGCACAAGGAAGATGTGGGGCTGTTGGAGCGGGTCCAGAGGAGGACACGAGGGTGCTCAGTGGGCTGGAGCACCTCTGCTGCGGAGACAGGCTGAGGGAGCTGGGGGTGTTCTGCCTGGGGAAGAGAGGGCTCTGGGGAGACCTCACTGCAGCCTTCCAGTACCTACAGGCAGCTTATAAATGGGAGGGAGAGTGGGTTTTTACAATGGCAGATAGTAACAGGTCAAGGGGAAATAATTTTAAACTAAAATAAGAGAGATTTAGGTTAAATGTGAGGTGGAAATTCTTCACCCAGAGAGCATTGAGGCCCTGACACTGCTACCCAAAATCTGTGGGTTCCCCATCCCTGGAGGTGCCCAAAGCCATGGATGGGGTCCTGGGCAGCCTGAGCTGGGATGGGGGCTGCCATCCCACAGCAGGGGTTGGAACTGGGTGGGCTTTTACTTTTATTTCAGCCCAAACCATTCTATGATTCTCTGGTTCTGTAAGACAGTGAGCACATTGGTGGTCAGCAAGTTGATTATCAGCTCTGTTTCTTTTGGGTCTGAGTGGTCCCATGCTTTGTGGTCGTGGAATTGAAACTAGGAATTGTTGACCAGGAAAGTGTAAGCCTTGTGCTAGTCCTTACTGATTCTTCCAGAGGGCGTCTGCTTAAATTTAGGAGATTAAGACAAGTACAGGTTATTGGGAATAGGAGGCCACTGCTGGGTGTGCAGTAAAGGAGTGACCCTGCTGAGGTGTGACAGACAAAGATGCAGGTAAAATGTCTGTCTGCCCACAGCATTCCAGGGAAAGCTTCTGAGAATCAGCATATGAAGAAGCAGGGGATGTGTGTGAGTATGCCCACGCATAACAGCTGATCAGGGTATGTGTCAGCAGGTTTCTGTAATCAGCAGCTTCAGGGATTTGTATTATACCCCATTACTATGGCTTGCAAAATTGGAAGCTCAAGTACCGCTTTGTTTTCTTTTCGTTTGGATTCTCTGGTGGAGCGGGGTGATGGTCAGTGTGATGAAGCAGTATCTTTGGGTGGGAATGAGAGCCTCATGAGAGTTAAACAGCTATCCCCTGCAACGCCTGTTCTGTCAGCTCACAGCCAACTTCCCTGCTCTTTTGTCATAGCCGTGAACTGAGGCTACTTATTGGCTTTTAGTGATACATATATGTATATACATATACCATATATATTTAAACTAGCAGCCCCGCTATTTGATTGCTGCTGTTAGTGTTTTATTAAGTTGTCAGTATTTCCCTGTGGAACTGAAGCATGTGTTAACTGGCAATAGAAGCAAGCAATATGGGAGAACAAAGAGGAGAATAAACTTCACTGACTTTAAAGCAGTGCTAAGTAGTTTGCATTTATTTGTAATAAGAATGATAATCAGCCATGTTATTTCAGTGTGAAATTGAATGTGATGCACTTGTGAATGGCTGCTCCAGGATCCAAGCTGGGTTGGTTTAGTCCTAGCAGTCACCTGCCTGGCACAGCTGTGCTTTACTTCCTCTGTACCCTGTGTAATCTTATTATAAGTGAAATGCCTGTCTTCCCTTTCACCTCTTTTGCTAAATCAGACCTTTTTTCTCGAATGACAAGCAGTCTTGAGAGTCTTTAGAGTCTTTAGCCAAGCAGTCTTTAGAGTCCTGACTTCCCAATCTTCATCACTTTGCTTTGCTTCATTGCTGCCTCCCTCTCAGTCTTGTCTGTCTTCTAATTTCTCAGTAAATTAAAAAGATATATGCTGTGTCCTATGTGTGGGCATTTTCTCCTATTGGAAATGCATACTAGATCCTACAGCGCACCCAAGAAGGCGGTTATGTGTTCTAACAGCTTCAAGCTGAGCTCCACAACCAAGAGGCAGAAGTTGCAGTGCACTCATTGGCTGGTTGGTTACTTGCTTTTTTGGTTCTGTTTTCCTTTTGTCAGGGGTGACAGAAGGTCTCATGCATGAGCAGTTGACTTGTTTACCCAGATCTTCCTTAAAATCCTGCTACTGAAGACAACAAATAAGCAGTGAAGTAAATAAACAAGAAACATTTGGTATTAATATTTAATAAAGTAAAACTGGGAAAAAAGAATACATGAAGTTCAAACTCATGTCTGAAAAATATTGAGGTGCCTTGCCTCTAATGAAAAGATTTTGCTTAACCTGAATTTCTTTGATTCAAGGTTTTGTCTTTTTTCTTTTTCTCCCTAAGAAGTGTCTTGTCTGCAGACCGGCACAAATGGAAGTCTGTAAGGACATGTCTTTGTATGCCCAGAAGAAGGGATCTTGATATTCTCTCATCTGTTTGTGGTATTTTCTTCAGGGACTTCTGATGTTCGTGCTGCTGAGAGACCAGATGCTTCAATGTCTTTTGATCTGCTGTGACTTTCCTAATCCTGTGGCTTCCCGTTCTCTAATATATTTATCTTTTGAAATATCTTTTCAATGGCCCTTACCTCAACTAGAATGTTTGAGGAAAATCAACACTAAGGACCAATCCTTCCTACTAGATCTCTTCCAAAGGAAGACTGTCTTTTAAATATACTTGACTTTCTGTTCAGCATCATTGTAAGTGTTATTTATCAAAAGACATTACAATTCCATTATTCTTTAAATCTGAACAATCTCTGGAAGAAAAAGCAGTAAAAGTGCAAGCTGTTAAAATGTGATTTGTCATTTCCTTTGGGTAGCACTCGTAGCTTTTGGAACTCTTCATTGCCTTCTTTCTGCTTTGAAAGTTCTTCATATGAATTCTACTAAAAAAAGATCACTGTATTGCTTACTGTGTTCTGTTATCTAGTTGTGTCATTCCAATGAAGTCTTCAGTACTGTTCGGACCAGTCCTGCAGTGACAAAGGCACTTCTGTATGTTCTCCAAGAGGTGTTTCCAACTTGAAGATGTGTAGGGTTTTGTATGGATTTGTGTAGACTTTGAGTCACACGTGTGTGAGACACATTGCTATGAGAGGGGTATCTGGGTCGGAGGCTGACACAGATGGGAAGATTCTATGGTATTTTGTTTTCATAGGAGTCTGGAGTCCCTTTCATTTTGGGACAGAAGCATCCTTGGAAATTACTCATTGCATGAATGTGTATATGGACAGAAGAGGGAAAAGATGTTATTGTTAGGTAACTGTGAGCTCCTCGTGTTGGGTTGTCTGTATGCATGTTTACAGCATACATACCTTTTTTCCTGCTAAAAAATCTTGTGGTTTACATTATTTTTATACATAACAGGATTGCCTGACCTTTAGAGGAACTGAAATCAGATACATGTGCTCTATCCTTTTCTGTTACAAATGTTGCATGTGAAGGGAGTAGTAGTGTGACCCCGCAGATCCTACTGTGGCTGGAAGTTTCTGATTTGAATGCTTGGGTATGTGCAAAGGGTGTGCAGATGATGCATCTGGAAGAGTACTTGGATGCTGTTGAGTAGCATTCCTTTCTCCCTAGAACTGACAGCAAATAGAAGAAAGTGAGCTTGCTGTTGAGTAAGGTGGTTAATGAAAACTGGGCCAAATAAGGAGCCTTTTTAAATTAAACCTGCTGATTTAACTGCAAGTAACAAACAAGCTTTCATCTTTTTGAATTTACAAACTCTTCTGTTGATTGCTCAGGTTCATTTACAGAACACTGAAAAACCAGTGCACATCCTCTTTTTGTACTTTGGGAAATAAATATTCACCGCATTTTGTTTCTCCCAGGGTCCTCCGATGCAGACACCTTATGTCGCTGAGTCCCTGCCCTCTAACCAGTCATACCATACTTCTGATGAAAGCCAGATGACAGAAATAGATCTTGAAACCGTATTTCAACATGCTAATGAAATGAGTTCATTGCCTAAACCTGTAATAACGAGAGTGGAGCCTGTGGAAGAAGAGTTAACCAGCCTTCAGTCTAATGGAGATCAACCACTGCTAGATGATCCTAGGAATGACCATCAGCCTTCAGATGAAGAAAGACAGCTGGAGCCTCACACCACTATAGTGTCGGACATTGTGCCACTTGTTCTGGTAGGCGAAGCTTGTTCTCTGTCACAGCCTCCAGAATATACTTACACTTTTGCCACCACTGAGGCTGTAGAATGTGCTGCTGCTCAGACAGTGAGAGAGCCTGTGGCCATGCAGGAAACACAAGCAAAACTGAGAGAAGAGCAAGACCAACTCCCACCTCAGTCCTCAGCAGTGTTTGTTCAGGAAGTTCAGCCATTCAGTCCACAGAAGGTAAGAGGTAAAGGAAGATAAAGCAGCCGATATTTTGGGATAACTGTTCAATAGTAATGCTGGGTTCTGTTCTGATAATTGCATTCTTAAGAACTAAAGATTTCTTTAATTAGGATTTTAATGGGTAGTGAAGAATTTGTTTGGTAAAGTGTAATTTTTTGGTAAAAATTCTATTTTTTTGTAAAAGACAACGGAAAAGTATCTGTTGTTAGTGGCATTATGATGTCTAAAACTTGACTATGGTGGCCAACTTAGGCCACTCAGTTACATGGGAAAAATGCATCATGCGATTGTACTGATGGTGATGAAGTGTAAACTCTTTTGAGTGATAACATACTTCCTTTGCTCTGAAATAAAAAAGAGTATTTGAAGGTAAGATTTTTGTTTAAAACTTACATAAGTATTTCCAACAAACAATTGCTAAGTTTCTGTTTTCTGTGGAAGGCATAATTTATTCTTATGTGGATGGTATTTAGCATTTTCATTTGTACTGACAGACGTTCTAGATGTTACTCTGTCAAAGTGACAAATACATGCTGTACTTTGGAAAAATAAACAAAACCAAGAAGGTTACTGAGTGCCTTTGTGGCACAAGACCTACCTTGTGTATAGGTGTGGGGTAGAAGAAATTATATTCAGGGCAGAAGTTGTGGAGTAGGATAAACAGCATGAGAAGGGAAGGCTAAGAACCAAGGACACTCCAGAAGAAAAGGAAAACAGTTTCAAGTAAGCTGTGTGATGGCAGACCCCAATTGGAGGCAGAGCGCATGGCTTGAAACAACTCATGGCCGGGATTGGATAAGCGCCTGCACACACGTTAAGGACTGTTCAGGGAGTATTTTGTTGACGTGTAAAGGCAGGTGGGAAAGTTAAAAGAGAAAACTTGTGAATGTATGTAAGGGATGTTAAAACCTGTAATAAATGATTGGGATCATCCTTATCTGAGTCTGTGCCTCCAACACCGCATACAGGCACTCAGAATGTTGTGCATATGTCAAGATCCCTGCTGTGTTATCGAAGTCTTGATGCCTTCAGGTAAGTAACTGGCTCTGAAATCATCAGCTGGTGGAAACTTGCCGTTGTTGTTCTCAGTGACATAAAGATTAGTAACCTTCCTTTTGGGTACATTTAGAGAAAGATATATATTTTCTGATCAGGTTTCTGCAGAGATTCAGCTAGTTACTCAGCCTCACATAGGGAAGAGCACTATATTGTGCTGTGCTCATTGCTTGTTAATGAGTTTCCATTAATTATTTGAACTGTTGACCACTGTTTAAATATTTTCAGCTTGGGCATCTTTGGAACAGCATTTTTAGAAGTGAACTTTTCCTTTGTGGAAGACTGTGGGAGTTTATGGTCCCATCTCTCTTGTTAAGAATGGAGGAATGAAACAGGTTGCCCAGAGGGGTGGTGGATGCCCCATCCCTGGAGACATTCTAGCTCAGGCTGGATGAGGTGCTGAGCATGTCGAGCTATGAGTGTCCCTATTTGCTGCAGGGAAGTCAGACTAGATGCCTTTAAAGGTCCCCTCCAACTCAATGAATTTATGAGTCTATGAATTCAATGTGTGAGCCGTGGTGTTGTTTGGAGGAGGAGGATGCTGTGGTATTGAGACCCCTTTATGTGTGTCCCATGCGAGAATCCTGGTGCTGAACCCAGTCCATTTCTCTGGAAGTTAACTGGTTAAATAGCTTGGGATTCACTGCAGAATAATCATTCTGCAATGAAGAGAAGTTTGGGCAATATTAGATCTTGTGTTTGACAGCTTTGCTCTTTTAGTTAGGAGTATTCTACTTCTTACTTGTCTCCCCTTGCCAAACTGCAGGCAGGGTTAACCTGTCCCCACAGCTGCCTCTCATCCAGGGCCTGGGATCATGGCAGGTGCAGAACTGACCAGCGTAGATTTCTACATCCATTTTGTACATCCATTAAGCTCCTGCATAATTTGCTGTCTTCCTTATCCATGAATCTGGAAGGCTTCCATGGCTCTCAGTAGCTTGGTGTCACGGAAGTCGAGGCAAGCTTGGTAAAATACTGCCCATTTAAGTAAGGCTCTTTCATTCCTCTGAGTAGCTGCAGAGGAGGAGCAAATTCCTCTGGTGCTAATAAACAAACATCAGAACAGCTCCTCTGGGTCAGATCAAAGCCTGATTGCTGGTGTCAGCCTCAAGGCAAGAGCTGTAATCTGATGCTTGAGGAAGAGCAAGAACAACCCTGCAACTGGAACAGGGCATTGCTCTTTGTATTTCCAGTGGGAGGATTTGGGATAATACTGCATACCCGATGTTCAATTTCTCATCTGTGGGCTGAAATCAGCCCTTGAAACCATGTGAGTTGTAGTGTTGACCAAACAGATCCTTTGCTCACTGTCTCCTGCACATAGAGCTTCATCAGTCATCTCCAGCCACTTTCTCCCTGCACTTGTGATTCTGGGAGTGTGTCGCAGCCTCCTCAGCAGTCTGCTCCCCAGACCCCCTCTGGTAGTGTCCTCTGCATGGCAGCTGCTCTGCAGATCTCAGAGTTCGCTTTCAGCCTCTTCTGTTTCTGTTAAATCCTTTCTGAAATTAAGAGATCATGGCTGCACACCACATTGAAGCTGCAGGAAAATGATGGATTTTTACAATGACACAAAGGCATTTGTTCTCTTTCTTCCACAATATTTCCTATCACTTAATTGGTTTTGGGACAGCTGTCCTGCCTTGAGCTGTCATCTCCATAGAAAGGTGCACACCTGCATTGTTCTGCTTCCTGGCTTAAAAACAAGCAAATTAAAGAGCAGTTCTTTGTATGAAAGGTCTTAGTGCATTCAACAGTCCAGGTTCAGCATTGTCATCTTAGCCTCAGTGAATTCCTGTCTTTGACTTCTACACATTCTGGTCTCAAATGGGCATATTTTAGTGCCCTCTTTCTCATAAGAAATGTTTATTTTCTTCTTCAAGTGGAAATGCAGCACAGTAGCGCTCGTTCAAGGGGAATGTGCCTCCTGTTTTGTTGCCTCCTTGGTAGTACCCCTGGCTGAAGGCTGAACCTTCTGCTCAGTGTGGGGAAGGTGAATCCAGCAAACCCCATTTGTGTGAGACCGAGGCTAATTTTAGTAACACTGCTTCCCATCGCGGCTCCAGCTGGGCACCGGAGTCACGTAACCACTGAGTCACAAGCCGGCTTTTTGTGAACAATTTGGCATTTTTTCAATAACTGAAGTGAAAAGGCAAAACTTTCACATCTGTCAGCTTTGGTAGCTTTTGATTCTCTGCCAAGCAGCATTCAGGACAGAGCTGCAGTGGTGCTGGGCCCGAGTGAGGAGTCTTTCTGCAGATGTGGCAAAGCCATAATCAGAAGCACGTTCGCTTACAAAAACAAAAGAAATGAAGAGAGCTTTGGAAACAGATTTATGTGGGCTAGACTGATGCTGTTAGGAAGGAAATCTTATTGCCAGTTTCACAAAAGAGTATGAAAAGAGTTGGTGGGTAAGATCCTACGTACACAGTAAAGAAGGGAATGCTGCATACTCCTTTTCCTAGAAGGTTTTATTACGTAGAAGTCAAGGGAATTGGAAAGGTTCAAATCATCATGCTTAGAAGTGTTACCACACAATTGCTGATGTTCCAAATTGTGTGTACCTGACCTGTGACCTGCCATCCTTCATCTCAAGAAACTTGCATCCTGGCTGGTGAAGATAATGAACCACAGACCTCCTTCCTTCTCTTTACCTTTACACTTAGGGAGAAGCTGTGGTTCTGGTGTCAGACAAAGAGGAACAGCCATCCAGGTGGTTTTCCTATTAGCTAATTAATTCTACTAATGCAATACACAGAGACAACACATTTCAAAGAGCAAATACTGCCATGAAGTGACGGAACATCCAGCAGGTCCAGGGGCTTGCTGGGGGAACTCTCTCCCTGGATGTTTCAGATGCTGTATTTGCACAGACCTTTTTGAAGATTAATATGCAGCTTTGGCAGAGGATCTATATGTATTTCTATTGATCTGTGCACATGTTGCCTTTTGTATATTCAATCCCAAGCAATGGTAGACTCGAGGGGGAGAGAGCTATTTCTGGAACTACCTATGTCTTATTGCTACATGTGATGACCTTTTGCCCTCTGTAAACACACATACCAGTTTTCAGAAGCTTTTTTTTGCCTTCATAGAAGGAAATAATGCAGGCTCTGAACAATCCCTCATCTTATAATGTTGATTGATAGGATATTTGCAGAAGAGCTCAGTGCTCTAGAACAGGTGATAGTGAGAACATCTTTCTGTCTGAAGGTGAACTCCAGGCGCTTAATTGTGCTTATTTTTGCTTCCTTGTTGGGACAGAATCACAGCTTGGTTGCTTGGCCCTTTTTCCTTTGTTTTAACCTACAGATTTTGCCACACTGCTAGAGAAATACTCAAGTTCATGAAATGTTTGCTTGCAAAATACATGTGGAGCAGCAGCAGAGGGCTCCAAAAAGCAAGCAACAACATAAAACATAATGCAATGTCTTACCAGTTCATGGGGTGGGGTGAGATTCCCAGCCAGAAGGGCACTGCTTATCTCCGGAGTTTTGCATCACACAGCTCTGTCACGTTGTCTGAGGTACACCTGTCAGTAGCAATGCAGCTGTTGGTACCAATGAGTGCACCTGGGTTTCTCCTGCTTCACTTCTCATGCAGGGTATGATGACTGAGGGCAAAGTTGAGACTGTGAGTACATGTACTCTTTATGTTCTGGCTTTCTGACTTTTTGTTTTGCTTAATATGATATTCTGTAAGAGCTTAACTTTGAACCTGTCAGCCTTAAATCTGAGTTAAAAATCCTTATATAATCCATACAGGTACTGTGCAGCACTTGTTAGATGTCCTCTTGGAGTGGAGAAAATTATTTGTTCTGTTGATTACAAGAAAATGTTGAGTCATCTTTGGTTTTCTTTGCTTTGTTTTGTTTCAGGTGGATACTACTGTTAGATGTGAATTCCTAAGGTCAGAGTCAGAAGAGGTAGGATGCCTCACTGCAGGAGCTGGGCCTGAGGAGCAATATGTCGAAAACACGGTTTCATCTGTACAAGCCAATAACGGGGAGGGAGGAAACAGTCCACAAGGGAGGGACTTCCATGGTAAGAAGAGATTCTATATTTTTTTTCAGAGATTAGCAAGATGGCTGCTCTAAAACTAACCATTACAGAAAAGAGAAATCAGAACAGGTTAGCTCTTGTCTGCAGTGCGTTTCTTTGTACCTTCAGTTAAAATACTGCTTCTGTACAACCTTTCAGTGTACTTACTGATACACTTCATGAGATACACAGATTTCTCATGCGGGAAAGAGTATAAATTGTGAGTAAATGAAACCTCCTGTTCTGGGGGTTGTGTCAGAAACATAGATGTCACAATACTGAGATGAACCTCATAGATATGTGTCCTAGAGCACGACAGTGGCATGAGGAAGGATTGAGTAATGAAATGACAACTGAAATAGCAAGGAAGAAAACAAAAAACAAAAAAACAACAAACCTATGAAGTATAGAAGGTGACAAAAAATTGTTTCAGACTGCTGATGCATCTGCTGAAATACACGAAAGAACCAAGCAGCAGAGCATCGTGAGGCCAAACAGTTCACCAAGCCTTATAACCAAAGGAAAACCTCAGTATCTTCACAGCAGAGAGGCGTAAGAGGACACCAAGTATACTTCAGTTCCCTTCTAGAGAAGTTGGTGTGGCATCCAGGTCTTGCAGGAAGCTATTTCCCTCACAGCTGATCATCAAAGAACAGGTTGTAGAGTTTGAAGAGCAGTTCCTCACTTCAAAGGATAGTTTCCAGGTTCCAGTTATGCTAGCTAATAATTCAGCTCACATGCCCATCAGTTTCAAAAGTGTGAGTGAGGATAAAGTCTTTTATCTGGAAGCTATAAAAAAAAAAAAAAAATGAATTGGATGTCACCTTTAACTTTTGTTTAAAATGCAGAATTGAGGGTTCTTGTCTACTTACTTCCTGATAACATGGACAATCAGTATGCTTCTCAGTTTTTGTATCTACAGCTGAAGTTTATTTAAGTAAAATGTACTTACTTGCAGAAACATTTTGGAAAGCTTTTCCATGGGATTGTTTTACAGAAATGAAACACTGCTATGCTAATTGGATAATTAGCAGTGATTAGGGTAGTTGCTCTCTGGGAAACTTGATAGTCATCCGGGTGTGCATGTCCAGTGTTCAACCTTTTCGGGTTGGTAGGATAGAGAATAGATACAGACACCACACATGAACCAAACGTGATCAGGGTCAAGTTTCCCAAGATAAATAGGGCACATGATACTGGCTTTGAGGATGCAGTGCCCGTCCCCTACATTCCAACTGCAAGCCTGGAGGAAGTATGTTTAAGAATAAGCTGACTTCTGTCAGCTTCTGCATTTATCTGTCTGTACCTCCTTTATTCTATGTGTCTTCAGACACAACCTCTTCCTTAATCTTTCTAAGCTAAAATTGGGCACAGTGACCATTCCCAACTGTTTCCTCATAACATGTCAGTATGGGAGCCATGAGGTCATGGCCTGAACCAGTGACTGAGCACCAGGTGAAGGGGCACAGCCAGCCCTGGGAGCCTGGTGGGTCACCCCTCCCTGCCTCATTTAAGGGCTGGCAGCCACAAGGGAACAATTCCTACTTGGAGATCACCTCCTTTGGAGAGTTTGGTAAGCTCTGGTCCTTGGAAAGGGGTAAGCAATTCCTTCTTTCTTACTGGACTGTGATTGCTACCTTTCTTGGGTGATCCAGAACTGTTTCAAAGTAGTTATAGCTGCTGTCTCCTATCTTTGTCCTTTGAGTGTGAGTCCTGCCATTTTACCTCTTTTCCTTTGGGCACCCATTTGCATGTTTCCTGAGCCCACAGTTTGATACCCATCCTGCTACAGAGCAGACTCTTGTTCTGCCTGTTTCAGTAGGTTTGTGACATTGTTCCCTTGTCTTTGCTGTGTGGTGACACCAAGTTCAAGGTATCACATGTCGAGAGACAGTGTAGTGGAGTATGAATGTCTGTTGAACAGGGTTCAAGATGAAGAGTCTGTCTTGTCCAGTGTCTTGTCTCCAAAAACATCTTTGGCATTTTTGTGCTATTATGTAAAAAAAAAGACCAGTGAACTTTTCTGCTGTCAGATTCTCTATTCACTTCTCAAAGCTGCGTAAGCTTTGAGTTTTCTGTGGAAATGAAGGTAGTTAACACAGGTTAATTACACAGCGGATGAAGTACCTTGTTCTTTTTTTGTTTCAAAACGTTTATTTTAAATGTGTTTCCTTTAAGTATATCCTTTCTCCTCATATGCTGACTGTCTTTGCAATCAGTGGGAGCTCATCTCCTTTGTTAAGAGCAGAACTACTTTTGAGTTCTTCAGAAAGTCAGAAGCTGCAGCAGATACGTCATCCCGAACTGACTGTGTCCTCCATACCCTTCCTACTCTTTCTTGAGTGTGCTGGCATGGCTCTGTAGTATGTGGCATGTTTATTGTTGGTACATTGAGCTGTGAGGGGCAGCTTGCACCTTTCAGAGACCACTTTTTTTCAGTGCCCTAGCTTGCTCTCAGTACATGGATTTAAAGGTGCTGCTGGTGAGTCTCCTTGTATTGACTACTTGCTAGTTCAGCTCATCCGTACAATAGGGTTTTTGGGATAGGTTTGTCAGCTTAGGTATAAATGGAAAAAATTTGTCTTCAGTATCTATACCTGCAACAAGTATAGGTGGACTTCACAAATGATTTATAGAGACTGATGGAAACTGTGTCCCCTCCTATCTTCTCTGTGTTGCACTGTGCAGATCCACTCATCTAGTGACTGTAGTGACTGTGCTTTGTGTTTCCTCTTCCAAGAGAGCACCTAAGAAGGACCAGATTCTGACTATAGAGGTTTTTGTTTGCAGCCTTTTTTTCTGGAAATAGTGGTCTCAGAATGGAGCAGGTAGAGAATGTTATTTCTGAATTTAAGCATTCTGAGCCATTTAGGAAAGAGCCGACATCTTCTATGGCTGTCTATTTTTTAATTTATTTTTTTTTAAGTGAGTTATCCAGTCCTTTTCTTTGCATAGTGTGGCAACTTCCTCCAAGGTTCTGTCACGCAGGAGCACAGACATAATACTGAGATTGCACTGACATTTACCACCCACTCCCTTGCAGCTACAGCTGTAGCACTCTCTCTCATTCACTGTGGATAGATTTATAAGTGTGGTTGCTAAGGACCAGTCATCATTCAGCAAAGGTCTCCCGTGCATGTGTTATTATTTTCTGCACCTTCCAGAGGAAAGTAATCTTAGCATTCATCCAGCATTCCTCGTAAGACAAGGTGAGATCCCCTACAGAGGTGTTGGTGCAGGGACAGGCCTGGCCCAGGGGTGCTCCTGGGCTGGAGCAGGACAAAGCAAAGTTGCTCTCAGGAATCTGAACTGCAGCTTCTTACTCCAGCTCAGCTGTCATTACTTTGGCTTCATTATGAAGGACTCCCATGTTTCCTGTGCTGGCAGTCTGCTGTTTTGGATGGGTGGTTCTTAGGTGCTGTTTCTTAAGCTGTTGCCTGCTGCTCCATTGAGCGGCTCCTCAGGCTTTGTTCCCAGCAGTCTGCTTTGGAGGAGGTGAGCATCAGGAAGCAGCTCCTGCCTTTTCCGCAGGTACTTCATAGTGTAGAACAACAAGGGCTGGAATTCCTTTCCTAAGATGTGAGTGCATCTGTTACAAGATTGACATTCACAAGGGCAGTGGTCCTGTTGTGACTTCATCATGTTGCTTCCTTGACCTATAAGGTGCTGAATTTGATCTTTGGTATGGTTGCACATTGGAAATGTTTGGCGTGAGGTGAGATTTGCAGAAGTCTGTTGCTTGGCCTGTCTGTGGCACTGTGAGTTTCCTGTAGACTCTTTGCAGCAGCTATGGCAAACCTTGAAGCAGCTGTGCCTTTTGTGCACAGGAGATGGTACGTATCACAGGCAGAGTGGGCATTTCTGTAGGTACTGCTGAGGCCTTACAGCAGTTACTATTTGGTAGCTGGTACTCAAGGCACTGAATACATACATAGTAAGTTTTGCTAAATGAGAACAATTCCTGTTCCTGTAGACCTCAGATTGTGTGGTTACAGCCTGCCTCTCTGGCCACCTTACCTGCTGAATTACAATCCCTATGTATGATGCTTCGCAAAACTTGCAGACTGATATTTACACATTATTTCCTTTTATTCCTAGATTTCTATCTGCTGGTGGATTTTACTTGCATACAGGAGCCCATTCCACAGGAAGAAACAAGAGAGTGAGAAGTGGGTGACAAGTATGTGAAAATGTGCAGCAGCTGCCAGCTGGGCTCTCTTGTCAGACTCCAGGGGCAGTGCCTTGCACACAACAGGCGCTTTGGATCATTTCAGCTGTTTAAAGAAACCAACACGCACAAAGAAAAACACTATTTTGAACAAGCTTTCCCTTCAGCTCTGTGGGATGTCAGTCACCCCGTGGATTTTTTACACCTATTCCATTCCGTTTTCTACCTGACAAGTTTCAAAGCATCTAGTGGTTAGAATTTTCAATACGAGGTAATTACTTAGCTGCTCATCTTCTCAGACCTGGAAAGTCTGCACTCCCTCTAAACTGGAACAACCTTGAGAACTTTGTGTAAACCTTTCTTACTGGGAAACAAGTCATTTTTAGCGCTGTGCTCAGAATCTTTCTGTTTAGCATGGTTGGAAGCCGCAGTGCACCCTGCACAGTTGCTGTTCAGTGCTCTCACCATCTTTGCTTAAAGTCACACTGTGACCCTGTAATAGGAATTGTGTATGAAACAAAAGCATAGGGAAGTCACAAGATTCCAGGTCTGAACGGGTCAGGGGATTGGGAGAGCTGCTGGAGTGAAGATGAACTAATTCCTTTTGGTTCTGATGATATCTGTAGTGCTAAGTTGAGTTGTTTTAGTACTTTATCTTAATAGGTCTTAGATATGTTCTTAACTTATTTAATAGTCACTTCTAAGTTCTTAACTTATTTAATAGTCACTTCTATGTTCTTAACTTATTTAATAGTCAGTTCTATGTTCTTAACTTATTTAATAGTCACTTCTAAGTTCTTAACTTATTTAATAGTCACTTCTAAGTTTTGAATAGCTATGTACTTGTATTTAAGTGGCAAGTGCCACTTCCCTTTTGCGGTCATAACCTCATTTCACAGCCAGACAATAAAGTGCTTCCTGCTACTTTTCTATAAAGCAGTCGAAGTTGTACAGAAATGGGCAACAAAGAATGCTGTATTTGTGGTCTATCTGTTTTCAAGAACATATATCAAGAAAATACAAGAACAGTGTGTTTTCACTCATGATTGAAAAAAAGCAAAGTTTCTTTACATTTGCATTAAAAATAAATAAATAAATAAAAGGCTGCAAAGGCATTCAGAGCATTGCTGGTTTGGGGAAGAAAAACTGAAGTCTGTGTGTGGCTGGAAGGGTGACAAGGCAGGTGTTGATTGAAGGCTGGAGGGGAGATGAAAGAGTGCAGGAAAGGAGAGATGTGGAGAGGAAGCAGCAGCAAAGATGAGAAGGCTAGGCACTGCTGTCAGCTGACAGCACAGATCTTGCACTGACCAACAGCTTTCAACTGAACTACACTTCCTACCGAGAAGCACTTCATTATTACTGACCTGTTTTAAGCGAGAGGAAATTTCCAGTGTTACCCAGAAACACCTTTGCTCAAAGACACAGGCAGTCCAGAGGGATCTGCCCAGGGACCGAAGGGACTCGGTACCTTCTCCTCATCGTCAGACTCACTTGGTGAGTCAAGCACACTCCCATCCGTGTGACACAGCCACCCAAGAGCTATGAAGCTGTTTCCTTCTCGCTTTCCTCCTGCCGCATCTGCTGTGAGCTCGTCTTGTATGACCTGGCATGAGCCGTGAGGCACCAAAAGGTGGAAGCCATGGCTTTGCCGGCAGCATGCAGCACTCTGGATGCTGATGAAAAAACATTCCATCGTTAAAAAGTCATCTGTTTTGCAGCTATGGGCTCATCTACAAAGTACTGGAGGGAACACTTTGAAGGGACTTCTTAGTTTCATGGACTCATGCTCTGCATTTTAGTTTCGAACTACATATTGCTGAGTATGGCCTGAGTTATGGTAACACCATAAAACCACTCCAATCCCACCACCAGGCCTTTGTGGTCTTCTTGAGCTCCAGCTGCACAGGGAAAGAAGAGAAGGGAATTTCACCAATGTAATGCTGGAGACAGCCTGAGAAAGCGTGGGCTTTTCCTTCATTTTCAGCTTTGCATTCAGCGTGCTTCACTTTCAGTTTAGTGCTGTTTACACCTAGCAGTAATTTTTAAGAGGATAAATCATAGATTATTACTGAATTTAAAAAACGCAAAGCTCCTGGGAAGATGTGTCACCTTCACGCGGGTTGAAAGCGCTCACTGGAGCTGTGGGCCACTCCTCCACAGCACAGCCTTATCTGTCACAACGATGCTGGCAGTAGTCCTCTTTCCCACTGTTGCTAATGTCTCAGGATAAGGACAAACGCACTCCATCTGCTCAGCACGGAGCAATAATCCTGTGGCAGAGACGCAGCACCGTCACCCAGCCCTCCTTACACACACACCGTCCCTTTTCTCTGCCCACTCTGATGCGAAGGGACCCCCACCCCAACATTTCTGAGCCAGGCACAGGCCGAGGGGGGAGAGCGAGGGCACGGCGGGGCCGAGGGACCACAGGCACCGAGAGGGCCGAGGGAGCGCGGTCCGACTCCTGAAGGGAGCGGGGCGGCTGAGGGCACGCGGGGCGGCGGGGACAGAGATGGCGGAGAGGCCGCCATCCACGGGGATGCCTCGCTCCGGGGCCGTGCTGCCTCGCTCCGGGGCCGTGCTGCCTCGCTCCGGGGCCGTGCTGCCTCGCGGAGAACCTCGCGCGGCGATCTTCGGGTGGATAACGGTTGAGCCGAGCCGCAGCCATGGAGGTGCCACCGCCTCCGGCCGCTTCTCTCAACCCCAACAACTTCCCCGCCAAACTGTGGTGGCTGGTGAACAGCCCGCGGATCCGCTCCGTCCGCTGGGACGCCCTGGGCGAGGGGCTGCTGATCGAGCAGCCGCTGTTCGAGGCCGAGGTGCTGGGCCGCTGGGGCGGCGACGTGGCGCTGGGGGAGCTGTTCAAGAGCAACAAGTTCCCCAGCTTCATCCGGCAGCTTAACCTGTACGGCTTCCGCAAGCTGCAGACGTCAATGGAGCACCTGCACCACTACTACAGCCCGCACTTCCGACGCGACCGCCCCGAGCTCCTGGAGCGCCTCAAGCGCCTGACGAGAGCCAACAAAGCCAAGGCGGCGGCGGCCGGCCTGGACCTGGGCAGCCGCCCGCCCAACCGCTCCTGGCTTCCGACCCCACCGCCCGGCAGAGCCGACGGAACCGGTGAGCTGCGGGCGGCTGCGGGCGACCGCGGGCGGGCGGGCGGGCGACCGCGGGCGGGCGGGCGGGCGGGCGGGCGGACAGGTCTACCCGCACCCGAGTGCGGTGCGGCGCCTCACGGACGGCTCCGCTCTCTGCGGGGCCGCAGAGCGCCGCCCGCTGAGCGGAGGTGCGAGGCAGGAAGTCGTGGCCGGGTGAAGGCTGAGCACGTGAGAGCGCGCTGTATTTCTCCTCCGCCCTCCGCTAGGGGCTGCGAGCTGTCCAAACGTCGCCCGGCTTACCCCGCAGGTGACGCGCGGCGCTGAGCAGGTCGGCCCTGCCGTCCCTCCTTCCTGAGGCTGACGCGGGCAGGAGGGGGAGCGGGGCTGCTCAGCCCGGAGGGAATGAAGCCGGCGGCAGCGCTGCCTCCTGCGCAGCTCTCTGCGCGGCTCGGGCTGGCCGGGTGCTCGTGCTCTCTTATTGTTTCCGAGTTGGAGCTGTGATCTAATTCATGTGGTGTTTTCGGTGACTTGTGAGAAGTTACACCTGTAATAGCGAGAAAACAAAAGGAAACCTTTGAGAAGGGAGGAAATGCGCTTCAATATTGTGGCCAGAAAATATTGAAGCATTTAAGTTTTGTTTGGTTTTTTTTTTCAACACTTCTAAATTTTGGGTCGCTCGCTGCAAGGAAGGCATGGAGGCTCTGGAGCGTGTCCAGGGAAGGGGATGGAGCTGTGAGGGCTCTGAGCACACTGATGGGGAGCGGCTGAGCGAGCTGGGATGGGTCAGTGTGGAGCAGAGGGGGCTCAGGGGAGACCTCACTGCACCCTGCAGCTGCCTGAAAGGAGCTGGTGGGGAGGGGGGGGTCAGCCTCTGCTCCCAGGTGACAGTGATAGGATGAGAGGTGATGGCCTTAAAATGCACTGGAGGAGGCTCAGGTTGGATGTTAGGAAAAATTTCTTCTCCAGAAGAGTGGTGCTGCAGTGGCACAGCTGCACAGGGACGTGGTGGGGTCACTGTCCATGGAGGTGTTCCAGGGCCATGGAGATGAGGCACTGAGGGATGCAGTTATGGGCATGGTGGGGATTAGACTTGGAGATCTTAGTGGTGTTCTCCAGCCTTAATGATTCTGTCGTTCTACCCTGTCAGCGAAATCAGGTCTGACTGGTCGGTGTAATGCAGGCCATGGGTAGAGGAAATCCTAAGAAAAATATGACCTTTAAATCATTGCCCCTTTTGTGGGTGCATTTTTGCCCCTGTTAGCTGGTGTTTGCTCTGTCAGCCTGAGTTTCTAGAAAGGAAAAAAGAACAAGGAAAACATTGGTTCTTATGCAGTCAAGTTCTGACAGGCTGACAATTTCCTATGCACTCTGTGCTGTGCTGTTCTGGGGCATGTCTTCCTTTGCTGTAAATATGAGGTTATTTGATAGATGGAAGATATTTCTGTTTGCAAAGTGTCCTGCTGTTCCAAGTGTCTAGCACGTGTTAAATGTCCAGGAGCAGTTCCTGTAAAGCAGCTGGCAAACTGTAACCTGACATCATCTTAACTTCCCCATCCACAGGTAAAATATAAACAAAAGAATTATCGTAGCTCTCTCCATTCTCTGTTTCTGTATGATAAAAATACCAAACTGGAAATAAACAGCCCTAGATGTGAACTCTTACTGAACTGTGGGGGATGAGTGGTATTCATTTAGTGACCCTTAATGATTTTACATGAATTTGCAGAACAGTGGCTGTATGTTGTCTATTTCTTTGATTAGTTCCTATCGGAGGAGTGGGAGCTAAATGGGTGGCTGTTTTTCAGAACTCAAGCTGTCCTGAAGCTCATTATTAGCATGGCTACATACAGTGCTGCAGGGAAGTCACAAGTACAGTAATACTCTCCAACGTTCAGTGAGGCATCCTGGGTCAGTGTTCCAAGAATGTCAGATAACCTCTAACAGAAATTACGTTGCCATAAGCAAAATGGCATTTCACAAAATAATAATCCAGAGATGGATAAAAGAAATATACAAAAAATGAAACAGCAAAATTGTTTGGGTTGTCTTAGTCTAAACCAAAATGACAAGTGATCTTATTAATCAAAGCAAGTTTGTTTAGTTAACAGAGGGTATTCTTTATTACAAACATACATAGTAATGAATTACAAATGAATTGCTGAGCTTGAAGCATCCTTTCTCATTCTTCTTAAGGACTTGCAGAAGAATTAAAACCCAGGCTATGATAGGATATAGTCCAGCAAAGGAAGAAATCTGTTTTAGAATTTTAACACTTCAAAAAGTTATGAGAACAACAGTAGCAAAAAACAAAACCCGCTAAGGGCTAAGTGGCAACCTCTAAGCACTGCTGCCAGATCTGGATTACAAATCATTAGTCTTTTTTTATCAGGTTGCTTCTAATACTTATTCCCTTTATTACTGCTGGTGCCCTTCTGTATCTTACACAGAAGCTGAGTCCTCTGCAGCCCAGCCTTCCTCCAGTGCTAATTTGCAGCTTGAGTTTTTCGTACAAGAGAACAGGAGGCTAGTGCAAGGAGTGACCCTGGGGAGGAAACAGTTGCTTCTATATCCTTGCTTACTGCTCTTTCTTCAGATCCAACAATAGATCTCCACTGCAGCTGTTACTGTGTGTTCGGGTGGAAGAACTGAAGCAAAGGTTGCCTTCCCAAATAGAGCGGGAGGGCCCTGGCTGCTTATATTACCTCTCATTCCCTTTGACAGTTCCTTTCATTAACTATTGCTTTGTTCTGTGCCTAATGCAGGGCTGCTGGCTGTAGGACAGTTTTGTGAGCCTTATCAACAACACAGCTTTCTTCCTTACTCCTACATCTCGGCCTCAGCGCAGAACTGCAGCACTTTGCCATCCAACAGCTTCGAGCAGAATCCAGTCCCGTCCAGAGCACAGCAGAATTCCCTTCTGCTGCTTCCAGAGCACAATGCATCCTCAGCCTTCCCAGACACGGGGATTGCCTTTCCCACATTGCAGGGGCTTCCAACAGAGGGCACGTACACCCTGCAGCCCAACTTCTCTCCTGTGCCGCTTCAGCAGGTCTCTCAAGCCATTGCCGCTTCCTCTGCAATGTACAGCAGCTGCATGCCTCCCCTGCACTACTCACAAGCCTATTATCCAACAGGTAAGAAAAAAAATCTAAAAGTGATATTCTCTATATATATATATCTATTTTCACAGTGTTCTGTCACGTGTGTTTCAGTGAGAATTAGAAACTGTAAAGACCTTTAAAGCAAAAAGGTTTTCTGTTCCATATTCCTGCCCTCCCTCCAGACTCGGTCTCTGGTGATTTTCCATCCAGCCTCTCTGCTGAGGCTAAAGGGTGAGGAGAAGAACATTTGTCTGTAAAGAGGCAGTGTTAGCCTAACTTCCCCGTTTTATTTTAATGAAGAGAAACTGAGGGCGATGATGTTAAAACACAGAGAACTTGTTGAAAAGTGACATACTACTCCTTGCTCTCATGCTTTCCCAAGCAACTTTTTATAGTCAAAGATCAGTCACAAGTCTTCTGCAGAATGTTTCATTCTGCTCTATGATCTGTCAAGTCTTTTTTTCATGAGCTTCCTCAGTAGTGTCTGTGCTGCAGACTGGGGAGTTACAGAAATCTCCGCTGTATTCATTTGTCTGAAGCATTTCTGCTGAAATTTTCAGCCTTACTTCAGGCAAGTTTTTCTTTTTCTTTTCTTTTTTTGTTTTGTTTTGTTTTGTTTTCTAGAAGAGAACTAATTGAAGCAAATTATTGTCCCATTTCCTGCTCTTGCCTTGAACTAGAAAAAATATGCTTGTTTTGTTTGTTTATTTATTTATTTTATTTCCCTGGAACTTCTGAAGCTCAGAACATAGTGACTCCTGACTTGGACAAACCAAAGCTCAGTCGGTACTCTCACTTTCTGCCTGTTCCTCCCTTGGCAGCTGCGCCTTCACTGAGTCAGATATCCCTGTTTAGAAATCTTACACGTGGTGGCTGCTGTCGTTCTCCAAAAAGTACACAATGAAATCTTCATGTCTTTTGTGTGTGTGTGTGTGTTCTGAGACCTCTGCTGAGAATGCTTGCTTCTACTGCCAGCAGTAACCACTAGTTTCCGTTACATACTTCTTGTCAAGGAGGGATTCTGAGGAATTATGCAAATCCTGTGGACACTTGTAAAGATTTAAGAAACAGGGAACCTTTTGCCATATGTTCCCTGCCCTCTGGTGCTTACAAAGATTACTGGCAGCTAGTGCTTGCATTACGAGCTGCAAGTTATTAGGTCTCCTCCCAGGAGCAGGGTGAGCCGAGATGGGAGATGGTCCCTGCTTGCTTCTACCTGGGTATGGATCATCTTGAGTTTTAGATGTCTCTATCTCTGTGAAGCATGATAAAAGCATACCAAACTTTTCAAGTTGTAATAATAAGACATAATTCAACCTGAAATAGAGAACGTTGTGGAGGCTGAGGCTGTGGAAATTTCAGTGAACTCATTACTAGTTTTGAGAAGAAAGGTTTGCCATTTCATTAGACAGTATTAAAAATCTTTTCATTTTCAGTGTCACATTGGACAGCATTTGTACTGTTGATCCTGTGTACCTCTTCATCTCTCTGCTATCCTTTATTCAGTTTTATATTACTGCATACAGAATGCGGGAAGCTTATTTTTTCATATGTATACATGAGAAAAGTCTGCTTTCCTTCATCTTGAGAGCACAAAACCAGGAGTAGCTTATTTGGAAGGTGATAGTTCAACTCAAAGTATATATTTCATAAGAGAAGGGATAAAAATATATGCTCACTCTTGGAGCTGACTCTTCACTTCGTGTATAATGAACATAATGTTTTTGAAGTCCTGCTAAATGAAATCAACGTTGGGCTTTGTGAAAAGATTCATCTTTATGTATATTCAAATGCATTTGTTAACTTAAGCAACAAAGATTTCCTTGTGTTTTTCTTTATTTATTTATGTATTATGATTCTTACTGAAAAGGCACTAAAACTGTTCATCTGGATTTTCTGCTAGCATTTGAACATAGTTTTAAGGATTTAATTTTGTGACTTCAACTTTCTACAAAACCTTTGGTAATTGTGGGATTGCATCAAAGGAGTGTAGTGAAGCTTGATAATCGTAGAATATCCTAATCATTAAAAGTAAGTCAATGAGACTATGTGAGAAATATTAGTTACTGGTGCCACCTCATACTGCAGGTCCAGTTGTGCTTTTTGCATGCACCTGTGGCTGTAGAGTTCATTTACATGTGATAACCTTTTGTGAGTGACAGCTTAGGAGTGGTTATGCTATTCTGAATGATACATCCTCTGTAAGGATAAATCTTTTTCTATGTAGAGCTTAAAATTCACATATGCCTTGGTCAAAAGGGGCTTCTTAAAGTAAATAAGCAACTGAAAACATAGTGTCTGCTTTAACACAGCATAAATAGCACCACATTTTCCCTTGAGAAAAGCACACTGGATGCATTAGTAATGCACTTGTAAAACTAGTAGTAGGATTTATCTTGCCTAAGATTCATCTGAATGTATAACATTAACTTGTATATGCCTGGGCTTGTCATCTAGATTACATATATAGTCAGTAGAGAGAAACAGGCACCTCCCAGATGTTGAGTCATTCCAGCTTTCTTAGATACATACACTTGGAAGGCAATTTCTTTCTGGTGAGCCTGTTTCTTCACAAACTGCGTAGAGAGCACAGACAACTAGTCCTGGAAATGGTAGGGTATGTAGTAGCAATGCAATCAATGCCACTTAAATTTCTGAGATGGTTCCCATTTTCCTTTGCGGAAGAGACCTTGGATGTTCTCATTGGTGTGACTCTAAATAATTTCCTTTAAGTTCTTAACGACCTCTTTGAATATCCATGAATATTTTCAGTGTGTTTGAAATATGGTCATTCAGTGTCTGTGCAAGGATATTCACAATGCATTGTTCAACTCTTCTTTTGCTCTGAGTGTTGTGTTTTTCATTGCTCTCCACTTGTCCGGAGGGTTTTGTCGCTGGGTTGGTTATAGTCCCACTGACAGCAGTTCCGTTCATGTAAGCCGGTGTTCCGTTCTGCACGTTGCATCCTGTAGACTGTGAGAAGTTTTTCATCTCTAGCTTTTATGGGCAGAACTGTGTCTCTCTTTTGACGGAAACCAAATCTGTTCTGAGGCTGATTATCTTATTCCATTTCATGTTAACAGGCTGAGTCTCTTTCTTGATTAGTATTCTTGTAGTATTTTGTAGAAAATAATCTTCAGTTGGTGTTTAACTTATAGAGTACTTCACAAGAACTTTTTCACATCCTTCCTCTTTTTCCATTAGAAAATAATGTCTTTATAATATGTGTTTGCTTCCCCTTACAGTCGCTTTAGCAGGTTAGGAGGAACTTATTTTCCATTGCTGTCTTGCCTTGCTTTTACAGAAGTCCTTAAGAAGCTGTTTTGGTGTTTCTCTTGGGCTTGTTAACATAGTTTGAAGATTCCCGCGAGTGAAATACTACCAAACCAAGTTTTTTTTTTAGGTTTTTGGGACCCAGAGTAGGGGTATTTCCACAGGTCATAGGATGTTCTCCTGAAGGGGATATGAATTTGATCATAGAGTTGCTCAGAATTAGCTTTTCAAGTTTCAAATCATACACAGATCTCATGCTTGCTTAGGAGGCTGTCCGCTGGCTCTTTCTTTGTTCTTTTGCCTCATTTGTTGCTGTAAATCGCACAAAAATACCACAAGATTGTATTAAAAAGGGCATTAAGAGTATGTGTTCTACAAAAAATCAAACTTGGTTATTGTAACAATGGTCTTATGTGAAATCCCACGTAAATTTCAAACACTGCAAATAAACTTGATTGGTTTGCCACCTCAAGCGATCCTCATTAGTCTCTGTTACAATCACGGGACTAAATGTGATACTATCAAGCATTTGTTTTTCTCAGAATGGTGGAGGATTTTAGAGGTTATATATTTGAAAGCAAGGCCTTTACTTTTAATCTATTTCTGCATGTCACCAAAAATAATACCTGCATGAAGTGGGTCTTTAATTCCAGTATGTATGAGTGAACACGTGTGTTTTTCTTTTGTGAATCCCCTTTCTGTATTATGTTGTGATGGAAAAAGTCAAGCAGCTTAACAAAAGAGGTAATAACAGCGTGCAAAAGTTGTGATTATGAAGTTTCTATGTGTGCCTATGTCAATTTTACAACATATTTGTCTTATATATATACATTAATACATATTTTTTCAGGTGAAGAAATCAATCATAAAATCATTTCGGGGATTCTGGGATTTAGTTAGTTAATTCACTGCGTGGGTATTGAGCTGTTTAATCAAAGTAAGCAATAGAACTCTGCATACCAAACACAAATTCTCAAAGTCTGATAACTGTGTTTCAATTCTTGCAGCTGCACTGCCATGTTGCTCCCTTGCTACGCACACCAGCCCTCTGACTTGCAATGTTAGCCCTACAGCTCCGAACTACGCACCGTGCAGCTTCTACCAGGTGAGTGCAGCGTACTGCAATCAGGTGAAAGCAGAGGAAAGCTGTATGGATGACCTCTAGGATTATGGACTCTGGAATGAAGGATATAAATTTAAAAGCTGATCCACTTGAGAAAGTAAAAGCAATGTATTTTACAATGTTTATTTCAAAGACCCACTGAATATTTAGAGAGGTACTTTTGTAATACTAGATAGGTTTCAAAGTAGCAGCATAGTGGATCTCCTCATCAGTGGAGGATTTTCCTCCGTATGAAATACATGCTTGACTTCACCAGAATTTGTTGTAGTTAACAAGTCTACATTTATCTTTGAAGAATAACTTTGCCTAGACAAAATGCAATGCTGTAATATTATGGTTACACTGGGAAAGAGCTCCTGTTTTGTCATGTTTTTGTTTTGTTTTTGTCATCCCAGACAGCTTTCTGCGGTCCATGGGATCATTTGATGACTGAGAAAAACTGAGATGATTTTTGGAATCAACCATACCTCAGAGATGTCCCATTAAAATATCTTCAGTATTTTCTGCTGTTGCAGCACCTTATTTGGAGGATCTGCATTATCAAATGTCAGATTCGAAGTAAAAATGCAAGGCCTTCCTTGAATTCCTAGTATTAGGGCGTAATATATAAACTCTTTTCTTTTTTGTCACAGACGTAAGCAAAGCCAGTTATGCTTTGTTTGTTGAAAAAGTGTTTACCTGCCTAAGCTTGATTACCCAGTTTGTCTTTCAAATATGAACTTTTGTCTTTTGTCTTTAATTCTTAGCTTTTTTTTAAAAATATAATTTTATCCAAGATGTTCATGTTACAGACAGAATATTGTGTTGATGTGAGCACGTAAATGGTCATTGGCCAATTATTCCACTGGTCCTCTCATATTTATTTTGCATACAGTGCATTTTTGTCCTCTGACTTTCAATTTGAGAGCTGTGGGATCTTTTTTTCAGCTAGGGCATGGGAATGAGTCTGAGTGAAGGGAAGTGACAATCAAAGAAATTCTTATCACTGTGTTTGGGATAGCAAATCATTCCAAGAGTCATCAAGGCTGTTATTAGGGCTAGATGAATAAATACACTGTCCAGAGTGTCCAGTGGATGTGTTTTGTTTGAGGAAGCAAGCCCATGGGCAGCGTGCAGAGCCAAAAGAGACTCAGGCTGCTTACTGGTGCATGCTGTGATAATACAACTGTAACCAGGGAATCTCCAATCAAAAGCTGTTGATGCATCTGGGCAGAGGATGCTGGAAGGTATTCCTCTGTGTGAACAGCTCAAGGGCAATCCCAGGTCAGTTCTGCCAGCTATCTTGAGTAGGGTAACACAAATATCATACAGAATAGACCAATAAAACTTCTTAAGTTTTGTGAGTCTTAGTGTAGTGTAGATTGCGTCTCCTGGAACTTAGTGACAGGGATTGCAATTTGCCCAAGGTTCCCGCTGAGTTGTGAAGAATAATCACTTCTCCTTTTGTGTGCTCTGTGGAGTTTGAGTTCCCCAAACTTCTGCTGGGGGATGTTACCAGCTGCAGTGTTCACTGTCCTCCCCTTCCTGCGTGCTATCATCAGTAACCTCTTGTACAAATCCCCAGTGCAGTGGGATACATATACCAAACTTAGTTAACAAGTGATAGAAGCAGGGTGGTACAAGAGATGCCATTCATGGGGACCTAATGAGGTTCACCCAGGCCAAGTGTACAGTGCTGCACTTCAGTCAGGGCAGTGTCAGGTATGTGTTCAGACTGGGAGAAGACATTACTGTGTGCAGCCCTGCAGAGATGGGTTCTGGTGGAGGGAAAGCTGACCTGAGCAGCAGTGTGCACCCAGAAAGCTGCCAGCACCTGGGCTGCATCAGCAGAGGGCTGGCAGTGGGCAGGGAGGGGACCGTCCCCCTCTGCTCTGCCCTCGTGAGGCCCCACCTGGAGCACTGCGTCCAGGCCTGGGGCCCCAGCACAAGGAAGATGTGGGGCTGTTGGAGCGGGTCCAGAGGAGGACACGAGGGTGCTCAGTGGGCTGGAGCACCTCTGCTGCGGAGACAGGCTGAGGGAGCTGGGGGTGTTCTGCCTGGGGAAGAGAGGGCTCTGGGGAGACCTCACTGCAGCCTTCCAGTACCTACAGGCAGCTTATAAATGGGAGGGAGAGTGGGTTTTTACAATGGCAGATAGTAACAGGTCAAGGGGAAATAATTTTAAACTAAAATAAGAGAGATTTAGGTTAAATGTGAGGTGGAAATTCTTCACCCAGAGAGCATTGAGGCCCTGACACTGCTACCCAAAATCTGTGGGTTCCCCATCCCTGGAGGTGCCCAAAGCCATGGATGGGGTCCTGGGCAGCCTGAGCTGGGATGGGGGCTGCCATCCCACAGCAGGGGTTGGAACTGGGTGGGCTTTTACTTTTATTTCAGCCCAAACCGTTCTATGATTCTCTGGTTCTGTAAGACAGTGAGCACATTGGTGGTCAGCAAGTTGATTATCAGCTCTGTTTCTTTTGGGTCTGAGTGGTCCCATGCTTTGTGGTCGTGGAATTGAAACTAGGAATTGTTGACCAGGAAAGTGTAAGCCTTGTGCTAGTCCTTACTGATTCTTCCAGAGGGCGTCTGCTTAAATTTAGGAGATTAAGACAAGTACAGGTTATTGGGAATAGGAGGCCACTGCTGGGTGTGCAGTAAAGGAGTGACCCTGCTGAGGTGTGACAGACAAAGATGCAGGTAAAATGTCTGTCTGCCCACAGCATTCCAGGGAAAGCTTCTGAGAATCAGCATATGAAGAAGCAGGGGATGTGTGTGAGTATGCCCACGCATAACAGCTGATCAGGGTATGTGTCAGCAGGTTTCTGTAATCAGCAGCTTCAGGGATTTGTATTATACCCCATTACTATGGCTTGCAAAATTGGAAGCTCAAGTACCGCTTTGTTTTCTTTTCGTTTGGATTCTCTGGTGGAGCGGGGTGATGGTCAGTGTGATGAAGCAGTATCTTTGGGTGGGAATGAGAGCCTCATGAGAGTTAAACAGCTATCCCCTGCAACGCCTGTTCTGTCAGCTCACAGCCAACTTCCCTGCTCTTTTGTCATAGCCGTGAACTGAGGCTACTTATTGGCTTTTAGTGATACATATATGTATATACATATACCATATATATTTAAACTAGCAGCCCCGCTATTTGATTGCTGCTGTTAGTGTTTTATTAAGTTGTCAGTATTTCCCTGTGGAACTGAAGCATGTGTTAACTGGCAATAGAAGCAAGCAATATGGGAGAACAAAGAGGAGAATAAACTTCACTGACTTTAAAGCAGTGCTAAGTAGTTTGCATTTATTTGTAATAAGAATGATAATCAGCCATGTTATTTCAGTGTGAAATTGAATGTGATGCACTTGTGAATGGCTGCTCCAGGATCCAAGCTGGGTTGGTTTAGTCCTAGCAGTCACCTGCCTGGCACAGCTGTGCTTTACTTCCTCTGTACCCTGTGTAATCTTATTATAAGTGAAATGCCTGTCTTCCCTTTCACCTCTTTTGCTAAATCAGACCTTTTTTCTCGAATGACAAGCAGTCTTGAGAGTCTTTAGAGTCTTTAGCCAAGCAGTCTTTAGAGTCCTGACTTCCCAATCTTCATCACTTTGCTTTGCTTCATTGCTGCCTCCCTCTCAGTCTTGTCTGTCTTCTAATTTCTCAGTAAATTAAAAAGATATATGCTGTGTCCTATGTGTGGGCATTTTCTCCTATTGGAAATGCATACTAGATCCTACAGCGCACCCAAGAAGGCGGTTATGCGTTCTAACAGCTTCAAGCTGAGCTCCACAACCAAGAGGCAGAAGTTGCAGTGCACTCATTGGCTGGTTGGTTACTTGCTTTTTTGGTTCTGTTTTCCTTTTGTCAGGGGTGACAGAAGGTCTCATGCATGAGCAGTTGACTTGTTTACCCAGATCTTCCTTAAAATCCTGCTACTGAAGACAACAAATAAGCAGTGAAGTAAATAAACAAGAAACATTTGGTATTAATATTTAATAAAGTAAAACTGGGAAAAAAGAATACATGAAGTTCAAACTCATGTCTGAAAAATATTGAGGTGCCTTGCCTCTAATGAAAAGATTTTGCTTAACCTGAATTTCTTTGATTCAAGGTTTTGTCTTTTTTCTTTTTCTCCCTAAGAAGTGTCTTGTCTGCAGACCGGCACAAATGGAAGTCTGTAAGGACATGTCTTTGTATGCCCAGAAGAAGGGATCTTGATATTCTCTCATCTGTTTGTGGTATTTTCTTCAGGGACTTCTGATGTTCGTGCTGCTGAGAGACCAGATGCTTCAATGTCTTTTGATCTGCTGTGACTTTCCTAATCCTGTGGCTTCCCGTTCTCTAATATATTTATCTTTTGAAATATCTTTTCAATGGCCCTTACCTCAACTAGAATGTTTGAGGAAAATCAACACTAAGGACCAATCCTTCCTACTAGATCTCTTCCAAAGGAAGACTGTCTTTTAAATATACTTGACTTTCTGTTCAGCATCATTGTAAGTGTTATTTATCAAAAGACATTACAATTCCATTATTCTTTAAATCTGAACAATCTCTGGAAGAAAAAGCAGTAAAAGTGCAAGCTGTTAAAATGTGATTTGTCATTTCCTTTGGGTAGCACTCGTAGCTTTTGGAACTCTTCATTGCCTTCTTTCTGCTTTGAAAGTTCTTCATATGAATTCTACTAAAAAAAGATCACTGTATTGCTTACTGTGTTCTGTTATCTAGTTGTGTCATTCCAATGAAGTCTTCAGTACTGTTCGGACCAGTCCTGCAGTGACAAAGGCACTTCTGTATGTTCTCCAAGAGGTGTTTCCAACTTGAAGATGTGTAGGGTTTTGTATGGATTTGTGTAGACTTTGAGTCACACGTGTGTGAGACACATTGCTATGAGAGGGGTGTCTGGGTCGGAGGCTGACACAGATGGGAAGATTCTATGGTATTTTGTTTTCATAGGAGTCTGGAGTCCCTTTCATTTTGGGACAGAAGCATCCTTGGAAATTACTCATTGCATGAATGTGTATATGGACAGAAGAGGGAAAAGATGTTATTGTTAGGTAACTGTGAGCTCCTCGTGTTGGGTTGTCTGTATGCATGTTTACAGCATACATACCTTTTTTCCTGCTAAAAAATCTTGTGGTTTACATTATTTTTATACATAACAGGATTGCCTGACCTTTAGAGGAACTGAAATCAGATACATGTGCTCTATCCTTTTCTGTTACAAATGTTGCATGTGAAGGGAGTAGTAGTGTGACCCCGCAGATCCTACTGTGGCTGGAAGTTTCTGATTTGAATGCTTGGGTATGTGCAAAGGGTGTGCAGATGATGCATCTGGAAGAGTACTTGGATGCTGTTGAGTAGCATTCCTTTCTCCCTAGAACTGACAGCAAATAGAAGAAAGTGAGCTTGCTGTTGAGTAAGGTGGTTAATGAAAACTGGGCCAAATAAGGAGCCTTTTTAAATTAAACCTGCTGATTTAACTGCAAGTAACAAACAAGCTTTCATCTTTTTGAATTTACAAACTCTTCTGTTGATTGCTCAGGTTCATTTACAGAACACTGCAAAACCAGTGCACATCCTCTTTTTGTACTTTGGGAAATAAATATTCACCGCATTTTGTTTCTCCCAGGGTCCTCCGATGCAGACACCTTATGTCGCTGAGTCCCTGCCCTCTAACCAGTCATACCATACTTCTGATGAAAGCCAGATGACAGAAATAGATCTTGAAACCGTATTTCAACATGCTAATGAAATGAGTTCATTGCCTAAACCTGTAATAACGAGAGTGGAGCCTGTGGAAGAAGAGTTAACCAGCCTTCAGTCTAATGGAGATCAACCACTGCTAGATGATCCTAGGAATGACCATCAGCCTTCAGATGAAGAAAGACAGCTGGAGCCTCACACCACTATAGTGCCGGACATTGTGCCACTTGTTCTGGTAGGCGAAGCTTGTTCTCTGTCACAGCCTCCAGAATATACTTACACTTTTGCTACCACTGAGGCTGTAGAATGTGCTGCTGCTCAGACAGTGAGAGAGCCTGTGGCCATGCAGGAAACACAAGCAAAACTGAGAGAAGAGCAAGACCAACTCCCACCTCAGTCCTCAGCAGTGTTTGTTCAGGAAGTTCAGCCATTCAGTCCACAGAAGGTAAGAGGTAAAGGAAGATAAAGCAGCCGATATTTTGGGATAACTGTTCAATAGTAATGCTGGGTTCTGTTCTGATAATTGCATTCTTAAGAACTAAAGATTTCTTTAATTAGGATTTTAATGGGTAGTGAAGAATTTGTTTGGTAAAGTGTAATTTTTTGGTAAAAATTCTATTTTTTTGTAAAAGACAACGGAAAAGTATCTGTTGTTAGTGGCATTATGATGTCTAAAACTTGACTATGGTGGCCAACTTAGGCCACTCAGTTACATGGGAAAAATGCATCATGCGATTGTACTGATGGTGATGAAGTGTAAACTCTTTTGAGTGATAACATACTTCCTTTGCTCTGAAATAAAAAAGAGTATTTGAAGGTAAGATTTTTGTTTAAAACTTACATAAGTATTTCCAACAAACAATTGCTAAGTTTCTGTTTTCTGTGGAAGGCATAATTTATTCTTATGTGGATGGTATTTAGCATTTTCATTTGTACTGACAGACGTTCTAGATGTTACTCTGTTAAAGTGACAAATACATGCTGTACTTTGGAAAAATAAACAAAACCAAGAAGGTTACTGAGTGCCTTTGTGGCACAAGACCTACCTTGTGTATAGGTGTGGGGTAGAAGAAATTATATTCAGGGCAGAAGTTGTGGAGTAGGATAAACAGCATGAGAAGGGAAGGCTAAGAACCAAGGACACTCCAGAAGAAAAGGAAAACAGTTTCAAGTAAGCTGTGTGATGGCAGACCCCAATTGGAGGCAGAGCGCATGGCTTGAAACAACTCATGGCCGGGATTGGATAAGCGCCTGCACACACGTTAAGGACTGTTCAGGGAGTATTTTGTTGACGTGTAAAGGCAGGTGGGAAAGTTAAAAGAGAAAACTTGTGAATGTATGTAAGGGATGTTAAAACCTGTAATAAATGATTGGGATCATCCTTATCTGAGTCTGTGCCTCCAACACCGCATACAGGCACTCAGAATGTTGTGCATATGTCAAGATCCCTGCTGTGTTATCGAAGTCTTGATGCCTTCAGGTAAGTAACTGGCTCTGAAATCATCAGCTGGTGGAAACTTGCCGTTGTTGTTCTCAGTGACATAAAGATTAGTAACCTTCCTTTTGGGTACATTTAGAGAAAGATATATATTTTCTGATCAGGTTTCTGCAGAGATTCAGCTAGTTACTCAGCCTCACATAGGGAAGAGCACTATATTGTGCTGTGCTCATTGCTTGTTAATGAGTTTCCATTAATTATTTGAACTGTTGACCACTGTTTAAATATTTTCAGCTTGGGCATCTTTGGAACAGCATTTTTAGAAGTGAACTTTTCCTTTGTGGAAGACTGTGGGAGTTTATGGTCCCATCTCTCTTGTTAAGAATGGAGGAATGAAACAGGTTGCCCAGAGGGGTGGTGGATGCCCCATCCCTGGAGACATTCTAGCTCAGGCTGGATGAGGTGCTGAGCATGTCGAGCTATGAGTGTCCCTATTTGCTGCAGGGAAGTCAGACTAGATGCCTTTAAAGGTCCCCTCCAACTCAATGAATTTATGAGTCTATGAATTCAATGTGTGAGCCGTGGTGTTGTTTGGAGGAGGAGGATGCTGTGGTATTGAGACCCCTTTATGTGTGTCCCATGCGAGAATCCTGGTGCTGAACCCAGTCCATTTCTCTGGAAGTTAACTGGTTAAATAGCTTGGGATTCACTGCAGAATAATCATTCTGCAATGAAGAGAAGTTTGGGCAATATTAGATCTTGTGTTTGACAGCTTTGCTCTTTTAGTTAGGAGTATTCTACTTCTTACTTGTCTCCCCTTGCCAAACTGCAGGCAGGGTTAACCTGTCCCCACAGCTGCCTCTCATCCAGGGCCTGGGATCATGGCAGGTGCAGAACTGACCAGCGTAGATTTCTACATCCATTTTGTACATCCATTAAGCTCCTGCATAATTTGCTGTCTTCCTTATCCATGAATCTGGAAGGCTTCCATGGCTCTCAGTAGCTTGGTGTCACGGAAGTCGAGGCAAGCTTGGTAAAAGACTGCCCATTTAAGTAAGGCTCTTTCATTCCTCTGAGTAGCTGCAGAGGAGGAGCAAATTCCTCTGGTGCTAATAAACAAACATCAGAACAGCTCCTCTGGGTCAGATCAAAGCCTGATTGCTGGTGTCAGCCTCAAGGCAAGAGCTGTAATCTGATGCTTGAGGAAGAGCAAGAACAACCCTGCAACTGGAACAGGGCATTGCTCTTTGTATTTCCAGTGGGAGGATTTGGGATAATACTGCATACCCGATGTTCAATTTCTCATCTGTGGGCTGAAATCAGCCCTTGAAACCATGTGAGTTGTAGTGTTGACCAAACAGATCCTTTGCTCACTGTCTCCTGCACATAGAGCTTCATCAGTCATCTCCAGCCACTTTCTCCCTGCACTTGTGATTCTGGGAGTGTGTCGCAGCCTCCTCAGCAGTCTGCTCCCCAGACCCCCTCTGGTAGTGTCCTCTGCATGGCAGCTGCTCTGCAGATCTCAGAGTTCGCTTTCAGCCTCTTCTGTTTCTGTTAAATCCTTTCTGAAATTAAGAGATCATGGCTGCACACCACATTGAAGCTGCAGGAAAATGATGGATTTTTACAATGACACAAAGGCATTTGTTCTCTTTCTTCCACAATATTTCCTATCACTTAATTGGTTTTGGGACAGCTGTCCTGCCTTGAGCTGTCATCTCCATAGAAAGGTGCACACCTGCATTGTTCTGCTTCCTGGCTTAAAAACAAGCAAATTAAAGAGCAGTTCTTTGTATGAAAGGTCTTAGTGCATTCAACAGTCCAGGTTCAGCATTGTCATCTTAGCCTCAGTGAATTCCTGTCTTTGACTTCTACACATTCTGGTCTCAAATGGGCATATTTTAGTGCCCTCTTTCTCATAAGAAATGTTTATTTTCTTCTTCAAGTGGAAATGCAGCACAGTAGCGCTCGTTCAAGGGGAATGTGCCTCCTGTTTTGTTGCCTCCTTGGTAGTACCCCTGGCTGAAGGCTGAACCTTCTGCTCAGTGTGGGGAAGGTGAATCCAGCAAACCCCATTTGTGTGAGACCGAGGCTAATTTTAGTAACACTGCTTCCCATCGCGGCTCCAGCTGGGCACCGGAGTCACGTAACCACTGAGTCACAAGCCGGCTTTTTGTGAACAATTTGGCATTTTTTCAATAACTGAAGTGAAAAGGCAAAACTTTCACATCTGTCAGCTTTGGTAGCTTTTGATTCTCTGCCAAGCAGCATTCAGGACAGAGCTGCAGTGGTGCTGGGCCCGAGTGAGGAGTCTTTCTGCAGATGTGGCAAAGCCATAATCAGAAGCACGTTCGCTTACAAAAACAAAAGAAATGAAGAGAGCTTTGGAAACAGATTTATGTGGGCTAGACTGATGCTGTTAGGAAGGAAATCTTATTGCCAGTTTCACAAAAGAGTATGAAAAGAGTTGGTGGGTAAGATCCTACGTACACAGTAAAGAAGGGAATGCTGCATACTCCTTTTCCTAGAAGGTTTTATTACGTAGAAGTCAAGGGAATTGGAAAGGTTCAAATCATCATGCTTAGAAGTGTTACCACACAATTGCTGATGTTCCAAATTGTGTGTACCTGACCTGTGACCTGCCATCCTTCATCTCAAGAAACTTGCATCCTGGCTGGTGAAGATAATGAACCACAGACCTCCTTCCTTCTCTTTACCTTTACACTTAGGGAGAAGCTGTGGTTCTGGTGTCAGACAAAGAGGAACAGCCATCCAGGTGGTTTTCCTATTAGCTAATTAATTCTACTAATGCAATACACAGAGACAACACATTTCAAAGAGCAAATACTGCCATGAAGTGACGGAACATCCAGCAGGTCCAGGGGCTTGCTGGGGGAACTCTCTCCCTGGATGTTTCAGATGCTGTATTTGCACAGACCTTTTTGAAGATTAATATGCAGCTTTGGCAGAGGATCTATATGTATTTCTATTGATCTGTGCACATGTTGCCTTTTGTATATTCAATCCCAAGCAATGGTAGACTCGAGGGGGAGAGCTATTTCTGGAACTACCTATGTCTTATTGCTACATGTGATGACCTTTTGCCCTCTGTAAACACACATACCAGTTTTCAGAAGCTTTTTTTTGCCTTCATAGAAGGAAATAATGCAGGCTCTGAACAATCCCTCATCTTATAATGTTGATTGATAGGATATTTGCAGAAGAGCTCAGTGCTCTAGAACAGGTGATAGTGAGAACATCTTTCTGTCTGAAGGTGAACTCCAGGCGCTTAATTGTGCTTATTTTTGCTTCCTTGTTGGGACAGAATCACAGCTTGGTTGCTTGGCCCTTTTTCCTTTGTTTTAACCTACAGATTTTGCCACACTGCTAGAGAAATACTCAAGTTCATGAAATGTTTGCTTGCAAAATACATGTGGAGCAGCAGCAGAGGGCTCCAAAAAGCAAGCAACAACATAAAACATAATGCAATGTCTTACCAGTTCATGGGGTGGGGTGAGATTCCCAGCCAGAAGGGCACTGCTTATCTCCGGAGTTTTGCATCACACAGCTCTGTCACGTTGTCTGAGGTACACCTGTCAGTAGCAATGCAGCTGTTGGTACCAATGAGTGCACCTGGGTTTCTCCTGCTTCACTTCTCATGCAGGGTATGATGACTGAGGGCAAAGTTGAGACTGTGAGTACATGTACTCTTTATGTTCTGGCTTTCTGACTTTTTGTTTTGCTTAATATGATATTCTGTAAGAGCTTAACTTTGAACCTGTCAGCCTTAAATCTGAGTTAAAAATCCTTATATAATCCATACAGGTACTGTGCAGCACTTGTTAGATGTCCTCTTGGAGTGGAGAAAATTATTTGTTCTGTTGATTACAAGAAAATGTTGAGTCATCTTTGGTTTTCTTTGCTTTGTTTTGTTTCAGGTGGATACTACTGTTAGATGTGAATTCCTAAGGTCAGAGTCAGAAGAGGTAGGATGCCTCACTGCAGGAGCTGGGCCTGAGGAGCAATATGTCGAAAACACGGTTTCATCTGTACAAGCCAATAACGGGGAGGGAGGAAACAGTCCACAAGGGAGGGACTTCCATGGTAAGAAGAGATTCTATATTTTTTTTCAGAGATTAGCAAGATGGCTGCTCTAAAACTAACCATTACAGAAAAGAGAAATCAGAACAGGTTAGCTCTTGTCTGCAGTGCGTTTCTTTGTACCTTCAGTTAAAATACTGCTTCTGTACAACCTTTCAGTGTACTTACTGATACACTTCATGAGATACACAGATTTCTCATGCGGGAAAGAGTATAAATTGTGAGTAAATGAAACCTCCTGTTCTGGGGGTTGTGTCAGAAACATAGATGTCACAATACTGAGATGAACCTCATAGATATGTGTCCTAGAGCACGACAGTGGCATGAGGAAGGATTGAGTAATGAAATGACAACTGAAATAGCAAGGAAGAAAACAAAAAACAAAAAAACAACAAACCTATGAAGTATAGAAGGTGACAAAAAATTGTTTCAGACTGCTGATGCATCTGCTGAAATACACGAAAGAACCAAGCAGCAGAGCATCGTGAGGCCAAACAGTTCACCAAGCCTTATAACCAAAGGAAAACCTCAGTATCTTCACAGCAGAGAGGCGTAAGAGGACACCAAGTATACTTCAGTTCCCTTCTAGAGAAGTTGGTGTGGCATCCAGGTCTTGCAGGAAGCTATTTCCCTCACAGCTGATCATCAAAGAACAGGTTGTAGAGTTTGAAGAGCAGTTCCTCACTTCAAAGGATAGTTTCCAGGTTCCAGTTATGCTAGCTAATAATTCAGCTCACATGCCCATCAGTTTCAAAAGTGTGAGTGAGGATAAAGTCTTTTATCTGGAAGCTATAAAAAAAAAAAAAAAATGAATTGGACGTCACCTTTAACTTTTGTTTAAAATGCAGAATTGAGGGTTCTTGTCTACTTACTTCCTGATAACATGGACAATCAGTATGCTTCTCAGTTTTTGTATCTACAGCTGAAGTTTATTTAAGTAAAATGTACTTACTTGCAGAAACATTTTGGAAAGCTTTTCCATGGGATTGTTTTACAGAAATGAAACACTGCTATGCTAATTGGATAATTAGCAGTGATTAGTGTAGTTGCTCTCTGGGAAACTTGATAGTCATCCGGGTGTGCATGTCCAGTGTTCAACCTTTTAGGGTTGGTAGGATAGAGAATAGATACAGACACCACACATGAACCAAACGTGATCAGGGTCAAGTTTCCCAAGATAAATAGGGCACATGATACTGGCTTTGAGGATGCAGTGCCCGTCCCCTACATTCCAACTGCAAGCCTGGAGGAAGTATGTTTAAGAATAAGCTGACTTCTGCCAGCTTCTGCATTTATCTGTCTGTACCTCCTTTATTCTATGTGTCTTCAGACACAACCTCTTCCTTAATCTTTCTAAGCTAAAATTGGGCACAGTGACCATTCCCAACTGTTTCCTCATAACATGTCAGTATGGGAGCCATGAGGTCATGGCCTGAACCAGTGACTGAGCACCAGGTGAAGGGGCACAGCCAGCCCTGGGAGCCTGGTGGGTCACCCCTCCCTGCCTCATTTAAGGGCTGGCAGCCACAAGGGAACAATTCCTACTTGGAGATCACCTCCTTTGGAGAGTTTGGTAAGCTCTGGTCCTTGGAAAGGGGTAAGCAATTCCTTCTTTCTTACTGGACTGTGATTGCTACCTTTCTTGGGTGATCCAGAACTGTTTCAAAGTAGTTATAGCTGCTGTCTCCTATCTTTGTCCTTTGAGTGTGAGTCCTGCCATTTTACCTCTTTTCCTTTGGGCACCCATTTGCATGTTTCCTGAGCCCACAGTTTGATACCCATCCTGCTACAGAGCAGACTCTTGTTCTGCCTGTTTCAGTAGGTTTGTGACATTGTTCCCTTGTCTTTGCTGTGTGGTGACACCAAGTTCAAGGTATCACATGTCGAGAGACAGTGTAGTGGAGTATGAATGTCTGTTGAACAGGGTTCAAGATGAAGAGTCTGTCTTGTCCAGTGTCTTGTCTCCAAAAACATCTTTGGCATTTTTGTGCTATTATGTAAAAAAAAAGACCAGTGAACTTTTCTGCTGTCAGATTCTCTATTCACTTCTCAAAGCTGCGTAAGCTTTGAGTTTTCTGTGGAAATGAAGGTAGTTAACACAGGTTAATTACACAGCGGATGAAGTACCTTGTTCTTTTTTTGTTTCAAAACGTTTATTTTAAATGTGTTTCCTTTAAGTATATCCTTTCTCCTCATATGCTGACTGTCTTTGCAATCAGTGGGAGCTCATCTCCTTTGTTAAGAGCAGAACTACTTTTGAGTTCTTCAGAAAGTCAGAAGCTGCAGCAGATACGTCATCCCGAACTGACTGTGTCCTCCATACCCTTCCTACTCTTTCTTGAGTGTGCTGGCATGGCTCTGTAGTATGTGGCATGTTTATTGTTGGTACATTGAGCTGTGAGGGGCAGCTTGCACCTTTCAGAGACCACTTTTTTTCAGTGCCCTAGCTTGCTCTCAGTACATGGATTTAAAGGTGCTGCTGGTGAGTCTCCTTGTATTGACTACTTGCTAGTTCAGCTCATCCGTACAATAGGGTTTTTGGGATAGGTTTGTCAGCTTAGGTATAAATGGAAAAAATTTGTCTTCAGTATCTATACCTGCAACAAGTATAGGTGGACTTCACAAATGATTTATAGAGACTGATGGAAACTGTGTCCCCTCCTATCTTCTCTGTGTTGCACTGTGCAGATCCACTCATCTAGTGACTGTAGTGACTGTGCTTTGTGTTTCCTCTTCCAAGAGAGCACCTAAGAAGGACCAGATTCTGACTATAGAGGTTTTTGTTTGCAGCCTTTTTTTCTGGAAATAGTGGTCTCAGAATGGAGCAGGTAGAGAATGTTATTTCTGAATTTAAGCATTCTGAGCCATTTAGGAAAGAGCCGACATCTTCTATGGCTGTCTATTTTTTAATTTATTTTTTTTTAAGTGAGTTATCCAGTCCTTTTCTTTGCATAGTGTGGCAACTTCCTCCAAGGTTCTGTCACGCAGGAGCACAGACATAATACTGAGATTGCACTGACATTTACCACCCACTCCCTTGCAGCTACAGCTGTAGCACTCTCTCTCATTCACTGTGGATAGATTTATAAGTGTGGTTGCTAAGGACCAGTCATCATTCAGCAAAGGTCTCCCGTGCATGTGTTATTATTTTCTGCACCTTCCAGAGGAAAGTAATCTTAGCATTCATCCAGCATTCCTCGTAAGACAAGGTGAGATCCCCTACAGAGGTGTTGGTGCAGGGACAGGCCTGGCCCAGGGGTGCTCCTGGGCTGGAGCAGGACAAAGCAAAGTTGCTCTCAGGAATCTGAACTGCAGCTTCTTACTCCAGCTCAGCTGTCATTACTTTGGCTTCATTATGAAGGACTCCCATGTTTCCTGTGCTGGCAGTCTGCTGTTTTGGATGGGTGGTTCTTAGGTGCTGTTTCTTAAGCTGTTGCCTGCTGCTCCATTGAGCGGCTCCTCAGGCTTTGTTCCCAGCAGTCTGCTTTGGAGGAGGTGAGCATCAGGAAGCAGCTCCTGCCTTTTCCGCAGGTACTTCATAGTGTAGAACAACAAGGGCTGGAATTCCTTTCCTAAGATGTGAGTGCATCTGTTACAAGATTGACATTCACAAGGGCAGTGGTCCTGTTGTGACTTCATCATGTTGCTTCCTTGACCTATAAGGTGCTGAATTTGATCTTTGGTATGGTTGCACATTGGAAATGTTTGGCGTGAGGTGAGATTTGCAGAAGTCTGTTGCTTGGCGTGAGGTGAGATTTGCAGAAGTCTGTTGCTTGGCCTGTCTGTGGCACTGTGAGTTTCCTGTAGACTCTTTGCAGCAGCTATGGCAAACCTTGAAGCAGCTGTGCCTTTTGTGCACAGGAGATGGTACGTATCACAGGCAGAGTGGGCATTTCTGTAGGTACTGCTGAGGCCTTACAGCAGTTACTATTTGGTAGCTGGTACTCAAGGCACTGAATACATACATAGTAAGTTTTGCTAAATGAGAACAATTCCTGTTCCTGTAGACCTCAGATTGTGTGGTTACAGCCTGCCTCTCTGGCCACCTTACCTGCTGAATTACAATCCCTATGTATGATGCTTCGCAAAACTTGCAGACTGATATTTACACATTATTTCCTTTTATTCCTAGATTTCTATCTGCTGGTGGATTTTACTTGCATACAGGAGCCCATTCCACAGGAAGAAACAAGAGAGTGAGAAGTGGGTGACAAGTATGTGAAAATGTGCAGCAGCTGCCAGCTGGGCTCTCTTGTCAGACTCCAGGGGCAGTGCCTTGCACACAACAGGCGCTTTGGATCATTTCAGCTGTTTAAAGAAACCAACACGCACAAAGAAAAACACTATTTTGAACAAGCTTTCCCTTCAGCTCTGTGGGATGTCAGTCACCCCGTGGATTTTTTACACCTATTCCATTCCGTTTTCTACCTGACAAGTTACAAAGCATCTAGTGGTTAGAATTTTCAATACGAGGTAATTACTTAGCTGCTCATCTTCTCAGACCTGGAAAGTCTGCACTCCCTCTAAACTGGAACAACCTTGAGAACTTTGTGTAAACCTTTCTTACTGGGAAACAAGTCATTTTTAGCGCTGTGCTCAGAATCTTTCTGTTTAGCATGGTTGGAAGCCGCAGTGCACCCTGCACAGTTGCTGTTCAGTGCTCTCACCATCTTTGCTTAAAGTCACACTGTGACCCTGTAATAGGAATTGTGTATGAAACAAAAGCATAGGGAAGTCACAAGATTCCAGGTCTGAATGGGTCAGGGGATTGGGAGAGCTGCTGGAGTGAAGATGAACTAATTCCTTTTGGTTCTGATGATATCTGTAGTGCTAAGTTGAGTTGTTTTAGTACTTTATCTTAATAGGTCTTAGATATGTTCTTAACTTATTTAATAGTCACTTCTAAGTTCTTAACTTATTTAATAGTCACTTCTAAGTTCTTAACTTATTTAATAGTCAGTTCTATGTTCTTAACTTATTTAATAGTCAGTTCTATGTTCTTAACTTATTTAATAGTCACTTCTAAGTTCTTAACTTATTTAATAGTCACTTCTAAGTTCTTAACTTATTTAATAGTCACTTCTAAGTTTTGAATAGCTATGTACTTGTATTTAAGTGGCAAGTGCCACTTCCCTTTTGCGGTCATAACCTCATTTCACAGCCAGACAATAAAGTGCTTCCTGCTACTTTTCTATAAAGCAGTCGAAGTTGTACAGAAATGGGCAACAAAGAATGCTGTATTTGTGGTCTATCTGTTTTCAAGAACATATATCAAGAAAATACAAGAACAGTGTGTTTTCACTCATGATTGAAAAAAAGCAAAGTTTCTTTACATTTGCATTAAAAATAAATAAATAAATAAAAGGCTGCAAAGGCATTCAGAGCATTGCTGGTTTGGGGAAGAAAAACTGAAGTCTGTGTGTGGCTGGAAGGGTGACAAGGCAGGTGTTGATTGAAGGCTGGAGGGGAGATGAAAGAGTGCAGGAAAGGAGAGATGTGGAGAGGAAGCAGCAGCAAAGATGAGAAGGCTAGGCACTGCTGTCAGCTGACAGCACAGATCTTGCACTGACCAACAGCTTTCAACTGAACTACACTTCCTACCGAGAAGCACTTCATTATTACTGACCTGTTTTAAGCGAGAGGAAATTTCCAGTGTTACCCAGAAACACCTTTGCTCAAAGACACAGGCAGTCCAGAGGGATCTGCCCAGGGACCGAAGGGACTCGGTACCTTCTCCTCATCGTCAGACTCACTTGGTGAGTCAAGCACACTCCCATCCGTGTGACACAGCCACCCAAGAGCTATGAAGCTGTTTCCTTCTCGCTTTCCTCCTGCCGCATCTGCTGTGAGCTCGTCTTGTATGACCTGGCATGAGCCGTGAGGCACCAAAAGGTGGAAGCCATGGCTTTGCTGGCAGCATGCAGCACTCTGGATGCTGATGAAAAAACATTCCATCGTTAAAAAGTCATCTGTTTTGCAGCTATGGGCTCATCTACAAAGTACTGGAGGGAACACTTTGAAGGGACTTCTTAGTTTCATGGACTCATGCTCTGCATTTTAGTTTCGAACTACATATTGCTGAGTATGGCCTGAGTTATGGTAACACCATAAAACCACTCCAATCCCACCACCAGGCCTTTGTGGTCTTCTTGAGCTCCAGCTGCACAGGGAAAGAAGAGAAGGGAATTTCACCAATGTAATGCTGGAGACAGCCTGAGAAAGCGTGGGCTTTTCCTTCATTTTCAGCTTTGCATTCAGCGTGCTTCACTTTCAGTTTAGTGCTGTTTACACCTAGCAGTAATTTTTAAGAGGATAAATCATAGATTATTACTGAATTTAAAAAACGCAAAGCTCCTGGGAAGATGTGTCACCTTCACGCGGGTTGAAAGCGCTCACTGGAGCTGTGGGCCACTCCTCCACAGCACAGCCTTATCTGTCACAACGATGCTGGCAGTAGTCCTCTTTCCCACTGTTGCTAATGTCTCAGGATAAGGACAAACGCACTCCATCTGCTCAGCACGGAGCAATAATCCTGTGGCAGAGACGCAGCACCGTCACCCAGCCCTCCTTACACACACACCGTCCCTTTTCTCTGCCCACTCTGATGCGAAGGGACCCCCACCCCAACATTTCTGAGCCAGGCACAGGCCGAGGGGGGAGAGCGAGGGCACGGCGGGGCCGAGGGACCACAGGCACCGAGAGGGCCGAGGGAGCGCGGTCCGACTCCTGAAGGGAGCGGGGCGGCTGAGGGCACGCGGGGCGGCGGGGACAGAGATGGCGGAGAGGCCGCCATCCACGGGGATGCCTCGCTCCGGGGCCGTGCTGCCACGCTCCGGGGCCGTGCTGCCTCGCTCCGGGGCCGTGCTGCCTCGCTCCGGGGCCGTGCTGCCTCGCTCCGGGGCCGTGCTGCCTCGCTCCGGGGCCGTGCTGCCTCGCGGAGAACCTCGCGCGGCGATCTTCGGGTGGATAACGGTTGAGCCGAGCCGCAGCCATGGAGGTGCCACCGCCTCCGGCCGCTTCTCTCAACCCCAACAACTTCCCCGCCAAACTGTGGTGGCTGGTGAACAGCCCGCGGATCCGCTCCGTCCGCTGGGACGCCCTGGGCGAGGGGCTGCTGATCGAGCAGCCGCTGTTCGAGGCCGAGGTGCTGGGCCGCTGGGGCGGCGACGTGGCGCTGGGGGAGCTGTTCAAGAGCAACAAGTTCCCCAGCTTCATCCGGCAGCTTAACCTGTACGGCTTCCGCAAGCTGCAGACGTCAATGGAGCACCTGCACCACTACTACAGCCCGCACTTCCGACGCGACCGCCCCGAGCTCCTGGAGCGCCTCAAGCGCCTGACGAGAGCCAACAAAGCCAAGGCGGCGGCGGCCGGCCTGGACCTGGGCAGCCGCCCGCCCAACCGCTCCTGGCTTCCGACCCCACCGCCCGGCAGAGCCGACGGAACCGGTGAGCTGCGGGCGGCTGCGGGCGACCGCGGGCGGGCGGGCGGGCGACCGCGGGCGGGCGGGCGGGCGGACGGGCGGACAGGTCTACCCGCACCCGAGTGCGGTGCGGCGCCTCACGGACGGCTCCGCTCTCTGCGGGGCCGCAGAGCGCCGCCCGCTGAGCGGAGGTGCGAGGCAGGAAGTCGTGGCCGGGTGAAGGCTGAGCACGTGAGAGCGCGCTGTATTTCTCCTCCGCCCTCCGCTAGGGGCTGCGAGCTGTCCAAACGTCGCCCGGCTTACCCCGCAGGTGACGCGCGGCGCTGAGCAGGTCGGCCCTGCCGTCCCTCCTTCCTGAGGCTGACGCGGGCAGGAGGGGGAGCGGGGCTGCTCAGCCCGGAGGGAATGAAGCCGGCGGCAGCGCTGCCTCCTGCGCAGCTCTCTGCGCGGCTCGGGCTGGCCGGGTGCTCGTGCTCTCTTATTGTTTCCGAGTTGGAGCTGTGATCTAATTCATGTGGTGTTTTCGGTGACTTGTGAGAAGTTACACCTGTAATAGCGAGAAAACAAAAGGAAACCTTTGAGAAGGGAGGAAATGCGCTTCAATATTGTGGCCAGAAAATATTGAAGCATTTAAGTTTTGTTTGGTTTTTTTTTTCAACACTTCTAAATTTTGGGTCGCTCGCTGCAAGGAAGGCATGGAGGCTCTGGAGCGTGTCCAGGGAAGGGGATGGAGCTGTGAGGGCTCTGAGCACACTGATGGGGAGCGGCTGAGCGAGCTGGGATGGGTCAGTGTGGAGCAGAGGGGGCTCAGGGGAGACCTCACTGCACCCTGCAGCTGCCTGAAAGGAGCTGGTGGGGAGGGGGGGGTCAGCCTCTGCTCCCAGGTGACAGTGATAGGGTGAGAGGTGATGGCCTTAAAATGCACTGGAGGAGGCTCAGGTTGGATGTTAGGAAAAATTTCTTCTCCAGAAGAGTGGTGCTGCAGTGGCACAGCTGCACAGGGACGTGGTGGGGTCACTGTCCATGGAGGTGTTCCAGGGCCATGGAGATGAGGCACTGAGGGATGCAGTTATGGGCATGGTGGGGATTAGACTTGGAGATCTTAGTGGTGTTCTCCAACCTTAATGATTCTGTCGTTCTACCCTGTCAGCGAAATCAGGTCTGACTGGTTGGTGTAATGCAGGCCATGGGTAGAGGAAATCCTAAGAAAAATATGACCTTTAAATCATTGCCCCTTTTGTGGGTGCATTTTTGCCCCTGTTAGCTGGTGTTTGCTCTGTCAGCCTGAGTTTCTAGAAAGGAAAAAGGAACAAGGAAAACATTGGTTCTTATGCAGTCAAGTTCTGACAGGCTGACAATTTCCTATGCACTCTGTGCTGTGCTGTTCAGGGGCATGTCTTCCTTTGCTGTAAATATGAGGTTATTTGATAGATGGAAGATATTTCTGTTTGCAAAGTGTCCTGCTGTTCCAAGTGTCTAGCACGTGTTAAATGTCCAGGAGCAGTTCCTGTAAAGCAGCTGGCAAACTGTAACCTGACATCATCTTAACTTCCCCATCCACAGGTAAAATATAAACAAAAGAATTATCGTAGCTCTCTCCATTCTCTGTTTCTGTATGATAAAAATACCAAACTGGAAATAAACAGCCCTAGATGTGAACTCTTACTGAACTGTGGGGGATGAGTGGTATTCATTTAGTGACCCTTAATGATTTTACATGAATTTGCAGAACAGTGGCTGTATGTTGTCTATTTCTTTGATTAGTTCCTATCGGAGGAGTGGGAGCTAAATGGGTGGCTGTTTTTCAGAACTCAAGCTGTCCTGAAGCTCATTATTAGCATGGCTACATACAGTGCTGCAGGGAAGTCACAAGTACAGTAATACTCTCCAACGTTCAGTGAGGCATCCTGGGTCAGTGTTCCAAGAATGTCAGATAACCTCTAACAGAAATTACGTTGCCATAAGCAAAATGGCATTTCACAAAATAATAATCCAGAGATGGATAAAAGAAATATACAAAAAATGAAACAGCAAAATTGTTTGGGTTGTCTTAGTCTAAACCAAAATGACAAGTGATCTTATTAATCAAAGCAAGTTTGTTTAGTTAACAGAGGGTATTCTTTATTACAAACATACATAGTAATGAATTACAAATGAATTGCTGAGCTTGAAGCATCCTTTCTCATTCTTCTTAAGGACTTGCAGAAGAATTAAAACCCAGGCTATGATAGGATATAGTCCAGCAAAGGAAGAAATCTGTTTTAGAATTTTAACACTTCAAAAAGTTATGAGAACAACAGTAGCAAAAAACAAAACCCGCTAAGGGCTAAGTGGCAACCTCTAAGCACTGCTGCCAGATCTGGATTACAAATCATTAGTCTTTTTTTATCAGGTTGCTTCTAATACTTATTCCCTTTATTACTGCTGGTGCCCTTCTGTATCTTACACAGAAGCTGAGTCCTCTGCAGCCCAGCCTTCCTCCAGTGCTAATTTGCAGCTTGAGTTTTTCGTACAAGAGAACAGGAGGCTAGTGCAAGGAATGACCCTGGGGAGGAAACAGTTGCTTCTATATCCTTGCTTACTGCTCTTTCTTCAGATCCAACAATAGATCTCCACTGCAGCTGTTACTGTGTGTTCGGGTGGAAGAACTGAAGCAAAGGTTGCCTTCCCAAATAGAGCGGGAGGGCCCTGGCTGCTTATATTACCTCTCATTCCCTTTGACAGTTCCTTTCATTAACTATTGCTTTATTCTGTGCCTAATGCAGGGCTGCTGGCTGTAGGACAGTTTTGTGAGCCTTATCAACAACACAGCTTTCTTCCTTACTCCTACATCTCGGCCTCAGCGCAGAACTGCAGCACTTTGCCATCCAACAGCTTCGAGCAGAATCCAGTCCCGTCCAGAGCACAGCAGAATTCCCTTCTGCTGCTTCCAGAGCACAATGCATCCTCAGCCTTCCCAGACACGGGGATTGCCTTTCCCACATTGCAGGGGCTTCCAACAGAGGGCACGTACACCCTGCAGCCCAACTTCTCTCCTGTGCCGCTTCAGCAGGTCTCTCAAGCCATTGCCGCTTCCTCTGCAATGTACAGCAGCTGCATGCCTCCCCTGCACTACTCACAAGCCTATTATCCAACAGGTAAGAAAAAAAATCTAAAAGTGATATTCTCTATATATATATATCTATTTTCACAGTGTTCTGTCACGTGTGTTTCAGTGAGAATTAGAAACTGTAAAGACCTTTAAAGCAAAAAGGTTTTCTGTTCCATATTCCTGCCCTCCCTCCAGACTCGGTCTCTGGTGATTTTCCATCCAGCCTCTCTGCTGAGGCTAAAGGGTGAGGAGAAGAACATTTGTCTGTAAAGAGGCAGTGTTAGCCTAACTTCCCCGTTTTATTTTAATGAAGAGAAACTGAGGGCGATGATGTTAAAGCACAGAGAACTTGTTGAAAAGTGACATACTACTCCTTGCTCTCATGCTTTCCCAAGCAACTTTTTATAGTCAAAGATCAGTCACAAGTCTTCTGCAGAATGTTTCATTCTGCTCTATGATCTGTCAAGTCTTTTTTTCATGAGCTTCCTCAGTAGTGTCTGTGCTGCAGACTGGGGAGTTACAGAAATCTCCGCTGTATTCATTTGTCTGAAGCATTTCTGCTGAAATTTTCAGCCTTACTTCAGGCAAGTTTTTCTTTTTCTTTTCTTTTTTTGTTTTGTTTTGTTTTGTTTTCTAGAAGAGAACTAATTGAAGCAAATTATTGTCCCATTTCCTGCTCTTGCCTTGAACTAGAAAAAATATGCTTGTTTTGTTTGTTTATTTATTTATTTTATTTCCCTGGAACTTCTGAAGCTCAGAACATAGTGACTCCTGACTTGGACAAACCAAAGCTCAGTCGGTACTCTCACTTTCTGCCTGTTCCTCCCTTGGCAGCTGCGCCTTCACTGAGTCAGATATCCCTGTTTAGAAATCTTACACGTGGTGGCTGCTGTCGTTCTCCAAAAAGTACACAATGAAATCTTCATGTCTTTTGTGTGTGTGTGTGTGTTCTGAGACCTCTGCTGAGAATGCTTGCTTCTACTGCCAGCAGTAACCACTAGTTTCCGTTACATACTTCTCGTCAAGGAGGGATTCTGAGGAATTATGCAAATCCTGTGGACACTTGTAAAGATTTAAGAAACAGGGAACCTTTTGCCATATGTTCCCTGCCCTCTGGTGCTTACAAAGATTACTGGCAGCTAGTGCTTGCATTACGAGCTGCAAGTTATTAGGTCTCCTCCCAGGAGCAGGGTGAGCCGAGATGGGAGATGGTCCCTGCTTGCTTCTACCTGGGTATGGATCATCTTGAGTTTTAGATGTCTCTATCTCTGTGAAGCATGATAAAAGCATACCAAACTTTTCAAGTTGTAATAATAAGACATAATTCAACCTGAAATAGAGAACGTTGTGGAGGCTGAGGCTGTGGAAATTTCAGTGAACTCATTACTAGTTTTGAGAAGAAAGGTTTGCCATTTCATTAGACAGTATTAAAAATCTTTTCATTTTCAGTGTCACATTGGACAGCATTTGTACTGTTGATCCTGTGTACCTCTTCATCTCTCTGCTATCCTTTATTCAGTTTTATATTACTGCATACAGAATGCGGGAAGCTTATTTTTTCATATGTATACATGAGAAAAGTCTGCTTTCCTTCATCTTGAGAGCACAAAACCAGGAGTAGCTTATTTGGAAGGTGATAGTTCAACTCAAAGTATATATTTCATAAGAGAAGGGATAAAAATATATGCTCACTCTTGGAGCTGACTCTTCACTTCGTGTATAATGAACATAATGTTTTTGAAGTCCTGCTAAATGAAATCAACGTTGGGCTTTGTGAAAAGATTCATCTTTATGTATATTCAAATGCATTTGTTAACTTAAGCAACAAAGATTTCCTTGTGTTTTTCTTTATTTATTTATGTATTATGATTCTTACTGAAAAGGCACTAAAACTGTTCATCTGGATTTTCTGCTAGCATTTGAACATAGTTTTAAGGATTTAATTTTGTGACTTCAACTTTCTACAAAACCTTTGGTAATTGTGGGATTGCATCAAAGGAGTGTAGTGAAGCTTGATAATCGTAGAATATCCTAATCATTAAAAGTAAGTCAATGAGACTATGTGAGAAATATTAGTTACTGGTGCCACCTCATACTGCAGGTCCAGTTGTGCTTTTTGCATGCACCTGTGGCTGTAGAGTTCATTTACATGTGATAACCTTTTGTGAGTGACAGCTTAGGAGTGGTTATGCTATTCTGAATGATACATCCTCTGTAAGGATAAATCTTTTTCTATGTAGAGCTTAAAATTCACATATGCCTTGGTCAAAAGGGGCTTCTTAAAGTAAATAAGCAACTGAAAACATAGTGTCTGCTTTAACACAGCATAAATAGCACCACATTTTCCCTTGAGAAAAGCACACTGGATGCATTAGTAATGCACTTGTAAAACTAGTAGTAGGATTTATCTTGCCTAAGATTCATCTGAATGTATAACATTAACTTGTATATGCCTGGGCTTGTCATCTAGATTACATATATAGTCAGTAGAGAGAAACAGGCACCTCCCAGATGTTGAGTCATTCCAGCTTTCTTAGATACATACACTTGGAAGGCAATTTCTTTCTGGTGAGCCTGTTTCTTCACAAACTGCGTAGAGAGCACAGACAAGTAGTCCTGGAAATGGTAGGGTATGTAGTAGCAATGCAATCAATGCCACTTAAATTTCTGAGATGGTTCCCATTTTCCTTTGCGGAAGAGACCTTGGATGTTCTCATTGGTGTGACTCTAAATAATTTCCTTTAAGTTCTTAACGACCTCTTTGAATATCCATGAATATTTTCAGTGTGTTTGAAATATGGTCATTCAGTGTCTGTGCAAGGATATTCACAATGCATTGTTCAGCTCTTCTTTTGCTCTGAGTGTTGTGTTTTTCATTGCTCTCCACTTGTCCGGAGGGTTTTGTCGCTGGGTTGGTTATAGTCCCACTGACAGCAGTTCCGTTCATGTAAGCCGGTGTTCCGTTCTGCACGTTGCATCCTGTAGACTGTGAGAAGTTTTTCATCTCTAGCTTTTATGGGCAGAACTGTGTCTCTCTTTTGACGGAAACCAAATCTGTTCTGAGGCTGATTATCTTATTCCATTTCATGTTAACAGGCTGAGTCTCTTTCTTGATTAGTATTCTTGTAGTATTTTGTAGAAAATAATCTTCAGTTGGTGTTTAACTTATAGAGTACTTCACAAGAACTTTTTCACATCCTTCCTCTTTTTCCATTAGAAAATAATGTCTTTATAATATGTGTTTGCTTCCCCTTACAGTCGCTTTAGCAGGTTAGGAGGAACTTATTTTCCATTGCTGTCTTGCCTTGCTTTTACAGAAGTCCTTAAGAAGCTGTTTTGGTGTTTCTCTTGGGCTTGTTAACATAGTTTGAAGATTCCCGCGAGTGAAATACTACCAAACCAAGTTTTTTTTTTAGGTTTTTGGGACCCAGAGTAGGGGTATTTCCACAGGTCATAGGATGTTCTCCTGAAGGGGATATGAATTTGATCATAGAGTTGCTCAGAATTAGCTTTTCAAGTTTCAAATCATACACAGATCTCATGCTTGCTTAGGAGGCTGTCCGCTGGCTCTTTCTTTGTTCTTTTGCCTCATTTGTTGCTGTAAATCGCACAAAAATACCACAAGATTGTATTAAAAAGGGCATTAAGAGTATGTGTTCTACAAAAAATCAAACTTGGTTATTGTAACAATGGTCTTATGTGAAATCCCACGTAAATTTCAAACACTGCAAATAAACTTGATTGGTTTGCCACCTCAAGCGATCCTCATTAGTCTCTGTTACAATCACGGGACTAAATGTGATACTATCAAGCATTTGTTTTTCTCAGAATGGTGGAGGATTTTAGAGGTTATATATTTGAAAGCAAGGCCTTTACTTTTAATCTATTTCTGCATGTCACCAAAAATAATACCTGCATGAAGTGGGTCTTTAATTCCAGTATGTATGAGTGAACACGTGTGTTTTTCTTTTGTGAATCCCCTTTCTGTATTATGTTGTGATGGAAAAAGTCAAGCAGCTTAACAAAAGAGGTAATAACAGCGTGCAAAAGTTGTGATTATGAAGTTTCTATGTGTGCCTATGTCAATTTTACAACATATTTGTCTTATATATATACATTAATACATATTTTTTCAGGTGAAGAAATCAATCATAAAATCATTTCGGGGATTCTGGGATTTAGTTAGTTAATTCACTGCGTGGGTATTGAGCTGTTTAATCAAAGTAAGCAATAGAACTCTGCATACCAAACACAAATTCTCAAAGTCTGATAACTGTGTTTCAATTCTTGCAGCTGCACTGCCATGTTGCTCCCTTGCTACGCACACCAGCCCTCTGACTTGCAATGTTAGCCCTACAGCTCCGAACTACGCACCGTGCAGCTTCTGCCAGGTGAGTGCAGCGTACTGCAATCAGGTGAAAGCAGAGGAAAGCTGTATGGATGACCTCTAGGATTATGGACTCTGGAATGAAGGATATAAATTTAAAAGCTGATCCACTTGAGAAAGTAAAAGCAATGTATTTTACAATGTTTATTTCAAAGACCCACTGAATATTTAGAGAGGTACTTTTGTAATACTAGATAGGTTTCAAAGTAGCAGCATAGTGGATCTCCTCATCAGTGGAGGATTTTCCTCCGTATGAAATACATGCTTGACTTCACCAGAATTTGTTGTAGTTAACAAGTCTACATTTATCTTTGAAGAATAACTTTGCCTAGACAAAATGCAATGCTGTAATATTATGGTTACACTGGGAAAGAGCTCCTGTTTTGTCATGTTTTTGTTTTGTTTTTGTCATCCCAGACAGCTTTCTGCGGTCCATGGGATCATTTGATGACTGAGAAAAACTGAGATGATTTTTGGAATCAACCATACCTCAGAGATGTCCCATTAAAATATCTTCAGTATTTTCTGCTGTTGCAGCACCTTATTTGGAGGATCTGCATTATCAAATGTCAGATTCGAAGTAAAAATGCAAGGCCTTCCTTGAATTCCTAGTATTAGGGCGTAATATATAAACTCTTTTCTTTTTTGTCACAGACGTAAGCAAAGCCAGTTATGCTTTGTTTGTTGAAAAAGTGTTTACCTGCCTAAGCTTGATTACCCAGTTTGTCTTTCAAATATGAACTTTTGTCTTTTGTCTTTAATTCTTAGCTTTTTTTTAAAAATATAATTTTATCCAAGATGTTCATGTTACAGACAGAATATTGTGTTGATGTGAGCACGTAAATGGTCATTGGCCAATTATTCCACTGGTCCTCTCATATTTATTTTGCATACAGTGCATTTTTGTCCTCTGACTTTCAATTTGAGAGCTGTGGGATCTTTTTTTCAGCTAGGGCATGGGAATGAGTCTGAGTGAAGGGAAGTGACAATCAAAGAAATTCTTATCACTGTGTTTGGGATAGCAAATCATTCCAAGAGTCATCAAGGCTGTTATTAGGGCTAGATGAATAAATACACTGTCCAGAGTGTCCAGTGGATGTGTTTTGTTTGAGGAAGCAAGCCCATGGGCAGCGTGCAGAGCCAAAAGAGACTCAGGCTGCTTACTGGTGCATGCTGTGATAATACAACTGTAACCAGGGAATCTCCAATCAAAAGCTGTTGATGCATCTGGGCAGAGGATGCTGGAAGGTATTCCTCTGTGTGAACAGCTCAAGGGCAATCCCAGGTCAGTTCTGCCAGCTATCTTGAGTAGGGTAACACAAATATCATACAGAATAGACCAATAAAACTTCTTAAGTTTTGTGAGTCTTAGTGTAGTGTAGATTGCGTCTCCTGGAACTTAGTGACAGGGATTGCAATTTGCCCAAGGTTCCCGCTGAGTTGTGAAGAATAATCACTTCTCCTTTTGTGTGCTCTGTGGAGTTTGAGTTCCCCAAACTTCTGCTGGGGGATGTTACCAGCTGCAGTGTTCACTGTCCTCCCCTTCCTGCGTGCTATCATCAGTAACCTCTTGTACAAATCCCCAGTGCAGTGGGATACATATACCAAACTTAGTTAACAAGTGATAGAAGCAGGGTGGTACAAGAGATGCCATTCATGGGGACCTAATGAGGTTCACCCAGGCCAAGTGTACAGTGCTGCACTTCAGTCAGGGCAGTGTCAGGTATGTGTTCAGACTGGGAGAAGACATTACTGTGTGCAGCCCTGCAGAGATGGGTTCTGGTGGAGGGAAAGCTGACCTGAGCAGCAGTGTGCACCCAGAAAGCTGCCAGCACCTGGGCTGCATCAGCAGAGGGCTGGCAGTGGGCAGGGAGGGGACCGTCCCCCTCTGCTCTGCCCTCGTGAGGCCCCACCTGGAGCACTGCGTCCAGGCCTGGGGCCCCAGCACAAGGAAGATGTGGGGCTGTTGGAGCGGGTCCAGAGGAGGACACGAGGGTGCTCAGTGGGCTGGAGCACCTCTGCTGCGGAGACAGGCTGAGGGAGCTGGGGGTGTTCTGCCTGGGGAAGAGAGGGCTCTGGGGAGACCTCACTGCAGCCTTCCAGTACCTACAGGCAGCTTATAAATGGGAGGGAGAGTGGGTTTTTACAATGGCAGATAGTAACAGGTCAAGGGGAAATAATTTTAAACTAAAATAAGAGAGATTTAGGTTAAATGTGAGGTGGAAATTCTTCACCCAGAGAGCATTGAGGCCCTGACACTGCTACCCAAAATCTGTGGGTTCCCCATCCCTGGAGGTGCCCAAAGCCATGGATGGGGTCCTGGGCAGCCTGAGCTGGGATGGGGGCTGCCATCCCACAGCAGGGGTTGGAACTGGGTGGGCTTTTACTTTTATTTCAGCCCAAACCATTCTATGATTCTCTGGTTCTGTAAGACAGTGAGCACATTGATGGTCAGCAAGTTGATTATCAGCTCTGTTTCTTTTGGGTCTGAGTGGTCCCATGCTTTGTGGTCGTGGAATTGAAACTAGGAATTGTTGACCAGGAAAGTGTAAGCCTTGTGCTAGTCCTTACTGATTCTTCCAGAGGGCGTCTGCTTAAATTTAGGAGATTAAGACAAGTACAGGTTATTGGGAATAGGAGGCCACTGCTGGGTGTGCAGTAAAGGAGTGACCCTGCTGAGGTGTGACAGACAAAGATGCAGGTAAAATGTCTGTCTGCCCACAGCATTCCAGGGAAAGCTTCTGAGAATCAGCATATGAAGAAGCAGGGGATGTGTGTGAGTATGCCCACGCATAACAGCTGATCAGGGTATGTGTCAGCAGGTTTCTGTAATCAGCAGCTTCAGGGATTTGTATTATACCCCATTACTATGGCTTGCAAAATTGGAAGCTCAAGTACTGCTTTGTTTTCTTTTCGTTTGGATTCTCTGGTGGAGCGGGGTGATGGTCAGTGTGATGAAGCAGTATCTTTGGGTGGGAATGAGAGCCTCATGAGAGTTAAACAGCTATCCCCTGCAACGCCTGTTCTGTCAGCTCACAGCCAACTTCCCTGCTCTTTTGTCATAGCCGTGAACTGAGGCTACTTATTGGCTTTTAGTGATACATATATGTATATACATATACCATATATATTTAAACTAGCAGCCCCGCTATTTGATTGCTGCTGTTAGTGTTTTATTAAGTTGTCAGTATTTCCCTGTGGAACTGAAGCATGTGTTAACTGGCAATAGAAGCAAGCAATATGGGAGAACAAAGAGGAGAATAAACTTCACTGACTTTAAAGCAGTGCTAAGTAGTTTGCATTTATTTGTAATAAGAATGATAATCAGCCATGTTATTTCAGTGTGAAATTGAATGTGATGCACTTGTGAATGGCTGCTCCAGGATCCAAGCTGGGTTGGTTTAGTCCTAGCAGTCACCTGCCTGGCACAGCTGTGCTTTACTTCCTCTGTACCCTGTGTAATCTTATTATAAGTGAAATGCCTGTCTTCCCTTTCACCTCTTTTGCTAAATCAGACCTTTTTTCTCGAATGACAAGCAGTCTTGAGAGTCTTTAGAGTCTTTAGCCAAGCAGTCTTTAGAGTCCTGACTTCCCAATCTTCATCACTTTGCTTTGCTTCATTGCTGCCTCCCTCTCAGTCTTGTCTGTCTTCTAATTTCTCAGTAAATTAAAAAGATATATGCTGTGTCCTATGTGTGGGCATTTTCTCCTATTGGAAATGCATACTAGATCCTACAGCGCACCCAAGAAGGCGGTTATGCGTTCTAACAGCTTCAAGCTGAGCTCCACAACCAAGAGGCAGAAGTTGCAGTGCACTCATTGGCTGGTTGGTTACTTGCTTTTTTGGTTCTGTTTTCCTTTTGTCAGGGGTGACAGAAGGTCTCATGCATGAGCAGTTGACTTGTTTACCCAGATCTTCCTTAAAATCCTGCTACTGAAGACAACAAATAAGCAGTGAAGTAAATAAACAAGAAACATTTGGTATTAATATTTAATAAAGTAAAACTGGGAAAAAAGAATACATGAAGTTCAAACTCATGTCTGAAAAATATTGAGGTGCCTTGCCTCTAATGAAAAGATTTTGCTTAACCTGAATTTCTTTGATTCAAGGTTTTGTCTTTTTTCTTTTTCTCCCTAAGAAGTGTCTTGTCTGCAGACCGGCACAAATGGAAGTCTGTAAGGACATGTCTTTGTATGCCCAGAAGAAGGGATCTTGATATTCTCTCATCTGTTTGTGGTATTTTCTTCAGGGACTTCTGATGTTCGTGCTGCTGAGAGACCAGATGCTTCAATGTCTTTTGATCTGCTGTGACTTTCCTAATCCTGTGGCTTCCCGTTCTCTAATATCTAATCTTTTGAAATATCTTTTCAATGGCCCTTACCTCAACTAGAATGTTTGAGGAAAATCAACACTAAGGACCAATCCTTCCTACTAGATCTCTTCCAAAGGAAGACTGTCTTTTAAATATACCTGACTTTCTGTTCAGCATCATTGTAAGTGTTATTTATCAAAAGACATTACAATTCCATTATTCTTTAAATCTGAACAATCTCTGGAAGAAAAAGCAGTAAAAGTGCAAGCTGTTAAAATGTGATTTGTCATTTCCTTTGGGTAGCACTCGTAGCTTTTGGAACTCTTCATTGCCTTCTTTCTGCTTTGAAAGTTCTTCATATGAATTCTACTAAAAAAAGATCACTGTATTGCTTACTGTGTTCTGTTATCTAGTTGTGTCATTCCAATGAAGTCTTCAGTACTGTTCGGACCAGTCCTGCAGTGACAAAGGCACTTCTGTATGTTCTCCAAGAGGTGTTTCCAACTTGAAGATGTGTAGGGCTTTGTATGGATTTGTGTAGACTTTGAGTCACACGTGTGTGAGACACATTGCTATGAGAGGGGTGTCTGGGTCGGAGGCTGACACAGATGGGAAGATTCTATGGTATTTTGTTTTCATAGGAGTCTGGAGTCCCTTTCATTTTGGGACAGAAGCATCCTTGGAAATTACTCATTGCACGAATGTGTATATGGACAGAAGAGGGAAAAGATGTTATTGTTAGGTAACTGTGAGCTCCTCGTGTTGGGTTGTCTGTATGCATGTTTACAGCATACATACCTTTTTTTCCTGCTAAAAAATCTTGTGGTTTACATTATTTTTATACATAACAGGATTGCCTGACCTTTAGAGGAACTGAAATCAGATACACGTGCTCTATCCTTTTCTGTTACAAATGTTGCATGTGAAGGGAGTAGTAGTGTGACCCCGCAGATCCTACTGTGGCTGGAAGTTTCTGATTTGAATGCTTGGGTATGTGCAAAGGGTGTGCAGATGATGCATCTGGAAGAGTACTTGGATGCTGTTGAGTAGCATTCCTTTCTCCCTAGAACTGACAGCAAATAGAAGAAAGTGAGCTTGCTGTTGAGTAAGGTGGTTAATGAAAACTGGGCCAAATAAGGAGCCTTTTTAAATTAAACCTGCTGATTTAACTGCAAGTAACAAACAAGCTTTCATCTTTTTGAATTTACAAACTCTTCTGTTGATTGCTCAGGTTCATTTACAGAACACTGCAAAACCAGTGCACATCCTCTTTTTGTACTTTGGGAAATAAATATTCACCGCATTTTGTTTCTCCCAGGGTCCTCCGATGCAGACACCTTATGTCGCTGAGTCCCTGCCCTCTAACCAGTCATACCATACTTCTGATGAAAGCCAGATGACAGAAATAGATCTTGAAACCGTATTTCAACATGCTAATGAAATGAGTTCATTGCCTAAACCTGTAATAACGAGAGTGGAGCCTGTGGAAGAAGAGTTAACCAGCCTTCAGTCTAATGGAGATCAACCACTGCTAGATGATCCTAGGAATGACCATCAGCCTTCAGATGAAGAAAGACAGCTGGAGCCTCACACCACTATAGTGCCGGACATTGTGCCACTTGTTCTGGTAGGCGAAGCTTGTTCTCTGTCACAGCCTCCAGAATATACTTACACTTTTGCTACCACTGAGGCTGTAGAATGTGCTGCTGCTCAGACAGTGAGAGAGCCTGTGGCCATGCAGGAAACACAAGCAAAACTGAGAGAAGAGCAAGACCAACTCCCACCTCAGTCCTCAGCAGTGTTTGTTCAGGAAGTTCAGCCATTCAGTCCACAGAAGGTAAGAGGTAAAGGAAGATAAAGCAGCCGATATTTTGGGATAACTGTTCAATAGTAATGCTGGGTTCTGTTCTGATAATTGCATTCTTAAGAACTAAAGATTTCTTTAATTAGGATTTTAATGGGTAGTGAAGAATTTGTTTGGTAAAGTGTAATTTTTTGGTAAAAATTCTATTTTTTTGTAAAAGACAACGGAAAAGTATCTGTTGTTAGTGGCATTATGATGTCTAAAACTTGACTATGGTGGCCAACTTAGGCCACTCAGTTACATGGGAAAAATGCATCATGCGATTGTACTGATGGTGATGAAGTGTAAACTCTTTTGAGTGATAACATACTTCCTTTGCTCTGAAATAAAAAAGAGTATTTGAAGGTAAGATTTTTGTTTAAAACTTACATAAGTATTTCCAACAAACAATTGCTAAGTTTCTGTTTTCTGTGGAAGGCATAATTTATTCTTATGTGGATGGTATTTAGCATTTTCATTTGTACTGACAGACGTTCTAGATGTTACTCTGTTAAAGTGACAAATACATGCTGTACTTTGGAAAAATAAACAAAACCAAGAAGGTTACTGAGTGCCTTTGTGGCACAAGACCTACCTTGTGTATAGGTGTGGGGTAGAAGAAATTATATTCAGGGCAGAAGTTGTGGAGTAGGATAAACAGCATGAGAAGGGAAGGCTAAGAACCAAGGACACTCCAGAAGAAAAGGAAAACAGTTTCAAGTAAGCTGTGTGATGGCAGACCCCAATTGGAGGCAGAGCGCATGGCTTGAAACAACTCATGGCCGGGATTGGATAAGCGCCTGCACACACGTTAAGGACTGTTCAGGGAGTATTTTGTTGACGTGTAAAGGCAGGTGGGAAAGTTAAAAGAGAAAACTTGTGAATGTATGTAAGGGATGTTAAAACCTGTAATAAATGATTGGGATCATCCTTATCTGAGTCTGTGCCTCCAACACCGCATACAGGCACTCAGAATGTTGTGCATATGTCAAGATCCCTGCTGTGTTATCGAAGTCTTGATGCCTTCAGGTAAGTAACTGGCTCTGAAATCATCAGCTGGTGGAAACTTGCCGTTGTTGTTCTCAGTGACATAAAGATTAGTAACCTTCCTTTTGGGTACATTTAGAGAAAGATATATATTTTCTGATCAGGTTTCTGCAGAGATTCAGCTAGTTACTCAGCCTCACATAGGGAAGAGCACTATATTGTGCTGTGCTCATTGCTTGTTAATGAGTTTCCATTAATTATTTGAACTGTTGACCACTGTTTAAATATTTTCAGCTTGGGCATCTTTGGAACAGCATTTTTAGAAGTGAACTTTTCCTTTGTGGAAGACTGTGGGAGTTTATGGTCCCATCTCTCTTGTTAAGAATGGAGGAATGAAACAGGTTGCCCAGAGGGGTGGTGGATGCCCCATCCCTGGAGACATTCTAGCTCAGGCTGGATGAGGTGCTGAGCATGTCGAGCTATGAGTGTCCCTATTTGCTGCAGGGAAGTCAGACTAGATGCCTTTAAAGGTCCCCTCCAACTCAATGAATTTATGAGTCTATGAATTCAATGTGTGAGCCGTGGTGTTGTTTGGAGGAGGAGGATGCTGTGGTATTGAGACCCCTTTATGTGTGTCCCATGCGAGAATCCTGGTGCTGAACCCAGTCCATTTCTCTGGAAGTTAACTGGTTAAATAGCTTGGGATTCACTGCAGAATAATCATTCTGCAATGAAGAGAAGTTTGGGCAATATTAGATCTTGTGTTTGACAGCTTTGCTCTTTTAGTTAGGAGTATTCTACTTCTTACTTGTCTCCCCTTGCCAAACTGCAGGCAGGGTTAACCTGTCCCCACAGCTGCCTCTCATCCAGGGCCTGGGATCATGGCAGGTGCAGAACTGACCAGCGTAGATTTCTACATCCATTTTGTACATCCATTAAGCTCCTGCATAATTTGCTGTCTTCCTTATCCATGAATCTGGAAGGCTTCCATGGCTCTCAGTAGCTTGGTGTCACGGAAGTCGAGGCAAGCTTGGTAAAAGACTGCCCATTTAAGTAAGGCTCTTTCATTCCTCTGAGTAGCTGCAGAGGAGGAGCAAATTCCTCTGGCGCTAATAAACAAACATCAGAACAGCTCCTCTGGGTCAGATCAAAGCCTGATTGCTGGTGTCAGCCTCAAGGCAAGAGCTGTAATCTGATGCTTGAGGAAGAGCAAGAACAACCCTGCAACTGGAACAGGGCATTGCTCTTTGTATTTCCAGTGGGAGGATTTGGGATAATACTGCATACCCGATGTTCAATTTCTCATCTGTGGGCTGAAATCAGCCCTTGAAACCATGTGAGTTGTAGTGTTGACCAAACAGATCCTTTGCTCACTGTCTCCTGCACATAGAGCTTCATCAGTCATCTCCAGCCACTTTCTCCCTGCACTTGTGATTCTGGGAGTGTGTCGCAGCCTCCTCAGCAGTCTGCTCCCCAGACCCCCTCTGGTAGTGTCCTCTGCATGGCAGCTGCTCTGCAGATCTCAGAGTTCGCTTTCAGCCTCTTCTGTTTCTGTTAAATCCTTTCTGAAATTAAGAGATCATGGCTGCACACCACATTGAAGCTGCAGGAAAATGATGGATTTTTACAATGACACAAAGGCATTTGTTCTCTTTCTTCCACAATATTTCCTATCACTTAATTGGTTTTGGGACAGCTGTCCTGCCTTGAGCTGTCATCTCCATAGAAAGGTGCACACCTGCATTGTTCTGCTTCCTGGCTTAAAAACAAGCAAATTAAAGAGCAGTTCTTTGTATGAAAGGTCTTAGTGCATTCAACAGTCCAGGTTCAGCATTGTCATCTTAGCCTCAGTGAATTCCTGTCTTTGACTTCTACACATTCTGGTCTCAAATGGGCATATTTTAGTGCCCTCTTTCTCATAAGAAATGTTTATTTTCTTCTTCAAGTGGAAATGCAGCACAGTAGCGCTCGTTCAAGGGGAATGTGCCTCCTGTTTTGTTGCCTCCTTGGTAGTACCCCTGGCTGAAGGCTGAACCTTCTGCTCAGTGTGGGGAAGGTGAATCCAGCAAACCCCATTTGTGTGAGACCGAGGCTAATTTTAGTAACACTGCTTCCCATTGCGGCTCCAGCTGGGCACCGGAGTCACGTAACCACTGAGTCACAAGCCGGCTTTTTGTGAACAATTTGGCATTTTTTCAATAACTGAAGTGAAAAGGCAAAACTTTCACATCTGTCAGCTTTGGTAGCTTTTGATTCTCTGCCAAGCAGCATTCAGGACAGAGCTGCAGTGGTGCTGGGCCCGAGTGAGGAGTCTTTCTGCAGATGTGGCAAAGCCATAATCAGAAGCACGTTCGCTTACAAAAACAAAAGAAATGAAGAGAGCTTTGGAAACAGATTTATGTGGGCTAGACTGATGCTGTTAGGAAGGAAATCTTATTGCCAGTTTCACAAAAGAGTATGAAAAGAGTTGGTGGGTAAGATCCTACGTACACAGTAAAGAAGGGAATGCTGCATACTCCTTTTCCTAGAAGGTTTTATTATGTAGAAGTCAAGGGAATTGGAAAGGTTCAAATCATCATGCTTAGAAGTGTTACCACACAATTGCTGATGTTCCAAATTGTGTGTACCTGACCTGTGACCTGCCATCCTTCATCTCAAGAAACTTGCATCCTGGCTGGTGAAGATAATGAACCACAGACCTCCTTCCTTCTCTTTACCTTTACACTTAGGGAGAAGCTGTGGTTCTGGTGTCAGACAAAGAGGAACAGCCATCCAGGTGGTTTTCCTATTAGCTAATTAATTCTACTAATGCAATACACAGAGACAACACATTTCAAAGAGCAAATACTGCCATGAAGTGACGGAACATCCAGCAGGTCCAGGGGCTTGCTGGGGGAACTCTCTCCCTGGATGTTTCAGATGCTGTATTTGCACAGACCTTTTTGAAGATTAATATGCAGCTTTGGCAGAGGATCTATATGTATTTCTATTGATCTGTGCACATGTTGCCTTTTGTATATTCAATCCCAAGCAATGGTAGACTCGAGGGGGAGAGAGCTATTTCTGGAACTACCTATGTCTTATTGCTACATGTGATGACCTTTTGCCCTCTGTAAACACACATACCAGTTTTCAGAAGCTTTTTTTTGCCTTCATAGAAGGAAATAATGCAGGCTCTGAACAATCCCTCATCTTATAATGTTGATTGATAGGATATTTGCAGAAGAGCTCAGTGCTCTAGAACAGGTGATAGTGAGAACATCTTTCTGTCTGAAGGTGAACTCCAGGCGCTTAATTGTGCTTATTTTTGCTTCCTTGTTGGGACAGAATCACAGCTTGGTTGCTTGGCCCTTTTTCCTTTGTTTTAACCTACAGATTTTGCCACACTGCTAGAGAAATACTCAAGTTCATGAAATGTTTGCTTGCAAAATACATGTGGAGCAGCAGCAGAGGGCTCCAAAAAGCAAGCAACAACATAAAACATAATGCAATGTCTTACCAGTTCATGGGGTGGGGTGAGATTCCCAGCCAGAAGGGCACTGCTTATCTCCGGAGTTTTGCATCACACAGCTCTGTCACGTTGTCTGAGGTACACCTGTCAGTAGCAATGCAGCTGTTGGTACCAATGAGTGCACCTGGGTTTCTCCTGCTTCACTTCTCATGCAGGGTATGATGACTGAGGGCAAAGTTGAGACTGTGAGTACATGTACTCTTTATGTTCTGGCTTTCTGACTTTTTGTTTTGCTTAATATGATATTCTGTAAGAGCTTAACTTTGAACCTGTCAGCCTTAAATCTGAGTTAAAAATCCTTATATAATCCATACAGGTACTGTGCAGCACTTGTTAGATGTCCTCTTGGAGTGGAGAAAATTATTTGTTCTGTTGATTACAAGAAAATGTTGAGTCATCTTTGGTTTTCTTTGCTTTGTTTTGTTTCAGGTGGATACTACTGTTAGATGTGAATTCCTAAGGTCAGAGTCAGAAGAGGTAGGATGCCTCACTGCAGGAGCTGGGCCTGAGGAGCAATATGTCGAAAACACGGTTTCATCTGTACAAGCCAATAACGGGGAGGGAGGAAACAGTCCACAAGGGAGGGACTTCCATGGTAAGAAGAGATTCTATATTTTTTTTCAGAGATTAGCAAGATGGCTGCTCTAAAACTAACCATTACAGAAAAGAGAAATCAGAACAGGTTAGCTCTTGTCTGCAGTGCGTTTCTTTGTACCTTCAGTTAAAATACTGCTTCTGTACAACCTTTCAGTGTACTTACTGATACACTTCATGAGATACACAGATTTCTCATGCGGGAAAGAGTATAAATTGTGAGTAAATGAAACCTCCTGTTCTGGGGGTTGTGTCAGAAACATAGATGTCACAATACTGAGATGAACCTCATAGATATGTGTCCTAGAGCACGACAGTGGCATGAGGAAGGATTGAGTAATGAAATGACAACTGAAATAGCAAGGAAGAAAACAAAAAACAAAAAAAACAACAAACCTATGAAGTACAGAAGGTGACAAAAAATTGTTTCAGACTGCTGATGCATCTGCTGAAATACATGAAAGAACCAAGCAGCAGAGCATCGTGAGGCCAAACAGTTCACCAAGCCTTATAACCAAAGGAAAACCTCAGTATCTTCACAGCAGAGAGGCGTAAGAGGACACCAAGTATACTTCAGTTCCCTTCTAGAGAAGTTGGTGTGGCATCCAGGTCTTGCAGGAAGCTATTTCCCTCACAGCTGATCATCAAAGAACAGGTTGTAGAGTTTGAAGAGCAGTTCCTCACTTCAAAGGATAGTTTCCAGGTTCCAGTTATGCTAGCTAATAATTCAGCTCACATGCCCATCAGTTTCAAAAGTGTGAGTGAGGATAAAGTCTTTTATCTGGAAGCTATAAAAAAAAAAAAAATGAATTGGACGTCACCTTTAACTTTTGTTTAAAATGCAGAATTGAGGGTTCTTGTCTACTTACTTCCTGATAACATGGACAATCAGTATGCTTCTCAGTTTTTGTATCTACAGCTGAAGTTTATTTAAGTAAAATGTACTTACTTGCAGAAACATTTTGGAAAGCTTTTCCATGGGATTGTTTTACAGAAATGAAACACTGCTATGCTAATTGGATAATTAGCAGTGATTAGTGTAGTTGCTCTCTGGGAAACTTGATAGTCATCCGGGTGTGAATGTCCAGTGTTCAACCTTTTAGGGTTGGTAGGATAGAGAATAGATACAGACACCACACATGAACCAAACGTGATCAGGGTCAAGTTTCCCAAGATAAATAGGGCACATGATACTGGCTTTGAGGATGCAGTGCCCGTCCCCTACATTCCAACTGCAAGCCTGGAGGAAGTATGTTTAAGAATAAGCTGACTTCTGTCAGCTTCTGCATTTATCTGTCTGTACCTCCTTTATTCTATGTGTCTTCAGACACAACCTCTTCCTTAATCTTTCTAAGCTAAAATTGGGCACAGTGACCATTCCCAACTGTTTCCTCATAACATGTCAGTATGGGAGCCATGAGGTCATGGCCTGAACCAGTGACTGAGCACCAGGTGAAGGGGCACAGCCAGCCCTGGGAGCCTGGTGGGTCACCCCTCCCTGCCTCATTTAAGGGCTGGCAGCCACAAGGGAACAATTCCTACTTGGAGATCACCTCCTTTGGAGAGTTTGGTAAGCTCTGGTCCTTGGAAAGGGGTAAGCAATTCCTTCTTTCTTACTGGACTGTGATTGCTACCTTTCTTGGGTGATCCAGAACTGTTTCAAAGTAGTTATAGCTGCTGTCTCCTATCTTTGTCCTTTGAGTGTGAGTCCTGCCATTTTACCTCTTTTCCTTTGGGCACCCATTTGCATGTTTCCTGAGCCCACAGTTTGATACCCATCCTGCTACAGAGCAGACTCTTGTTCTGCCTGTTTCAGTAGGTTTGTGACATTGTTCCCTTGTCTTTGCTGTGTGGTGACACCAAGTTCAAGGTATCACATGTCGAGAGACAGTGTAGTGGAGTATGAATGTCTGTTGAACAGGGTTCAAGATGAAGAGTCTGTCTTGTCCAGTGTCTTGTCTCCAAAAACATCTTTGGCATTTTTGTGCTATTATGTAAAAAAAAAGACCAGTGAACTTTTCTGCTGTCAGATTCTCTATTCACTTCTCAAAGCTGCGTAAGCTTTGAGTTTTCTGTGGAAATGAAGGTAGTTAACACAGGTTAATTACACAGCGGATGAAGTACCTTGTTCTTTTTTTGTTTCAAAACGTTTATTTTAAATGTGTTTCCTTTAAGTATATCCTTTCTCCTCATATGCTGACTGTCTTTGCAATCAGTGGGAGCTCATCTCCTTTGTTAAGAGCAGAACTACTTTTGAGTTCTTCAGAAAGTCAGAAGCTGCAGCAGATACGTCATCCCGAACTGACTGTGTCCTCCATACCCTTCCTACTCTTTCTTGAGTGTGCTGGCATGGCTCTGTAGTATGTGGCATGTTTATTGTTGGTACATTGAGCTGTGAGGGGCAGCTTGCACCTTTCAGAGACCACTTTTTTTCAGTGCCCTAGCTTGCTCTCAGTACATGGATTTAAAGGTGCTGCTGGTGAGTCTCCTTGTATTGACTACTTGCTAGTTCAGCTCATCCGTACAATAGGGTTTTTGGGATAGGTTTGTCAGCTTAGGTATAAATGGAAAAAATTTGTCTTCAGTATCTATACCTGCAACAAGTATAGGTGGACTTCACAAATGATTTATAGAGACTGATGGAAACTGTGTCCCCTCCTATCTTCTCTGTGTTGCACTGTGCAGATCCACTCATCTAGTGACTGTAGTGACTGTGCTTTGTGTTTCCTCTTCCAAGAGAGCACCTAAGAAGGACCAGATTCTGACTATAGAGGTTTTTGTTTGCAGCCTTTTTTTCTGGAAATAGTGGTCTCAGAATGGAGCAGGTAGAGAATGTTATTTCTGAATTTAAGCATTCTGAGCCATTTAGGAAAGAGCCGACATCTTCTATGGCTGTCTATTTTTTAATTTATTTTTTTTTAAGTGAGTTATCCAGTCCTTTTCTTTGCATAGTGTGGCAACTTCCTCCAAGGTTCTGTCACGCAGGAGCACAGACATAATACTGAGATTGCACTGACATTTACCACCCACTCCCTTGCAGCTACAGCTGTAGCACTCTCTCTCATTCACTGTGGATAGATTTATAAGTGTGGTTGCTAAGGACCAGTCATCATTCAGCAAAGGTCTCCCGTGCATGTGTTATTATTTTCTGCACCTTCCAGAGGAAAGTAATCTTAGCATTCATCCAGCATTCCTCGTAAGACAAGGTGAGATCCCCTACAGAGGTGTTGGTGCAGGGACAGGCCTGGCCCAGGGGTGCTCCTGGGCTGGAGCAGGACAAAGCAAAGTTGCTCTCAGGAATCTGAACTGCAGCTTCTTACTCCAGCTCAGCTGTCATTACTTTGGCTTCATTATGAAGGACTCCCATGTTTCCTGTGCTGGCAGTCTGCTGTTTTGGATGGGTGGATCTTAGGTGCTGTTTCTTAAGCTGTTGCCTGCTGCTCCATTGAGCGGCTCCTCAGGCTTTGTTCCCAGCAGTCTGCTTTGGAGGAGGTGAGCATCAGGAAGCAGCTCCTGCCTTTTCCGCAGGTACTTCATAGTGTAGAACAACAAGGGCTGGAATTCCTTTCCTAAGATGTGAGTGCATCTGTTACAAGATTGACATTCACAAGGGCAGTGGTCCTGTTGTGACTTCATCATGTTGCTTCCTTGACCTATAAGGTGCTGAATTTGATCTTTGGTATGGTTGCACATTGGAAATGTTTGGCGTGAGGTGAGATTTGCAGAAGTCTGTTGCTTGGCGTGAGGTGAGATTTGCAGAAGTCTGTTGCTTGGCCTGTCTGTGGCACTGTGAGTTTCCTGTAGACTCTTTGCAGCAGCTATGGCAAACCTTGAAGCAGCTGTGCCTTTTGTGCACAGGAGATGGTACGTATCACAGGCAGAGTGGGCATTTCTGTAGGTACTGCTGAGGCCTTACAGCAGTTACTATTTGGTAGCTGGTACTCAAGGCACTGAATACATACATAGTAAGTTTTGCTAAATGAGAACAATTCCTGTTCCTGTAGACCTCAGATTGTGTGGTTACAGCCTGCCTCTCTGGCCACCTTACCTGCTGAATTACAATCCCTATGTATGATGCTTCGCAAAACTTGCAGACTGATATTTACACATTATTTCCTTTTATTCCTAGATTTCTATCTGCTGGTGGATTTTACTTGCACACAGGAGCCCATTCCACAGGAAGAAACAAGAGAGTGAGAAGTGGGTGACAAGTATGTGAAAATGTGCAGCAGCTGCCAGCTGGGCTCTCTTGTCAGACTCCAGGGGCAGTGCCTTGCACACAACAGGCGCTTTGGATCATTTCAGCTGTTTAAAGAAACCAACACGCACAAAGAAAAACACTATTTTGAACAAGCTTTCCCTTCAGCTCTGTGGGATGTCAGTCACCCCGTGGATTTTTTACACCTATTCCATTCCGTTTTCTACCTGACAAGTTTCAAAGCATCTAGTGGTTAGAATTTTCAATACGAGGTAATTACTTAGCTGCTCATCTTCTCAGACCTGGAAAGTCTGCACTCCCTCTAAACTGGAACAACCTTGAGAACTTTGTGTAAACCTTTCTTACTGGGAAACAAGTCGTTTTTAGCGCTGTGCTCAGAATCTTTCTGTTTAGCATGGTTGGAAGCCGCAGTGCACCCCGCACAGTTGCTGTTCAGTGCTCTCACCATCTTTGCTTAAAGTCACACTGTGACCCTGTAATAGGAATTGTGTATGAAACAAAAGCATAGGGAAGTCACAAGATTCCAGGTCTGAATGGGTCAGGGGATTGGGAGAGCTGCTGGAGTGAAGATGAACTAATTCCTTTTGGTTCTGATGATATCTGTAGTGCTAAGTTGAGTTGTTTTAGTACTTTATCTTAATAGGTCTTAGATATGTTCTTAACTTATTTAATAGTCACTTCTAAGTTCTTAACTTATTTAATAGTCACTTCTATGTTCTTAACTTATTTAATAGTCAGTTCTATGTTCTTAACTTATTTAATAGTCACTTCTAAGTTCTTAACTTATTTAATAGTCACTTCTAAGTTTTGAATAGCTATGTACTTGTATTTAAGTGGCAAGTGCCACTTCCCTTTTGCGGTCATAACCTCATTTCACAGCCAGACAATAAAGTGCTTCCTGCTACTTTTCTATAAAGCAGTCGAAGTTGTACAGAAATGGGCAACAAAGAATGCTGTATTTGTGGTCTATCTGTTTTCAAGAACATATATCAAGAAAATACAAGAACAGTGTGTTTTCACTCATGATTGAAAAAAAGCAAAGTTTCTTTACATTTGCATTAAAAATAAATAAATAAATAAAAGGCTGCAAAGGCATTCAGAGCATTGCTGGTTTGGGGAAGAAAAACTGAAGTCTGTGTGTGGCTGGAAGGGTGACAAGGCAGGTGTTGATTGAAGGCTGGAGGGGAGATGAAAGAGTGCAGGAAAGGAGAGATGTGGAGAGGAAGCAGCAGCAAAGATGAGAAGGCTAGGCACTGCTGTCAGCTGACAGCACAGATCTTGCACTGACCAACAGCTTTCAACTGAACTACACTTCCTACCGAGAAGCACTTCATTATTACTGACCTGTTTTAAGCGAGAGGAAATTTCCAGTGTTACCCAGAAACACCTTTGCTCAAAGACACAGGCAGTCCAGAGGGATCTGCCCAGGGACCGAAGGGACTCGGTACCTTCTCCTCATCGTCAGACTCACTTGGTGAGTCAAGCACACTCCCATCCGTGTGACACAGCCACCCAAGAGCTATGAAGCTGTTTCCTTCTCGCTTTCCTCCTGCCGCATCTGCTGTGAGCTCGTCTTGTATGACCTGGCATGAGCCGTGAGGCACCAAAAGGTGGAAGCCATGGCTTTGCCGGCAGCATGCAGCACTCTGGATGCTGATGAAAAAACATTCCATCGTTAAAAAGTCATCTGTTTTGCAGCTATGGGCTCATCTACAAAGTACTGGAGGGAACACTTTGAAGGGACTTCTTAGTTTCATGGACTCATGCTCTGCATTTTAGTTTCGAACTACATATTGCTGAGTATGGCCTGAGTTATGGTAACACCATAAAACCACTCCAATCCCACCACCAGGCCTTTGTGGTCTTCTTGAGCTCCAGCTGCACAGGGAAAGAAGAGAAGGGAATTTCACCAATGTAATGCTGGAGACAGCCTGAGAAAGCGTGGGCTTTTCCTTCATTTTCAGCTTTGCATTCAGCGTGCTTCACTTTCAGTTTAGTGCTGTTTACACCTAGCAGTAATTTTTAAGAGGATAAATCATAGATTATTACTGAATTTAAAAAACGCAAAGCTCCTGGGAAGATGTGTCACCTTCACGCGGGTTGAAAGCGCTCACTGGAGCTGTGGGCCACTCCTCCACAGCACAGCCTTATCTGTCACAACGATGCTGGCAGTAGTCCTCTTTCCCACTGTTGCTAATGTCTCAGGATAAGGACAAACGCACTCCATCTGCTCAGCACGGAGCAATAATCCTGTGGCAGAGACGCAGCACCGTCACCCAGCCCTCCTTACACACACACCGTCCCTTTTCTCTGCCCACTCTGATGCGAAGGGACCCCCACCCCAACATTTCTGAGCCAGGCACAGGCCGAGGGGGGAGAGCGAGGGCACGGCGGGGCCGAGGGACCACAGGCACCGAGAGGGCCGAGGGAGCGCGGTCCGACTCCTGAAGGGAGCGGGGCGGCTGAGGGCACGCGGGGCGGCGGGGACAGAGATGGCGGAGAGGCCGCCATCCACGGGGATGCCTCGCTCCGGGGCCGTGCTGCCTCGCTCCGGGGCCGTGCTGCCTCGCTCCGGGGCCGTGCTGCCTCGCTCCGGGGCCGTGCTGCCTCGCGGAGAACCTCGCGCGGCGATCTTCGGGTGGATAACGGTTGAGCCGAGCCGCAGCCATGGAGGTGCCACCGCCTCCGGCCGCTTCTCTCAACCCCAACAACTTCCCCGCCAAACTGTGGTGGCTGGTGAACAGCCCGCGGATCCGCTCCGTCCGCTGGGACGCCCTGGGCGAGGGGCTGCTGATCGAGCAGCCGCTGTTCGAGGCCGAGGTGCTGGGCCGCTGGGGCGGCGACGTGGCGCTGGGGGAGCTGTTCAAGAGCAACAAGTTCCCCAGCTTCATCCGGCAGCTTAACCTGTACGGCTTCCGCAAGCTGCAGACGTCAATGGAGCACCTGCACCACTACTACAGCCCGCACTTCCGACGCGACCGCCCCGAGCTCCTGGAGCGCCTCAAGCGCCTGACGAGAGCCAACAAAGCCAAGGCGGCGGCGGCCGGCCTGGACCTGGGCAGCCGCCCGCCCAACCGCTCCTGGCTTCCGACCCCACCGCCCGGCAGAGCCGACGGAACCGGTGAGCTGCGGGCGGCTGCGGGCGACCGCGGGCGGGCGGGCGGGCGACCGCGGGCGGGCGGGCGGGCGGACGGGCGGACAGGTCTACCCGCACCCGAGTGCGGTGCGGCGCCTCACGGACGGCTCCGCTCTCTGCGGGGCCGCAGAGCGCCGCCCGCTGAGCGGAGGTGCGAGGCAGGAAGTCGTGGCCGGGTGAAGGCTGAGCACGTGAGAGCGCGCTGTATTTCTCCTCCGCCCTCCGCTAGGGGCTGCGAGCTGTCCAAACGTCGCCCGGCTTACCCCGCAGGTGACGCGCGGCGCTGAGCAGGTCGGCCCTGCCGTCCCTCCTTCCTGAGGCTGACGCGGGCAGGAGGGGGAGCGGGGCTGCTCAGCCCGGAGGGAATGAAGCCGGCGGCAGCGCTGCCTCCTGCGCAGCTCTCTGCGCGGCTCGGGCTGGCCGGGTGCTCGTGCTCTCTTATTGTTTCCGAGTTGGAGCTGTGATCTAATTCATGTGGTGTTTTCGGTGACTTGTGAGAAGTTACACCTGTAATAGCGAGAAAACAAAAGGAAACCTTTGAGAAGGGAGGAAATGCGCTTCAATATTGTGGCCAGAAAATATTGAAGCATTTAAGTTTTGTTTGGTTTTTTTTTTCAACACTTCTAAATTTTGGGTCGCTCGCTGCAAGGAAGGCATGGAGGCTCTGGAGCGTGTCCAGGGAAGGGGATGGAGCTGTGAGGGCTCTGAGCACACTGATGGGGAGCGGCTGAGCGAGCTGGGATGGGTCAGTGTGGAGCAGAGGGGGCTCAGGGGAGACCTCACTGCACCCTGCAGCTGCCTGAAAGGAGCTGGTGGGGAGGGGGGGGTCAGCCTCTGCTCCCAGGTGACAGTGATAGGGTGAGAGGTGATGGCCTTAAAATGCACTGGAGGAGGCTCAGGTTGGATGTTAGGAAAAATTTCTTCTCCAGAAGAGTGGTGCTGCAGTGGCACAGCTGCACAGGGACGTGGTGGGGTCACTGTCCATGGAGGTGTTCCAGGGCCATGGAGATGAGGCACTGAGGGATGCAGTTATGGGCATGGTGGGGATTAGACTTGGAGATCTTAGTGGTGTTCTCCAACCTTAATGATTCTGTCGTTCTACCCTGTCAGCGAAATCAGGTCTGACTGGTTGGTGTAATGCAGGCCATGGGTAGAGGAAATCCTAAGAAAAATATGACCTTTAAATCATTGCCCCTTTTGTGGGTGCATTTTTGCCCCTGTTAGCTGGTGTTTGCTCTGTCAGCCTGAGTTTCTAGAAAGGAAAAAGGAACAAGGAAAACATTGGTTCTTATGCAGTCAAGTTCTGACAGGCTGACAATTTCCTATGCACTCTGTGCTGTGCTGTTCAGGGGCATGTCTTCCTTTGCTGTAAATATGAGGTTATTTGATAGATGGAAGATATTTCTGTTTGCAAAGTGTCCTGCTGTTCCAAGTGTCTAGCACGTGTTAAATGTCCAGGAGCAGTTCCTGTAAAGCAGCTGGCAAACTGTAACCTGACATCATCTTAACTTCCCCATCCACAGGTAAAATATAAACAAAAGAATTATCGTAGCTCTCTCCATTCTCTGTTTCTGTATGATAAAAATACCAAACTGGAAATAAACAGCCCTAGATGTGAACTCTTACTGAACTGTGGGGGATGAGTGGTATTTATTTAGTGACCCTTAATGATTTTACATGAATTTGCAGAACAGTGGCTGTATGTTGTCTATTTCTTTGATTAGTTCCTATCGGAGGAGTGGGAGCTAAATGGGTGGCTGTTTTTCAGAACTCAAGCTGTCCTGAAGCTCATTATTAGCATGGCTACATACAGTGCTGCAGGGAAGTCACAAGTACAGTAATACTCTCCAACGTTCAGTGAGGCATCCTGGGTCAGTGTTCCAAGAATGTCAGATAACCTCTAACAGAAATTACGTTGCCATAAGCAAAATGGCATTTCACAAAATAATAATCCAGAGATGGATAAAAGAAATATACAAAAAATGAAACAGCAAAATTGTTTGGGTTGTCTTAGTCTAAACCAAAATGACAAGTGATCTTATTAATCAAAGCAAGTTTGTTTAGTTAACAGAGGGTATTCTTTATTACAAACATACATAGTAATGAATTACAAATGAATTGCTGAGCTTGAAGCATCCTTTCTCATTCTTCTTAAGGACTTGCAGAAGAATTAAAACCCAGGCTATGATAGGATATAGTCCAGCAAAGGAAGAAATCTGTTTTAGAATTTTAACACTTCAAAAAGTTATGAGAACAACAGTAGCAAAAAACAAAACCCGCTAAGGGCTAAGTGGCAACCTCTAAGCACTGCTGCCAGATCTGGATTACAAATCATTAGTCTTTTTTTATCAGGTTGCTTCTAATACTTATTCCCTTTATTACTGCTGGTGCCCTTCTGTATCTTACACAGAAGCTGAGTCCTCTGCAGCCCAGCCTTCCTCCAGTGCTAATTTGCAGCTTGAGTTTTTCGTACAAGAGAACAGGAGGCTAGTGCAAGGAGTGACCCTGGGGAGGAAACAGTTGCTTCTATATCCTTGCTTACTGCTCTTTCTTCAGATCCAACAATAGATCTCCACTGCAGCTGTTACTGTGTGTTCGGGTGGAAGAACTGAAGCAAAGGTTGCCTTCCCAAATAGAGCGGGAGGGCCCTGGCTGCTTATATTACCTCTCATTCCCTTTGACAGTTCCTTTCATTAACTATTGCTTTATTCTGTGCCTAATGCAGGGCTGCTGGCTGTAGGACAGTTTTGTGAGCCTTATCAACAACACAGCTTTCTTCCTTACTCCTACATCTCGGCCTCAGCGCAGAACTGCAGCACTTTGCCATCCAACAGCTTCGAGCAGAATCCAGTCCCGTCCAGAGCACAGCAGAATTCCCTTCTGCTGCTTCCAGAGCACAATGCATCCTCAGCCTTCCCAGACACGGGGATTGCCTTTCCCACATTGCAGGGGCTTCCAACAGAGGGCACGTACACCCTGCAGCCCAACTTCTCTCCTGTGCCGCTTCAGCAGGTCTCTCAAGCCATTGCCGCTTCCTCTGCAATGTACAGCAGCTGCATGCCTCCCCTGCACTACTCACAAGCCTATTATCCAACAGGTAAGAAAAAAAATCTAAAAGTGATATTCTATATATATATCTATTTTCACAGTGTTCTGTCACGTGTGTTTCAGTGAGAATTAGAAACTGTAAAGACCTTTAAAGCAAAAAGGTTTTCTGTTCCATATTCCTGCCCTCCCTCCAGACTTGGTCTCTGGTGATTTTCCATCCAGCCTCTCTGCTGAGGCTAAAGGGTGAGGAGAAGAACATTTGTCTGTAAAGAGGCAGTGTTAGCCTAACTTCCCCGTTTTATTTTAATGAAGAGAAACTGAGGGCGATGATGTTAAAGCACAGAGAACTTGTTGAAAAGTGACATACTACTCCTTGCTCTCATGCTTTCCCAAGCAACTTTTTATAGTCAAAGATCAGTCACAAGTCTTCTGCAGAATGTTTCATTCTGCTCTATGATCTGTCAAGTCTTTTTTTCATGAGCTTCCTCAGTAGTGTCTGTGCTGCAGACTGGGGAGTTACAGAAATCTCCGCTGTATTCATTTGTCTGAAGCATTTCTGCTGAAATTTTCAGCCTTACTTCAGGCAAGTTTTTCTTTTTCTTTTCTTTTTTTGTTTTGTTTTGTTTTGTTTTCTAGAAGAGAACTAATTGAAGCAAATTATTGTCCCATTTCCTGCTCTTGCCTTGAACTAGAAAAAATATGCTTGTTTTGTTTGTTTATTTATTTATTTTATTTCCCTGGAACTTCTGAAGCTCAGAACATAGTGACTCCTGACTTGGACAAACCAAAGCTCAGTCGGTACTCTCACTTTCTGCCTGTTCCTCCCTTGGCAGCTGCGCCTTCACTGAGTCAGATATCCCTGTTTAGAAATCTTACACGTGGTGGCTGCTGTCGTTCTCCAAAAAGTACACAATGAAATCTTCATGTCTTTTGTGTGTGTGTGTGTGTGTTCTGAGACCTCTGCTGAGAATGCTTGCTTCTACTGCCAGCAGTAACCACTAGTTTCCGTTACATACTTCTTGTCAAGGAGGGATTCTGAGGAATTATGCAAATCCTGTGGACACTTGTAAAGATTTAAGAAACAGGGAACCTTTTGCCATATGTTCCCTGCCCTCTGGTGCTTACAAAGATTACTGGCAGCTAGTGCTTGCATTACGAGCTGCAAGTTATTAGGTCTCCTCCCAGGAGCAGGGTGAGCCGAGATGGGAGATGGTCCCTGCTTGCTTCTACCTGGGTATGGATCATCTTGAGTTTTAGATGTCTCTATCTCTGTGAAGCATGATAAAAGCATACCAAACTTTTCAAGTTGTAATAATAAGACATAATTCAACCTGAAATAGAGAACGTTGTGGAGGCTGAGGCTGTGGAAATTTCAGTGAACTCATTACTAGTTTTGAGAAGAAAGGTTTGCCATTTCATTAGACAGTATTAAAAATCTTTTCATTTTCAGTGTCACATTGGACAGCATTTGTACTGTTGATCCTGTGTACCTCTTCATCTCTCTGCTATCCTTTATTCAGTTTTATATTACTGCATACAGAATGCGGGAAGCTTATTTTTTCATATGTATACATGAGAAAAGTCTGCTTTCCTTCATCTTGAGAGCACAAAACCAGAGGTAGCTTATTTGGAAGGTGATAGTTCAACTCAAAGTATATATTTCATAAGAGAAGGGATAAAAATATATGCTCACTCTTGGAGCTGACTCTTCACTTCGTGTATAATGAACATAATGTTTTTGAAGTCCTGCTAAATGAAATCAACGTTGGGCTTTGTGAAAAGATTCATCTTTATGTATATTCAAATGCATTTGTTAACTTAAGCAACAAAGATTTCCTTGTGTTTTTCTTTATTTATTTATGTATTATGATTCTTACTGAAAAGGCACTAAAACTGTTCATCTGGATTTTCTGCTAGCATTTGAACATAGTTTTAAGGATTTAATTTTGTGACTTCAACTTTCTACAAAACCTTTGGTAATTGTGGGATTGCATCAAAGGAGTGTAGTGAAGCTTGATAATCGTAGAATATCCTAATCATTAAAAGTAAGTCAATGAGACTATGTGAGAAATATTAGTTACTGGTGCCACCTCATACTGCAGGTCCAGTTGTGCTTTTTGCATGCACCTGTGGCTGTAGAGTTCATTTACATGTGATAACCTTTTGTGAGTGACAGCTTAGGAGTGGTTATGCTATTCTGAATGATACATCCTCTGTAAGGATAAATCTTTTTCTATGTAGAGCTTAAAATTCACATATGCCTTGGTCAAAAGGGGCTTCTTAAAGTAAATAAGCAACTGAAAACATAGTGTCTGCTTTAACACAGCATAAATAGCACCACATTTTCCCTTGAGAAAAGCACACTGGATGCATTAGTAATGCACTTGTAAAACTAGTAGTAGGATTTATCTTGCCTAAGATTCATCTGAATGTATAACATTAACTTGTATATGCCTGGGCTTGTCATCTAGATTACATATATAGTCAGTAGAGAGAAACAGGCACCTCCCAGATGTTGAGTCATTCCAGCTTTCTTAGATACATACACTTGGAAGGCAATTTCTTTCTGGTGAGCCTGTTTCTTCACAAACTGCGTAGAGAGCACAGACAACTAGTCCTGGAAATGGTAGGGTATGTAGTAGCAATGCAATCAATGCCACTTAAATTTCTGAGATGGTTCCCATTTTCCTTTGCGGAAGAGACCTTGGATGTTCTCATTGGTGTGACTCTAAATAATTTCCTTTAAGTTCTTAACGACCTCTTTGAATATCCATGAATATTTTCAGTGTGTTTGAAATATGGTCATTCAGTGTCTGTGCAAGGATATTCACAATGCGTTGTTCAGCTCTTCTTTTGCTCTGAGTGTTGTGTTTTTCATTGCTCTCCACTTGTCCGGAGGGTTTTGTCGCTGGGTTGGTTATAGTCCCACTGACAGCAGTTCCGTTCATGTAAGCCGGTGTTCCGTTCTGCACGTTGCATCCTGTAGACTGTGAGAAGTTTTTCATCTCTAGCTTTTATGGGCAGAACTGTGTCTCTCTTTTGACGGAAACCAAATCTGTTCTGAGGCTGATTATCTTATTCCATTTCATGTTAACAGGCTGAGTCTCTTTCTTGATTAGTATTCTTGTAGTATTTTGTAGAAAATAATCTTCAGTTGGTGTTTAACTTATAGAGTACTTCACAAGAACTTTTTCACATCCTTCCTCTTTTTCCATTAGAAAATAATGTCTTTATAATATGTGTTTGCTTCCCCTTACAGTCGCTTTAGCAGGTTAGGAGGAACTTATTTTCCATTGCTGTCTTGCCTTGCTTTTACAGAAGTCCTTAAGAAGCTGTTTTGGTGTTTCTCTTGGGCTTGTTAACATAGTTTGAAGATTCCCGCGAGTGAAATACTACCAAACCAAGTTTTTTTTTTAGGTTTTTGGGACCCAGAGTAGGGGTATTTCCACAGGTCATAGGATGTTCTCCTGAAGGGGATATGAATTTGATCATAGAGTTGCTCAGAATTAGCTTTTCAAGTTTCAAATCATACACAGATCTCATGCTTGCTTAGGAGGCTGTCTGCTGGCTCTTTCTTTGTTCTTTTGCCTCATTTGTTGCTGTAAATCGCACAAAAATACCACAAGATTGTATTAAAAAGGGCATTAAGAGTATGTGTTCTACAAAAAATCAAACTTGGTTATTGTAACAATGGTCTTATGTGAAATCCCACGTAAATTTCAAACACTGCAAATAAACTTGATTGGTTTGCCACCTCAAGCGATCCTCATTAGTCTCTGTTACAATCACGGGACTAAATGTGATACTATCAAGCATTTGTTTTTCTCAGAATGGTGGAGGATTTTAGAGGTTATATATTTGAAAGCAAGGCCTTTACTTTTAATCTATTTCTGCATGTCACCAAAAATAATACCTGCATGAAGTGGGTCTTTAATTCCAGTATGTATGAGTGAACACGTGTGTTTTTCTTTTGTGAATCCCCTTTCTGTATTATGTTGTGATGGAAAAAGTCAAGCAGCTTAACAAAAGAGGTAATAACAGCGTGCAAAAGTTGTGATTATGAAGTTTCTATGTGTGCCTATGTCAATTTTACAACATATTTGTCTTATATATATACATTAATACATATTTTTTCAGGTGAAGAAATCAATCATAAAATCATTTCGGGGATTCTGGGATTTAGTTAGTTAATTCACTGCGTGGGTATTGAGCTGTTTAATCAAAGTAAGCAATAGAACTCTGCATACCAAACACAAATTCTCAAAGTCTGATAACTGTGTTTCAATTCTTGCAGCTGCACTGCCATGTTGCTCCCTTGCTACGCACACCAGCCCTCTGACTTGCAATGTTAGCCCTACAGCTCCGAACTACGCACCGTGCAGCTTCTACCAGGTGAGTGCAGCGTACTGCAATCAGGTGAAAGCAGAGGAAAGCTGTATGGATGACCTCTAGGATTATGGACTCTGGAATGAAGGATATAAATTTAAAAGCTGATCCACTTGAGAAAGTAAAAGCAATGTATTTTACAATGTTTATTTCAAAGACCCACTGAATATTTAGAGAGGTACTTTTGTAATACTAGATAGGTTTCAAAGTAGCAGCATAGTGGATCTCCTCATCAGTGGAGGATTTTCCTCCGTATGAAATACATGCTTGACTTCACCAGAATTTGTTGTAGTTAACAAGTCTACATTTATCTTTGAAGAATAACTTTGCCTAGACAAAATGCAATGCTGTAATATTATGGTTACACTGGGAAAGAGCTCCTGTTTTGTCATGTTTTTGTTTTGTTTTTGTCATCCCAGACAGCTTTCTGCGGTCCATGGGATCATTTAATGACTGAGAAAAACTGAGATGATTTTTGGAATCAACCATACCTCAGAGATGTCCCATTAAAATATCTTCAGTATTTTCTGCTGTTGCAGCACCTTATTTGGAGGATCTGCATTATCAAATGTCAGATTCGAAGTAAAAATGCAAGGCCTTCCTTGAATTCCTAGTATTAGGGCGTAATATATAAACTCTTTTCTTTTTTGTCACAGACGTAAGCAAAGCCAGTTATGCTTTGTTTGTTGAAAAAGTGTTTACCTGCCTAAGCTTGATTACCCAGTTTGTCTTTCAAATATGAACTTTTGTCTTTTGTCTTTAATTCTTAGCTTTTTTTTAAAAATATAATTTTATCCAAGATGTTCATGTTACAGACAGAATATTGTGTTGATGTGAGCACGTAAATGGTCATTGGCCAATTATTCCACTGGTCCTCTCATATTTATTTTGCATACAGTGCATTTTTGTCCTCTGACTTTCAATTTGAGAGCTGTGGGATCTTTTTTTCAGCTAGGGCATGGGAATGAGTCTGAGTGAAGGGAAGTGACAATCAAAGAAATTCTTATCACTGTGTTTGGGATAGCAAATCATTCCAAGAGTCATCAAGGCTGTTATTAGGGCTAGATGAATAAATACACTGTCCAGAGTGTCCAGTGGATGTGTTTTGTTTGAGGAAGCAAGCCCATGGGCAGCGTGCAGAGCCAAAAGAGACTCAGGCTGCTTACTGGTGCATGCTGTGATAATACAACTGTAACCAGGGAATCTCCAATCAAAAGCTGTTGATGCATCTGGGCAGAGGATGCTGGAAGGTATTCCTCTGTGTGAACAGCTCAAGGGCAATCCCAGGTCAGTTCTGCCAGCTATCTTGAGTAGGGTAACACAAATATCATACAGAATAGACCAATAAAACTTCTTAAGTTTTGTGAGTCTTAGTGTAGTGTAGATTGCGTCTCCTGGAACTTAGTGACAGGGATTGCAATTTGCCCAAGGTTCCCGCTGAGTTGTGAAGAATAATCACTTCTCCTTTTGTGTGCTCTGTGGAGTTTGAGTTCCCCAAACTTCTGCTGGGGGATGTTACCAGCTGCAGTGTTCACTGTCCTCCCCTTCCTGCGTGCTATCATCAGTAACCTCTTGTACAAATCCCCAGTGCAGTGGGATACATATACCAAACTTAGTTAACAAGTGATAGAAGCAGGGTGGTACAAGAGATGCCATTCATGGGGACCTAATGAGGTTCACCCAGGCCAAGTGTACAGTGCTGCACTTCAGTCAGGGCAGTGTCAGGTATGTGTTCAGACTGGGAGAAGACATTACTGTGTGCAGCCCTGCAGAGATGGGTTCTGGTGGAGGGAAAGCTGACCTGAGCAGCAGTGTGCACCCAGAAAGCTGCCAGCACCTGGGCTGCATCAGCAGAGGGCTGGCAGTGGGCAGGGAGGGGACCGTCCCCCTCTGCTCTGCCCTCGTGAGGCCCCACCTGGAGCACTGCGTCCAGGCCTGGGGCCCCAGCACAAGGAAGATGTGGGGCTGTTGGAGCGGGTCCAGAGGAGGACACGAGGGTGCTCAGTGGGCTGGAGCACCTCTGCTGCGGAGACAGGCTGAGGGAGCTGGGGGTGTTCTGCCTGGGGAAGAGAGGGCTCTGGGGAGACCTCACTGCAGCCTTCCAGTACCTACAGGCAGCTTATAAATGGGAGGGAGAGTGGGTTTTTACAATGGCAGATAGTAACAGGTCAAGGGGAAATAATTTTAAACTAAAATAAGAGAGATTTAGGTTAAATGTGAGGTGGAAATTCTTCACCCAGAGAGCATTGAGGCCCTGACACTGCTACCCAAAATCTGTGGGTTCCCCATCCCTGGAGGTGCCCAAAGCCATGGATGGGGTCCTGGGCAGCCTGAGCTGGGATGGGGGCTGCCATCCCACAGCAGGGGTTGGAACTGGGTGGGCTTTTACTTTTATTTCAGCCCAAACCATTCTATGATTCTCTGGTTCTGTAAGACAGTGAGCACATTGATGGTCAGCAAGTTGATTATCAGCTCTGTTTCTTTTGGGTCTGAGTGGTCCCATGCTTTGTGGTCGTGGAATTGAAACTAGGAATTGTTGACCAGGAAAGTGTAAGCCTTGTGCTAGTCCTTACTGATTCTTCCAGAGGGCGTCTGCTTAAATTTAGGAGATTAAGACAAGTACAGGTTATTGGGAATAGGAGGCCACTGCTGGGTGTGCAGTAAAGGAGTGACCCTGCTGAGGTGTGACAGACAAAGATGCAGGTAAAACGTCTGTCTGCCCACAGCATTCCAGGGAAAGCTTCTGAGAATCAGCATATGAAGAAGCAGGGGATGTGTGTGAGTATGCCCACGCATAACAGCTGATCAGGGTATGTGTCAGCAGGTTTCTGTAATCAGCAGCTTCAGGGATTTGTATTATACCCCATTACTATGGCTTGCAAAATTGGAAGCTCAAGTACCGCTTTGTTTTCTTTTTGTTTGGATTCTCTGGTGGAGCGGGGTGATGGTCAGTGTGATGAAGCAGTATCTTTGGGTGGGAATGAGAGCCTCATGAGAGTTAAACAGCTATCCCCTGCAACGCCTGTTCTGTCAGCTCACAGCCAACTTCCCTGCTCTTTTGTCATAGCCGTGAACTGAGGCTACTTATTGGCTTTTAGTGATACATATATGTATATACATATACCATATATATTTAAACTAGCAGCCCCGCTATTTGATTGCTGCTGTTAGTGTTTTATTAAGTTGTCAGTATTTCCCTGTGGAACTGAAGCATGTGTTAACTGGCAATAGAAGCAAGCAATATGGGAGAACAAAGAGGAGAATAAACTTCACTGACTTTAAAGCAGTGCTAAGTAGTTTGCATTTATTTGTAATAAGAATGATAATCAGCCATGTTATTTCAGTGTGAAATTGAATGTGATGCACTTGTGAATGGCTGCTCCAGGATCCAAGCTGGGTTGGTTTAGTCCTAGCAGTCACCTGCCTGGCACAGCTGTGCTTTACTTCCTCTGTACCCTGTGTAATCTTATTATAAGTGAAATGCCTGTCTTCCCTTTTACCTCTTTTGCTAAATCAGACCTTTTTTCTCGAATGACAAGCAGTCTTGAGAGTCTTTAGAGTCTTTAGCCAAGCAGTCTTTAGAGTCCTGACTTCCCAATCTTCATCACTTTGCTTTGCTTCATTGCTGCCTCCCTCTCAGTCTTGTCTGTCTTCTAATTTCTCAGTAAATTAAAAAGATATATGCTGTGTCCTATGTGTGGGCATTTTCTCCTATTGGAAATGCATACTAGATCCTACAGCGCACCCAAGAAGGCGGTTATGCGTTCTAACAGCTTCAAGCTGAGCTCCACAACCAAGAGGCAGAAGTTGCAGTGCACTCATTGGCTGGTTGGTTACTTGCTTTTTTGGTTCTGTTTTCCTTTTGTCAGGGGTGACAGAAGGTCTCATGCATGAGCAGTTGACTTGTTTACCCAGATCTTCCTTAAAATCCTGCTACTGAAGACAACAAATAAGCAGTGAAGTAAATAAACAAGAAACATTTGGTATTAATATTTAATAAAGTAAAACTGGGAAAAAAGAATACATGAAGTTCAAACTCATGTCTGAAAAATATTGAGGTGCCTTGCCTCTAATGAAAAGATTTTGCTTAACCTGAATTTCTTTGATTCAAGGTTTTGTCTTTTTTCTTTTTCTCCCTAAGAAGTGTCTTGTCTGCAGACCGGCACAAATGGAAGTCTGTAAGGACATGTCTTTGTATGCCCAGAAGAAGGGATCTTGATATTCTCTCATCTGTTTGTGGTATTTTCTTCAGGGACTTCTGATGTTCGTGCTGCTGAGAGACCAGATGCTTCAGTGTCTTTTGATCTGCTGTGACTTTCCTAATCCTGTGGCTTCCCGTTCTCTAATATATTTATCTTTTGAAATATCTTTTCAATGGCCCTTACCTCAACTAGAATGTTTGAGGAAAATCAACACTAAGGACCAATCCTTCCTACTAGATCTCTTCCAAAGGAAGACTGTCTTTTAAATATACTTGACTTTCTGTTCAGCATCATTGTAAGTGTTATTTATCAAAAGACATTACAATTCCATTATTCTTTAAATCTGAACAATCTCTGGAAGAAAAAGCAGTAAAAGTGCAAGCTGTTAAAATGTGATTTGTCATTTCCTTTGGGTAGCACTCGTAGCTTTTGGAACTCTTCATTGCCTTCTTTCTGCTTTGAAAGTTCTTCATATGAATTCTACTAAAAAAAGATCACTGTATTGCTTACTGTGTTCTGTTATCTAGTTGTGTCATTCCAATGAAGTCTTCAGTACTGTTCGGACCAGTCCTGCAGTGACAAAGGCACTTCTGTATGTTCTCCAAGAGGTGTTTCCAACTTGAAGATGTGTAGGGTTTTGTATGGATTTGTGTAGACTTTGAGTCACACGTGTGTGAGACACATTGCTATGAGAGGGGTGTCTGGGTCGGAGGCTGACACAGATGGGAAGATTCTATGGTATTTTGTTTTCATAGGAGTCTGGAGTCCCTTTCATTTTGGGACAGAAGCATCCTTGGAAATTACTCATTGCATGAATGTGTATATGGACAGAAGAGGGAAAAGATGTTATTGTTAGGTAACTGTGAGCTCCTCGTGTTGGGTTGTCTGTATGCATGTTTACAGCATACATACCTTTTTTCCTGCTAAAAAATCTTGTGGTTTACATTATTTTTATACATAACAGGATTGCCTGACCTTTAGAGGAACTGAAATCAGATACATGTGCTCTATCCTTTTCTGTTACAAATGTTGCATGTGAAGGGAGTAGTAGTGTGACCCCGCAGATCCTACTGTGGCTGGAAGTTTCTGATTTGAATGCTTGGGTATGTGCAAAGGGTGTGCAGATGATGCATCTGGAAGAGTACTTGGATGCTGTTGAGTAGCATTCCTTTCTCCCTAGAACTGACAGCAAATAGAAGAAAGTGAGCTTGCTGTTGAGTAAGGTGGTTAATGAAAACTGGGCCAAATAAGGAGCCTTTTTAAATTAAACCTGCTGATTTAACTGCAAGTAACAAACAAGCTTTCATCTTTTTGAATTTACAAACTCTTCTGTTGATTGCTCAGGTTCATTTACAGAACACTGCAAAACCAGTGCACATCCTCTTTTTGTACTTTGGGAAATAAATATTCACCGCATTTTGTTTCTCCCAGGGTCCTCCGATGCAGACACCTTATGTCGCTGAGTCCCTGCCCTCTAACCAGTCATACCATACTTCTGATGAAAGCCAGATGACAGAAATAGATCTTGAAACCGTATTTCAACATGCTAATGAAATGAGTTCATTGCCTAAACCTGTAATAACGAGAGTGGAGCCTGTGGAAGAAGAGTTAACCAGCCTTCAGTCTAATGGAGATCAACCACTGCTAGATGATCCTAGGAATGACCATCAGCCTTCAGATGAAGAAAGACAGCTGGAGCCTCACACCACTATAGTGCCGGACATTGTGCCACTTGTTCTGGTAGGCGAAGCTTGTTCTCTGTCACAGCCTCCAGAATATACTTACACTTTTGCTACCACTGAGGCTGTAGAATGTGCTGCTGCTCAGACAGTGAGAGAGCCTGTGGCCATGCAGGAAACACAAGCAAAACTGAGAGAAGAGCAAGACCAACTCCCACCTCAGTCCTCAGCAGTGTTTGTTCAGGAAGTTCAGCCATTCAGTCCACAGAAGGTAAGAGGTAAAGGAAGATAAAGCAGCCGATATTTTGGGATAACTGTTCAATAGTAATGCTGGGTTCTGTTCTGATAATTGCATTCTTAAGAACTAAAGATTTCTTTAATTAGGATTTTAATGGGTAGTGAAGAATTTGTTTGGTAAAGTGTAATTTTTTGGTAAAAATTCTATTTTTTTGTAAAAGACAACGGAAAAGTATCTGTTGTTAGTGGCATTATGATGTCTAAAACTTGACTATGGTGGCCAACTTAGGCCACTCAGTTACATGGGAAAAATGCATCATGCGATTGTACTGATGGTGATGAAGTGTAAACTCTTTTGAGTGATAACATACTTCCTTTGCTCTGAAATAAAAAAGAGTATTTGAAGGTAAGATTTTTGTTTAAAACTTACATAAGTATTTCCAACAAACAATTGCTAAGTTTCTGTTTTCTGTGGAAGGCATAATTTATTCTTATGTGGATGGTATTTAGCATTTTCATTTGTACTGACAGACGTTCTAGATGTTACTCTGTTAAAGTGACAAATACATGCTGTACTTTGGAAAAATAAACAAAACCAAGAAGGTTACTGAGTGCCTTTGTGGCACAAGACCTACCTTGTGTATAGGTGTGGGGTAGAAGAAATTATATTCAGGGCAGAAGTTGTGGAGTAGGATAAACAGCATGAGAAGGGAAGGCTAAGAACCAAGGACACTCCAGAAGAAAAGGAAAACAGTTTCAAGTAAGCTGTGTGATGGCAGACCCCAATTGGAGGCAGAGCGCATGGCTTGAAACAACTCATGGCCGGGATTGGATAAGCGCCTGCACACACGTTAAGGACTGTTCAGGGAGTATTTTGTTGACGTGTAAAGGCAGGTGGGAAAGTTAAAAGAGAAAACTTGTGAATGTATGTAAGGGATGTTAAAACCTGTAATAAATGATTGGGATCATCCTTATCTGAGTCTGTGCCTCCAACACCGCATACAGGCACTCAGAATGTTGTGCATATGTCAAGATCCCTGCTGTGTTATCGAAGTCTTGATGCCTTCAGGTAAGTAACTGGCTCTGAAATCATCAGCTGGTGGAAACTTGCCGTTGTTGTTCTCAGTGACATAAAGATTAGTAACCTTCCTTTTGGGTACATTTAGAGAAAGATATATATTTTCTGATCAGGTTTCTGCAGAGATTCAGCTAGTTACTCAGCCTCACATAGGGAAGAGCACTATATTGTGCTGTGCTCATTGCTTGTTAATGAGTTTCCATTAATTATTTGAACTGTTGACCACTGTTTAAATATTTTCAGCTTGGGCATCTTTGGAACAGCATTTTTAGAAGTGAACTTTTCCTTTGTGGAAGACTGTGGGAGTTTATGGTCCCATCTCTCTTGTTAAGAATGGAGGAATGAAACAGGTTGCCCAGAGGGGTGGTGGATGCCCCATCCCTGGAGACATTCTAGCTCAGGCTGGATGAGGTGCTGAGCATGTCGAGCTATGAGTGTCCCTATTTGCTGCAGGGAAGTCAGACTAGATGCCTTTAAAGGTCCCCTCCAACTCAATGAATTTATGAGTCTATGAATTCAATGTGTGAGCCGTGGTGTTGTTTGGAGGAGGAGGATGCTGTGGTATTGAGACCCCTTTATGTGTGTCCCATGCGAGAATCCTGGTGCTGAACCCAGTCCATTTCTCTGGAAGTTAACTGGTTAAATAGCTTGGGATTCACTGCAGAATAATCATTCTGCAATGAAGAGAAGTTTGGGCAATATTAGATCTTGTGTTTGACAGCTTTGCTCTTTTAGTTAGGAGTATTCTACTTCTTACTTGTCTCCCCTTGCCAAACTGCAGGCAGGGTTAACCTGTCCCCACAGCTGCCTCTCATCCAGGGCCTGGGATCATGGCAGGTGCAGAACTGACCAGCGTAGATTTCTACATCCATTTTGTACATCCATTAAGCTCCTGCATAATTTGCTGTCTTCCTTATCCATGAATCTGGAAGGCTTCCATGGCTCTCAGTAGCTTGGTGTCACGGAAGTCGAGGCAAGCTTGGTAAAAGACTGCCCATTTAAGTAAGGCTCTTTCATTCCTCTGAGTAGCTGCAGAGGAGGAGCAAATTCCTCTGGCGCTAATAAACAAACATCAGAACAGCTCCTCTGGGTCAGATCAAAGCCTGATTGCTGGTGTCAGCCTCAAGGCAAGAGCTGTAATCTGATGCTTGAGGAAGAGCAAGAACAACCCTGCAACTGGAACAGGGCATTGCTCTTTGTATTTCCAGTGGGAGGATTTGGGATAATACTGCATACCCGATGTTCAATTTCTCATCTGTGGGCTGAAATCAGCCCTTGAAACCATGTGAGTTGTAGTGTTGACCAAACAGATCCTTTGCTCACTGTCTCCTGCACATAGAGCTTCATCAGTCATCTCCAGCCACTTTCTCCCTGCACTTGTGATTCTGGGAGTGTGTCGCAGCCTCCTCAGCAGTCTGCTCCCCAGACCCCCTCTGGTAGTGTCCTCTGCATGGCAGCTGCTCTGCAGATCTCAGAGTTCGCTTTCAGCCTCTTCTGTTTCTGTTAAATCCTTTCTGAAATTAAGAGATCATGGCTGCACACCACATTGAAGCTGCAGGAAAATGATGGATTTTTACAATGACACAAAGGCATTTGTTCTCTTTCTTCCACAATATTTCCTATCACTTAATTGGTTTTGGGACAGCTGTCCTGCCTTGAGCTGTCATCTCCATAGAAAGGTGCACACCTGCATTGTTCTGCTTCCTGGCTTAAAAACAAGCAAATTAAAGAGCAGTTCTTTGTATGAAAGGTCTTAGTGCATTCAACAGTCCAGGTTCAGCATTGTCATCTTAGCCTCAGTGAATTCCTGTCTTTGACTTCTACACATTCTGGTCTCAAATGGGCATATTTTAGTGCCCTCTTTCTCATAAGAAATGTTTATTTTCTTCTTCAAGTGGAAATGCAGCACAGTAGCGCTCGTTCAAGGGGAATGTGCCTCCTGTTTTGTTGCCTCCTTGGTAGTACCCCTGGCTGAAGGCTGAACCTTCTGCTCAGTGTGGGGAAGGTGAATCCAGCAAACCCCATTTGTGTGAGACCGAGGCTAATTTTAGTAACACTGCTTCCCATCGCGGCTCCAGCTGGGCACCGGAGTCACGTAACCACTGAGTCACAAGCCGGCTTTTTGTGAACAATTTGGCATTTTTTCAATAACTGAAGTGAAAAGGCAAAACTTTCACATCTGTCAGCTTTGGTAGCTTTTGATTCTCTGCCAAGCAGCATTCAGGACAGAGCTGCAGTGGTGCTGGGCCCGAGTGAGGAGTCTTTCTGCAGATGTGGCAAAGCCATAATCAGAAGCACGTTCGCTTACAAAAACAAAAGAAATGAAGAGAGCTTTGGAAACAGATTTATGTGGGCTAGACTGATGCTGTTAGGAAGGAAATCTTATTGCCAGTTTCACAAAAGAGTATGAAAAGAGTTGGTGGGTAAGATCCTACGTACACAGTAAAGAAGGGAATGCTGCATACTCCTTTTCCTAGAAGGTTTTATTACGTAGAAGTCAAGGGAATTGGAAAGGTTCAAATCATCATGCTTAGAAGTGTTACCACACAATTGCTGATGTTCCAAATTGTGTGTACCTGACCTGTGACCTGCCATCCTTCATCTCAAGAAACTTGCATCCTGGCTGGTGAAGATAATGAACCACAGACCTCCTTCCTTCTCTTTACCTTTACACTTAGGGAGAAGCTGTGGTTCTGGTGTCAGACAAAGAGGAACAGCCATCCAGGTGGTTTTCCTATTAGCTAATTAATTCTACTAATGCAATACACAGAGACAACACATTTCAAAGAGCAAATACTGCCATGAAGTGACGGAACATCCAGCAGGTCCAGGGGCTTGCTGGGGGAACTCTCTCCCTGGATGTTTCAGATGCTGTATTTGCACAGACCTTTTTGAAGATTAATATGCAGCTTTGGCAGAGGATCTATATGTATTTCTATTGATCTGTGCACATGTTGCCTTTTGTATATTCAATCCCAAGCAATGGTAGACTCGAGGGGGAGAGAGCTATTTCTGGAACTACCTATGTCTTATTGCTACATGTGATGACCTTTTGCCCTCTGTAAACACACATACCAGTTTTCAGAAGCTTTTTTTTGCCTTCATAGAAGGAAATAATGCAGGCTCTGAACAATCCCTCATCTTATAATGTTGATTGATAGGATATTTGCAGAAGAGCTCAGTGCTCTAGAACAGGTGATAGTGAGAACATCTTTCTGTCTGAAGGTGAACTCCAGGCGCTTAATTGTGCTTATTTTTGCTTCCTTGTTGGGACAGAATCACAGCTTGGTTGCTTGGCCCTTTTTCCTTTGTTTTAACCTACAGATTTTGCCACACTGCTAGAGAAATACTCAAGTTCATGAAATGTTTGCTTGCAAAATACATGTGGAGCAGCAGCAGAGGGCTCCAAAAAGCAAGCAACAACATAAAACATAATGCAATGTCTTACCAGTTCATGGGGTGGGGTGAGATTCCCAGCCAGAAGGGCACTGCTTATCTCCGGAGTTTTGCATCACACAGCTCTGTCACGTTGTCTGAGGTACACCTGTCAGTAGCAATGCAGCTGTTGGTACCAATGAGTGCACCTGGGTTTCTCCTGCTTCACTTCTCATGCAGGGTATGATGACTGAGGGCAAAGTTGAGACTGTGAGTACATGTACTCTTTATGTTCTGGCTTTCTGACTTTTTGTTTTGCTTAATATGATATTCTGTAAGAGCTTAACTTTGAACCTGTCAGCCTTAAATCTGAGTTAAAAATCCTTATATAATCCATACAGGTACTGTGCAGCACTTGTTAGATGTCCTCTTGGAGTGGAGAAAATTATTTGTTCTGTTGATTACAAGAAAATGTTGAGTCATCTTTGGTTTTCTTTGCTTTGTTTTGTTTCAGGTGGATACTACTGTTAGATGTGAATTCCTAAGGTCAGAGTCAGAAGAGGTAGGATGCCTCACTGCAGGAGCTGGGCCTGAGGAGCAATATGTCGAAAACACGGTTTCATCTGTACAAGCCAATAACGGGGAGGGAGGAAACAGTCCACAAGGGAGGGACTTCCATGGTAAGAAGAGATTCTATATTTTTTTTCAGAGATTAGCAAGATGGCTGCTCTAAAACTAACCATTACAGAAAAGAGAAATCAGAACAGGTTAGCTCTTGTCTGCAGTGCGTTTCTTTGTACCTTCAGTTAAAATACTGCTTCTGTACAACCTTTCAGTGTACTTACTGATACACTTCATGAGATACACAGATTTCTCATGCGGGAAAGAGTATAAATTGTGAGTAAATGAAACCTCCTGTTCTGGGGGTTGTGTCAGAAACATAGATGTCACAATACTGAGATGAACCTCATAGATATGTGTCCTAGAGCACGACAGTGGCATGAGGAAGGATTGAGTAATGAAATGACAACTGAAATAGCAAGGAAGAAAACAAAAAACAAAAAAACAACAAACCTATGAAGTATAGAAGGTGACAAAAAATTGTTTCAGACTGCTGATGCATCTGCTGAAATACATGAAAGAACCAAGCAGCAGAGCATCGTGAGGCCAAACAGTTCACCAAGCCTTATAACCAAAGGAAAACCTCAGTATCTTCACAGCAGAGAGGCGTAAGAGGACACCAAGTATACTTCAGTTCCCTTCTAGAGAAGTTGGTGTGGCATCCAGGTCTTGCAGGAAGCTATTTCCCTCACAGCTGATCATCAAAGAACAGGTTGTAGAGTTTGAAGAGCAGTTCCTCACTTCAAAGGATAGTTTCCAGGTTCCAGTTATGCTAGCTAATAATTCAGCTCACATGCCCATCAGTTTCAAAAGTGTGAGTGAGGATAAAGTCTTTTATCTGGAAGCTATAAAAAAAAAAAAAATGAATTGGATGTCACCTTTAACTTTTGTTTAAAATGCAGAATTGAGGGTTCTTGTCTACTTACTTCCTGATAACATGGACAATCAGTATGCTTCTCAGTTTTTGTATCTACAGCTGAAGTTTATTTAAGTAAAATGTACTTACTTGCAGAAACATTTTGGAAAGCTTTTCCATGGGATTGTTTTACAGAAATGAAACACTGCTATGCTAATTGGATAATTAGCAGTGATTAGTGTAGTTGCTCTCTGGGAAACTTGATAGTCATCCGGGTGTGAATGTCCAGTGTTCAACCTTTTCGGGTTGGTAGGATAGAGAATAGATACAGACACCACACATGAACCAAACGTGATCAGGGTCAAGTTTCCCAAGATAAATAGGGCACATGATACTGGCTTTGAGGATGCAGTGCCCGTCCCCTACATTCCAACTGCAAGCCTGGAGGAAGTATGTTTAAGAATAAGCTGACTTCTGTCAGCTTCTGCATTTATCTGTCTGTACCTCCTTTATTCTATGTGTCTTCAGACACAACCTCTTCCTTAATCTTTCTAAGCTAAAATTGGGCACAGTGACCATTCCCAACTGTTTCCTCATAACATGTCAGTATGGGAGCCATGAGGTCATGGCCTGAACCAGTGACTGAGCACCAGGTGAAGGGGCACAGCCAGCCCTGGGAGCCTGGTGGGTCACCCCTCCCTGCCTCATTTAAGGGCTGGCAGCCACAAGGGAACAATTCCTACTTGGAGATCACCTCCTTTGGAGAGTTTGGTAAGCTCTGGTCCTTGGAAAGGGGTAAGCAATTCCTTCTTTCTTACTGGACTGTGATTGCTACCTTTCTTGGGTGATCCAGAACTGTTTCAAAGTAGTTATAGCTGCTGTCTCCTATCTTTGTCCTTTGAGTGTGAGTCCTGCCATTTTACCTCTTTTCCTTTGGGCACCCATTTGCATGTTTCCTGAGCCCACAGTTTGATACCCATCCTGCTACAGAGCAGACTCTTGTTCTGCCTGTTTCAGTAGGTTTGTGACATTGTTCCCTTGTCTTTGCTGTGTGGTGACACCAAGTTCAAGGTATCACATGTCGAGAGACAGTGTAGTGGAGTATGAATGTCTGTTGAACAGGGTTCAAGATGAAGAGTCTGTCTTGTCCAGTGTCTTGTCTCCAAAAACATCTTTGGCATTTTTGTGCTATTATGTAAAAAAAAAGACCAGTGAACTTTTCTGCTGTCAGATTCTCTATTCACTTCTCAAAGCTGCGTAAGCTTTGAGTTTTCTGTGGAAATGAAGGTAGTTAACACAGGTTAATTACACAGCGGATGAAGTACCTTGTTCTTTTTTTGTTTCAAAACGTTTATTTTAAATGTGTTTCCTTTAAGTATATCCTTTCTCCTCATATGCTGACTGTCTTTGCAATCAGTGGGAGCTCATCTCCTTTGTTAAGAGCAGAACTACTTTTGAGTTCTTCAGAAAGTCAGAAGCTGCAGCAGATACGTCATCCCGAACTGACTGTGTCCTCCATACCCTTCCTACTCTTTCTTGAGTGTGCTGGCATGGCTCTGTAGTATGTGGCATGTTTATTGTTGGTACATTGAGCTGTGAGGGGCAGCTTGCACCTTTCAGAGACCACTTTTTTTCAGTGCCCTAGCTTGCTCTCAGTACATGGATTTAAAGGTGCTGCTGGTGAGTCTCCTTGTATTGACTACTTGCTAGTTCAGCTCATCCGTACAATAGGGTTTTTGGGATAGGTTTGTCAGCTTAGGTATAAATGGAAAAAATTTGTCTTCAGTATCTATACCTGCAACAAGTATAGGTGGACTTCACAAATGATTTATAGAGACTGATGGAAACTGTGTCCCCTCCTATCTTCTCTGTGTTGCACTGTGCAGATCCACTCATCTAGTGACTGTAGTGACTGTGCTTTGTGTTTCCTCTTCCAAGAGAGCACCTAAGAAGGACCAGATTCTGACTATAGAGGTTTTTGTTTGCAGCCTTTTTTTCTGGAAATAGTGGTCTCAGAATGGAGCAGGTAGAGAATGTTATTTCTGAATTTAAGCATTCTGAGCCATTTAGGAAAGAGCCGACATCTTCTATGGCTGTCTATTTTTTAATTTATTTTTTTTTAAGTGAGTTATCCAGTCCTTTTCTTTGCATAGTGTGGCAACTTCCTCCAAGGTTCTGTCACGCAGGAGCACAGACATAATACTGAGATTGCACTGACATTTACCACCCACTCCCTTGCAGCTACAGCTGTAGCACTCTCTCTCATTCACTGTGGATAGATTTATAAGTGTGGTTGCTAAGGACCAGTCATCATTCAGCAAAGGTCTCCCGTGCATGTGTTATTATTTTCTGCACCTTCCAGAGGAAAGTAATCTTAGCATTCATCCAGCATTCCTCGTAAGACAAGGTGAGATCCCCTACAGAGGTGTTGGTGCAGGGACAGGCCTGGCCCAGGGGTGCTCCTGGGCTGGAGCAGGACAAAGCAAAGTTGCTCTCAGGAATCTGAACTGCAGCTTCTTACTCCAGCTCAGCTGTCATTACTTTGGCTTCATTATGAAGGACTCCCATGTTTCCTGTGCTGGCAGTCTGCTGTTTTGGATGGGTGGTTCTTAGGTGCTGTTTCTTAAGCTGTTGCCTGCTGCTCCATTGAGCGGCTCCTCAGGCTTTGTTCCCAGCAGTCTGCTTTGGAGGAGGTGAGCATCAGGAAGCAGCTCCTGCCTTTTCCGCAGGTACTTCATAGTGTAGAACAACAAGGGCTGGAATTCCTTTCCTAAGATGTGAGTGCATCTGTTACAAGATTGACATTCACAAGGGCAGTGGTCCTGTTGTGACTTCATCATGTTGCTTCCTTGACCTATAAGGTGCTGAATTTGATCTCTGGTATGGTTGCACATTGGAAATGTTTGGCGTGAGGTGAGATTTGCAGAAGTCTGTTGCTTGGCCTGTCTGTGGCACTGTGAGTTTCCTGTAGACTCTTTGCAGCAGCTATGGCAAACCTTGAAGCAGCTGTGCCTTTTGTGCACAGGAGATGGTACGTATCACAGGCAGAGTGGGCATTTCTGTAGGTACTGCTGAGGCCTTACAGCAGTTACTATTTGGTAGCTGGTACTCAAGGCACTGAATACATACATAGTAAGTTTTGCTAAATGAGAACAATTCCTGTTCCTGTAGACCTCAGATTGTGTGGTTACAGCCTGCCTCTCTGGCCACCTTACCTGCTGAATTACAATCCCTATGTATGATGCTTCGCAAAACTTGCAGACTGATATTTACACATTATTTCCTTTTATTCCTAGATTTCTATCTGCTGGTGGATTTTACTTGCACACAGGAGCCCATTCCACAGGAAGAAACAAGAGAGTGAGAAGTGGGTGACAAGTATGTGAAAATGTGCAGCAGCTGCCAGCTGGGCTCTCCTGTCAGACTCCAGGGGCAGTGCCTTGCACACAACAGGCGCTTTGGATCATTTCAGCTGTTTAAAGAAACCAACACGCACAAAGAAAAACACTATTTTGAACAAGCTTTCCCTTCAGCTCTGTGGGATGTCAGTCACCCCGTGGATTTTTTACACCTATTCCATTCCGTTTTCTACCTGACAAGTTACAAAGCATCTAGTGGTTAGAATTTTCAATACGAGGTAATTACTTAGCTGCTCATCTTCTCAGACCTGGAAAGTCTGCACTCCCTCTAAACTGGAACAACCTTGAGAACTTTGTGTAAACCTTTCTTACTGGGAAACAAGTCGTTTTTAGCGCTGTACTCAGAATCTTTCTGTTTAGCATGGTTGGAAGCTGCAGTGCACCCTGCACAGTTGCTGTTCAGTGCTCTCACCATCTTTGCTTAAAGTCACACTGTGACCCTGTAATAGGAATTGTGTATGAAACAAAAGCATAGGGAAGTCACAAGATTCCAGGTCTGAACGGGTCAGGGGATTGGGAGAGCTGCTGGAGGGAAGATGAACTAATTCCTTTTGGTTCTGATGATATCTGTAGTGCTAAGTTGAGTTGTTTTAGTACTTTATCTTAATAGGTCTTAGATATGTTCTTAACTTATTTAATAGTCACTTCTAAGTTCTTAACTTATTTAATAGTCAGTTCTATGTTCTTAACTTATTTAATAGTCAGTTCTATGTTCTTAACTTATTTAATAGTCAGTTCTATGTTCTTAACTTATTTAATAGTCACTTCTAAGTTCTTAACTTATTTAATAGTCACTTCTAAGTTCTTAACTTATTTAATAGTCACTTCTAAGTTTTGAATAGCTATGTACTTGTATTTAAGTGGCAAGTGCCACTTCCCTTTTGCGGTCATAACCTCATTTCACAGCCAGACAATAAAGTGCTTCCTGCTACTTTTCTATAAAGCAGTCGAAGTTGTACAGAAATGGGCAACAAAGAATGCTGTATTTGTGGTCTATCTGTTTTCAAGAACATATATCAAGAAAATACAAGAACAGTGTGTTTTCACTCATGATTGAAAAAAAGCAAAGTTTCTTTACATTTGCATTAAAAATAAATAAATAAATAAAAGGCTGCAAAGGCATTCAGAGCATTGCTGGTTTGGGGAAGAAAAACTGAAGTCTGTGTGTGGCTGGAAGGGTGACAAGGCAGGTGTTGATTGAAGGCTGGAGGGGAGATGAAAGAGTGCAGGAAAGGAGAGATGTGGAGAGGAAGCAGCAGCAAAGATGAGAAGGCTAGGCACTGCTGTCAGCTGACAGCACAGATCTTGCACTGACCAACAGCTTTCAACTGAACTACACTTCCTACCGAGAAGCACTTCATTATTACTGACCTGTTTTAAGCGAGAGGAAATTTCCAGTGTTACCCAGAAACACCTTTGCTCAAAGACACAGGCAGTCCAGAGGGATCTGCCCAGGGACCGAAGGGACTCGGTACCTTCTCCTCATCGTCAGACTCACTTGGTGAGTCAAGCACACTCCCATCCGTGTGACACAGCCACCCAAGAGCTATGAAGCTGTTTCCTTCTCGCTTTCCTCCTGCCGCATCTGCTGTGAGCTCGTCTTGTATGACCTGGCATGAGCCGTGAGGCACCAAAAGGTGGAAGCCATGGCTTTGCCGGCAGCATGCAGCACTCTGGATGCTGATGAAAAAACATTCCATCGTTAAAAAGTCATCTGTTTTGCAGCTATGGGCTCATCTACAAAGTACTGGAGGGAACACTTTGAAGGGACTTCTTAGTTTCATGGACTCATGCTCTGCATTTTAGTTTCGAACTACATATTGCTGAGTATGGCCTGAGTTATGGTAACACCATAAAACCACTCCAATCCCACCACCAGGCCTTTGTGGTCTTCTTGAGCTCCAGCTGCACAGGGAAAGAAGAGAAGGGAATTTCACCAATGTAATGCTGGAGACAGCCTGAGAAAGCGTGGGCTTTTCCTTCATTTTCAGCTTTGCATTCAGCGTGCTTCACTTTCAGTTTAGTGCTGTTTACACCTAGCAGTAATTTTTAAGAGGATAAATCATAGATTATTACTGAATTTAAAAAACGCAAAGCTCCTGGGAAGATGTGTCACCTTCACGCGGGTTGAAAGCGCTCACTGGAGCTGTGGGCCACTCCTCCACAGCACAGCCTTATCTGTCACAACGATGCTGGCAGTAGTCCTCTTTCCCACTGTTGCTAATGTCTCAGGATAAGGACAAACGCACTCCATCTGCTCAGCACGGAGCAATAATCCTGTGGCAGAGACGCAGCACCGTCACCCAGCCCTCCTTACACACACACCGTCCCTTTTCTCTGCCCACTCTGATGCGAAGGGACCCCCACCCCAACATTTCTGAGCCAGGCACAGGCCGAGGGGGGAGAGCGAGGGCACGGCGGGGCCGAGGGACCACAGGCACCGAGAGGGCCGAGGGAGCGCGGTCCGACTCCTGAAGGGAGCGGGGCGGCTGAGGGCACGCGGGGCGGCGGGGACAGAGATGGCGGAGAGGCCGCCATCCACGGGGATGCCTCGCTCCGGGGCCGTGCTGCCTCGCTCCGGGGCCGTGCTGCCTCGCGGAGAACCTCGCGCGGCGATCTTCGGGTGGATAACGGTTGAGCCGAGCCGCAGCCATGGAGGTGCCACCGCCTCCGGCCGCTTCTCTCAACCCCAACAACTTCCCCGCCAAACTGTGGTGGCTGGTGAACAGCCCGCGGATCCGCTCCGTCCGCTGGGACGCCCTGGGCGAGGGGCTGCTGATCGAGCAGCCGCTGTTCGAGGCCGAGGTGCTGGGCCGCTGGGGCGGCGACGTGGCGCTGGGGGAGCTGTTCAAGAGCAACAAGTTCCCCAGCTTCATCCGGCAGCTTAACCTGTACGGCTTCCGCAAGCTGCAGACGTCAATGGAGCACCTGCACCACTACTACAGCCCGCACTTCCGACGCGACCGCCCCGAGCTCCTGGAGCGCCTCAAGCGCCTGACGAGAGCCAACAAAGCCAAGGCGGCGGCGGCCGGCCTGGACCTGGGCAGCCGCCCGCCCAACCGCTCCTGGCTTCCGACCCCACCGCCCGGCAGAGCCGACGGAACCGGTGAGCTGCGGGCGGCTGCGGGCGACCGCGGGCGGGCGGGCGGGCGACCGCGGGCGGGCGGGCGGGCGGACGGGCGGACAGGTCTACCCGCACCCGAGTGCGGTGCGGCGCCTCACGGACGGCTCCGCTCTCTGCGGGGCCGCAGAGCGCCGCCCGCTGAGCGGAGGTGCGAGGCAGGAAGTCGTGGCCGGGTGAAGGCTGAGCACGTGAGAGCGCGCTGTATTTCTCCTCCGCCCTCCGCTAGGGGCTGCGAGCTGTCCAAACGTCGCCCGGCTTACCCCGCAGGTGACGCGCGGCGCTGAGCAGGTCGGCCCTGCCGTCCCTCCTTCCTGAGGCTGACGCGGGCAGGAGGGGGAGCGGGGCTGCTCAGCCCGGAGGGAATGAAGCCGGCGGCAGCGCTGCCTCCTGCGCAGCTCTCTGCGCGGCTCGGGCTGGCCGGGTGCTCGTGCTCTCTTATTGTTTCCGAGTTGGAGCTGTGATCTAATTCATGTGGTGTTTTCGGTGACTTGTGAGAAGTTACACCTGTAATAGCGAGAAAACAAAAGGAAACCTTTGAGAAGGGAGGAAATGCGCTTCAATATTGTGGCCAGAAAATATTGAAGCATTTAAGTTTTGTTTGGTTTTTTTTTTCAACACTTCTAAATTTTGGGTCGCTCGCTGCAAGGAAGGCATGGAGGCTCTGGAGCGTGTCCAGGGAAGGGGATGGAGCTGTGAGGGCTCTGAGCACACTGATGGGGAGCGGCTGAGCGAGCTGGGATGGGTCAGTGTGGAGCAGAGGGGGCTCAGGGGAGACCTCACTGCACCCTGCAGCTGCCTGAAAGGAGCTGGTGGGGAGGGGGGGGTCAGCCTCTGCTCCCAGGTGACAGTGATAGGATGAGAGGTGATGGCCTTAAAATGCACTGGAGGAGGCTCAGGTTGGATGTTAGGAAAAATTTCTTCTCCAGAAGAGTGGTGCTGCAGTGGCACAGCTGCACAGGGACGTGGTGGGGTCACTGTCCATGGAGGTGTTCCAGGGCCATGGAGATGAGGCACTGAGGGATGCAGTTATGGGCATGGTGGGGATTAGACTTGGAGATCTTAGTGGTGTTCTCCAACCTTAATGATTCTGTCGTTCTACCCTGTCAGCGAAATCAGGTCTGACTGGTCGGTGTAATGCAGGCCATGGGTAGAGGAAATCCTAAGAAAAATATGACCTTTAAATCATTGCCCCTTTTGTGGGTGCATTTTTGCCCCTGTTAGCTGGTGTTTGCTCTGTCAGCCTGAGTTTCTAGAAAGGAAAAAGGAACAAGGAAAACATTGGTTCTTATGCAGTCAAGTTCTGACAGGCTGACAATTTCCTATGCACTCTGTGCTGTGCTGTTCAGGGGCATGTCTTCCTTTGCTGTAAATATGAGGTTATTTGATAGATGGAAGATATTTCTGTTTGCAAAGTGTCCTGCTGTTCCAAGTGTCTAGCACATGTTAAATGTCCAGGAGCAGTTCCTGTAAAGCAGCTGGCAAACTGTAACCTGACATCATCTTAACTTCCCCATCCACAGGTAAAATATAAACAAAAGAATTATCGTAGCTCTCTCCATTCTCTGTTTCTGTATGATAAAAATACCAAACTGGAAATAAACAGCCCTAGATGTGAACTCTTACTGAACTGTGGGGGATGAGTGGTATTTATTTAGTGACCCTTAATGATTTTACATGAATTTGCAGAACAGTGGCTGTATGTTGTCTATTTCTTTGATTAGTTCCTATCGGAGGAGTGGGAGCTAAATGGGTGGCTGTTTTTCAGAACTCAAGCTGTCCTGAAGCTCATTATTAGCATGGCTACATACAGTGCTGCAGGGAAGTCACAAGTACAGTAATACTCTCCAACGTTCAGTGAGGCATCCTGGGTCAGTGTTCCAAGAATGTCAGATAACCTCTAACAGAAATTACGTTGCCATAAGCAAAATGGCATTTCACAAAATAATAATCCAGAGATGGATAAAAGAAATATACAAAAAATGAAACAGCAAAATTGTTTGGGTTGTCTTAGTCTAAACCAAAATGACAAGTGATCTTATTAATCAAAGCAAGTTTGTTTAGTTAACAGAGGGTATTCTTTATTACAAACATACATAGTAATGAATTACAAATGAATTGCTGAGCTTGAAGCATCCTTTCTCATTCTTCTTAAGGACTTGCAGAAGAATTAAAACCCAGGCTATGATAGGATATAGTCCAGCAAAGGAAGAAATCTGTTTTAGAATTTTAACACTTCAAAAAGTTATGAGAACAACAGTAGCAAAAAACAAAACCCGCTAAGGGCTAAGTGGCAACCTCTAAGCACTGCTGCCAGATCTGGATTACAAATCATTAGTCTTTTTTTATCAGGTTGCTTCTAATACTTATTCCCTTTATTACTGCTGGTGCCCTTCTGTATCTTACACAGAAGCTGAGTCCTCTGCAGCCCAGCCTTCCTCCAGTGCTAATTTGCAGCTTGAGTTTTTCGTACAAGAGAACAGGAGGCTAGTGCAAGGAGTGACCCTGGGGAGGAAACAGTTGCTTCTATATCCTTGCTTACTGCTCTTTCTTCAGATCCAACAATAGATCTCCACTGCAGCTGTTACTGTGTGTTCGGGTGGAAGAACTGAAGCAAAGGTTGCCTTCCCAAATAGAGCGGGAGGGCCCTGGCTGCTTATATTACCTCTCATTCCCTTTGACAGTTCCTTTCATTAACTATTGCTTTATTCTGTGCCTAATGCAGGGCTGCTGGCTGTAGGACAGTTTTGTGAGCCTTATCAACAACACAGCTTTCTTCCTTACTCCTACATCTCGGCCTCAGCGCAGAACTGCAGCACTTTGCCATCCAACAGCTTCGAGCAGAATCCAGTCCCGTCCAGAGCACAGCAGAATTCCCTTCTGCTGCTTCCAGAGCACAATGCATCCTCAGCCTTCCCAGACACGGGGATTGCCTTTCCCACATTGCAGGGGCTTCCAACAGAGGGCACGTACACCCTGCAGCCCAACTTCTCTCCTGTGCCGCTTCAGCAGGTCTCTCAAGCCATTGCCGCTTCCTCTGCAATGTACAGCAGCTGCATGCCTCCCCTGCACTACTCACAAGCCTATTATCCAACAGGTAAGAAAAAAAATCTAAAAGTGATATTCTATATATATATCTATTTTCACAGTGTTCTGTCACGTGTGTTTCAGTGAGAATTAGAAACTGTAAAGACCTTTAAAGCAAAAAGGTTTTCTGTTCCATATTCCTGCCCTCCCTCCAGACTTGGTCTCTGGTGATTTTCCATCCAGCCTCTCTGCTGAGGCTAAAGGGTGAGGAGAAGAACATTTGTCTGTAAAGAGGCAGTGTTAGCCTAACTTCCCCGTTTTATTTTAATGAAGAGAAACTGAGGGCGATGATGTTAAAGCACAGAGAACTTGTTGAAAAGTGACATACTACTCCTTGCTCTCATGCTTTCCCAAGCAACTTTTTATAGTCAAAGATCAGTCACAAGTCTTCTGCAGAATGTTTCATTCTGCTCTATGATCTGTCAAGTCTTTTTTTCATGAGCTTCCTCAGTAGTGTCTGTGCTGCAGACTGGGGAGTTACAGAAATCTCCGCTGTATTCATTTGTCTGAAGCATTTCTGCTGAAATTTTCAGCCTTACTTCAGGCAAGTTTTTCTTTTTCTTTTCTTTTTTTGTTTTGTTTTGTTTTGTTTTCTAGAAGAGAACTAATTGAAGCAAATTATTGTCCCATTTCCTGCTCTTGCCTTGAACTAGAAAAAATATGCTTGTTTTGTTTGTTTATTTATTTATTTTATTTCCCTGGAACTTCTGAAGCTCAGAACATAGTGACTCCTGACTTGGACAAACCAAAGCTCAGTCGGTACTCTCACTTTCTGCCTGTTCCTCCCTTGGCAGCTGCGCCTTCACTGAGTCAGATATCCCTGTTTAGAAATCTTACACGTGGTGGCTGCTGTCGTTCTCCAAAAAGTACACAATGAAATCTTCATGTCTTTTGTGTGTGTGTGTGTGTGTTCTGAGACCTCTGCTGAGAATGCTTGCTTCTACTGCCAGCAGTAACCACTAGTTTCCGTTACATACTTCTTGTCAAGGAGGGATTCTGAGGAATTATGCAAATCCTGTGGACACTTGTAAAGATTTAAGAAACAGGGAACCTTTTGCCATATGTTCCCTGCCCTCTGGTGCTTACAAAGATTACTGGCAGCTAGTGCTTGCATTACGAGCTGCAAGTTATTAGGTCTCCTCCCAGGAGCAGGGTGAGCCGAGATGGGAGATGGTCCCTGCTTGCTTCTACCTGGGTATGGATCATCTTGAGTTTTAGATGTCTCTATCTCTGTGAAGCATGATAAAAGCATACCAAACTTTTCAAGTTGTAATAATAAGACATAATTCAACCTGAAATAGAGAACGTTGTGGAGGCTGAGGCTGTGGAAATTTCAGTGAACTCATTACTAGTTTTGAGAAGAAAGGTTTGCCATTTCATTAGACAGTATTAAAAATCTTTTCATTTTCAGTGTCACATTGGACAGCATTTGTACTGTTGATCCTGTGTACCTCTTCATCTCTCTGCTATCCTTTATTCAGTTTTATATTACTGCATACAGAATGCGGGAAGCTTATTTTTTCATATGTATACATGAGAAAAGTCTGCTTTCCTTCATCTTGAGAGCACAAAACCAGGAGTAGCTTATTTGGAAGGTGATAGTTCAACTCAAAGTATATATTTCATAAGAGAAGGGATAAAAATATATGCTCACTCTTGGAGCTGACTCTTCATTTCGTGTATAATGAACATAATGTTTTTGAAGTCCTGCTAAATGAAATCAACGTTGGGCTTTGTGAAAAGATTCATCTTTATGTATATTCAAATGCATTTGTTAACTTAAGCAACAAAGATTTCCTTGTGTTTTTCTTTATTTATTTATGTATTATGATTCTTACTGAAAAGGCACTAAAACTGTTCATCTGGATTTTCTGCTAGCATTTGAACATAGTTTTAAGGATTTAATTTTGTGACTTCAACTTTCTACAAAACCTTTGGTAATTGTGGGATTGCATCAAAGGAGTGTAGTGAAGCTTGATAATCGTAGAATATCCTAATCATTAAAAGTAAGTCAGTGAGACTATGTGAGAAATATTAGTTACTGGTGCCACCTCATACTGCAGGTCCAGTTGTGCTTTTTGCATGCACCTGTGGCTGTAGAGTTCATTTACATGTGATAACCTTTTGTGAGTGACAGCTTAGGAGTGGTTATGCTATTCTGAATGATACATCCTCTGTAAGGATAAATCTTTTTCTATGTAGAGCTTAAAATTCACATATGCCTTGGTCAAAAGGGGCTTCTTAAAGTAAATAAGCAACTGAAAACAGAGTGTCTGCTTTAACACAGCATAAATAGCACCACATTTTCCCTTGAGAAAAGCACACTGGATGCATTAGTAATGCACTTGTAAAACTAGTAGTAGGATTTATCTTGCCTAAGATTCATCTGAATGTATAACATTAACTTGTATATGCCTGGGCTTGTCATCTAGATTACATATATAGTCAGTAGAGAGAAACAGGCACCTCCCAGATGTTGAGTCATTCCAGCTTTCTTAGATACATACACTTGGAAGGCAATTTCTTTCTGGTGAGCCTGTTTCTTCACAAACTGCGTAGAGAGCACAGACAAGTAGTCCTGGAAATGGTAGGGTATGTAGTAGCAATGCAATCAATGCCACTTAAATTTCTGAGATGGTTCCCATTTTCCTTTGCGGAAGAGACCTTGGATGTTCTCATTGGTGTGACTCTAAATAATTTCCTTTAAGTTCTTAACGACCTCTTTGAATATCCATGAATATTTTCAGTGTGTTTGAAATATGGTCATTCAGTGTCTGTGCAAGGATATTCACAATGCATTGTTCAGCTCTTCTTTTGCTCTGAGTGTTGTGTTTTTCATTGCTCTCCACTTGTCCGGAGGGTTTTGTCGCTGGGTTGGTTATAGTCCCACTGACAGCAGTTCCGTTCATGTAAGCCGGTGTTCCGTTCTGCACGTTGCATCCTGTAGACTGTGAGAAGTTTTTCATCTCTAGCTTTTATGGGCAGAACTGTGTCTCTCTTTTGACGGAAACCAAATCTGTTCTGAGGCTGATTATCTTATTCCATTTCATGTTAACAGGCTGAGTCTCTTTCTTGATTAGTATTCTTGTAGTATTTTGTAGAAAATAATCTTCAGTTGGTGTTTAACTTATAGAGTACTTCACAAGAACTTTTTCACATCCTTCCTCTTTTTCCATTAGAAAATAATGTCTTTATAATATGTGTTTGCTTCCCCTTACAGTCGCTTTAGCAGGTTAGGAGGAACTTATTTTCCATTGCTGTCTTGCCTTGCTTTTACAGAAGTCCTTAAGAAGCTGTTTTGGTGTTTCTCTTGGGCTTGTTAACATAGTTTGAAGATTCCCGCGAGTGAAATACTACCAAACCAAGTTTTTTTTTAGGTTTTTGGGACCCAGAGTAGGGGTATTTCCACAGGTCATAGGATGTTCTCCTGAAGGGGATATGAATTTGATCATAGAGTTGCTCAGAATTAGCTTTTTAAGTTTCAAATCATACACAGATCTCATGCTTGCTTAGGAGGCTGTCCGCTGGCTCTTTCTTTGTTCTTTTGCCTCATTTGTTGCTGTAAATCGCACAAAAATACCACAAGATTGTATTAAAAAGGGCATTAAGAGTATGTGTTCTACAAAAAATCAAACTTGGTTATTGTAACAATGGTCTTATGTGAAATCCCACGTAAATTTCAAACACTGCAAATAAACTTGATTGGTTTGCCACCTCAAGCGATCCTCATTAGTCTCTGTTACAATCACGGGACTAAATGTGATACTATCAAGCATTTGTTTTTCTCAGAATGGTGGAGGATTTTAGAGGTTATATATTTGAAAGCAAGGCCTTTACTTTTAATCTATTTCTGCATGTCACCAAAAATAATACCTGCATGAAGTGGGTCTTTAATTCCAGTATGTATGAGTGAACACGTGTGTTTTTCTTTTGTGAATCCCCTTTCTGTATTATGTTGTGATGGAAAAAGTCAAGCAGCTTAACAAAAGAGGTAATAACAGCGTGCAAAAGTTGTGATTATGAAGTTTCTATGTGTGCCTATGTCAATTTTACAACATATTTGTCTTATATATATACATTAATACATATTTTTTCAGGTGAAGAAATCAATCATAAAATCATTTCGGGGATTCTGGGATTTAGTTAGTTAATTCACTGCGTGGGTATTGAGCTGTTTAATCAAAGTAAGCAATAGAACTCTGCATACCAAACACAAATTCTCAAAGTCTGATAACTGTGTTTCAATTCTTGCAGCTGCACTGCCATGTTGCTCCCTTGCTACGCACACCAGCCCTCTGACTTGCAATGTTAGCCCTACAGCTCCGAACTACGCACCGTGCAGCTTCTGCCAGGTGAGTGCAGCGTACTGCAATCAGGTGAAAGCAGAGGAAAGCTGTATGGATGACCTCTAGGATTATGGACTCTGGAATGAAGGATATAAATTTAAAAGCTGATCCACTTGAGAAAGTAAAAGCAATGTATTTTACAATGTTTATTTCAAAGACCCACTGAATATTTAGAGAGGTACTTTTGTAATACTAGATAGGTTTCAAAGTAGCAGCATAGTGGATCTCCTCATCAGTGGAGGATTTTCCTCCGTATGAAATACATGCTTGACTTCACCAGAATTTGTTGTAGTTAACAAGTCTACATTTATCTTTGAAGAATAACTTTGCCTAGACAAAATGCAATGCTGTAATATTATGGTTACACTGGGAAAGAGCTCCTGTTTTGTCATGTTTTTGTTTTGTTTTTGTCATCCCAGACAGCTTTCTGCGGTCCATGGGATCATTTGATGACTGAGAAAAACTGAGATGATTTTTGGAATCAACCATACCTCAGAGATGTCCCATTAAAATATCTTCAGTATTTTCTGCTGTTGCAGCACCTTATTTGGAGGATCTGCATTATCAAATGTCAGATTCGAAGTAAAAATGCAAGGCCTTCCTTGAATTCCTAGTATTAGGGCGTAATATATAAACTCTTTTCTTTTTTGTCACAGACGTAAGCAAAGCCAGTTATGCTTTGTTTGTTGAAAAAGTGTTTACCTGCCTAAGCTTGATTACCCAGTTTGTCTTTCAAATATGAACTTTTGTCTTTTGTCTTTAATTCTTAGCTTTTTTTTAAAAATATAATTTTATCCAAGATGTTCATGTTACAGACAGAATATTGTGTTGATGTGGGCACATAAATGGTCATTGGCCAATTATTCCACTGGTCCTCTCATATTTATTTTGCATACAGTGCATTTTTGTCCTCTGACTTTCAATTTGAGAGCTGTGGGATCTTTTTTTCAGCTAGGGCATGGGAATGAGTCTGAGTGAAGGGAAGTGACAATCAAAGAAATTCTTATCACTGTGTTTGGGATAGCAAATCATTCCAAGAGTCATCAAGGCTGTTATTAGGGCTAGATGAATAAATACACTGTCCAGAGTGTCCAGTGGATGTGTTTTGTTTGAGGAAGCAAGCCCATGGGCAGCGTGCAGAGCCAAAAGAGACTCAGGCTGCTTACTGGTGCAGGCTGTGATAATACAACTGTAACCAGGGAATCTCCAATCAAAAGCTGTTGATGCATCTGGGCAGAGGATGCTGGAAGGTATTCCTCTGTGTGAACAGCTCAAGGGCAATCCCAGGTCAGTTCTGCCAGCTATCTTGAGTAGGGTAACACAAATATCATACAGAATAGACCAATAAAACTTCTTAAGTTTTGTGAGTCTTAGTGTAGTGTAGATTGCGTCTCCTGGAACTTAGTGACAGGGATTGCAATTTGCCCAAGGTTCCCGCTGAGTTGTGAAGAATAATCACTTCTCCTTTTGTGTGCTCTGTGGAGTTTGAGTTCCCCAAACTTCTGCTGGGGGATGTTACCAGCTGCAGTGTTCACTGTCCTCCCCTTCCTGCGTGCTATCATCAGTAACCTCTTGTACAAATCCCCAGTGCAGTGGGATACATATACCAAACTTAGTTAACAAGTGATAGAAGCAGGGTGGTACAAGAGATGCCATTCATGGGGACCTAATGAGGTTCACCCAGGCCAAGTGTACAGTGCTGCACTTCAGTCAGGGCAGTGTCAGGTATGTGTTCAGACTGGGAGAAGACATTACTGTGTGCAGCCCTGCAGAGATGGGTTCTGGTGGAGGGAAAGCTGACCTGAGCAGCAGTGTGCACCCAGAAAGCTGCCAGCACCTGGGCTGCATCAGCAGAGGGCTGGCAGTGGGCAGGGAGGGGACCGTCCCCCTCTGCTCTGCCCTCGTGAGGCCCCACCTGGAGCACTGCGTCCAGGCCTGGGGCCCCAGCACAAGGAAGATGTGGGGCTGTTGGAGCGGGTCCAGAGGAGGACACGAGGGTGCTCAGTGGGCTGGAGCACCTCTGCTGCGGAGACAGGCTGAGGGAGCTGGGGGTGTTCTGCCTGGGGAAGAGAGGGCTCTGGGGAGACCTCACTGCAGCCTTCCAGTACCTACAGGCAGCTTATAAATGGGAGGGAGAGTGGGTTTTTACAATGGCAGATAGTAACAGGTCAAGGGGAAATAATTTTAAACTAAAATAAGAGAGATTTAGGTTAAATGTGAGGTGGAAATTCTTCACCCAGAGAGCATTGAGGCCCTGACACTGCTACCCAAAATCTGTGGGTTCCCCATCCCTGGAGGTGCCCAAAGCCATGGATGGGGTCCTGGGCAGCCTGAGCTGGGATGGGGGCTGCCATCCCACAGCAGGGGTTGGAACTGGGTGGGCTTTTACTTTTATTTCAGCCCAAACCATTCTATGATTCTCTGGTTCTGTAAGACAGTGAGCACATTGATGGTCAGCAAGTTGATTATCAGCTCTGTTTCTTTTGGGTCTGAGTGGTCCCATGCTTTGTGGTCGTGGAATTGAAACTAGGAATTGTTGACCAGGAAAGTGTAAGCCTTGTGCTAGTCCTTACTGATTCTTCCAGAGGGCGTCTGCTTAAATTTAGGAGATTAAGACAAGTACAGGTTATTGGGAATAGGAGGCCACTGCTGGGTGTGCAGTAAAGGAGTGACCCTGCTGAGGTGTGACAGACAAAGATGCAGGTAAAATGTCTGTCTGCCCACAGCATTCCAGGGAAAGCTTCTGAGAATCAGCATATGAAGAAGCAGGGGATGTGTGTGAGTATGCCCACGCATAACAGCTGATCAGGGTATGTGTCAGCAGGTTTCTGTAATCAGCAGCTTCAGGGATTTGTATTATACCCCATTACTATGGCTTGCAAAATTGGAAGCTCAAGTACTGCTTTGTTTTCTTTTCGTTTGGATTCTCTGGTGGAGCGGGGTGATGGTCAGTGTGATGAAGCAGTATCTTTGGGTGGGAATGAGAGCCTCATGAGAGTTAAACAGCTATCCCCTGCAACGCCTGTTCTGTCAGCTCACAGCCAACTTCCCTGCTCTTTTGTCATAGCCGTGAACTGAGGCTACTTATTGGCTTTTAGTGATACATATATGTATATACATATACCATATATATTTAAACTAGCAGCCCCGCTATTTGATTGCTGCTGTTAGTGTTTTATTAAGTTGTCAGTATTTCCCTGTGGAACTGAAGCATGTGTTAACTGGCAATAGAAGCAAGCAATATGGGAGAACAAAGAGGAGAATAAACTTCACTGACTTTAAAGCAGTGCTAAGTAGTTTGCATTTATTTGTAATAAGAATGATAATCAGCCATGTTATTTCAGTGTGAAATTGAATGTGATGCACTTGTGAATGGCTGCTCCAGGATCCAAGCTGGGTTGGTTTAGTCCTAGCAGTCACCTGCCTGGCACAGCTGTGCTTTACTTCCTCTGTACCCTGTGTAATCTTATTATAAGTGAAATGCCTGTCTTCCCTTTCACCTCTTTTGCTAAATCAGACCTTTTTTCTCGAATGACAAGCAGTCTTGAGAGTCTTTAGAGTCTTTAGCCAAGCAGTCTTTAGAGTCCTGACTTCCCAATCTTCATCACTTTGCTTTGCTTCATTGCTGCCTCCCTCTCAGTCTTGTCTGTCTTCTAATTTCTCAGTAAATTAAAAAGATATATGCTGTGTCCTATGTGTGGGCATTTTCTCCTATTGGAAATGCATACTAGATCCTACAGCGCACCCAAGAAGGCGGTTATGCGTTCTAACAGCTTCAAGCTGAGCTCCACAACCAAGAGGCAGAAGTTGCAGTGCACTCATTGGCTGGTTGGTTACTTGCTTTTTTGGTTCTGTTTTCCTTTTGTCAGGGGTGACAGAAGGTCTCATGCATGAGCAGTTGACTTGTTTACCCAGATCTTCCTTAAAATCCTGCTACTGAAGACAACAAATAAGCAGTGAAGTAAATAAACAAGAAACATTTGGTATTAATATTTAATAAAGTAAAACTGGGAAAAAAGAATACATGAAGTTCAAACTCATGTCTGAAAAATATTGAGGTGCCTTGCCTCTAATGAAAAGATTTTGCTTAACCTGAATTTCTTTGATTCAAGGTTTTGTCTTTTTTCTTTTTCTCCCTAAGAAGTGTCTTGTCTGCAGACCGGCACAAATGGAAGTCTGTAAGGACATGTCTTTGTATGCCCAGAAGAAGGGATCTTGATATTCTCTCATCTGTTTGTGGTATTTTCTTCAGGGACTTCTGATGTTCGTGCTGCTGAGAGACCAGATGCTTCAATGTCTTTTGATCTGCTGTGACTTTCCTAATCCTGTGGCTTCCCGTTCTCTAATATATTTATCTTTTGAAATATCTTTTCAATGGCCCTTACCTCAACTAGAATGTTTGAGGAAAATCAACACTAAGGACCAATCCTTCCTACTAGATCTCTTCCAAAGGAAGACTGTCTTTTAAATATACTTGACTTTCTGTTCAGCATCATTGTAAGTGTTATTTATCAAAAGACATTACAATTCCATTATTCTTTAAATCTGAACAGTCTCTGGAAGAAAAAGCAGTAAAAGTGCAAGCTGTTAAAATGTGATTTGTCATTTCCTTTGGGTAGCACTTGTAGCTTTTGGAACTCTTCATTGCCTTCTTTCTGCTTTGAAAGTTCTTCATATGAATTCTACTAAAAAAAGATCACTGTATTGCTTACTGTGTTCTGTTATCTAGTTGTGTCATTCCAATGAAGTCTTCAGTACTGTTCGGACCAGTCCTGCAGTGACAAAGGCACTTCTGTATGTTCTCCAAGAGGTGTTTCCAACTTGAAGATGTGTAGGGCTTTGTATGGATTTGTGTAGACTTTGAGTCACACGTGTGTGAGACACATTGCTATGAGAGGGGTGTCTGGGTCGGAGGCTGACACAGATGGGAAGATTCTATGGTATTTTGTTTTCATAGGAGTCTGGAGTCCCTTTCATTTTGGGACAGAAGCATCCTTGGAAATTACTCATTGCATGAATGTGTATATGGACAGAAGAGGGAAAAGATGTTATTGTTAGGTAACTGTGAGCTCCTCGTGTTGGGTTGTCTGTATGCATGTTTACAGCATACATACCTTTTTTCCTGCTAAAAAATCTTGTGGTTTACATTATTTTTATACATAACAGGATTGCCTGACCTTTAGAGGAACTGAAATCAGATACATGTGCTCTATCCTTTTCTGTTACAAATGTTGCATGTGAAGGGAGTAGTAGTGTGACCCCGCAGATCCTACTGTGGCTGGAAGTTTCTGATTTGAATGCTTGGGTATGTGCAAAGGGTGTGCAGATGATGCATCTGGAAGAGTACTTGGATGCTGTTGAGTAGCATTCCTTTCTCCCTAGAACTGACAGCAAATAGAAGAAAGTGAGCTTGCTGTTGAGTAAGGTGGTTAATGAAAACTGGGCCAAATAAGGAGCCTTTTTAAATTAAACCTGCTGATTTAACTGCAAGTAACAAACAAGCTTTCATCTTTTTGAATTTACAAACTCTTCTGTTGATTGCTCAGGTTCATTTACAGAACACTGCAAAACCAGTGCACATCCTCTTTTTGTACTTTGGGAAATAAATATTCACCGCATTTTGTTTCTCCCAGGGTCCTCCGATGCAGACACCTTATGTCGCTGAGTCCCTGCCCTCTAACCAGTCATACCATACTTCTGATGAAAGCCAGATGACAGAAATAGATCTTGAAACCGTATTTCAACATGCTAATGAAATGAGTTCATTGCCTAAACCTGTAATAACGAGAGTGGAGCCTGTGGAAGAAGAGTTAACCAGCCTTCAGTCTAATGGAGATCAACCACTGCTAGATGATCCTAGGAATGACCATCAGCCTTCAGATGAAGAAAGACAGCTGGAGCCTCACACCACTATAGTGTCGGACATTGTGCCACTTGTTCTGGTAGGCGAAGCTTGTTCTCTGTCACAGCCTCCAGAATATACTTACACTTTTGCTACCACTGAGGCTGTAGAATGTGCTGCTGCTCAGACAGTGAGAGAGCCTGTGGCCATGCAGGAAACACAAGCAAAACTGAGAGAAGAGCAAGACCAACTCCCACCTCAGTCCTCAGCAGTGTTTGTTCAGGAAGTTCAGCCATTCAGTCCACAGAAGGTAAGAGGTAAAGGAAGATAAAGCAGCCGATATTTTGGGATAACTGTTCAATAGTAATGCTGGGTTCTGTTCTGATAATTGCATTCTTAAGAACTAAAGATTTCTTTAATTAGGATTTTAATGGGTAGTGAAGAATTTGTTTGGTAAAGTGTAATTTTTTGGTAAAAATTCTATTTTTTTGTAAAAGACAACGGAAAAGTATCTGTTGTTAGTGGCATTATGATGTCTAAAACTTGACTATGGTGGCCAACTTAGGCCACTCAGTTACATGGGAAAAATGCATCATGCGATTGTACTGATGGTGATGAAGTGTAAACTCTTTTGAGTGATAACATACTTCCTTTGCTCTGAAATAAAAAAGAGTATTTGAAGGTAAGATTTTTGTTTAAAACTTACATAAGTATTTCCAACAAACAATTGCTAAGTTTCTGTTTTCTGTGGAAGGCATAATTTATTCTTATGTGGATGGTATTTAGCATTTTCATTTGTACTGACAGACGTTCTAGATGTTACTCTGTCAAAGTGACAAATACATGCTGTACTTTGGAAAAATAAACAAAACCAAGAAGGTTACTGAGTGCCTTTGTGGCACAAGACCTACCTTGTGTATAGGTGTGGGGTAGAAGAAATTATATTCAGGGCAGAAGTTGTGGAGTAGGATAAACAGCATGAGAAGGGAAGGCTAAGAACCAAGGACACTCCAGAAGAAAAGGAAAACAGTTTCAAGTAAGCTGTGTGATGGCAGACCCCAATTGGAGGCAGAGCGCATGGCTTGAAACAACTCATGGCCGGGATTGGATAAGCGCCTGCACACACGTTAAGGACTGTTCAGGGAGTATTTTGTTGACGTGTAAAGGCAGGTGGGAAAGTTAAAAGAGAAAACTTGTGAATGTATGTAAGGGATGTTAAAACCTGTAATAAATGATTGGGATCATCCTTATCTGAGTCTGTGCCTCCAACACCGCATACAGGCACTCAGAATGTTGTGCATATGTCAAGATCCCTGCTGTGTTATCGAAGTCTTGATGCCTTCAGGTAAGTAACTGGCTCTGAAATCATCAGCTGGTGGAAACTTGCCGTTGTTGTTCTCAGTGACATAAAGATTAGTAACCTTCCTTTTGGGTACATTTAGAGAAAGATATATATTTTCTGATCAGGTTTCTGCAGAGATTCAGCTAGTTACTCAGCCTCACATAGGGAAGAGCACTATATTGTGCTGTGCTCATTGCTTGTTAATGAGTTTCCATTAATTATTTGAACTGTTGACCACTGTTTAAATATTTTCAGCTTGGGCATCTTTGGAACAGCATTTTTAGAAGTGAACTTTTCCTTTGTGGAAGACTGTGGGAGTTTATGGTCCCATCTCTCTTGTTAAGAATGGAGGAATGAAACAGGTTGCCCAGAGGGGTGGTGGATGCCCCATCCCTGGAGACATTCTAGCTCAGGCTGGATGAGGTGCTGAGCATGTCGAGCTATGAGTGTCCCTATTTGCTGCAGGGAAGTCAGACTAGATGCCTTTAAAGGTCCCCTCCAACTCAATGAATTTATGAGTCTATGAATTCAATGTGTGAGCCGTGGTGTTGTTTGGAGGAGGAGGATGCTGTGGTATTGAGACCCCTTTATGTGTGTCCCATGCGAGAATCCTGGTGCTGAACCCAGTCCATTTCTCTGGAAGTTAACTGGTTAAATAGCTTGGGATTCACTGCAGAATAATCATTCTGCAATGAAGAGAAGTTTGGGCAATATTAGATCTTGTGTTTGACAGCTTTGCTCTTTTAGTTAGGAGTATTCTACTTCTTACTTGTCTCCCCTTGCCAAACTGCAGGCAGGGTTAACCTGTCCCCACAGCTGCCTCTCATCCAGGGCCTGGGATCATGGCAGGTGCAGAACTGACCAGCGTAGATTTCTACATCCATTTTGTACATCCATTAAGCTCCTGCATAATTTGCTGTCTTCCTTATCCATGAATCTGGAAGGCTTCCATGGCTCTCAGTAGCTTGGTGTCACGGAAGTCGAGGCAAGCTTGGTAAAATACTGCCCATTTAAGTAAGGCTCTTTCATTCCTCTGAGTAGCTGCAGAGGAGGAGCAAATTCCTCTGGTGCTAATAAACAAACATCAGAACAGCTCCTCTGGGTCAGATCAAAGCCTGATTGCTGGTGTCAGCCTCAAGGCAAGAGCTGTAATCTGATGCTTGAGGAAGAGCAAGAACAACCCTGCAACTGGAACAGGGCATTGCTCTTTGTATTTCCAGTGGGAGGATTTGGGATAATACTGCATACCCGATGTTCAATTTCTCATCTGTGGGCTGAAATCAGCCCTTGAAACCATGTGAGTTGTAGTGTTGACCAAACAGATCCTTTGCTCACTGTCTCCTGCACATAGAGCTTCATCAGTCATCTCCAGCCACTTTCTCCCTGCACTTGTGATTCTGGGAGTGTGTCGCAGCCTCCTCAGCAGTCTGCTCCCCAGACCCCCTCTGGTAGTGTCCTCTGCATGGCAGCTGCTCTGCAGATCTCAGAGTTCGCTTTCAGCCTCTTCTGTTTCTGTTAAATCCTTTCTGAAATTAAGAGATCATGGCTGCACACCACATTGAAGCTGCAGGAAAATGATGGATTTTTACAATGACACAAAGGCATTTGTTCTCTTTCTTCCACAATATTTCCTATCACTTAATTGGTTTTGGGACAGCTGTCCTGCCTTGAGCTGTCATCTCCATAGAAAGGTGCACACCTGCATTGTTCTGCTTCCTGGCTTAAAAACAAGCAAATTAAAGAGCAGTTCTTTGTATGAAAGGTCTTAGTGCATTCAACAGTCCAGGTTCAGCATTGTCATCTTAGCCTCAGTGAATTCCTGTCTTTGACTTCTACACATTCTGGTCTCAAATGGGCATATTTTAGTGCCCTCTTTCTCATAAGAAATGTTTATTTTCTTCTTCAAGTGGAAATGCAGCACAGTAGCGCTCGTTCAAGGGGAATGTGCCTCCTGTTTTGTTGCCTCCTTGGTAGTACCCCTGGCTGAAGGCTGAACCTTCTGCTCAGTGTGGGGAAGGTGAATCCAGCAAACCCCATTTGTGTGAGACCGAGGCTAATTTTAGTAACACTGCTTCCCATCGCGGCTCCAGCTGGGCACCGGAGTCACGTAACCACTGAGTCACAAGCCGGCTTTTTGTGAACAATTTGGCATTTTTTCAATAACTGAAGTGAAAAGGCAAAACTTTCACATCTGTCAGCTTTGGTAGCTTTTGATTCTCTGCCAAGCAGCATTCAGGACAGAGCTGCAGTGGTGCTGGGCCCGAGTGAGGAGTCTTTCTGCAGATGTGGCAAAGCCATAATCAGAAGCACGTTCGCTTACAAAAACAAAAGAAATGAAGAGAGCTTTGGAAACAGATTTATGTGGGCTAGACTGATGCTGTTAGGAAGGAAATCTTATTGCCAGTTTCACAAAAGAGTATGAAAAGAGTTGGTGGGTAAGATCCTACGTACACAGTAAAGAAGGGAATGCTGCATACTCCTTTTCCTAGAAGGTTTTATTATGTAGAAGTCAAGGGAATTGGAAAGGTTCAAATCATCATGCTTAGAAGTGTTACCACACAATTGCTGATGTTCCAAATTGTGTGTACCTGACCTGTGACCTGCCATCCTTCATCTCAAGAAACTTGCATCCTGGCTGGTGAAGATAATGAACCACAGACCTCCTTCCTTCTCTTTACCTTTACACTTAGGGAGAAGCTGTGGTTCTGGTGTCAGACAAAGAGGAACAGCCATCCAGGTGGTTTTCCTATTAGCTAATTAATTCTACTAATGCAATACACAGAGACAACACATTTCAAAGAGCAAATACTGCCATGAAGTGACGGAACATCCAGCAGGTCCAGGGGCTTGCTGGGGGAACTCTCTCCCTGGATGTTTCAGATGCTGTATTTGCACAGACCTTTTTGAAGATTAATATGCAGCTTTGGCAGAGGATCTATATGTATTTCTATTGATCTGTGCACATGTTGCCTTTTGTATATTCAATCCCAAGCAATGGTAGACTCGAGGGGGAGAGAGCTATTTCTGGAACTACCTATGTCTTATTGCTACATGTGATGACCTTTTGCCCTCTGTAAACACACATACCAGTTTTCAGAAGCTTTTTTTTGCCTTCATAGAAGGAAATAATGCAGGCTCTGAACAATCCCTCATCTTATAATGTTGATTGATAGGATATTTGCAGAAGAGCTCAGTGCTCTAGAACAGGTGATAGTGAGAACATCTTTCTGTCTGAAGGTGAACTCCAGGCGCTTAATTGTGCTTATTTTTGCTTCCTTGTTGGGACAGAATCACAGCTTGGTTGCTTGGCCCTTTTTCCTTTGTTTTAACCTACAGATTTTGCCACACTGCTAGAGAAATACTCAAGTTCATGAAATGTTTGCTTGCAAAATACATGTGGAGCAGCAGCAGAGGGCTCCAAAAAGCAAGCAACAACATAAAACATAATGCAATGTCTTACCAGTTCATGGGGTGGGGTGAGATTCCCAGCCAGAAGGGCACTGCTTATCTCCGGAGTTTTGCATCACACAGCTCTGTCACGTTGTCTGAGGTACACCTGTCAGTAGCAATGCAGCTGTTGGTACCAATGAGTGCACCTGGGTTTCTCCTGCTTCACTTCTCATGCAGGGTATGATGACTGAGGGCAAAGTTGAGACTGTGAGTACATGTACTCTTTATGTTCTGGCTTTCTGACTTTTTGTTTTGCTTAATATGATATTCTGTAAGAGCTTAACTTTGAACCTGTCAGCCTTAAATCTGAGTTAAAAATCCTTATATAATCCATACAGGTACTGTGCAGCACTTGTTAGATGTCCTCTTGGAGTGGAGAAAATTATTTGTTCTGTTGATTACAAGAAAATGTTGAGTCATCTTTGGTTTTCTTTGCTTTGTTTTGTTTCAGGTGGATACTACTGTTAGATGTGAATTCCTAAGGTCAGAGTCAGAAGAGGTAGGATGCCTCACTGCAGGAGCTGGGCCTGAGGAGCAATATGTCGAAAACACGGTTTCATCTGTACAAGCCAATAACGGGGAGGGAGGAAACAGTCCACAAGGGAGGGACTTCCATGGTAAGAAGAGATTCTATATTTTTTTTCAGAGATTAGCAAGATGGCTGCTCTAAAACTAACCATTACAGAAAAGAGAAATCAGAACAGGTTAGCTCTTGTCTGCAGTGCGTTTCTTTGTACCTTCAGTTAAAATACTGCTTCTGTACAACCTTTCAGTGTACTTACTGATACACTTCATGAGATACACAGATTTCTCATGCGGGAAAGAGTATAAATTGTGAGTAAATGAAACCTCCTGTTCTGGGGGTTGTGTCAGAAACATAGATGTCACAATACTGAGATGAACCTCATAGATATGTGTCCTAGAGCACGACAGTGGCATGAGGAAGGATTGAGTAATGAAATGACAACTGAAATAGCAAGGAAGAAAACAAAAAACAAAAAAACAACAAACCTATGAAGTATAGAAGGTGACAAAAAATTGTTTCAGACTGCTGATGCATCTGCTGAAATACATGAAAGAACCAAGCAGCAGAGCATCGTGAGGCCAAACAGTTCACCAAGCCTTATAACCAAAGGAAAACCTCAGTATCTTCACAGCAGAGAGGCGTAAGAGGACACCAAGTATACTTCAGTTCCCTTCTAGAGAAGTTGGTGTGGCATCCAGGTCTTGCAGGAAGCTATTTCCCTCACAGCTGATCATCAAAGAACAGGTTGTAGAGTTTGAAGAGCAGTTCCTCACTTCAAAGGATAGTTTCCAGGTTCCAGTTATGCTAGCTAATAATTCAGCTCACATGCCCATCGGTTTCAAAAGTGTGAGTGAGGATAAAGTCTTTTATCTGGAAGCTATAAAAAAAAAAAAAATGAATTGGATGTCACCTTTAACTTTTGTTTAAAATGCAGAATTGAGGGTTCTTGTCTACTTACTTCCTGATAACATGGACAATCAGTATGCTTCTCAGTTTTTGTATCTACAGCTGAAGTTTATTTAAGTAAAATGTACTTACTTGCAGAAACATTTTGGAAAGCTTTTCCATGGGATTGTTTTACAGAAATGAAACACTGCTATGCTAATTGGATAATTAGCAGTGATTAGTGTAGTTGCTCTCTGGGAAACTTGATAGTCATCCGGGTGTGCATGTCCAGTGTTCAACCTTTTCGGGTTGGTAGGATAGAGAATAGATACAGACACCACACATGAACCAAACGTGATCAGGGTCAAGTTTCCCAAGATAAATAGGGCACATGATACTGGCTTTGAGGATGCAGTGCCCGTCCCCTACATTCCAACTGCAAGCCTGGAGGAAGTATGTTTAAGAATAAGCTGACTTCTGTCAGCTTCTGCATTTATCTGTCTGTACCTCCTTTATTCTATGTGTCTTCAGACACAACCTCTTCCTTAATCTTTCTAAGCTAAAATTGGGCACAGTGACCATTCCCAACTGTTTCCTCATAACATGTCAGTATGGGAGCCATGAGGTCATGGCCTGAACCAGTGACTGAGCACCAGGTGAAGGGGCACAGCCAGCCCTGGGAGCCTGGTGGGTCACCCCTTCCTTCCTCATTTAAGGGCTGACAGCCACAGGGGAACAATTCCTAGTTGGAGATCACCTCCTTTGGAGAGTTTGGTAAGCTCTGGTCCTTGGAAAGGGGTAAGCAATTCCTTCTTTCTTACTGGACTGTGATTGCTACCTTTCTTGGGTGATCCAGAACTGTTTCAAAGTAGTTATAGCTGCTGTCTCCTATCTTTGTCCTTTGAGTGTGAGTCCTGCCATTTTACCTCTTTTCCTTTGGGCACCCATTTGCATGTTTCCTGAGCCCACAGTTTGATACCCATCCTGCTACAGAGCAGACTCTTGTTCTGCCTGTTTCAGTAGGTTTGTGACATTGTTCCCTTGTCTTTGCTGTGTGGTGACACCAAGTTCAAGGTATCACATGTCGAGAGACAGTGTAGTGGAGTATGAATGTCTGTTGAACAGGGTTCAAGATGAAGAGTCTGTCTTGTCCAGTGTCTTGTCTCCAAAAACATCTTTGGCATTTTTGTGCTATTATGTAAAAAAAAAGACCAGTGAACTTTTCTGCTGTCAGATTCTCTATTCACTTCTCAAAGCTGCGTAAGCTTTGAGTTTTCTGTGGAAATGAAGGTAGTTAACACAGGTTAATTACACAGCGGATGAAGTACCTTGTTCTTTTTTTGTTTCAAAACGTTTATTTTAAATGTGTTTCCTTTAAGTATATCCTTTCTCCTCATATGCTGACTGTCTTTGCAATCAGTGGGAGCTCATCTCCTTTGTTAAGAGCAGAACTACTTTTGAGTTCTTCAGAAAGTCAGAAGCTGCAGCAGATACGTCATCCCGAACTGACTGTGTCCTCCATACCCTTCCTACTCTTTCTTGAGAGTGCTGGCATGGCTCTGTAGTATGTGGCATGTTTATTGTTGGTACATTGAGCTGTGAGGGGCAGCTTGCACCTTTCAGAGACCACTTTTTTTCAGTGCCCTAGCTTGCTCTCAGTACATGGATTTAAAGGTGCTGCTGGTGAGTCTCCTTGTATTGACTACTTGCTAGTTCAGCTCATCCGTACAATAGGGTTTTTGGGATAGGTTTGTCAGCTTAGGTATAAATGGAAAAAATTTGTCTTCAGTATCTATACCTGCAACAAGTATAGGTGGACTTCACAAATGATTTATAGAGACTGATGGAAACTGTGTCCCCTCCTATCTTCTCTGTGTTGCACTGTGCAGATCCACTCATCTAGTGACTGTAGTGACTGTGCTTTGTGTTTCCTCTTCCAAGAGAGCACCTAAGAAGGACCAGATTCTGACTATAGAGGTTTTTGTTTGCAGCCTTTTTTTCTGGAAATAGTGGTCTCAGAATGGAGCAGGTAGAGAATGTTATTTCTGAATTTAAGCATTCTGAGCCATTTAGGAAAGAGCCGACATCTTCTATGGCTGTCTATTTTTTAATTTATTTTTTTTTAAGTGAGTTATCCAGTCCTTTTCTTTGCATAGTGTGGCAACTTCCTCCAAGGTTCTGTCACGCAGGAGCACAGACATAATACTGAGATTGCACTGACATTTACCACCCACTCCCTTGCAGCTACAGCTGTAGCACTCTCTCTCATTCACTGTGGATAGATTTATAAGTGTGGTTGCTAAGGACCAGTCATCATTCAGCAAAGGTCTCCCGTGCATGTGTTATTATTTTCTGCACCTTCCAGAGGAAAGTAATCTTAGCATTCATCCAGCATTCCTCGTAAGACAAGGTGAGATCCCCTACAGAGGTGTTGGTGCAGGGACAGGCCTGGCCCAGGGGTGCTCCTGGGCTGGAGCAGGACAAAGCAAAGTTGCTCTCAGGAATCTGAACTGCAGCTTCTTACTCCAGCTCAGCTGTCATTACTTTGGCTTCATTATGAAGGACTCCCATGTTTCCTGTGCTGGCAGTCTGCTGTTTTGGATGGGTGGATCTTAGGTGCTGTTTCTTAAGCTGTTGCCTGCTGCTCCATTGAGCGGCTCCTCAGGCTTTGTTCCCAGCAGTCTGCTTTGGAGGAGGTGAGCATCAGGAAGCAGCTCCTGCCTTTTCCGCAGGTACTTCATAGTGTAGAACAACAAGGGCTGGAATTCCTTTCCTAAGATGTGAGTGCATCTGTTACAAGATTGACATTCACAAGGGCAGTGGTCCTGTTGTGACTTCATCATGTTGCTTCCTTGACCTATAAGGTGCTGAATTTGATCTTTGGTATGGTTGCACATTGGAAATGTTTGGCGTGAGGTGAGATTTGCAGAAGTCTGTTGCTTGGCGTGAGGTGAGATTTGCAGAAGTCTGTTGCTTGGCCTGTCTGTGGCACTGTGAGTTTCCTGTAGACTCTTTGCAGCAGCTATGGCAAACCTTGAAGCAGCTGTGCCTTTTGTGCACAGGAGATGGTACGTATCACAGGCAGAGTGGGCATTTCTGTAGGTACTGCTGAGGCCTTACAGCAGTTACTATTTGGTAGCTGGTACTCAAGGCACTGAATACATACATAGTAAGTTTTGCTAAATGAGAACAATTCCTGTTCCTGTAGACCTCAGATTGTGTGGTTACAGCCTGCCTCTCTGGCCACCTTACCTGCTGAATTACAATCCCTATGTATGATGCTTCGCAAAACTTGCAGACTGATATTTACACATTATTTCCTTTTATTCCTAGATTTCTATCTGCTGGTGGATTTTACTTGCATACAGGAGCCCATTCCACAGGAAGAAACAAGAGAGTGAGAAGTGGGTGACAAGTATGTGAAAATGTGCAGCAGCTGCCAGCTGGGCTCTCTTGTCAGACTCCAGGGGCAGTGCCTTGCACACAACAGGCGCTTTGGATCATTTCAGCTGTTTAAAGAAACCAACACGCACAAAGAAAAACACTATTTTGAACAAGCTTTCCCTTCAGCTCTGTGGGATGTCAGTCACCCCGTGGATTTTTTACACCTATTCCATTCCGTTTTCTACCTGACAAGTTTCAAAGCATCTAGTGGTTAGAATTTTCAATACGAGGTAATTACTTAGCTGCTCATCTTCTCAGACCTGGAAAGTCTGCACTCCCTCTAAACTGGAACAACCTTGAGAACTTTGTGTAAACCTTTCTTACTGGGAAACAAGTCGTTTTTAGCGCTGTGCTCAGAATCTTTCTGTTTAGCATGGTTGGAAGCCGCAGTGCACCCTGCACAGTTGCTGTTCAGTGCTCTCACCATCTTTGCTTAAAGTCACACTGTGACCCTGTAATAGGAATTGTGTATGAAACAAAAGCATAGGGAAGTCACAAGATTCCAGGTCTGAACGGGTCAGGGGATCGGGAGAGCTGCTGGAGGGAAGATGAACTAATTCCTTTTGGTTCTGATGATATCTGTAGTGCTAAGTTGAGTTGTTTTAGTACTTTATCTTAATAGGTCTTAGATATGTTCTTAACTTATTTAATAGTCACTTCTAAGTTTTGAATAGCTATGTACTTGTATTTAAGTTATAATATTGTTTTAAGGATAAAGGGGGTACAGTCTACATTTGTGTTGTCAGGGAAGTGTACATGGAAGAATGCTTAGAACATAAATTTAGCTGGTTCATCCATGCTCATATGATTTAAATTTAATTAGAGCCAGTCTTGAGCAAAACACACACGAGAGGAGCAGAGAGAACTGGCCAAGACCACCCCAGCTATACCCTGCAGGACCTCATGCAGCCTCCGTCCGTGGGCAGGATGTCCCAAATGAATGCTGAGTGGTGGCATTCATCAGCCATCCAAACAAATTCAATCTGAGGATGCTTTTAGTTCGAGGCCGGTGGGAATGCTGCCATACAGATTGTCCTCAGATATGTTCTGTGTGTCGTACATAACACATGTGCAGCACGATACCAGCTTGTGCAAATAGCAAAGGCTGAGGTGGATATGTCCAAGTACTTCTTCCCAAATGGTTTCCATCACTTTGCTCATGGGTCCAAGGTGTGAGGAGGATGGAGTTCAAAGAAATTCAGCCTTATCAGTCTGGAGCTGCTGCCTCTTTAATACAAGTGCAGCACAAAGGGAACTTCACAGCTCACATTTCTCACTCCCATTTGCTGCCAGAAGACATTTCTGGAAATTTTAAGTTAGGGGGATCTTAGTATCTTAGATAATGCTGTATTGTTTTAAAGGCAAATTACAAAATCTTTAGTATTAGAATCTTTTAGTCTGCTAATTTGAAAACAGGGCAGGACCTCCCACCGTGTTTCCCTTCTGAAACACGTTGATGTGAGCTCCCTTCATCCTTCACCAGCATGCCCTGACATAGCAAAAGAGCTCCAGAGCTTGGGAGGCCCACGCTGTGCTGCATGAAGCCTCGTGCAGCCCTGCAGGACCTATGTGTGACATGTCAGCACCTCAGGATGGGTGTAGTGCATCAGTTGTTAACAGTAGGTAGCTTCTGTAACAAGGTGGTGTTCTGTAGCTGTGTTCTGCTCGATGGGAGCACAGTGCTGGTTTGTTCAATGTGAGGATGTTTTTTTATATTCACTGCAATCTGCAATGAATTAAACTTTGAAACTGAACTGTGGATGTTGCATCTGTATTTTCTGTGCGTGTTCAGAGTTACAAAGGACATTTCATCATGGTTGGAAAAAATCCTTCATGTTTCATAGAATCTTAGACTCATTAAGGTTGGAAAAGACCTCTGAGATCCCCGAGTCCAACCCACCCCACCATGCTCATTGACCGCGGCCCTCAGTGCCACATCCCACACCTCCACGGATGGTTCCCCCTCCCACACACACACACACACACCCCGGGCAGCGGTGCCACTGCATCACACTCTTTCTGCGAAGCTTTTCCTACAGTCCCAATTTCCATCACAAATGCTCTGATTTCCTTAGTTCCCACCTCCACCTTTCTCAGAGGACACCCACCACCCCAGCAGACCGGTTCTTATTCGGGGCACAGCTCCCGGTCACCTCGGAGCGGTCTCCTCGAGCACCGCTCCACCGCGGCCGCTCCTCCCGCTCGGAGGTTACGGCTCTGAGCTGCGACGTTATTGACCTCTCAGCGATGTCAGAGCTGAGTAACACCTGAATTCCGCACCTCTGACATCGGCCTGACCCGGAACCCTCCGCGCAGCAGCGGCAGCCGGACGAGGGCTCCCGGACGGCACGGAGCGGGAGGGCCGCGGCCGAAGGGCAGAGCCGGCGGAGGACGCGGGGAGCGGGCGCGGCGCGGGGCCGCCGTCAGCCCGGACCCCGCGGAGCGGCGGGAGGGGGCGCCCGGGAGCGGGGCGAGGCGGGGCGGGGCGGGGCGGGCGCTCGGCTCCGCTCCACCCTCACTTTGTGTCAGCAGGTAGCAGCCCGCAGCCCCGCCGGGCGGCTCCGACGGCCGCGGCCCTCTCCGCCCTCCGCTCCCGCAGGCGCTGCCCCGGAGGAGCTCCCCCTCGGGCTCCGTTCTCCTCCCGACGATGCCCGAGCCGCCCGGCCGGGCTCTCCGCGGGACGGCGGCCGATGCTCCGGGCTCCGCCCCGCCCCGCGCTCCCCGCGCGTAGAGCCGCCGTGCGGGACTCCCTCGGAAGCGCTGCGGCGCCGCTCCGTCCCCAGCGCTGCCCGCACGAGGAGCGCTCCGCCCCGAACCGCTCCGCGCACCTCCGCCCGCCGCCTCGCACCGCCCCGTCGTGCAAAGATCTCCGCTTTAAACGACGCTCCGCGCCCGTAGGAAAGGAAGAGGAGATCGCGGGCACGCGGCACCGGGAGCGCGCCGTCCGCTTCACCCGCCGGGAGTGACTGTGCGGGGCTTTGGGGGATCCCCGTGCGATGCGGCACCGCTGCCCCGTACGGCCCCGCGCTGCCCGGCAGGTTTGCAGCTGATTCTTTATTTCTGAATCCCTCGTGAGCGCGGTCCCTCCCGTCGCGGTGTGAGCCCTCCAGGTGCGGAGGGGCGCGTTGCGGTGACCCCGTGCGGACCATGGGATTTGCTGCCGCGCTTCGCGGGGCCTTCGCTCGGGACGGTGTTGGACGCGCTCCTCCCGGAACTCGCGGCGTGAGAGCGACAGGAGACGCTGCGGCGCCGCGCTCCGTACCTGCCCCGCTCCGCGCTTAAGGGCTCGCGGAGTCCGGGGCCTTTTGGGACGTTTCCCGGCAGCCGTGGCGGGGAGCTCCGTGCCGTGACCGCGCCGGGACCTGCGGCCGGAGCCGGACTGAGCAGGGAGCGCGCGGGGAGAGCCCGAGCTGCTCCGAATGAAGCGTTTCTGCTGCGATGAGGATGGATGGGATCGCCCCGGGTCGGACGGGTTCGGCGCAGTAGCGAACTTTTATTTCCGCCGCGGACTCGAGGAGCGCGTCCCGCACGGCTTTTAGGAAGGAGTCCTATCACCACCGGCGGCGCTCAGCGTGCGGAGCTCCGGCACGTGCTGGGAGGTACCGTGCCGGCGTGGCCCGGAGATGGGAACGACGCGGGAGCCACGGGGACACCGCGGCCCTGCAGAGCCCTCCCCGCTCCCGCTGCTGTGGGGCTGCGCTCTGTGACCCCCCCCGCACCTGAACTGCCCCCCGCTTGCCACCTGCGCGTCCGGTTCCGCTGCTCTCCCCGGATTTACCTGCCGCAGGACAGACTGGAAACTTAGGATTCTTTTCTGGAAACTTGGGATTTTTTTATTTTTTATTTTTGTTATTACACGTATACGTTTTGTTCAAAGTATGCTCCCGAGCTCCCAGCGGCCTCTGAGCACGTGGCACCGAGGAAGAGAAGTGGCAATGGCACGGAGCGGGGCGGCCGTGCAGTGAGCAGCCGGCTCCAAACCCTCGCACCCTCTGTGTGCCCCCCACGCCTCCTGTGCCCCCCGCAACCCCGGAGCCCGAGGCTTGGAGCAGGGCGAGGGCGCAGCGCGTCCCCAGCGGTATGCGTGGCCCGGGCACGTGGCCGCAGCTGGGAGCATGAGCGGTGGCCCCCAGCTGCAGCTGGCGGTCCTCTGGCCTTGGCTGCTGATGGCTTCTCTGCAGGCAGGGCTCGGCCGCACCGGGCTGGCGCTGGCAGCGGCTGTCGAGTCGGAGCGGGCGGCGGTGCAGAAGGCCATCATCAGGGTGATCCCGCTCAAGGTGGAGCCCATCGTGCTGGAGGGGGAGTTCGCCAGCGTGGCCGAGGTCACTCCTGCCGAGGGAAAGCTGCTCCAGGTAGGGGCAGCTCTGCTTCACCTGTGTCCTTCCAAGCTCCCACCCTTCTCCTCACCCTTCTTTGTCTCCATACTTCCCAGCTAACATTTGGCTTTGTGACTGTGCACACACAAGGTGGTTTCTACACGAGCTGTCCACCAGTTTGCACTGCGCCTTCCATAGAGTCATAGAATCATTACAACTGGAAAAGCCCGCTTAAGATCCCCAAGCACAACCCCAGTCCATCCCACCATGCCCATAACCACGTCCCTCAGTGCCACATCTCCATAGCTCTAGAACACCTCCAGGGACGGTGTCCACTACCTCCCTGGGCAGCTGTGCCACTGCAGCACTGCTCTTTCAGAGAAGTTTTTCCTAATACCCATCCTGCCCCCCCGCCCCCCCCCCCCCCCCCCCCTTACAATGTGTGCTGCTGCTCTCCCACCGTGTGCTTTCAGGCCCCAGTGTTTATGTAAGCATGGGTCCTTCGCTCTGTGTGCAAAATGTTAATTTTGGATGCAGCCGATCGATTGCAGAGAGATTATCACCTATCTTAATTGATGTTATAAAGCTGAGTGTGTTGCTCGAGTCACATGTTGGGCACTGAGCATCTGACCAAAACATGGTTATTTGTACTGTGGGAAGTCCATAAATCTTTGCGCACGTATCTGGGTTCTGCTACAGCTAAATACGCCTCCAGGTGCTGCCCGGCAGAACTGCTGACCCCGCTGGCTGTAGTCTGCCAGTACCTGCAAGCTGAATTTCACCCATCCCGGGGTTCTTATGGGGTGTCACCATCATTTGTGTTTTTCAGTCAAATGGATTCTGGTTTCTGTTCTTTGCTAAGGGTACCTTGCAGTGCATGCAGATTCTGTGAGCTCAGCACTTGGTGTCTGAGCCCTGGACTCTTGGCTGTTTGCTCATCAGCCGTGTGCTGTACTCCAAACCAAAACCGACTGAGCAGCCTGCGTTAACACTGAACGGTTTCCAAGCTTGGCTTTTGTGCTGTAATCAGTCTTAATGTAGCTGGTGAGCTGTGGGTTTAAATTAGAATCATCAGTTTTCAGCAGCCTTGCGGGAGAAGGAATGCCACTGAGGCAGCTTTAATGCAGTCACATGTCTGACAGAGAAAACGGATCATTAGTGACGTTTGTAGATCTACTCACAGAGCCTTTTGAACTGATCGGTTCGTGTTATAAAATTATATTACCGGGGTAAAAACTATCTTGGACAAATGCTTTCAAGGTCCCGCCGTGTTGTGAGGCAATGTCCAGGAAAGTCAATATTTATTCCTTACAAAAACTACAGTGGTGTTGCAACTGAGCGCAAAGTGTAGAGCGTGGACCTTTTCGGGACAAGGAGGCGATAACCTCTCCCGTGTGACACTGGGCTGTTTGTAGCCAAACACAGTGATGCAAAACGTGTTTTTGTGTCACGTGCAGCTGCAGGAGCCCACCCTGAGCACCAACCACACAGGTGGTGTTGGTTCTCAGCCGTGCGTAGCGCAGCATTTGGTGGATGAGCTTCATTCTTCAAAGCCGTCCTCTGAAGGGAGGAGACTGCAGAATGCCATTCTCATCTGTTTGCTTTGCGTAGACAGACACTGACCTGTGTTGGGTTGGGGTCCTGATCTGCTGGGGAGACAAAGCCTGAGGCCCAAAGGGAAATGGTTGAAAATAAGAAATTAATAGGAGGAACTGTTTTCGGTTCACATTTAGACAGTTGGGTGTTAAATACACCTGAGTTATGCTTTCTTGGAGACTTGTTTTGTGTGTGGTTGCCAGCATCCCACTTTTACAAAAATGTGACAGGGAATGTGCTTCACTGTGATGTCACTGGAAATCTCATTGGAAGTTTAACGTCCTCACACGTACCATCATTCCTTCTGTATGTGCAATTTAGGTATTTTTGCAGATGATGAGCTAAGAAGTCTTAGGTTGTGGGTTTTTTTTTTGCATTTGATTGGTCATCTTGGTTATGCTGATGTGCTCGGTCCTCACACATCGCACAGCACACAGACTGCAGGGGTCACAATGATGGAACCACAGTGCGCTTGGGTTGGAAGGAACTTTACAGCCCCCCAGCCTCACCCCTGCATGGGTTGGGTGCCCCCCAGCTCAGGCTGCCCAGGGCCCATCCATGGCCTGGAGCACCTCCAGTGATGGGGCACCCTCAGCTCTGTGCATCTGGGATCATCTATGGAGACTTCCCATGATCACAGCATTCCATTCACAGGAGCCACCTTTAGAACTGTTGTCCTTCTCCGCAGAGTGACCCCAGTGTGCAGCCTGCCTGCCCCAGCCCTCTGGGCCCCATTCCGCAGCCTGGCTCCGAGTTGCAGAGCAGTAGTGAAGTCGGAGTGTTGTGCTGGAGCCAGGCTCAGGGATGATGCAAAGGGAGAGGAATTTCTTAAGCAGGCAGAGCCACTTCAGGCTTTATAGGTCAAAAAACCAACACCTTAGCTTTCTTTCAGAAATCATCTTCCAGCTTGCTCCGAGCATGAGCTTGCTCGGATATTGCATGCTCTGAGCATTAACTATTGCCTAACAGAGGAGAAGTGGCACCGTGTGCACGCTGGCAGTTTCCAGGTGGCCAGAGGTGTAGTCACGCTGCAGTAACCTGTGCCCAGGGAAGTCCCCATGTTCAAAATGAAAGCACCAAAGCTCTCAGACCGGTGGGCTGTAAGGAATGTGTTTAGGTCTTTGATAACGGGGATCCTGCAGCAGCAAGGGCAAAGCATGCCCTCCCAGGTGCAGCTGTTTCCAGATCAGATCCCTTCTAGTGATTGCTGAGGCAGATTCCACAACCTCTTTTTTTGATAATTTTGCTTTTCTGGTAGCTTACTTTTGATGAATACACCTTCTTCACCATGCCGCTGACGCCATTTGGTAGAAGAGAGTTCACGCTGTTAGTTGGAAGGTGGCTAGGGAAGTAAGGAAAGGCTTGGGACATGAGACAGGGAGATCTGGGGTTTGTCCAAATGGAGTTATTGAAGAGCTCCCACGCCAGTCTAGAACTGTGGGAGAAAAAAGCTTTATATTTGAGAAGAAGCACATTGCATACCTCAAAGCTTTGTATCTATGCAAGCATACATCATTAAAACTGAGCACTAGTACTTTTTTTGTTAATTATTGTTTGATTGTTTATAACCTCAATTTTACAAACGAGGATGGTGCTGCTAGTGGGCACAGTGGGGCTGGGATCTCGATCCCAGCATGGGTTAGAAGGGACCTCACGGATCATCACGTTCCAAGCCCCTGCCCCGGGCAGGGCTGCCAGCTGCTGCGGTGCTGGAGCTCTTTCTAGTTCTTGCTGCTAATGTTTTGGAAATAATGTTAAAATTTTGAAAAAGGCCCCAAACAATAACACTGGAAAAGAGATAAAGTGCTCTACTCACCCTAGAGAAGGCAACCCAGTGATCAGTCACTTCGCATGCCTGCATGCAGAAAAAAAATCGGGCAGCACTAGTCTTGCTTTATCACAAGTCTTCCAATACTTTGTTTCCTTTCCGGACAGGCTTAGCAGTTGCATAATTCGGTGATTGCATGAGAAAGCCAACTTTCCTTTACCCACATTGTTTTAGCTTATGACTGCAGAAAAAAGCCTGACAGCACATAACAGGTTCCCCAAAGGCTCAGGGCATGGATTATCTTTTTTTTTTTTTTTACTCCCTCGAAAGAAGCAAATCATTAAAAACCAATGATTTAGTCTTTAGTTGGGGTAGGACAAGTGAGAGTTAGGAGATCTTAGATTGTCCTTTTCTTAAGGTGTTGTACACAGTTGAAATACTGAATGTCATCCATCGTTACAGTACAGAAAGAAGCATGCTGCATTTTTAACAGCAGTGATAATTAACCATTTAAATGACCTTAAAGTTACAAATTGTTAATGTGAATCCAACATAACCATCCCAGAAGTGGAGAGTGTTTCCTGTGCAGCAATGCACAGTGCTGTTGGAGAATTACAGTCGCCTCCTTAGCTGCTTGTAGAGGGTTACACTCCCAGCCCATAAGAAGGTAAATATATTAGTAGTCTTTATATACTACCAGCTCCTGGATCAACAAAAGGATGTTAAGTGCATAATGTTGACAGAGATCAAAGAAGTGGGAAAGTCTAACCAAATGATAATGGGGACTTAAATTACCTGTGAATAAGCTGGTCAGATAGCACAAAAAGAGTAAGTTCAAAGAGGCAATTTCTGCCTCTTGGAACAGCCAGTACTAGAGTACACAGAAGGATATTCTTGACTTAGTGTTAAGTAATGTGCAAGAGCTAACTCAAAGCTATAATAATTGAGCCACTTTATTGACTGCGGTATGAAAAAATTCATTGTCAGAGTACCAAAAAGTAGAACTATGCCACCAGCTCTCGGAACTGGAACTGCAGTAAAGTGAAACAGGACGGCTCTTACAGCTTAAGAGAAATGCCTTTGGGTGGGACATAGATACTACTCGAGAAAGTAGAAGTCGTCTTATGAGAGGTTCTGAACCTTCAATTAAAAAGGCAGCTGTCACCCAATGGGAGTGCATTGGACAGTTGGATTGGATGATCTTGGAGTTTTCCAACCTTGGTGATTCTGTGATTCTGTGGTAGTGGTCAAGAAACTATTTGGGTCAAACAGATCATTTGAAATGTGGGGATACAGTATCAGTATAGGACTGGCATCGTATACCCTACAGTGCAGATTGGTATAGTGTAAGTCATTGGCATTAATATAGTTGAAGTACACCTGACAGGTGAGCCGTTACAATCCACGTGCAGATCTGAGCATAGCTCTAAAAAACGTGAGCATAGGGGCAGCATCTGGCCTTCCACGCTCCCTGGAGATCACAGGCAGTGTGGGCAGGGGTGGTAGGGACAGCCCGCTGGGGACTCCTGGCCACACACTGTGTCCTGGAAGGGCTCCCAGCAGCAAGTGGACATTTCCCAAAGATAAGCTGGCAGCAGGGCTGAGGCTACAAGGGAGAATTTCTTTCTGTTCTGAGCCCCCATGTAACCTACTTTGGGTAGGCATCACGTGCAGGTGATGAATGGCCATTCCAATTACATGTGAATTCATTATTTTTAAATGGAAGCTTTCAGAATGATCCAAATAATATGAACCTTGTAAGCTTGGCATCATCAAAGAGAGCTCTGTTTTCTTAGGATTTATTTTAAACAAAAATTGGGACATACATTTTTATGCATCGAATCACTATTCCTCCGAATTCTTTCCTCTGAAGTCTTTCATCCAAAACCAAGAAATGTTGAAGTAAGAAATGAGTACAGTGGAAAATTTGTGGTGGAGTTTGATCTTCATATCCAACTGTCTTCAGTACCATAAAATCCATGTAGCAGGAATCAAATACACACAGTGTGGGTTCATAACCTGAGCACTAGCTCATGGGGATACGTAGCACTCTCTAGCAGCTTGGGCTCTGTTACTTTGCACCCTTCTCTGTGTCACATACTTCATCAGTCATCTTTTTGCCAGATTAAGCAACCCCACAGATAATGTGGAATAGGACTTATTCGTTTATTTATTTATTTATTTATTTATTTCATGTGGTGAACTCCAATGCAGTGAACAGTAGCACCCAGAGCTAATGCCCACAGCTATTGCTTTCAAAATAGCTGTGACTGTTTGTGATGAAAGGAGATGAGTCCTACGCCAACTTTCCCCTTCTAATGCTTTATTTGGAGACAGTAATAAGTAAATGCTTAGCACTGATAGAAGTGATCCTCTTTGTGTATCCAGTTTGAGTAATATCACAGCAGAGTGCTTTACCTGATTCTGGTACCCAAGTGTTAAATGTGAGGTTAAGATGGAAGAAGCTCTAGGAGGAGCCATAGAAGTGATCCTGACTGCAGAATGTGCTGCTTCAGGAACTCAACTATTTTCATCTTTTCCAAATTGCAAAATGATGATTGCTGTACATGCGTTATCTGTTTCTATACAGGGTTGCCAATAAGGGAAGGGGGAAAGCAGCTTAGCAATGACAGAGGCAGATCTGGTAGCTGAGAACTAAAGATAGAAAACTGATGTTACACAGACAGTTATCTCAGAATTCTTAGATAAAGCCGATAGATTTCTCACTGTAAATACATGGACTGCTCCGAAAGTAATTCCTCCTGTTTTATTGTCTTGTCCCCTGACATTGAGGCAGTTGTTGGTGGGATGGCAGTAGAGGGTGAAACTTCCCACCGATATTCCATTACATTTTGTTGCCATGAGACAGATGGCAGCAGAGGGGCAGTCTGACATGGAAGCAAAGATGTGCAAATTAATTCCTCCATGCAAAAGGAGTGGTACCCATTGACATTCACTGACGCTTCCTGAGTTGATGGAGAACAACCAGCAATGTGAGCACAGTGAGGGGTGGGTGGTGTGGCAGTGCCATGAAGGGCAAGCTGCGTTCTGGATGACCGTGCTCATCTGTCCCACCACAGAATGAAGAGCATCTCCATCAGCTCATCTGTGCACACTGATGGATTATGATTGGGGAATTGTGTACAGAGCTGAATATTGGCTTCAGTCTGTCAGAAACAGTGGCGGCAGTGTTGGAGTATCTCAGTGTTTGGGACAGCTAGGTCTCACCAATGCTCACACAGGAACAGGGAGGACATCATACCGAGGTTTGTCAGTATCTATTGAACCTGTAGGAGTCTGAAGGTAACAGTTTGCTGGATCACATTGTTACCAATGATGAGACATTGTCACCACTACTAACCAGAGTCAAAACAGCCCTCCATGGACTGCTGAGGTGGATTCCCTGACACTGAAAAGTTCAAGATGCAGCCCTCAATGAGTAAAGTGATGTGCTTTGTCTTCTGGGATAGGAAAGGGGGGATCCTTTTGGATTTCCTGGAACCCAGACAAACCATCAACTCTGACTGCTGCACTGCAACACTGACTATGCTGAAGGCTTGAAATTCAAGAGTCAGGCCAGAGAAGGCAACACGTATAGTTGCAGTCACTGTATAGTCCAGTTTTGGCACCTTCTGGCTTCCATTTGTTCAGGTCAATGAAAGAAGGACTGTGTGGGCAATTTTCCTAGCAATGATGCTGCCATAGCAGCTGTGCAACTGGGGGTCACCTCCACTGGGTCAGGTTTTGATGAACGTGGCATCACTGGTGAAAATGCGCAGCTAGTGCTGGTGACTGTGTTAAAAAACACAGTTTTGTAGCTGAGAATTTGCTCTCTCAAATAGTGTCATTGTGCTCTTTGTATCTGTTGTAGTTTCCATGGAAGTAAATAGGAGGCATTACTTTCTGAGAAACCTAAAGGTTGCAGTAAGTTTACAGGGAAATTTTGGTTTTCCCTATATTCTGGATCCAAAGGCAGGAGGATTGACTATACAGTAGGCACAAGTGGCCTGGATGTTCATGGTGATCTGTTCCATCTTGGAGCGCTGTGATTTTTTTTATAGTACCTGTTTATGTTTCCTGTATTTCACAGCTGCAGAGAACAAAAAGTGTTGTGCAGCCTTTCATTCGCCTATAATGCTTTCTGTCTGCACCAAGGATCTGTAATCACATCTCATGCTTCAGAGCTCCTGGCTTGATGCCTGCATGGGCCAGCAGAGAACTTTTCTCCCTCCTTCCATTGCAGAGTTGGCCAAGAGCAGTTCTGGGACACTTCCACCTTTTTGGGTGCATCAGGGATTGACCTCACCTAAAAACAAGATACAGTGACATACTGTCAATATTTAAGGTAGCAGGGAGAATATGGTTTTACAAATGCTTAGGCTGTGTGCAGTACTCCCAGGCACAAGATGGAGCAGACAGCCACATTTGAGGTGGGAGTCCCTTTCTCCACACCACCACCCAGCTCAAATTATCAGCAACTTTGGGTGTGTACCATCTACTCTTGCATTTTGAGGTGTGAATCATCCTAGCAGATCATCATGTGCCCTCTCACTGTAGCCCTAAAGGGGCTAGTTATGGGCATCAGTGGCACTGTGATTTCTCTTTTGTTCAGAAATTTGGTCTTCAAATGGGTTAATCTAATGTGCATCACAGCGCTCAATGTCAGGACATCTGCAGAAATGTCATGTACATACATTCTGTCTAGGTCTATTTATTTGTCTGTAAACTCTATGAAACAAATATAAACTTTTTCTGTAAAGCTCATTTATAATCTCTGTTAATTTACAATACAAGTAAAACAGTTGAGGGATTAAACTCATTGTGGTTTGCCCAAAAGGTATGTGAGTTCTAGTTCAAAATTACATGAAAAAAATAGAAGTTAAACTGCCTTCTTCCAGAGCACTTCAGCATCTGTGGTTCCATGGGGCTGTTCTTCAGCTGAGCGTATTTGCTTAGGTTTGCTTGTGCATCACTAAAGAAACCAGGTGAGAAAGATTGGATTTGGATATGAGAAATGAGCTGTCTAGTGCTCTTGCAGGCATGAAGCAAATCTCCTTGCACATTTCTTGAAAATTCATAGTAGAGCAGAGCAGCTCCAGTGAAGACACGGGCTGAAGGAAGGTTTCTGAAGAGATGAAAAAGTTTCCTCTCTTCCACTTGCCGTGTTGTACCTTGATTATTCTTTATTCTGTGCTATGGGTGCACATATGTCCCTAAATATCAACAGCAGAGATGCCTGTCCAAATATTGCCCTATCCCCACAGATAGGTATCTCTGTCCTCCCTATTGCTTTCTGTTTCATGTGTTCTCATTCATACAAGCCCGTAAGCTTAAAGCTATCCCAGTTCATCTACTTCCACTCACCTATTTTTTTCTATTCATCCTCTTTCTGGATTTTTTTTTTTAATCTTTGCTGCCTATGTTTTCATCTTACTTTTTGCTCAGAATGTCTTTGTTATTTGTCTGTATGTGGTCTTTCTTATTATTACCAGTACCTAGAATTGCAAACATATTTGGTTCCTGCAAGGATGCTGAGAGGAGCCAATATGTCTTCCCCAGTGTATTTTAATTCAGAAAGGGGAGCTTCATAAAATTGAGTGAGCTTGTTAAAAAGAATCTAAGAAGGCATCTAAGGGCTATATCCTGGCAGCTGACTTGAAGATATTTAGGGCACTGCAGGAAGAAAGAGTTAAGATCAAATGTACCTCTCAAGGAATACCTGAAAAATGATAAAACAAAATCTGCCATACCTAAACATAAGGATAAGAAAGGATATGAAAGCATCCTGAAAAGGCAAAAAAAAAAAAAAAAAAAAAAGATAGAATGACTAGAAGAAAAAGGGTCATTCTAACTTCTAAGGAGCTAAAAATATGTAAAACATAATGAAAAGAGTTAGGAGAACAGAAACTATTTGCAAATGATAGAATGACTAATAATAGATTCTCTTCAGTCACATCAGAAGCGGAAAGCGTGCCAGACCATCTGTAGGACCTATACAGAACTGGAGTATAAAAGATGCGCTCAGGACAGCTAACCTGACAGCAGGACAGTGAATGTGATTCTTTTTGTGCTTTCATCTGTCTCAAGCCAAAATGTCTGTAGATGAGATGATGATGTAGATAGACAAAATTAGCATTATCAGTCACTGGGATCAGGAGATATTCACCCAAGAGTTGTGGAGAATGAAACAGTTGAACTATTAACTGTGTTAATAAACTCATACTGAAAGGAAGGCAGTTGATGTGAGACCAGTTTTTGTACAAGCTCCAAGTCATCCTGACCAGAGTGCTGAAAAATCCATATGGAGTAAGTTGTCAGGACTGTAATGCAGAGGATAATAAGGGAACAGTAGGTCCATCTGGGTTCCCAAAATGCCCTCAACAAAGGCTTTTAAGGAAGCTAAGATGTGGAATAAGAAGAATACTGATTAAATGATTATGAGAAGATGGGAAGCAGATGGGAAAAGTTGAGTGCTTGGTAATGTTTTAGAGCTTTCTAATCCATTAACTTGTTTGAAGTAATGAAGGTATGGGTCAGCCAGGAAGTGTTGCAAAAGACCCTTGTGAGACTGTAAGAAGATGCATGCAGGAAAGCAATCATCACTCTGCATTAAGGAGTTGGGTTCAAAGTGGTCCGTTACCACTTGTAAATGATATCTCATTAGTTTAATAAAATGTGTCTCATTAATTTAATAGATTGTTCCATGCAAACATCAGCATAGTGCTTGGTGATTGTCAAGAAGATAAGGTGGGAAATGAAATGAGGAGAGAATAGAAGAGAGGACATCTTTACTCTCCTGTATGAATCCATGGTACAGCCACACGTGGAATACTGTGTGAAGTTCTGCTCCTCCCAGCACTAAATGTTGTAGCAGCGTTGGATGTACAAGGAACAACTAACCAGATTGATACTCTTTTGTCTGGAAAAGGCAGCCCAAGGGTGATATGAAGAAGATCTACAGTTGTGAATAGGGGTTGACTGTTAGTCTCTTTCAGTAGGAAAACAGCAGGGCGTCATGTGAAGTTACAAGGATGGGTTCAAAAGGAACAAAATGAAATGCAGCTTCATACACCTGTGCAATTCTTTGCTGCAGGAACTGTTGCTGGATGCTAAAAGTTTACAGAAGTTCAAAACCATCTGGCATTAATAGATGGGAGAAGGTTCCATTGATGGCTATTAAATATTAAATAGCAACTATCAGTTTTGCCTCAGGAAAGCCTACAAAATGCTTGTCCTTTTCTTACGCTCTTCATAAGGAATCCATTGTTGGCAACTATCAAAGCAAGGATCATGGGCTCAATGGACCTTTGATCTGAAGCCACACACACAGATCATTTTCTATATGGATGCCACATATGCCCAACACCTAACCCCCACCATCAGCCTTCCAGACAACCTCTGCTCTGTTTGGGCAAGTGTCTGAGGAAAACTGCATTACATACCTCCTTCACCATCTCCTATAGACTGTGAGCTCAACTATTTGTTCACTCAGAAGGCACCATACAGTTCCTTAGGATCCATTACGGCAGATCCCCTCAATGCATGGCTTTCAACTGATGCTCCTAATCTGCATATGATGCCCTTGATACTTTGGGCATCATATCATCCTGGGTATATAACTGAGTCTGTAACCAAAAGGGCTCACTTCTTCCTCCTGGTTCTGCCTTTGAAGTCCACCCTCCACTATTGATATCCTCACTTTTGGGGACAGATTATTTAGTCAGCTGTTACCAATGCCCCAGCACCCAATCAGTGCTAGGGATCAAGAATCAGATTTATACTGTTTAATTTTGGAGCTTTCTGCCTTTTTCAGGAACCTCTGTCTCAAGGTACTGCTGTGACAGGTAATTTTCTTGAGGTAGCTCCTTGAGTTGGGAGTGAATAACTTTAACCCAAGAACATCGGGTATTTGGTCACCATGGAGACCATTTGGTGTATTGAAGTAAAAAGCAATTTTGAACCTTTGCCAGTCATACAACTTACTTTCATTTCAAGGTCTTCACGGTCAGTTAATGTCAAGATATTCTGAAGTCTCGTCATTTCTGTTGGAAGCCATTGAGCTAGAGTCTGGTGTGTCTGGTGGCAACCCAGCAGTCAGAAATTCTGAATATAACAGAAGCAGTAAATCATTTCAACCAGCAAACAGATGGGAAATGTGGTATAATGTCTGCAGGGACAGTTTACAGAAGCTAGAGGCTTTGCGAGATTGACTTTTTTTTCTTGAGGAATTAATTGATCTCTGTCTAAACCCTGAAAGCCTACTGGAAAACAAGATAAGTTGGTCCTGCACACTTTAGGCTGCCTTGCACAGTCTGAGATAATTCTAAAGCCAGAGTTATCAGTTGTGATACCCAGAAGCTTGCCCATTCTCCTAGATCAGCTCACAATGAAATCAAGCCATTTGCTCCACTCCATCCTCTGAACTCCCAACTTATGTTTTTGACGCTTGATAACTTAGTGTCAGAAGAAGAGCCTTAAGGCCTGTGTATCAGTGGTTCTGGATTGTTCACTCAGACTAACGAGCAGCAATGTATGAATTACAACAGTGCAGATAACCTGAGTAACCATTTCTGTCTGAGGGCTTTTCCATTTCCCCTAAAATTCTGTGTGGAGTTGTCATAAAAGAGTGTTGACCTCTGTCCCAGCTTGGAGCCTTACACAAGGTCTTACAATCTAGACACTGCAATAACATGAGCCTGTGGCATCTTACTGATCTCTAACCATGTTCTTAAATATGATTTTCTGCCAGAGGATGAGAAAGGCCCTCCTAAATGTCTGTCATCCACTGACTTTTGGCCTTCCTCCCAAAATAATTTTTTTTCTTTTTGTTCATGAGGTCCTATCTACATTTCACTGGAGCCAGAAAATAACTCTTCATTCCCCACAGCAAAACCCAGACCCTCAGGGACAGCGGCATGTTTCTTCAGACGTTTGATGTCAAGCAGACCATCTCTTTTCTATCTGTGCAGAACCAAACTCATCAGGTGGCCTTAGTTCATCTGTGTCATGAACTAGGAGATACAGAGGTGCAGTGGTACTGGTAATTGCATAACATCATATCTGGAGATGTTAGGATACCATCAAAGTGTTTGTGCCTCCAGCTGTCAGTAAGTTCCATCAAGGGTCAAGTTATACAAAAGCCTCTGTAGAGTAAAAGAATGGCTCCATTCTTGACACCTGCAGAGCAGTTTTGGAGTTCCATGAAGCTCTGTACCATTGCAGATGCTTCCAGGATTTATGCCAAATAGCGAAGCAGATTGTGGTTTGCAGACTGCTCTAAAATACTTGAGAAGCCCAGCCCCCTGATCCGTGTGCAGGGAGAGACAGATGGGGAATTATTGCTTGGAGTTACCTTCTGAATATGCACATGGACTGTCAATTGAAGAAGAAAAGAAGATAACTTGATTGTCTTAGGTTTTTTTTGAGATCTGTAGTGTAAATCCACACTGACTGCTTTCTCTGTTTTCACTGAAGTCTTGTGGTTGGGACAAGTTGCAGGCTGTACATCCTTGCTTACTGAATGCGTGCATATTAACAATGTGAACCTCAAAGAAGACTGCTTAATTGTGGTAAGCCTTTTTTTTTTTTTTTTTTTTCCTATGCTGGTAATCTGACCCTTATGCCATTAATTATAAGGGGGAAAAAAGTGAAATTAAACCAGTTATATATGGATGAATATTCTGGAGAGGAGGAGGTGGAGGGTAGAACTTATCATACTGTACAGCTTCCTGAAAGGAGGTTGTAACAAGGTGGGGTTGGCTTCTGCTTCCGTATAACATTTAACAGATTATATGAGAGGTAATGGCCTCAAGTTGCTCTGGAGCAGGTTCAGGAAAGATGTTAGGAAGAATTTCTTCTCCAAAAGAGGGGTGAGGCACTGGCACAGCTGCCCAGGGAGGTGGTGGGGTCACTGCCCATGGAAGTGTTCCAAAACCATGAGGATGTGTCACTGAGAGATGTGGGCAGTGGGCAGGGCTGGGGGTGGACTGGGATTGGACTTGGGGATCTTGGAGGTCTTTTCTAATCATAATGATTCTGTGATTCAGTGATTCTGGTTTGATTAAATATAAAGGAAAACACTGAGAAGTCTGATATTTCCATGAAGGCAAGCTTCCTTATGTTTATTTTATATTGTTGACTTCATTAATTGCTTTGAGAGATTTTTAATAGCTTTTAAACTCTGTTTAGGCGTTTGTGTGAACGTGGATTTAAGTAGGTGGGCTGAATAACTGTAGATGTTTTGTGAATGAAGCAAGAACATTCCTATGCTTCTCTAAAGTTTGTGTAGGGCTTAAAAAGTCCTGAAGTACCTAAGTGAAAGCTGTTAAATGACATTCAAGAGCTTTTGGTATTTTTATTTTTGTCCATTTTTTTGTGTTAGCACAGATTTGAAAGGAAGTCAGGAAGTTTTTGTCTGTGTCATGGTGGAAAGATCCCATTTTGTCTGCAGAAGTCAGCAGCGCTCGTATTATCCCGTGGCCATACAAACCAGTTATTCTTTTTGGAGTATGTTAATATAAAAACATAAAAATGGCTGTAGTACATACTGCACAGGTCTTCCTACGGAACCATTTTCATGCAGCATTCATGTTTTATTATCAGAGTTCCTCAGAAGTTTACACTTCTCAGTATCATTCTGGTTTCTCATTTGTATGTGGGGCAGCAAAATTAGTGAATGCCCGAATCATTGCCATTTAGAAGTATGTCTGATGTGATTAAATATCAAGCATCCGAGCCATGAGTCTGCAGGTACTGGAAGGTTTTTCACAGCTGTGCCACTATGTGTCCCCTTTTTGTCCTTCTCTCTAAGGCATGTAGTATTAGCCCTTGTCACAGGTAGACAGACCTCCAATTTGATCCATTCTGGCCACTTCTGGGAACTTTAATCTCCTCTAGCTTGTAGGCAAAGGATCTAAATTGACCTCTTGACCATGATACCATACTGACAATGTATGTTCATTTGTTCATTCGTCATGATATTGACCTTTCATTGACCTTTGTTTCCTTTCAGATTCAGTGCTTTCAGGGAAACTATTCCATCATCCCTAGAGTGCCTTCTGAGCTCTTCATCTGGTATTACATTGGTGTCAGTGACTTTGTATTTGGCCATCCTTCAGTGCCCATTGTTCCCATGCTCACAAGACATCAGAGCTAGCATCAGGCCTGCCTTTTGATGTTATTGATGGTGGTGCAGGATTTTGTGTTATATCTAAAGCAAGCTGTTTTCTTTGAAGTTGATGAAGTGGAATGGAGCTCAGCCATTCTGGGTTATTCTTCACGTTGTGCCTCACCTGTAGGTCCCTAGCATGTAGAGGTCTATCTGTATAAATGCATTTGAAGGCTTGCTATTTTGCCTTCCTGAACATTAAGAAAGTACACCTGCTTCCTTCAAGCTTCCTATTCTCTCTGCAGTTGGAAAAACACTGCTGTGAAAACCTAACTGAAACATCATGTTTATGATTTATTCACGTATTTATTTATTTTTGTAGAAGTGAGTCCTCTTGCTATGCTTAGTCGACAAAGCCCAGCTGAATGATGTGTACATCTGGCTTTTGATGAAGTTTTTAAACTTCCTGGTTTTTAAAACACAAATTTCATCCATGAGGAAAAAAAAAAATAGCTTGTTTGAATTAGACAAGTCCATAGAAAACATTTGTAAGTAATGGCAGAGGGATTTTAGTGAGTCAAAGCAGTTACTTTCATCTTTAGATGTTGTTATTCAGTTGTGTTTTACCAGAGCTCAGAGCAACGTTGGGAATTCAACGGACTTCTAGATATATTTACAGGGAAAATATATCTGTTGTTTCAACTCAGCCTGCACCTGTAAGCTGATCCTTTGGTTTCTCTTTGTTTTGTTTTGCTTTGTTTTCCACCATGTTTTAACAAGATAAGCATCTCTGTGCAGTTCCCCTTCATTTTAGTAATTACCTTCTCTAGTGACTATTTCCCATGCACTTTTGTTCCTTTATTGTAAGATCTAGGTGTACAGTCCACGTACACGTATGTGTAGAGCCCTTAATTAACCGTATTGTAATACAACGCAATTCATTAAAAGCTCCAGTTCATCAAATGGAAAAAAGTGCCAGATTCACTGACCTCCTCGAAGACACAGCCAGACAGGTGGAGATTTGACATCATCAGACACAGAGGTGTGAGATGAGATTGTTACAGGCTTTTTTAGCCCTCCCAGAATTCAGTCCAGATATTATGTCTCAATTTTGGTTGTGCAGAGCAGCACAGAAAAAGATAAATTTGATAATTTGTGATTCAGGGCATGAAGGAATTTATGGCTTAAAACACATTGGATCACCATGTGAAACAAACTAGGAAGCAATTTTGTTCCTTGAAGCCATATTTAATGTGCTTTCTTAGAATGTACTTGTCAGATATTCAGTTATATTCTACATCCTCATAGCTCATTGTAGTGATCTTGTCTGATAAGAAAATACCTAGATAACGGTAATGCAATCTCATAATGAAATGAGGAGATGAGTACCTTGTAGTAAAGTAAAAATGAAATGTACTTTTGCCCGTTGACTGGAAGTTCAGGATCAAATGAGAAACCAGGGCTGTAAATTTGGATAACTGAACAAAAGTCAAGTTGATAATGCTTCTTCTCTTTCTTCTTATTGCCTGGTAATACCAGTTCAGTCTTTACTTGGTCAGTGCTCAGTCATTGTTGATATAGGCTAATGCTCTCTGGAGCCAACCAGGAATAGTTTATGGCATTCTTCGTTCTTCAAAGGTGCACCATGTCTGTTCAAGCATGCTGGAAAGGGAGGTTAACAGGAGTGAGCTAAACCGTACGACATATGCAGAGGAATGGCTACTGTGCCACTTTTAGGGGCAGCCACAGAGATAGGATTGAGAGCCACAGCCTTGCTGAACTGCCCAATTGGTTTAATTATTTGTCATCCGAGCCTGCGGACTGGTTTAAAGGAAGTGTGAAATCCTGAGTCAACAGTTTCATTTCTTGTGGGTTCTCCCACATCCATTTATTGCCATGTTAGATGGCATTGAACCTCTTCTGTCAGCACACTGTGCAGCATGGATACCCACAAAAAGTTACTTAATTTGTTGGCTTTCAAAGATCAATTTTCTTATATTTGTCAGAAAACATTAAGTCAGAGGTGTCTTTACCCAGAAATGAGCTCTGTGATGATGCTTATTTCTTGAGGGAATCCAGCCCATTCTGTGAGCAGCCTCCAAAATGCCCATGCAGATGAGTTTTACCCCTTTTGTGCAAAGCCACTGCAGAGAACTGGGACCTCTTGGGACTGACTAACCTAATCCAATGCAGGGTACATGGACTGTGTGTTACAAGCACACAGCTTCTTTTTCAGTTGTTGTCAAAGGACAGTGAGGCAGCTAGCTCAGCAGCACGTTAGCCACATGCATATATGTGATCTCTGCTTGACGTTAGCTGAAATGATTCTTCATTGAAATTACCTTGGTACAGGCAGAGGAGTTTTGCTACATCTTCAGGCAAAGATTTTTTTTTTTCTGAAAGCATGGGGAAGACCTGTTCTCCCTTCCCAGCAGAAGATCAAACTTGGTATATCCTCCAGATCCAAGTAGGAGGTAGCTCTGAGTATCATGTGGAAATTGCATATGGGACGCTGTATTACTAGCCCAAATGGATCACACCTGCATGGCTTTTGGGCCTTTTATGCCTTTATGTCTTCTTTCATCAGGGAAAGATCAGAATCTGTGCTTGTGAAAAGTCTTTTTTTTTTGTTTGTTTGCTATGTTGTTCTGCTCAGTTATTCTACATTTCTATTCTTTATGAAATACAAAATTGTACAAAACTGTGTCCTGTTTTGGATGGAGCATCCTAGGATCATATAAAGAAGCCATTCCTTGCCTTGTTGCTATCTGCGTATATTTTCCTGTAACATTTTCTATATAACCATTATATTTCTCCATATAATAAGAAAGGATGACCATTACTGTGTGCACCTTTTGGTTGTATGTTTATGCCTACAGCCACGTTTGCTTTCTTGGGTAGTGCAGAGTATTCGGTGCTTTCAGAAAACGTTCTGGAACAATCCCGGGATCCTGTCTGAGTTTAGTGCTTTAATGAGTTCATTTAAAAGCTTACCATTTTGTCCTTGCAATCAATATTATTGTTTCCAGGCACATTGCTGAACTTCTCCAGCTGTCATTTTATCACATAGAGATGTAAGCAGCAGTTACACGTGCAGCTGATCCCTGCTGATGGCTCCTTGCTATTGAAAAGAAAACTTGCTCTTCTCTAATGACTTCTTTCCCCCATGCCTGCTTTCTATGGGAGAGCTGTTCCCTTCCTTGCTCTGGCTCCAGTGCCCTAAAAACCCTTTCCCAAACTTGTCACAAAAACTGCAGAAAACAATCAACATTTTTGCTGGCTCATTTGCTGATGTTTTCAAGAGTTAAGCAAGCTCAAGGCAAAGTCAGCAGGGAAGATGTGGCCAGGAACAGGGGTGGAGGTGGGCATGGGAGGGGACCTGTTGGCATGCTGCTACTCATTAAAGCACACACCAAGCAGCCTGAGATCCTTCTTTCAAGTCTTCACAATCAGCTCTAGAGTGGCTAATTCAAAACAAAAATATAGTTTGATCTGCAAATTTTGTCACCTCATTCATTTACACTTTCCCAAGTAATTTATGAATATGTTGAAATGCTCTGCATGGGAACTTCCTGGCTTCCTCTGTAGTGAACCATGATGCAAACAATTCATTTAGCTTTTTTGCAAATATTTTTTGAGTGCATCTTTCATTCCCTGCGTTATTTGTTAGCCACAGAAACTCACTAATAGGCTTCCTTCTTCTGATGTGCTGAAAAAGGGTTTTTTGTTTGCACGTAGGCCCCCAGCATATTCTTCCCTTTTGACCAGCCTGCTTGCCAGGATTGTGATCTTTTCTGCTCTCATAATTTGGATGCAAGTTCCACTTTCCAAAGGTTGTCTTTTCCTTCTGGTATTCTCCTTTCTTTCAGTTTTCACTGTTGGGCTTTTTGGGTTTATGGAGGGTCCCTTTGCCCACTGGTGTGCACTTACTCCTAAGCTGTAATAAGAGATCTCTAAGCAGTTCTGTGTCACCTGGAAATATTTTATCTTTTCATTTACTTTCTTTTTAACTACTTTTCTCATTCTCAGAATTTTCCTTGGTTAGAGATCCTTCATAATTTTTTAATTTTAAATGTTCCTGTCTTGTGAACACATCCATAGGTGTATACATTACAGAACTAATCTTGTATATTCCTGTCTTAAACCAGACTCCTGTGAACTGTGTAGGATTGTATCTACTTGGGAGGTTTCTCTGAATTGCTCCACAAAGAAGGTGGTAAAGATACTTAAAGCTTTCTTCTGATCAGACCACAATGTATAAACTCAGCCTGCTTATGTAGCCATGGTTGAAGTTACCTATTAGCGAAGAGTTCCTCCACTTTTGTTCCTTATTTACTTCCCTTAGTTTCTCCTGGTGTTTGTCATCACCATGGAAAGGTTGTTGGTAGGTTTAATACTTATGTTTTTCTGTACAGTCTTGGAAGTCCAACTTACAGATATTTATATTTTTATAGGTTTGTTGTTGTTGTTGTTTTTAATTTGAACCCTTTAATGCAGTTAAACACGTCTTAGTTGGCTTTTAAAAGAAAAAAACTATTTAGCTCCATATTAATACAATTTACTGTATCATTCCTATGCTTCCAGTGTTACAGGCCAGCAACAAATATCTTCCTTTCCTTGGATTTCCCAGATGCTTATGAAATTTATACTCTAGTTTTAGAGTAGGCAATTTGTTTTACCTATCTTGACTTTCAGGCTTAGATTTTGTGTTTGTAAGGTATGTGCAGATACAGATACAAGATATGTATATACACACACACACCTGTATGTATACAGTAAAAGACATACATTTATTGGTGCATGCTGCATTCTTGCATGATGGATATCAGATTAATGCCCCATTTTTAGGTGCAGGAATTAAGAGGCAAAGCTTAAATCCAGATTCCAGCTCTGAGTGCATAATGCCTGGCTCACAGAAGTGCATTTGGAATCTGCGGTGTGCTTTTTAGCTGCTCGAGCAGGGGAGTGCTGAGTGCTCTGCATTGCCTTTTGAAAATGTAATGAATTGGAAAACGTTCCTTTAAGTTACTAGCCCAGAGCTAGGCACAGAGGCAGAGCCTGAATCAGGTACAGACGAAGGCCCCGATCGAATGTCTGCAGTACTTAATCTCTGCAAATGTTAATAAAAGTATTAAGCAGGCAACATGTTTCCTCTTGTTTTGTTATGGTTGAATTTCATATGCAGACGGCATGCCACAAACCTCATTTTCCCTTGCCATCCCTTCACACCAGCAGCAGCTTTCCCGAGCCTCAGGCACCACAAGCTCTGACTCATTTACTTAATATTCCTCTAATGAAACTGCCCAGAGCTCTGGACCTATTCTCCTCCAAAACAATCTTTCTCCTCCCTATTTTTCCACACCCTGCGCTTTCTTCTCAGCTCCTGTCACATTCCTCATCAGACTCTCACTGAGCCTCCTGGGGCAGACCTTAGACCTTCCCTCACTCCCAGCCCCTTCCTGCCTGGCTCCTCCAAGCCCTTCCAGCCCAGCTGCGAGGATCGGCTGCTCCAACATCTTCAAGCTGGTGTTGTGCAATGAGAGGGCATGGATGTACCAGCTGGCTTACGGTGGAGCCAGGAGGGTGAGGAGCAAGCAGGATTTCTTCAGATGCAGCGCAATGAGGCAGGACAAAGAGAGAAGGGAAAGAAGAGTTGGTTCTACACCCTCTTCTCTGTGGTTCCATGTGGAAAGGATAGGAAAGGCAGAAGTGGCTGAGTCTGTCCAGTGAAGAAATCCTACTCTGCAGGGCTGTAGGTGCAGGGATGAGCAGAGCCCCGGTGTGGGACTGTCACCTGGAATAGTCTTGGTGCAACCATTGTAACACGTCTCCGGATGAGCAGAGGAGCACATTACTACCTGAAATTCACAGGCTGAGAGGTGACAAAGGTGCCCGGAAGTCCAGGATGCAGCTCAGCAGTACAGATGCAGTTGCAGTTGTGGTGTGCAGAAATGGAGTCACAGCTTCTCCCCTTCACCCCACATCCCTCATCTCTGCTTTCTCCTCCCTTTGAGACCCGTACTGAACACCGCAAGTAGCAGAACTGCTGTGATGCAGAGCAAACAGCACTGCTTAACAGACTGCAAAACCCAATAACAAAGCTGTGTGGTGGGAGCAGAAGGTGTGCGTGTGTGGGGTGTTTAGGGGCCATGAATGCCCCATGGGTCTTCCTGGGGCTGGGACACAAAGTGCTGCTGGAAGGGCCTGTGATGCTGCCATAGGCACTTGGGTCTGCATGAGAGAGGTGTGGGTGTTACAACACAGGAGAGAGTTTCACGGGGATATTTGAGCACATTTTTGAAGACCTCTGCATTGCCGATGTCTTAGTGTCTACACTGGCTGTTTGGCTGAGGTGCAAGTCTCACATGGAGGACTTGGGCTCATGTTTTTATAGTGGCAGTGAGACAGGACTGTGCAACAGAGCAGGGCTGGCAGCTCAGGCCATGATGGCAGCAGCCTTCTTTCCCTTCCTCAGCCTCCTCCTCGCCAGGCTGGCAGCTGTGAAATCCAGCTCCTGAGCAAGGGCAGGAAGAGGCAGCAAGCGAATCCTGTGGGCTGTCAGGAGCTGCACAAGGTGCGTGGAGCAGAGCCATTTTGCACAGTGGGCCACTGGAGCTGGCAGGAGCCACATGCTGCAAGGAGAGGGCCGGTGGTGCCGGTGTCGGCTGTGCTCGCAGAGCTCTGCTGGGCTCTGTACAGACAGGCCTGCTCGCCTCAAAGACAGCGATCGGATTCTCGCCCTCCGGGGGTTTCCAGCAAGCGCACAGTTCAGAGGAACCCTTTCTTTCTGCTGCCGTTCACACCCTGCAAAGAATTTTCTATCAACAAAAGAAGTTGTTTTATAGTCAAGCCATGTTCCACCCCGGTCCCTGGATGGGAAGGGAGTTTTGGAGGACCGGGGGAATCTGTGAGGGGCCAGAGTGAAGCCTGGAGAGAACATGGGATAGTGGCCAGCAGCACAAAGCAGATGAGTTCGGGCTCTGTATGCTGCCAGACTCAGCTCTGGAAGTGGGAGCAATTGAACCAAATTCCCCTAGAAAAAGCAGCCCCTAGAAAGAAACGGGAGGGCCCTGTAAGGAGCTTTGGTTGATCAAGAGGCCTCAGTGTTGTTAAGGCACTGTGCTTGAGAGTGTGATGGATGCTCCATCACATGAATCTTGGAACTGTAGAATAGCTTAGGTCAGAGGGTTCCAACTCCCCTGCTGTGGGCAGGTTGCCACCCACATCAGGCTGCCCAGGTCCCATCCAGCCTGGACATGATCACCTCCAGGGGATGGGGCATCCACAGCCTCTCTGGGCAGCCTGTGCCAGCACTTCACAGCCTTCTGAGTAAAAAATTTCTTCCTAACATCTAACCTAAATTTGCCCCCTTTTAGTTTAAAGCCATTCCCACTCATCCTATCATCATCCGACCATGAAAAAGTCAGTTCCCCTCCTGCTTGTAAGCTCTGTTCAAGTACTGTAGGGCTGCAATGAAGTCTCCTCAGAGCCTTCATTTCTCTGAACAAAATAAACCCAACTCCCTCAGTTTATCTTTATAGGAGAGGTGCTGCAGCCCTCTGAGCATCTTCATGGCCTCCTCTGAACCAACTCCAACAGCTCCACGTTCCTCCTGTACTGGGAGCCCAAGGCTTGGACGCAGTACCCCAAATGGTGTCTTTGATATTTTCAGGGTCAATGGGATGGTATAAAACCCAGAAGGATTTTGTTTGAATATTGTCAGTCATTCTCCCCGGAAAGGCCTGTCTAGTCAAACCCTATCTGATGGCAGATATCCCCAGTCTCCTTCTCTGTGCAGGGGTGCAGAAGAAGTGTGCCATGGGAGCATGAGGAGGTCTCTTCAGCACCAAGTTTATGAGCTGTGGTTCTCCAAGTTTTCTGGGAGAAATTGCATACTGTGTGTTGTGCACTGCTTTGTTTTCACATGTGTTAATGTAGATTCATGGCCCACAACTGCTGCTGAGGGCTTTTCTCCTGGCCTTGCAGCTGGAAGAGCAGATGCCACCCTGTCACTGGGAGTGTGGAACAAAGGTGGCCCGAACCTGGGGTCTACCCACTCTGAAACACAGCTGCCTCCCGCACTTCCTGGAGCAGATACCCATCTGCCATCACTGTTACAAATGTTTTATGCTCTGAAACAGAAATTGCTGTTATTACCACAGAGAGATACTCTGTAGTGTCATCTTCAGTAACTGAAATATTGAATGCTTTCAAATCCTATTTCCACGATTTCTGTGCACATTACAGCCTTGCTTGCAGCCCAGATCTCACAGTTCTGCTGTGAAGCAGGCATTTATTCTTCATTTCCTTACCCTTTCAGGCTGTGATTATGTGTGTTAACCTCTTAAAACTGGGAGAAAACTGGGGCTCAAACAGCCCAACCGCTGCTTCAGGATGAAGATGGGCAGGGCAGTGGGAATGCGGCCAAGGAATGACATCTGAAGGAAGGACAGCCTCCTGGAAGCAGAGAAAGCCACCACTCTTGGGACTTGCCAAGCAATCCCACCAGGTCCAGCAGGGGGCTGGCAACCTCAAACTGCGCTGAAAACCTTTTTTGGGGTTACATAACCATACTGCACATTTTTGTAAAGCAGCTGTTGCTTCCCTTTGCCATACAAATGTTCCTGCATGTGTTTGTGATGGTAGAGTCAGTAGTTTTTAGAGAAAGATAGAAATGTGATGTCAGAAGCTGGGCTGTTACCTGAGTCATTTTCTTGGCTTCCATGAACGTGTCCAGAAGCTTGTGAGTTAGGAAAATAATTTTTTTTGTGCTTGTATAATTAAATGTCAAAGTTGAAAGTACTTTTCCTTAGCAAAAAAAAGTCATCAGCAAGCCATTCAGAACTGGCTGAGCAGGCAACCATCTGAGCATCTGGGCTGACTGTGTGGCATTTTGTAGGAAATTTTTAGGGCTTTAAAGGCAGACCCATCTCCATGTTGTTTCTCCCAGCCAGGAGTGTGCACTGAGCAACACACAACAGCCTTTGAGCTGTTTGTGTCAGAATTGTTTGCTTGCTTAGTTTTAAAATGACTACATCCACATAGAAGGAAGGATTGCCACATCATGATACTCTGAAACTGTCCTTTGGCACTTGATTTATAACAACTAAATACAAGGGGGTCAGTGGCCAGCTGGCCACCAAAGCAGGAAACTGAATGACAACGAGAATAAATAGTGTTTCATAGAGCTGGAGTGTCTGGCAGTGCTAGAAGCTGGGAGTACAGATCAGCATCCAGAATATTAGCTGCAGGACAGGTTCTCAGATGGCTGTTGAGTTGTGTGCCGGCAGGGATGGCAGTGGAAGCAAACAGCACTTGCATTCATACCCCTCCACACACATCCATGGGCCTCTGCAGGAACAGGAGCATTGTATTGCATGCACAGATGAGGATTTTTGTTGAGGATGAGAGGAGTGACTGATACAGTATTACAGAAGGGGCGTTTCCACAGGTTTCCAAAGAATGAGAAACAGGCGTCCTTGGACAAATCTCTGGGAGAAGCAGAGTTTGGGAAATCCCCAAAATTGGTAACTGAAGTGATTGATGTGATCTGTGAGATTATGGAATTGGTGAATGAGAAATATTGTCTGGGCTGTGAGCCTGCACATGCTGCAAGGGGTGCTCATGATTAACAGCGTTGCCATTTTGTGTGAGTCAGGAGAATGGTGGGCACTTCAGACATAAGGACATGAGCACAGACCCAGGAGGAAAACATGGGCAGGGACAGTGGCCAGGAGGGCCTATGACACTCTCCATGTCTAAGAGATTCAGCAAGAAAAGTCACTTCCAGACTACTTTGACCACATTAGATGAGGATTTGAATGCTCCTCCAGGAAAAGTGCCACCCCCACTGCCTCACTGCAGTTTGTCCAAGTTGACCTTAGTGGTTTCCTGCCAAAAATACCCGTGAACAATAATGACTTGTTAATGATTTATCCCTGTGTTCTCAAGTGCTGCACTGATTCTTAATGTAACAGAAACCATGGAAGCAGTGCTCCGCAGGCTTCAAGGTTTTGGTTACAATGCCTTTTTGTCCTTACATGATGACAGTAATGCAGAATGTATGAGAAAAGGGAGAACTTGGTGGATTGGGCGGTGTGAATGCAAGTTATTCAACATAATGTAGGGGTCTTGGTGGAAAAATCAACTGAACTGTACTGCTAGAGAAATCAGATGAACTATAATGAAGAACCATCCCTTCCAGATCCTGTGTGGTGGTGAATAGACACATCAGCTGTTTGATGAATTTGCCTTCTGCAAAGAGATCTGCAAATTCACATTGTTAGGGCTGGGTATAGCTCTGGTAGTGGGAGCTGTGAGAGCTGTGTCTTTCTCTGGGAGATGGACACCTGTCATTTTCATGTAGCAGAAGTATGCAGTCTTACAGCACGGAGGGATGAGATACAACATTAAAAAACCTGTTCTTTATGCTTCGAGCGTGGCTGTGTAATAAACCCTTGATCAAACATCCTGCCTTGGTGAGGGAGAACACGGGAAGATGAAAAGCAGCCGATACATACAGAGGCAGAATTTGTGATTGCAACAACTCCAATCTACCTCCACCCTTCAAAGCCAGGAGAAAAGGCAAGCAAGCCCAGGAACTGGAGTTTGCATGAGTCAATTCAGGTGTAGATGGCTGATTATATATAATGTAGAGTTGTTTTATCACCAAGAAGCCAAATCAGAAGCTCTTGACAGTTCTAGGTTCTCTTTTCCATTGATCATACTCTGACAGGGACCAGAGAATCCCTTTTTATTAAAACAAACAAACAACAAACAAACAAAAAAAACCAAGTGACAATACACAGAGTTGGCTGGCGTCATGCTGACAGCTCCTTCCATTAGTTCCCCTAATCTGCAGTAACTGGAGATAAGAGAGGGCCTTCCACTCTGTAAGCAGGAGGATTTTTCTGCTTTCAAAATCTTTTTTATTCCTAACTCCCATGACTCTGGGTGTCCTTGCTGTCCCCACACTCAGCACCCTTTCAGGTCTTTGCCCCCTTCCATACTTCTGGAGGAGACATGAGTAGATGAGAATTGGATCCTCCAGCTGAGGTGATGTTGCAACTAACCTACTTTCACTCCCTAAAAAAAACATCTGTGACTGGCTCCTTTCCCATTTTGATGAACAACAACAAAAAAAGGGCTCTTAGAGCTCAGTAAGTCTGTACCATTTTAAGGTAAGTTTTGGTCAAATTTTTGGGTGGCCTTGAGTGAAGACAGTGTAGGTGATCTTCTACTTGATCATATTCTGTCAAGCAAGGAAGTTATTTCACTTTCTGTCCTTGATGTGAATTCGCAGTTCTGTGCTACTCTGAACACTGCAGCAGTGGCTGAAAATGGAAATTTGTTCACCTTTTTGGCCTCAGCCTCTTGAGTACTGGGCCAAGAGCTGTATCATCCTCGTCCCTAAGAACCTCTGTGTGGAGACATGCCCTTTGGTGATGAATGTTGGATTCTTCAGAGGCTCCCAGCAAGCTGAAACTAAGAGGAAGAGTTATGCTTACCTACTTCAAGCTCCTTGCAGCCAGCCAAGCTCTTTGAATGCTGGTGAAATCTTTGGTTGCTGGAATTCCCAGGATGAAAGCTTGGCTACACACAGAAAGGCTGGTGATTGTCAAGGGTGTGTCTTGGAGCTAACAGAGATTGCCTTCAGGAGTCTCCTGTGAGAATATCCTCAGTCAAAAATAGCTATTGACAGAGCTGAAATCTATCATGGAGTTCATCTGCAGAGAATATTATGGAAAAAAAGGAAAGGAGACATTTATGTGAAATCGTCAAGCTGTTAATCACTATGCCCTGCATACATCCTCCAGAGCATGAACTCCCCAGGCTTCCAATGACTGGGTGCTGGGAAGACATGAAGTGGAAGACCACTTTCTGATTGATATCTGTTAGTTGGTGAGAGTCAGGTGGTTGAGTTACATCCATTTGGGGTTTGACCCTGTGTGCCTGTGCTGACATTTTTATTTCCACTCAGCATCTGAAGTGGAATCAATTTTGAAACCTTTCTAACTTTTCTGTTTAAACTGGTGCAAACTTGTGCAACCACATGCTGTGTGGCCTTAAAAAGAACATGTGTGTATGCTGGAAGTGAAAGTCTGCAGCTGTGCCAGGGCTGGGACCCAGACAGCCCATCTTTCTCGCCTCCTGTAGCAGCAGATGAGCTCAGCATCCCCCAGAGCCCAAAGCTGCATTCTCTAAATTCCTGTAGCTCCTTAGATGTCAGTGATGTCATCGATAGCAGCCAAGGAAATGCAGATCCCAGAGGGCCCAACTCATGTCTTAGCAAGTAAGCGTAGGAGGAACCAATTTTTGTAGTGTGCTGTACTGTACTAGCAAGTTTTATTGAATCAAATCACAGCAAATGTGTTTGCATCTACGTTTTGTCTCTTGGCAATACTACAGCATCCAAGAAGAGTTGTACTTCTGTCCATCACCAGCCATTCTCTCATTCCAATGAAAACAACTGCAGCTGAGCAACAAGACAATAGGAAGTCAAGTATGACGTATGATTAAAAAGCAAGGCGTGTGTTCCTTTAGCTGTTCTGCATTCTTCACCATTATTCCTAGAACCTGCTGACACGCTGTATTTCATGCAGCCGGTTGGCACCACGTGAAGGAATCCCTTGTAAACTCCAGCCTTGGTGTAATGGACAAGACCTTGCCAGCCTGCAGAGGAAACTCTTCTGCATTTTTTTGGGGCAGGACAAACATGCCTTGTTTTGGGAAAAGAGTAGCAAATTTTTAATGCAAATTTTCATCCTTTTTTATTTTTTCCTTTTCTTTAGTTGATGGCATACCAGTGCTGCTGCAGCATCCTGGCAGGCATGCTGTCCCTCAATTGATGCTGCTGGTGTGGCTTGCCAGATTTGAACCTCAGGCTGCACTGAAGCAGAAGCTTTTAAACAATGCTCTATGGACCACGGAAACCTTGAAGCCAGGGTAGCTCAGTCTGCGGATGGTCTACTGAACTGCATCAAATAACATTTTCCAGCATAAACTCTGGTGACTGGGGGAACTGAACTGGTGGTCCAGGAGGGTGTTTCTATCTCAAACTGAGATTATTTTTTTCCTGGTTGTTTATAGGAAGTTGTCTTTGACAGAAGCTTCTGGGACCCACGTTAGCTTTCTGCTCTCACTGGAGGCAGCGCCGAACCTCCTCTGGGTTTAGAGGTGTAGGGCTAGCAGTGGGATGGAGCACTCATTGGAGCTGTGGCATTTCCTGCCTCCAAAGCAGTTCACTGTGTAGCCTCAGTGTTACTTGAATGTGGCTCTGTGTTATTCGTCTCTAATTAGAGCAGCTTGCCAGTTCTTGATTTCATCCCTCCATTTCTACAGTGTTTCCAGACCCTGTGCAGTTTGCCCTGGAGAGCTGGGGCTTGTTTTCTAAACCAAATTTAGCCAGGCCTTATACCTACACCTGTATATTTCCAACTACAAATAACAATGGAAGTGATTTTATCTAATCTCCCATCACCTGGTTTGTTCTTGTCCACACTCTCAGGCACGAGGGTGTTGAAAACAGGCAGGAGCAGCTTTAAGCTGTGTAACCACCAGCATCAATGCAACCACCCAGGCTATGCAGACGGCGTGTGGGGAGCAAGGTACGGGTAGCAGCAGCTGCCTCATGCAGGCAGGGCACAAGGGAAAGCAACACTGACTGTGTGGAGAGCAAAGCAGTTCTGGAAAAGCCCTCAGAGATGTCCCGCAGGGAAGAGCCTGCCCAAACAAACAGTGCCCGGGGCTGTCAGGTGCTTCTATGACTCTGTGACACGGCGGCCGGTCCCCAGGACACCTTGCAGAGCAGAGCCTTGACTTTCTAGCTTGAGGAGTGCGTGCCGAAGGCCCCTCCTCTATGCCGGCATTTCAGCGCTGAGCTTTGGAAGGACTCCAGGCAAGCAGTGAAGGGCTCTTTGATAATATCTGATGGGCGGGTAAGAATTTTGGGCAGCGGCCAAGATACACATTGCCTGTAATCGTTAACTCAGTCTGTAAACAGTTCAAACGGCACTGAAGAGGCCGTCAGTTATTACATTAGAAGCAGTCTTTCATCTCCCCGCTCAGAAGCCAGCCGTACAGTGCTGGCCCCTGCTGCGCTGACTGTAGCTGCGGGTCTGTAGGCAGGGCAGGCAGTGCTTGGTCATACAATGCGCGCTGTGCTGAATGGCTGACCTTCAAACCTTCGGTGCTGAAGCAATAACTAAATCATTAGTTTCCTTTTGTTCTGCACCTGGCTGAAGCCAGGGATATTCAAGGGGGAGGGGATGGGATTCAGGAGTTGGACGATGTTCTCGCTCTGGTGCACAGCGCAGGAACCCCAGCAGGGCTGTCTCATGACCCCACACCCACCGCGTGCCTGCGGCTCTTCCCTGGTGAGCACAGGCTCATGGCATATAGTGGCACACATCAGGTGTTCAAGTGACAGTCAAGGCAGCACTGCTACTGAGCTTTTATCTTCAGAAGAGCATTGGAGGATTCCCCAGTCCATGTCAACCTGGAGAGAGCCCCTGGGCTCCTTCCAAGAGCTGCTCAGCCCTCCTTGAGTTGTGTGATGCTTCAGTAGAAATAATGGCATCATCTGCCCCAAGGAAAATTTCCTTATCCGTCTTTGCAATTCTTGATCTGTTATCTCCTATCTAGAAGAGCAAGAATGCTTTCTGGCATCCACTTTCAAGACTTAACTTTGAATTCCACTTTAGGAACTTGCTAGTTGAGGAAGCAATATTCTTGTCTGTGTAGTAGAGTGGAGTGGCCTGGGTTTGGGCGAGTGTTTGCATCTGGCCCATCGCTGCAGAGTTGCCTCTGGCATAAGAGCTTTCTGCTTGATCTATCCAGACTCAGTGTATCCATGCCACCCCTAAGCTGGCCCCAAGTGACCAGACAGCTTTGTGTGATGACGATACAGATCTGTGCTTTGCGTGGCAGGAAGGATGCCTGTACACCTGCTTGGGTTTTGCCTTTTGTTGAGGGGCAAGACTTCTGGCTCAGGGGCAACACTTGAATGAGTTTTTGTGGAACGGTTTTAACCTGCAGGCTGTAAAAGGGGCCAGCATGGTGCAAGAGGCTGTTGTGTAAGAGAGCATTGGGGTATTGGGATTGGTGGTAGCATTTTCCCCTCTAGGGTATATAGAACAGGCAGTAAACATGGGTTGGATGCACTTCACTTGGCCTTGACTCTCAGACTGCCTGTGCGTGCACAGAGGCAGCAGGAGCATGAGCTGTTCTCCCGTGACTTGGGCCAACTTGCCTTTACTTTCATTTAGCGGCGTGAGTCAGGGCTGACCAGAGAACCTCCCTTCGCCTTTGATATTCCAAAAGGGGTACGTGGACCAGAGAGTCAACCAGACATCATGATGAAGCAGTTCCCCATGTTCCCTTGCTGACCTGTATTATCATTGCGGAGACCATGCAAGAACAAGTGACACTTGCTTTCCCTGTATCAGACCTCTGTCTACAGAAGAGCAAACTTCATCAGAGCTGCCAAAGGACAGTGAAGTGAGTAGAAAGAGTTTTCACCAACACCATGGCCTTGCTTGTGCAACTAGACAGAAAAGATCCAGACTTAGTGAGTCACCTACAACATCTAATCCTGCACATGGGGTAATCAAATAAACATCCCTGTTGGGGTTCAGCACTTCTCTTTGTTGCTCACCCGCTTTGCCATGAAAACGGGAAGGAGATGCAGTTGTTGATTAGGGGCTGATTGATTTTGTCAAACTCTCAGACACTGCTTTAGACAGTCTTTAGATGTGCCAGAGCTCACGAGCACAGGTAAGGAAACAGGCACAGGAGTATGGCAGTGACAGCACGTAGGTCCTTTGTCTCTTCTCCCACCTCCCACCAATCCTGCAGGGGACGAGGATGCTTGGCTGAGCTACTCACATGCTGAGGTAGGACCTGAGTCTCTCTAAGAATAATGTGTTTGTTATCAGTGTACGTGTTTGTCTGTGACTCATATGTGGGCAAGGTGTGTTTGCTTTTATAACAGATCTTGAAACTTTATGCAGGGAAATTAAAAAGCCCCATATCCTGATGGCTAGGCTTCATGCCCAGGAGTCATGGAAGCTGCAGTTTTTCCTCAGGCCCTTTGAAACATTCTGCCATGCTCTTCCTTTCCAAACCAGCCATTTCCATCTTCTTCAGTTCACTCCACCTCCCAGCCTCACCCTTTCTTGTTCTCCTCCATGCTTCCAGCAGCATCCCACAGTGCTTTTCAGCTCCATCTCTGATACCAGCCTTGTTGTAGCCTTTCCAATGGCTGTGCCTGTGAGTAGAGTGGCAGCTACAAACTGGAGTGACGCTCGTATAAGTGGGGCTTCTGCTGAGCTGGTATAGCAGAAGGGTTCAGATAGAGAGGGAAGAGTCCCACCTAGGAACAAGCATTCACAGAGTGCAAGCACTGGAGAAGGTGAGAAGGGAGGATCTGATGGCTGAGGCTGTCCCCAGTTGGCAGCAGCATTCCTTGGGCTTGGGCCTGTTCCACCCCTGCCATGCAGAGGTGCAGGAGTTTTCCCTGGTGTCAGCATTTGCAGCCATGTTTGTACGCTGACACTTCTTGGAGATGTGCCACGCAGTTGCAAGGCCGCTTTTCAGAGCTGGTGGGGCTCCCTTGCTCCTTCATGTGGTGATCCTATTGCAGGTGCCTATTCTCCATCTCCCGATGGATCTCAGCAAGGGGTCTGGGCTGATAACTCCCACCACAAGGTCATTTTTAGCAGCAAAGATAGGGAGGGTGCTAGTAGAGCAGTTCCACTTGCTTTTTCAAAACCTTTTGAAGGAACATAATTTATTTAGCTTAGAACCTCACTGACATACACAGCACAGACGAGGATTAACCATTGTAGACCCTGATATCCACAGGTACAGAACCATCTGTGTTCTGCTCTCGTGAGCTCAAGCACTGTGACACCCACAGGACTGGGTGAAGCAAGTAGGTCACTGGGGAGCAGGTATCTCTGGATGATAAGCAGTGGCACAACAAACAGTGCCTAAGATGCTGTGTGCCCTCCAAAGGCTGCTGCTTGCTGTGCCGTAGGCTCCTTGCTTATCTCCTTGCTGTTGCCAGGCTGCCTTGTTTTGTTGTGCAGTTGCCTTGTGAGGGAGCTTTTCCATCAGGGGACTTCCATGCACTGTGCCTTGCTGCAACAGAAGCCCATGCAAAACACTCCCAGCATCAGCTGCAGCAGTGGAAACACCAAACTGTAAAAATCAGTGCACACTTCTCACGATTGAGTGTTCCCTAAAGTCACATGCGGGAGTGAAAGGGCTGCTGGCATGTGTTCTGGGTCAAAGCCCTGAGTCACAGAGCTGCTTCCCGTGGGCAGCAGAAGCCTGCAGGGTGGAAGAAGCTCTCCCAGCTCTCTGGCACTGACCACAGCCCTAAGCTTTAATAACTTATTTGATTTCTAGCCCAAATATCTGTGATAAAGGTACGTGTGCAGCCCGTGGTGCTGCACCATGCACGCAGTGCCTGTGGTTGCAAGTGGAAGGTGGGCAGCACTGAGGTGGGAGGATGCAGGTGCAGGGGGCTGACTTGAGGCAATGGGGAAACGCACAGCCCCCACCTGCAAAGGGAGGGCAAAGGTTCCACTTATGGACACCTAACACCACTGGGATGGGGAGTGAGGCCTAAAATGAGAGAACAAGGTGTATAAATGACCCTGTCTGAGAACACGGCGTGTAAATGCCCCCTACCTGAGTCCCATTGAAGGTCCAGCATGCCTGACTTCTGCTTCTGACAGTACTCACTGTCAGATGTGAGGGGAAAACGTGGTGCCTAGTGATGCTGACACATCCCCCTGTGCTGGGGAGGCAGTGCTCAGAGCCAGGGCTGGCAACTGCCTGCTGGTGCAAGGCAGCCCTTTCATGGTTCCCTGTTCCACTGATTTGTCTAATTGCTTTTTAACCCATAGCTTTGGCATTCCCAGCATCCTGTGGGAACGAGCCTTGCCACTTGACCGGACTGCGAGTCGGCTCCACTTCTGTTTATTTGAAAATTCCTACATGATAATTTCACTTGATGCCCTGGTGCTTTTGTTTGAGAAACAGTAAATAATCACGCTCCATTTGCTTTCTCCATATTTTTCATGATTGTGCCTAGCTCTAAAATACCTCATCTCTACAAACCTAAAGAATTTGTGTTTGTTTAATCTCTTCTCGCACAGAAACACTTCCTTCTCTTTAATGTGGAGTGAGCAGAACTTGTGATTTTGAGGTGTTGACACACTGCAGCTTTATCTACTAGATTTGCTGGCTTGGTTTTTTGAATTCTCCTACAGTAATGCCTATTAGTCTGTTTGCCTTCTGATTGCTTCGAGTGATTCAGAAACTGCTTCCATAGAACTCCCCACAGTGACTTCAGGTTCTTTGTTGAGTGTGACAGCTAACCCAGGGCTGATGGCTGCATCCAGTGGCTGTGTGCTTCATGTTTGTTGGTTTGTTTTTAAACATTTTTTGTCATTCTGTCACTTGATGTCAGGAGATCTGTTTATAGCTAGTGTCATGTTTACCAGCTTGAATATTTATGTGTTATTGAGAAACTCAGCTGCTTAATTATTCCTCTCATTTTCCAAATCCTTTGTGAATACATTCAGACAATACAGTTTACTTCTGGGGCTTAACTGGTAAATGTGCTCCATTGTAAAGGCTGACCTGCTTTTTCTGTTCTTAGTTCAGGGCACTACTGCATAAATTCTGTCATCTTTCAGAGCTTTGACCTCGTAGAAGAACAGAAGTGGAGATCCCAGTGTGCAGACTAAACCTGATTTCCCTTATTCTTTCACTTGCTTCACGGGGCCCCGTAGATTTGTGAAGCATAACTCCTTTCCCAAAAGCTCTGTTGGCTCATCCCTTCCCTTCCCTGCTGTTTGGTTGGGGTATGTCAGGGTTATCGATCTGCTGTCCCCTGATTGCCTTCAAGTTCTTCGAGTTCAGTTTTGCATTTGCTGTATTCCTTTTTCCTGGTGCTGGGATCGATTTATTGATGAGTTATACACTGCTGCTAAGAGTTCTCCAGGTCAGTCTGTGATTTGCATTGGAGCCCTTTGATGGACACTATTTTGTCCTTTACTCTCTTTTCCAAGTCCCTTTTATTGATTGGTTAGGGAATTTTTCATGACGTTTCAAAATCAAATCAGTCCTTTTGACTCATGAAGAAACTGCATGGAGAGCTTTGAGTTCAAAGAATACAGAGAAAACCAAAGCAAGTCAGGCATTTAGCTTTGGTGCTGGAGACCTTGCTTCACCAGCCTTGTCCCCAGAGAGCAGACGTCTTTAAGTGGTTCTAAGAAAAAGAAAACAAATAATCTCTTTTTTTTTTTTAATTTTTTTGTCATAGCTGATTCAGTGAGAATTAAATAAGCCTGAACTGCTGCAGGATCAATTCAGATAAGTCAGTAGAAACTATTCTACCATACTGGGGAGAGCACAGCCCTGGACTGCATTGCCTGGGGTGGGTGAGGAATCTCCATTTTTGGAGGTCTTGAAAACAGGTTAAGCAAGTGTCTCAGAGGAATGTTTTAGGTCTGGCTGATCCTGCCTTTGATCAGCAAAGTGACCTCTCAGGGTCGCCTTTTTTTTCTGCTGTTTTAGAAGCGAAGCCCCCAGGTGGGTGGTTGGCACTTCCTCTGCAGCCGCCATTCCCCGCGGCATCTCCGTGGGCAGCTCTGCAGGTGGGCTCCTGCTGCTCCCAGTGCTGCACAGCGTGGGGCAGCTCGGTGCACAGTGCTGCCGGGAAAGGCTGCAAGAGGTTGGCAAGACAAGTTTGGTATTTTAGGAGGGATGGTGTGGGTGGAAATGATAGAGAAGAAGGAGCTGCCATAGGGTAAGGAAATGAGAGAAAAAAGGGGCAGCAAGGGATGTGGGAGAAGCTCTGCATCCTGCCAAGCAGGTGGCAGGGAGAAATAAAGTGACAAAACCAGGGGGTTCACAAGCCTGATTGTCTGGATTTTGCCCTTTCTCTGCTAGATTTGAGAGGCTTCCTAGGAGGAGAAATGACTTCTTGGTTTGGCAGCGAGCGCTGCAGAGGTCCCCAGCCCACAGAAGCGGTTCAGTCCTGCAGGCAGTGAGCCGGTCTGTGGCCACACATGGTCTGGTTTTTGGGGCAGTGAGAGATGCTGATGCAGCAGTTGGAGCACAATCTCTGTCTTCGCTGAGGAATCTCATAATATTTGTTTTTCCACATGATCCTTGGCTTACTTTTTAGGTCTGCTCTTCTCCTGTGAGCACAATGTGCAGCTGTGCTTGCTCACTCACTCAAAATGCATCAACTGATGCAGCAGAAGTGCCCAAAAATGCCAATGTAGGATGTGAAAAGTAAGGGCCAGGTCCTGCTGCTTTGCTGCTGCTTGACAAGTTGCCTATTTGTCACCAACCAGAAGGAGAAGTGGTGGGAAGAGAGAGTAGAGGCAGTTGGGAACTCCTGGCTGCCTCCTGCTCTCTCCCTCTTTGTAGAGTGCCGAGGAAGGCCCCTGCACTCAGCTCCAAGGGGTGATTCATGCCCAATGAGGGACTCATTGCAAAGTAAAGGCAGCCACCAGTGTGCCCCATCCCTGTGTGCTGAAGCAGGCAGGGACGCTGCATGCCTGGGGCTCTGCTGGCTGTGTGCAGAGCACGGCGAGCTGCTGGGCGGGCACAGGCACAAAGCCCACCCTGATCCTGCTGCTTTGTGATGCTGAGCTTTCTTGCTTGCTTCCCACACTTCCACAAACTGATGCATTAATAAAAGCTGCATCCTTAGAACTTATAGGCTTTTCTGTACCATAACATCTTAATGCACTGCAGTCTAGTCACAGAGAAGGACGCCTGGCAGCTTTTCTAGGAACAAAGCTGGGAAGATTCATGCAATATGACAGAATTCCCCAAAAGGGAGCCAAGAATGGCAGCTTCCTTTGCCCTCCCATCCTTCATCCTTTCCCCCACTGCCAGGCTGAAAACCCAGGGGCAGTTGCAGAGTGCTGAGGCAGGGATGTGATGGTGCCAGTAGCTTGACTCGAAGGGGTGAACATTTTTCCACAGACTGTGGTCCCTGAGATCTTTCCTTCTCCCCTCTCATTCCTGGTGTTTTCTGCAAAGTTCTTTCAGTTTTATCATTCTTCCTTGGACTTCTTTGACATCTCTTTTACAAATTCACCATAGTGTTGATGAGCTTGGTGGCAGAAGTGCTTTGCAAAGATGAGAAGCTGGCTTTGGGCAGCAGGTCCTGCTCATTGAGGCACAGCAGCACCCAGCACAGCACTGCTGGGATGCTGCATCCCAGAAGTCAAGGGCTGTGGTCTCATCAGGCTTTGAATATCCATGACTGGGACAAAGCCAGACCTGTGTGATGCTGATAGCAGACACTCTACCTTTCCCTGAGATATCTTTCTGATGAATCAGAACTTTGATTTGCTCTTTGTGGCATTCAGAGCCTCTCTGACACTCGGACACTGCCATGGGATGGAGCAGTGAGTGATGCCCACGGGGTATCCTGCTCACTCTGCGCAGGTCCTTGAGGCACAAAGTTTGCAGTGGACTACAGCCATCCATCACAATGCTGAGCCTCAAAATCTGAGCTTCCTTTGCTTCTTCCTGTCCCACAGTCCCACCCGCTGTCCCTGTGCAACACCAGTGAGGATGAACACACGGAGTCGGGATTCATCACCATTGTCAAGCTCGAACAGCCAGACCGGGATCCCAACCCATGCCTGTCGCTGGCTAACAAGGTATGTGCAAAAATGCCCCATATGGCATCAATGTGGGAAATGATGTGATGCAGGAAAGAGTAATAACCTGCTGAGGCACATGAAGGATCAGCACTGAGCAGTTCAGACAAAGGCAAATCAGACAGTCTAGAAATGGGACGTGATTCCTGAGCAGTGCCATCCATCCAAGGAATGGAATGTCTCAGAGGTCTTTGGGTCGGGTCTGTGTGCCTCAGTGAATGGCGGTTACTGTGTCAAAAGTTGAGGTCACTGGTACAGTTCTCTGGTAATAAGGAAGTCAGGTGGGAATGAGGGTCATTTTAAGCCTTAAAATCTTTGCATCTCTGATAAAGTTGAGCAGATAGAGGCTAGCATTAGCTTTCTCTTCAGGGGCTGAGTCTGTGTCCTTTCATTGTCTCTGTACAAAGTGTTATTTTCTGTAAGCACTGCATGAACATGAAGAGCCTTGTTTAGCTCTCTGTCTGGATTGTATTCGGGTGATGCAGCCTCACTGTCTGATTTCTGTGGATGGTGATTTCTACTGGGGACAGACTCCTTTCCTGTCCTGGGCTGCAGAGGTCAGGCACAATTTGTACCAAACAGCCCTTCCTGCACAGTGTTTGTTTCACTGAGGCTGTGGTGACAAAAGCAAGGGAAGGGGAGTGATGCTGAGACGACCACTGTAATGGGATTTTATAGCTCAAGGCTGCTTTCTCACAGTCATACCGGCGCCCAGGTGGCAGTGCCTGGGGTGCTGGCTGCCAGCCTGCCTGCGGGCACTCCTGCTGCAGGACCTCTCCTGGAGATGCTCACAGCTCTCTCCCTCACTCAGGACTGTTTTAACCATGAAATACAGGCAGATGTTCTTCAACTGGCCGTGTCCCTGGGCCCTCCTTTGGACATGTGCCCTGACTCCTTCACCCCCTGTCACTGCCATCCTTCTGCACTGGGGCCTATCTACTTCTCCATCCTCCTGAAGCCTCTGCCCAGCTCCTTCCCTCCAGCATTACACAGATCTATCCCCAAAGCTTTGGATGGCACTTCGCTTTGGGAGCACAAGGGCAGCTGCGGGCTGTGGCTGGTGCTGGGGCAGGAGCTTTGTTCCCTTGGCATGCGTTGCCTGCGGCAGAGCTCTGCATGTTGAATTGCAGCGCTATATCAACGCTGATAAAAATAGTCATGTGCAAAGTGTTATGATAACCTCTCCTGCAGCTGTCACCCAGCCAAGCAGTGCATACAGACAGTGCTTTCAAGCCCAGCATGAGAATGACTCCATCAGCCACCTGATGCACTTTTCTGCTTCTGTTCTCTTAGATGCTAGCCCTGCTTCAGTGTCAGAGCTGACTTTGGTAGAAAGGTGTCTGATCTGCCTAGGGAGAAACAGCCATGGAGGACACATGGAGTCAATTCAGATTGATTTATTTCTATTTCTGCTGCATCATTTGCAGTTCTGCGTCTTTCCCCATGTGAAACACTGATTCCAAGTCTGGTTGTCAGACTGCTGAGATATCCTCAACCAACCTGTAAATGCATATTTGTACTGAGATTGTTTCTGGTCCTTGAAGAGTGAGTTGAGCTGAAGAGACCTGACACAAAGACAGTGAGCACTCAGCAAGAGGGCTGTGGATGGCCTGGACACAAGTTGCTTCTCTGCAACAGGAGTCTGAAAGATGGTGTGAAAGATCATTTGCCTAGTCTCAGTTGCTTGTTTGTTTACCCATCATTGGTGTCTTTAGCAGGATAAAATCTTTGTAGGGCTCTTCACTGTTCATCAAAGCTTGACTGGCTCCCATGGGTGGAAGTTGCTACTTGAAAGTCCTGTTTGCTCTTTGGTGCTGGCAAACACTGAGTCTCCTCTGATCCCAGGCAGGACCCCAGGCTCTGATCCCTGTCCTGAGCCCCTAATCCCACTTTTCCAGCTTCCCCATTTGTTCTACCAAACCCAGGAGTGCCTAGTCCAGTGACTTGGAGCCTTCAGCCTAACCTCCTGGAGCTCTGTGGTCTTCCCCACATTCTCCATCCCCATCCTATCCCCAGACCCCACAGCCAGCCCCAGCCCCCAGCTCCTCCCCGCCAGATGAGTTGAGCTTGGAAGCTGCTTCCCCGGCGCTGTGTTTGATATTGCAGCTGGGAAGCTGTAGCACTGACCTCTGGCCCCTGAGCTGGAGTTTGGCAATGCAGTGGGTAAACTGCTGCAGCAGCTCTGGCAGATCCCTGTTTGCACAGGCGCTCAGGACGCCCAGATCAAAGCGCTCCGCATGAGTAATAGTGGCCCAGCCCTGCACTTTGTTCACGTTCCCGGCTCCTTTCACAAGAGCTGCCTCTGCCTGCCTCGAGGGCTCGGAGGGCTCGGTGGGAGAACGTGGGTGACCCTGTGAGGCCCTTCAGCGTGCACTGACCTCACTGGCACGGTATGCACACTCACTTTGCGTGGGTCCTGAAGCTGTCCTGGCCAGACTGCAGCAAACGTGGGGCCATGAGGAGCACAGCAGGGCTGATCCTGCTCCTCATCCTGGGCCTGCAGCCCAGGGATCACCTGAGCCACTCCTGGATCAGTGCAGAGGACAGGGAGCAGAGAAAGCAAGAGCAGGTGCTGGTTTCACTGTGTCGCACAAGAGCCGGGATGTAACCTATTTCCTCAGTCTGAGCAGTGGGTATTTCTTTCTCCTGTGAAGAACCGGGGAGGCAGATACTTATCCAAATGATAGATATTAATGCAGATGTACGATATAAAATGTTTACTGAAGTTTCTGTTCTTTTGGACAGGCAAAGCTGGCCGGGGAGCGTGGAGCTCGTGCAATCCTTTTTGACATTACTGATGATGAAAGTGCTGCCGATCAGGTACAGAGCCCACACATGTCACCAACTAAATCGCAGTGCCCCTTCTCCACCCCTAAATGTGCATAGGTCAGGACCCCCACCACCAACGGTGGGAGGTTCTAGGAAGTCAGTGCAGCCTGGCTTGGAGTGTTAGCCCTCACCCAGCTCACCCATGCACACAGCACTTGTCACTTTTGCTCACACCATGGCACATTCAGATCTGCAGGAAGCACAAGCACCTTGTGAACAGCACCTTGCTGGTCAAAGGATATTTCCTCGTCCATTTAAGGTGCCTTCCAGAAGCTGAGTGCTTTCTTGTGGGAAATCACAGATTACAAGAGGCCATCCCATTAGGGATGATGTGACTCAAAGGAAAGGGGATTTCTCAAGTTTTCAAGCAGAAGTGTGGTGTGCTGTTGGTGATACTCTGGTTGCAGGTTTAACATTGGTGCTTCCACCAGCACTGCTCATATTTTTGCAGTGGAATAGATTTCTCACTCATTGTCAGGCAGTAACGAAAAACATCCAACACTAGATAAGAACACAGATAGGGAAACTGTGCCTAAGATTAGCAAAATCTGGAGATCAGACTTGGAAGGAGTAGTACTTCTTTCAGGTTGTTCTGGAACATCTCTCACCATGTTTGTTTTGTTACAGCTGAGAAAGCCCAGAGGTCTGAGTCAACCTGTGGTGCTGATCAGGGGCCATGATGCTGAGCTGCTCATGGGCGTTGTGAACAAGAACAGAGAGGCTCATGTGAAGATAGAGGTCAAGGAGCCACCAGCTTGGGTGAGACACACTGTTCCCACTGCTTCTGTATCCTTTCTCCCCAGGACTTTCCCAAAGCTGCTAAGCTTCCTTCCCCAGGGTTGGAGGTGACATTACTTTGCAGGAGCTCTGCAGAGCCATGCTCCCTGACTGCACCATTCAGATGATGTGCTGCAAAGAAACACTCAAAAACTTTCAGCTTATTTACAGCTTTTGCTTAAACGTCATAAGTGAGCTGAGGGGATTTCCTCTCTCTCCATATGAGACCAAACCTTGATTTTCTTATCTTGTGCTACCTTGGATCATGGCCTGTAGTGTGCTGAGGTGCTGCAAAATCAAAAGTCCATTCCTGCTGGAGTGTGCAAAAAAGACTGAACCCTTTTCTTTCATCTCTAAAAACCAAGGAAGCAGAGTTTGGCCAAAGATGATGTATCCAAAGGCTGATGGTCAGGAAGAGATCCAAATTCCCCTGCTTAGCCTCTAAGTCCTATCCACAAGGGTAATTTCTTTCCTGTTGTATTCAACAGCCTGACTACGATGTGTGGATTCTTCTCACTGTGGTCAGCACTGTTGTTGTCATCATTTTGATTTTTGTCGTCCGCACGAAGTGTCAGCTGAACAGGACTCAGGTAAGAATTTCACAGAGCAGACGTGTCTGAACAAAGAGAAATGCACTGAGGGCAGCCCTGGACTCAGTTTGGGAGAGGAAATCTGTGCCCTGGAGACAAAGCAGGTGTGCACGTGGGGTGTGTGGAATGGTCCCGAGATGGGCTGGCAGCATCCCTTGTGCAGTGATCTTGCTCTCTTCCTGCCACACCACCCATTCATCTGGTATCTCTGGGTTTGAAAATGTCCTGCTTTTCCAATAGAAGGACAAGCCTCTGGGGATCAAAAGTTCAGCACTGCTGAGTGGTTTTGAATGTCCACTGTCAGTTATCTCCTCGTGGTGACCAAGTCCACTCTGGAGAGGCAAACAATCACCCCTGGAAATCGCTCCCACATCTGCAATAATCACATTTTCAAAAGTGGAAGAACCTTATAGAACATGAGAATGTGTGGCTGAGCATCTCCTGAAAGCCTCTTTTCCTCCTGGCAGGACTCAGTACAGCAGCAGACCACGCAGGCCATCAGGCAGCTGGCCACACGCAAGTACCAGGCCAGGTGCCGGCAGGCGTCGCGGTGGGACTCAGCCAGCAGCTGCAGCTCGGCCCCGGTCTGTGCTATTTGCCTGGAGGAGTTCACCGAGGGCCAGGTAGGCTGTAGGCACAGCCGTGGGTGAGCCTCAGCTCTGAGCTGCGGTCAGGAGGGAGCTTGGCGAGGCTGGGAGGCCCCGGGGAGGGCTCCTTCAGCAGCTCCTGGAGGCTGGGAGAGGCTCAGCGGTGATGGAAGTCTGACGGCCTCTTGGCCAGAAGGCACTGGTCCTGCCTGTGGATTCCAGTTCCCTGAAGATGAGTCTCCAATTGTTACTGAAGGGTATAATGTCCATCGTGTGTCTGTGTTGAAACAGTAAGGCAAAAGTGGGGTTTGCTTCTAACCACTCAGCCCACAATCTTCCTATTCCAAAGAGCTAGCAGCTCTTTGGACATCATTCCCTAGGGCTACATGCAGAGAGAAGAACCAAATATGCCAGGCAGCTACACAGCCTCTGCCATACAAAGCTGGGCTGCAATGGCTTGCTGTATGTCTCAGTCTTTTAAATGTTGCCTCCTGGAACATCACAAGCCCCCTCTCTGTACCCACCTCTTAGGACAAGGCTCTCTTCACTCACCCTCCTCCTTTTCTCCCTACTTCTTTCTAGGAACTGCGGATCATCTCATGCTCCCATGAGTTTCACCGGGAGTGTGTTGACCCCTGGCTGCAACAGCACCACACATGTCCACTTTGCATGTTCAATATTCTTGGTAGGCATTTCCCAGCCAGGGACAGGGGTGGGTGCAGGGAGTGTGCCCAGGAGGACCACATACCCTTGGGTGATGCACGCTGTCGGTGCAGCACAGGAACATGTGTCTGTGTGGGGGTGTACCAGGCAGTGTGTGCATGGTGGGGAGATGTCTGCGCATGTACATAGTAAAGTTCTGGGCTGGGGCAGGATCTGTGCCATTCCCAGGGCCTGTGGGAATAGTAGCTGGAGTCTGGGGTCGGGCCACCGGAAAGGTGTACAAACCATAGAGAGGATTTGGTGGCAGCTGTGAGTTACCACAGGGTGCAGGTGGGATGTGGGTATGGGTATGTAGTGGAAGCCTGACAGTGCTGCGGCCACCACACTGGGCGATGGGGTGTATACTGGATGCTGCCTTCTCTCTTCACAGCCCGAGACTCAGTGGACCAGACCACAGTGGCAGGCTCCAGGCTGGCTCCTCGGGACTTGGAGCCCGGACGGCGACTGCACCTTTTCCGCCAGCACCCAGGACATTCCCTCTACCACCTTCCACATCCCTACCCTCAAAGGAATCTCAGGAGCTTCCCCCCAGAGCCAGCTCATGTCAACCCCTTCTTCCACTCTCCAGAGCTTTCTCAGCTGGATTTTGGCACCATCCACTACATGCCATACAGGCCAGCCAGCTCTCTGCCCGCCTGCGGACACGCATCCTCCCTGGCCTCTGGTTTGCGGGGCCAGCAGCACCCCAACCCCCCAGCATGTGGGCAGCCACCCCACAGGACATGTCCTCTGCAGCCTGCACCGCCCTGCCCGGGGCTGAAAGCATCCTTGGCACAGCGACAGCACCGGGTGCCCATCCTGCGCCGAGGGGCCAGCCATGGGCACCAGCACAACAGCAGTGGCTCTGGGGAGAGCTATCTCACGGAGCACAGCGGGTACCTGGCGGACGGACCAGGTAGCGACTCCAGCTCAGGGCCCTGCCACGGTTCCTCCAGTGACTCCATGCTGAACTGCACAGACATCAGCCTGCAGGGCATCCACGGCAGCTGCTCCACATTCCGCAGCTCCCTCAGCAGCGACTATGACCCCTTTGTGTACTGCAGCTCAGACGGTCCCACCACAGACAATGGTCTGGAGCGGCAGCGGCCACTGAAGGAGGTGCGACCCAGATCCTTGGACCTGATGGTGCCTGGCAGTGCCACTCCAGCCAAGGCCCAGGTGCTCAGCCACATCCACTACCACCACCACCAGCACCACCACTACAGGAGGGATGTGGAGTGCCCACCCGGCCGGGCAGGCACGGGCCCCGGGCACCGCAAGTCCCGATACTCTGGGGCTAAGGTTGGCTTTCACGGTGCTCGGACGCAAAAGAGGGCTGAGAGGAGCCATCACTGTCAGCAGCCTGTGGAAAGCAGGACAGAGTTGCAGGAGGCTCCTCCAGCAGGACAGCCAACCTGTCTCCAGCAGGGCCGGGAGCGCCTACATGCCCCCTCTGCTTCTCCAAACAGGTTGGACTTCGGTGTAGATGCCAACAGACAGTCAGGAGCAGCAGGCACATCCCCTGTGCTGCTGCCCCAGAGACACAGCTTACAGAGCCGACATCACCGTAGGAAAAGAAAGTGTTCCCTGGATCTCGACCCCGCTCTCCTGCCCGAGGATTCAGCTTTTCCCAAAACCTGTGATGCTCATGTTCCTCATGGCCACCCTGCTGGCCACCACTGCTCACCCGAGGTCCAGCCCCTGATCCCAAGCTCTCCCATGCCCTGGAGCAGGGGCTCCCGGCCACTGTGGAAGTGTTTGGTGCTGCAAACCAGCTCAGAGCTGAAAAAGCAGGAGGAGGGGATGTCAGGACAGGAGGGAAACCACACAGTTCCTGCTGGTTTCTCAGGAACAGGCACCTCAAGGCACAGTCTCCACTTGCACTGCCCAGCTCAGCAGTGTAGGCAGGGTGAGTCTGGTCTGGGTCTCCTGGCAAGCAGGGGAGGAGGGTGGGTTGCTGCAGGCAAGGTGGGAAGGTGCTCTGGGTGCCCTCATGGTGAGCTTTCCTACAGGGTCACTGGTGACAGAGGTGTGCCAGAGCTCTCCCATCCTCAGGTGATGGCTGGAACAACTGGCACCTGCTAATGGATGGTCTGAACGCACCAAGCCCCGCAGTCTCATCCTGAAATAACTCCAATGGGAAATAAGGCAGCTCTGTAGGAGTCTCTAGCAGACAGAGTATCTCCCAAAGGAAGGGGTGGATCCTCATTTCTGGTTATCCTCACCTTGGTCTGGATGTCCCGGTGGCAGAGCTCTTCTCGTTCAGGTTCATTGGGCTTTGCTGTTGCAGTCAGCCCCAGCTTGCCAGCCTCAATAAGGAAGTGTGTGTGCATGGCTGCGGGTGGCACAGGAACAGACTGAATGAGTTTATGGATTTGCACATCCCTCCTGTCTCACCTGCCTCTGCTAAATGGGAGTTGTTTCTTAGTGTCTTCTGGAAATTAGAAGTAGTTAAGATCTGGCCCTTTGCCTAACTGCCATACGTCAGTTCTGCCTCCCTGAGTGAGAGGGAAAATACATTTGAAAGAAGGATGTTTGGAGGCTCAGCTCCCTGGTTCCTCTGTAAACTGGGACCTGCAGGCAGCAGGGGCAGGTGCCAGGCTCCTCTCCTCACCCTGCTGCTGACTCACTGCCGGTCCATGTACAAATCATTTTGATTTAGGTACCCTATACAGAACTAGCAGCCTAATTTCTGGCCTGAAACTTGTGACTCACCGTGCCCATTTACCACCCAGATAATAACTTCCTCCCCACGCTGTCTATCCAGCCCCACACCCCACCCAGGCTCCCGGCCGCACCGTGCCTGCGAGGAAGCAGTGGGCAAGAGGAGGGGCTGTCTGGGCACAGGGCTAGGTACAGTCCCAGAAGAGTCTTTTTACCAGCACAGAAGTGCATGGCACTGCAGATAGGTGGGAGTTTCTTTGAAGGGACCAGAAGGATGCTGCTCCTTCAGGAGGTACAGCAGCGCAGGGATCTCTCTGCAGTTTGCAGCAGCTCCAGGGCTGATGATGTGCCCAGAGCTGGAAGCAGTGTGCAGTGATGTTGTCAGGACACAGTGTCAAAGCACCGTGGTATGGTGCATTGCTCAGGAGCCAGTGTGAGTTCCCATTTCCAAACAAAGTCCATGCACTGGTGTGGCTCGCTATCCCCAACCTGTGTGCTGCCCAGGAGGGGCACTGCCTTCCCTGGGGGCAAATAAGCCATGAGCAAGGGGAGAGCGAAGCAGCTCCCAGAGGAGCTCCAGGTCCCTCTCATGGGCAGCACTTGCTGCAGCATGAACAGCTTCATCCACCAGCTCTTATTGCCTGGACACTTGCTGGCTGCTACTAGGACATACCAATGCCTCTGTTCTCTGCTTCTGGTCTTGGGGCAGTCAGCACTTGTTCTAGATGTGGCCATTAAAGTGGTGTGGGGAAGCACCTGGTCACAGAGGCTCTGGGTAGGGCTGCCTGTCCTTAGCTTCTCCTTAAAGGAAAAGTACATGGGAAAAGAGCAGACAAAAGAGCAAAGACCTGCTTTAGGAAAGGAGATGCCTAGTGTGTGCAACACCATGCACTTGCTTTGGTGGCCACTGCCTTGCTCCCCTTCTAGGAAATGTGTGATGTTCTGCCAAGTCTCAGTCCTCACTGATAGAACATTCATTTCAAACAGTGCCTATTTCCTTCTCTCTAGCTGTCTGAATTTGCCGATGTTTTTCTGATTGTTTTCTTCTTCTGTCTGTGTCTCCTCCTTTTCTGTGATCATCACTGGGAGGACACAAGGAGATGAAGGAAAACACATGCCTCCCTTCCAGAGGGAGGGGGTCACCAGGGTCCCCCAGGATGCTTGCTGTCCCTGCTTGGGCTTTGCGTGCCCAGTGTGGAGCTCCAGGGCATTGCTGTGCTGTGACACTGCTGCTGCTCTGTAGGATTGTCCCAGAAGCCCAGAGTTTGCCCATCCTGAAGGTGTGATGGGGGAAGGCACTCTGACACATGCCCAGAGCCACTGCCAGGATGACTGTGCAAACCACCTGTCCCTCTTACCTCCCTCCACGGGAGCACGAAGAACCTATGTGTCTGAAGGCAGTGGGACTCTGTCAGTCTGACTGCTGTAGCTTCAGTGGATGCTTTCCAGAGAGATGAAATTTCTTTATAAGCGTGAGAAAATACTTAGAAATGAAACATCTAATGTTATTAGGAACTAGGGAAAGTTGTAGTGAGGAGGAATTCCTGCAAGGTTTGTACAGAAAAGCTGTCAGGCTGAAAACATTTCTTATGGCACAACCTCTGTAGTTACAAACACGTCAGTGCTTTATCTTAGAAAGGGACTGGGCATAAATCAGTGGAGGACTGGTAAATGCAGCAAAAAACAATTGACAGTCCTGTTTAAGTGGGACACACAGTAAAACAGGCAAAGAGGCCAAGGAGAAATGCAAATACACGTCTAAATGAAGGTTGGAAGCTAAAAATGTAAGTGAATGAATTAGGAAGCCTGGCTTTATGTGACATTTTTGCCATTAACTTTTCAGAAAGCCAGTAAAAACAAAAACAGCATGATGGGACTGTGCAATTTCCTTATGGCAATTTTCCTTATTGAGAGGAGTGTGTCTTCTGATGGCATGAAATGGGTACTCCGTGTTAAGGAGGGTATACAGTCCAATGACAAGAAATACAAAATCCCCAGTTGTGCCTAATTAGGTGGTGTTAGGGTTATTGTACACTGCTTTAGCATGGGCTGCAAAAGAAGCACCCATACAAACATGAGGCTCTTGAACTAATAGTGAAAGAAGCAGTGGAAAGAACAAGATGCTTTTGGGCACAGGCGTCTCTTAAAGACACAGGAGCAGGAGCCCAGAGTCATATATCTCACCAGCCACAAAAAGGCCCCAAAAAGGGCTGGCAGGGCAGCACAGCAGAGGGCAATTACAAACAATAAGCCATTCTTCAAAAGTGAAGGTGTGGCCAGACAAGAAATCAGAAGGGTTGAATGTAAAGCTAAGAGCAGAGCCACATGAGACATGAAGGGCAGACTTCTGTGAGCAGCCTGTGCAAAGCAGAAGCACTATTAATGCAAAGATGTTCATCTCCATCAGTAGGAAGAAGCGTGCCGGAGGCTCTGCAGGAGTAAGGCGTGCCTAAGAACAAGGGCAGAGCATAGCAGAGAAGCAAAATGAACTTCCTGCATCATTGATCAGCAGGGAAGTGCTCGAGGAAGTTCTCACCCCAGCACAGCTCATGGGTTAAGAGGATCCTTCCCAGATCACATCATCAATGTGAGCATTTCTGAAACTCATCAATAAAGCTAACAGTACAATTTGTATTATTCACCAGAGCTTTGTGCAAGGGCTCTACCAAAAAAGGGCTAAACCACAGACATGGATTGTCATCTGCTACCCATGCCCAGAGCCAGGAGGAAGAGCTGAGGGCAACATCAGCTTCAAATAGCTGAAGCCACAGAGTGATGAGCCTGACTTTCCTGCCAAGCAAATTGTTACAAATTCAAATCCAGGATCTGACTTGCAGATGCATGGCTAAGTGTGAAATCCAGGGGAGGAAGCAGCACCACTTTTGTAGAGAAAGATAACGCTTTCCAGATCTTGTAGGGGAATGAAGCTCCCAAAGGATAAGAGAGACGGTGCTCTCAGAGGTAAATAACAGGCTGAAAAACAGGAGACAAAGTGCAGACCAGTCTTAATGGAGGAAAACTACACATAAAGGGAGAGAAGTGGAGTTCTCCAGCTGTCAGCACCTTTCATCAAGCTCATAAATATCCTGGGCAAGGGGAGATAATAAAGTTTGTAGAAGACAAAATCCTTCTGACTGTCAGCTTTAAAACTAGTTACAAAGTGCTACAGAAGGATCTCCTGTTGCTGAGTTATTGGGCAATAAAACGGCAGGTGAAATTCTGTGTAAGTAACACAAAATGCCACGCAGGAGCAGAGCTGCTTCTAAGTACCCGTTCATGGCAATGGGCCCTTCTCACAACCTCAGGAAACACATCCTGGCTCACTGTGAGTACTTCTGCCAAAGAATTACTCAGAGCTGGCTGGGGACAAGTAGGGGAGCAGCAGAAAATGCCATTGTGCAATTGTGTGTACCAGAGGTGCTTCCAGAGCTAGAGTGCAGCTCATCACCACTCCTCATAGAAGGACAGAACAGACCTCGGGGAAGTGCAGAAGGGTGCAGTCACAATGCTGAGGTTTTTCTGAGGAAACAGAATATAGAAACTTCCACATGGGAAAATGATGACTAGCAGTGAATATGATACAAAATCAGGGAGAGCAAAGCAGATAATAGCTAAGAGAAATTATCTTATGACAAAAAAAGTAGTGGCATCAAATGGGAAATGAAAGCTTTCCAACACACAGTAAGGTAAGACACAGTTCATAGTGAACCTGTGGGGCTCAGTGCCCAAGAGGATGTAAGTGCCAGAAGTAAAATGGGTTTGAGAGCCTAGATCAAGAGCTATCAAATGCAGAGATGCAAATACCATCTCTGGCTCAGGAAGTCCCTAAACCAGGGTTTCCAGAAGCTGATGGTATTCCTGTGGGACATGGCACCCTCCAGGTGTGTGCATACCTCACCCTGCTCTAGGTAAGGCTGGATTTTGCTGAGGTTGAATCACAGCCCCTGCAGAAACTCTCCTTTCCCAGATAGTGCCATGCACTGGCATCGTGGGGGATATCAGGGCACCAGCAACGATCCCAAAGATGCCTGCAGCACCTTGGAGTTCATACTGCTTTTCTTGGTGTGGCTTGCATAAAGATACATCCCTGCTTCCCCTGCCTGGGAGATGAACATGCTCTGACTAATTTCACTGAAGAATCAATCCTCAAGCCATGCTGGGAGGATCCCTTTAAGAGAAATCAGACAACTAGCAGCAAGTTACAGGTAGATGGCTCCTAAGCCAGCCCGGCACTCTTGGATCTCATCCCTGAGCAGATGGATGACTCCCAGTGCAAAGTGGTGGAGCCTCGAGCTTTCTCTCTGGAAAATCTCATCCCCTGCAGAATGCCATCAGCATCCTCCCTCGCTTCCCCATCTCCTGCTCCTTTTTGTAGCCATTCCCTTTCATGTCATGTCTTTGATCTTTACTAGAAAGGGAGAAAGGGATTAGAGGGGAGAAAAGACCACCATTACAAGTTAACACCCACTGGACAAGATCTGTCAGCAAGGTGTGCTCCTTCAGGTCTCCACCCTGTGTGGGTATCCAGTTCATCCACTGGATCTCCTACAGTCTCCTCTCTGCCTCCTGAATCAGGACCTTTGCAAACTTTTCTTTCAGTTTGTGTAACAGGGGATGCTCACACAAGCAGTTTTCAGAAAATATTTTGATAATCCTCTTTGAGACTCGGAGGCTTCTGACCGACCTCAAGGCTGTTGGGGCTGTCCGGCTTCCTGCGCACTGTGTGAGCCAGCACACCCTAGGAGCAGCTGGCAGAGGCTTATTCAGAGGACTGCTTATACACATCACTAATGCCAGATCTCACAAACTCTATCTTCTGGTACTTCAGCCATGACCTGCGCACATATACATGTATAATGCTGCATCTGTCCATTAATTTTCCCACATCTGTGAGCTACATTTTCAAAGCAGAATCTCCTTTACTTGTTTTTTTCCCATATATTTAATTTGCAGAAGTCCTGTTCATACAGCTGGTAATTTGTAATTAGCAAGAATTTTCTGTGACTGGTTTGAAAAGTTGTTTTGAATTGCTTTCTCTGAAGAGCTGCGTGGGCATTTGTTTCCTTCTGATCTCAAGAACATTCAGGAAAAGGGAAATGTGAAAAAATAATGGATGTATGCATTTACTGGGCCGCGCTTAGCCTGTGTGAGAGCTCTGGGCAGGCTTGAGAGACATCTGGAAAAGGGAACATGGTGTACATGTCAATGCTCAGCCACATTAGGGAGAAAAGGACTGTCTGAAGCAGTAACCAAGGGTGCATGGTTTCTAGGCAGCCTTTACAGAGTGTTTCAGTGTGACCCACTCAGCACTTGCCTGTCAATAATTCACCAGGCAGATGGGACTGGGGAGGAAGGAACCACACTCCTTTCTGGCTGGGTGCACTGGTGTTAGCAGCAGACCACCACTCATGGGGTTCGGTGGTTTTTGGGAGTCAGAAATGATTTGTGAATGCCTTGAAACATCTGTGCTATGCCTTTCTTGCACTCACTCCTCTCTTGAAGTCTTTTTGTTGTCTGGAGTTTCTTTTGTTTTTGTTCCTTGTGGCTGGATGGTGGTCCCATGGCATGAGTGAATATGAGCCAGCAATGTTTTCTGGTGCTGATCATTTTTAAATGGCTGTACAGATTTTCCTCAAAGAGCACATATCAGAAAGTCTGAAAAGCAAGCATCTAGTAGCAAGATGAATCCTGGGATGCACCACATCCTCAGCATGCTTTTTCTGAATATTCAAATAGGAGTTTGATGCCTTATCTTTATTTATTTGTGTCTTAACATAGAGGAATAACCTGATTGTGGGGGTAGCCCGAAAAGTCCCTCCCAAATACAGGGAGAAACATTGTGGCTTCCACTGCAGAATCTGTTCTCGCTACTGCAGTGGTCAGAAAGAGGCCCTGGAGCATTCAGCTGCAGCTCATACTTTCTTTATTCTTTTTTTGACTGCAGGATCTGAAGACGAGATCCAGGATGTCTGTGAGCACTCAGTGTAACAGGACACTGACTTATTTGCTTATGGGAGAGCTGGAGTGGACAAAGATGTTCAGCAAACCAGCGTGGAGTGGAGCTCATACCTCAGTGTCTACAGGATGCAGATGCAAATAAGTGATGTGATGCTTGTGGTCTCCTCAGCGTTTCCACATTGTGTTGGTCACAAAAACACAGAGCTGTGTTTCCAGGTCCTCTTCTCCTGTGATGGCACAGGCAGCCCACCTTCATCCAGTGGCTTCTGTCTGCGTGGGCTAGCTCGCTCAGAGACCAGTCCTGGGAGTTCCCAGCTGGAGAGCTCATGGAGTGAGTGCAAGCTGCTATTTTGGCATGATTGTGCCACAGAAGGTTTTGAAAAACACTTCAGAAATAAACAAGCCTTCAAGACCAAAAGCTGCAGAAATTACTTTCTGTAGCCTGGTAGCTCCTAACTTCATTTCCCCTCTTAGGTCAAAAGCCAGACTTCTTCATTTAACTTTTCCACTCTTATTTCAGACACACGAACAAGGTATTCTCCGTCCCAGCACACACAGGTCCGGTCTGAAAGCCTGAAACGTGCTTCTTCCACCTTCATTGGAAGCCAGCATCTCTCACTACTTTTGACCACTTCATTGTCCCTCAGCTGAAGCCAGTTCAGCCATGTGCTGCATTTTGCTAGCAGTAGTGGAGATGAAGACCAAGGGACAATGACACGAATTCTGGGAAGAGGCTGGGTCAGGTTCTCTCCATTGCAAAGAGTCTACCCACTCATCTCCTAATGTCAGTACATCTCTCTTTCACCCTGCAACGCCTCCACCTACTCTCAAAAAAGGTATGGACAGTCCTGTTTAGAGTTTAGAAGTTTTGAGCATATTTCAAAGCTGAGATGATCACAGGAGTCGTGGCAAATCCTTGAGTTTACATGACTCCTGCTCCTCTCTTTCTTTCTTTGTTGCCCCAGGTAAAAAAAATCCCAGTGAAAGCATGTGTAACAAATGCAGAGCCCCATCCATCACCCAGCCTTATCTTTGTACTTCTGTGAGACACTTGGAACATCACCAGCTCTTGTTTCCTATGTCTCCTAATTTGGTGACATTCAAGTAAAATAAAATCTGGCAAATTCACAACATCAAAACCCCAAGTCTTCATACAGCAAGGATTTAGACTGTGGAGTTCACTGCCTTAACTGACCATTCAGGACAAAGAATTAGCCAGAATTCCACGTGGAGTGCACATTTATAGGGCACCAAGACTATCTCAGGATTTCAGAGTTAATGAAATATTGGGAAGTTTAGGCCATTAGATCTAAAGGTAACTTCTGACAGAAACCTGATATAGGGACAGATGTTCCCCATCTCCTCAGTGATAAGCTGTCCGTATCTTCCTGTGAAGCAGCAGCTTCTTCTTCAGTTCAGGAGCACACAGGCTACATAATGCCAGTTCAGATTAATCCAGCATTTGCCTTCCTTCTCTTCTGGTGAAAACTTTTATGGGGCTAGCTACCCTTACTCTTTGAAAAAAGCATCTTTGTCCCAGCTTCAAGTCGCTAACATAATGTTATTGAAAGCCAACCAGTACGACTGCTTTAAACAAAACACGATTCCTTTGCTACTGTTCATTTTCTTGTCTCCTGTGATCTAGACACTGCAGGACCTTTCAGACTAAAGAAGAGTTAAATTTTTCACATCAAAGAACCCAGCAGAATTACACTCTAACCTTTTCAGCTCTGGTCTGTCCTACAAAGCAAGCAGAAGACACAAGTCCAGATTTTTTCCAGTTTTCTTCCTTGCAGGAAAGCCACCCTTGAAGAGAAAAAGAAAGCCAAAACAGATCTAGATTCCCCCTGTTCAGCTTCTTGTGTATGTGACACATGGCTTGTCTCAACCAGCCTCCTCCATCTTGGGCCATCCCAGAGAGCTCAGATGACTTCACAGATGGGGGTGATGAAGTCAGGGTGCGCCCACCGGTTTCATTAGGAGTTAAGAAGGCTGTCAGCCTCCAGGGATGCATTTCACTGCCTCAAAGGAACAACTGTCTGGTTTGCAGTCCAAAAGTACTCCTTTCCCTCCTAATCCTAAAAAAGGAAGACTGAATCTCAGCAAGCCCCAAGCTTCTTGGAGAAAGTGGTCAGTACTAACAAACCCTTTCCACTCCCTTCTGCAGTATTACCGGGCTGTGCAGGGCAACACCCGCCTTAAAGTGTTTTCATTTTCTGATTTTTATGCTGCTGCTACTTTTCATTCAGAAAACAGACGTCTCTGATGCTGGACCCTCTCAGTGGGGCTTGCTGAGCTGACCGTATGCATGTCTGTGTAGGTGGGTTCTCTGGTGGGATGAGAGGAACTCTGTAGGAAGATGGTTTTTGAAATCCTTTCTGTAGATGGACTACAATCCTCAGCCACCTAAAAAAGAAGTGATGTCTGAGAACCTGGGAAATGGTTCCTCTTGGTTCCTGCACCTCTCACTTCAGAGTGATACTTTTGAGTGGTCAGTACCCTTAGGCTCAGTCACTGCATGTCCTCAGCATCACTGCAATGAAATAGCATTTGTTTTCTTTTATTGAATCCAAAGACTCAGCTGAAAACTGACGGAAGCCGAAGCATCTCACCCTCTCTATCCACAACCAAATCATCAGTCCCTCCCCAGGAACCACTTTCTTCCCAGAACCTTCAACCCCACGGGAATGGGTTGCTGTGGGCAGAGCGCCTGGGGCAGCTGGAGCTCCTCCAATTCTGCACAGAGCCTCTGCTCCTCCCTTTTTTAAAGTTCAGATCCTTCTAAATGTGAATACAAGTTTATTTTTTGTTTTGTTTTGCTAAGTCTGTCCTGGGCTTGGGAATAAATTATCAACCAAAATGGAAGAATAGGTTTTATATATATGCAAAACTGTGTATTTATGTCTGATAAAAACAAAGATGTGTGAATATGCGGATGTGCTCAGAAATATATTTATTTACTAATATATTTATCCACATACCTGGCCTGCTCGCGTGTTTCTGTTCTCTACAAAGCCATTAGGTGTGTGTTCTAAGAAGTTTCATGGCTTCTGAAGTTCCATGAAGCACACAGTGGACAAGCAGGTGATCCAAGACAACCAGCCTGGTTTCACCACATATCTGTGGCCTTCTGAGATGTGATGGCATTGGTGGACAGAGGAAGGGCAACTGATGGCATGTACCTGGACTTCTGCAAGGTCTTTAACATGATCCTCCACCACTTCCTTATCTATAAATTGGAGAGATATGGGTTCAAAGGGTGGACTATTTGGTGGATAAGGAATTGGTTGGAAGGTCGCAGCCAGAGGGCTGTGGTCAATGTCTGTGTCAGGTGGAGGTGGTGACGAGTGGTGTCCCACAGGGGTTCATCATAGGACCTGCGTTCTAACATCTTTATCAGTGATATAGATGACATTAAGTGCACCCTCAGCAAATTTGTGGATGACACCAAGCTGAGTGGTGCAGCAGACAGAACAGAAGGAAGGGATGCCATCCAGAGAGACCTTCACAAACTCAGAAGGTGGGTCCATGTAACAAGGCCAAGTGCAAGGTGCTGCATCATGGTGGGGGCAGTTCCAGATTTGTATACAGACTGGGAGAAGAACTCAGAGAGAGTAACACTGTGAAGAAGGCCGTGAGGGTTCTGGTAGGTGAAAGGCTTAACGTGAGCCTGCAGTGTGCACCCAGAAAGCCGCCAGCACCTGGGCTGCATCAGCAGAGGGCTGGCAGTGGGCAGGGAGGGGACCGTCCCCCTCTGCTCTGCCCTCGTGAGGCCCCACGGAGCGGGTCCAGAGGACACGAGGGTGCTCAGAGGGCTGGAGCACCTCTGCTGTGGAGACAGGCTGAGGGAGCTGGGGGTGTTCTGCTGGGGAAGAGAGGGCTCTGGGTACACACCACTGCAGCCTTCCCGTGCATCAGAGGGTTTCAAACAGGATGAAGAACAACTTGACACACGTAGACAGCGATGGGACAAGGGGGCAACGTTTTAAACTTAAACGAGGGGAGATGTACATAAGACGTGGAAGTCTTTCAGCCAGAGGCGGTGCGGCGCTGGCACTGCTGCCCAGAGCCGCGGGTGCCCATCCCCAGAGGTGCCCCAGGAACGGACGGGCCCTGGGCAGCCCGGGCTGGTGCCGATCCATCGCTCCGCAGCTCTGCCCGCGGCACGAGGTGACCTCTGAGGTCCCTCCAGCCCAAAGCGGCACCCACGGCCGCTGGGCCCAGTGCCCGCAGCCCCCAGTGCCGGCACAGCGCTGCATCCGAGGAGCGGGCGGCGGCCGCCGCGCTCACCGTGCGCGCCCCGGCCCGGCCCGGCCCCCCAGCACAGCCCGGGCCCGCAGCCTCTGCCGCCCCTTCCGGGCGCCGCTCCGGTCCCGCTCTGCGCGTGCGCGGCGGCGGCGGCATGGCGCTGGAGACCGTTCCCAAAGACCTGCGGCACCTGCGGGCCTGCCTGCTCTGCTCCCTCGTCAAGGTGCGCTCCGCCGGGCCCGCGGCCTTCCCCCTTCTCCCGGGTCTCTCCGTCCGGGCCTTCGCGCCCCTCCCCGCCCCGCCCGGCTCCGTCCCGCCCCGGTCGGGCCTTCTCCCCCCTTCCCGGCCTCGGTTCCCCGCAGCTTTGCGGGCCGCGGTCGGGCGCGGTGCGCTCGGCGGTGTTTTCCATCCGCGGTGACTCCGTGGTTCTGCGCTTCAGACCCTCGAGCAGTTCGAGTACGACGGCTGCGACAACTGCGATGCCTACCTGCAGATGAAGGGCAACCGCGAGATGGTCTACGACTGTACCAGCTCCTCCTTCGACGGGTGAGGGGCCGGGGCGGTGCGCGGTGGCAGTGCTGGGAACGGTCCCCTCACGTCCCTCTCTCCCGCAGGATCATCGCCATGATGAGCCCCGAGGACAGCTGGGTCTCCAAGTGGCAGCGCATCAGTGAGTGTCATCTGCTCTGCTGCCCCAAACCCTGCTCCGATAGCGGTAGGGCGACGGGGAATGGCTTTAAACTAAAAGAGGGGAGACTTGGGTCTGATGGGAGGGGAAATTCTTCACCCAGAGGGCAGTGAGGTACCAGCGCTGCTGCCCAGAGCTCTGGTGCCCCATCCCTGCAGGTGCCCCAGGCCGTGGAGGGGCCCTGGGCAGCCCAAGCTGGGGGGCACTCAGCCCATGCAGTGGTGGGGCTGTGAGGTCCCTTCCAGCCCCAAACCGCTCTGTGTTTCTGTGACTCTGGGCAGCAGGATTTGTCCCTTGTGCTGCTGTGCTCCTGAGGAGGGGGCTGGGGCTGTTTGCCCACCTGGCTGCTGCTACACAGAGGGACTCAGTGCTTTCTTTCCCTCAGGTAACTTCAAGCCTGGTGTGTATGCAGTGTCTGTCACCGGCCGTCTGCCCCAAGGTAATACTGCTGCTGTGTGAGGGAGCACTGCTGTGCAGGTGGACGCTGAGGGATTGGTTTTGCTGTATACTCAGCACTGTACATTGGCCAGTTACATTCTGAGTGTGTTACACTGTGTTGACGTGATGAAGTCAGTGTTTGGGGGTCCAGTAAACAGTGTTACAACAGAAAGAGCACTCACCCTGTTCATGAATAGATTTGCCAGGTGATTGCAAAACGGTGTGAAGTGGGAGGCAGGCTTCACTGTTCATCAGACAGGCTGTCTGTGTCATCCAGCATTCTGCTTGCCGAAAGTTGGTATAAAAATTGTGCTGGATAAAACCTGTGATGCCAGACTGCACATCAGAGCAATGAAATGTGATTAAAGCCTGGCTACAGGAAGTGTGCATGCTTCAAGCTGTACAGCTTCAAGGAATCAAAAATGAATTGTGCAGAATGGAGTGCTGTTGGGAAAGTGGTCTTGAGGAGGACTGGTGAGCAGGTATCCCTTTCCATTGCAGTACTGCACTGAGGGCTCGCATCAAGCAAAGGTGGTATTTGTTCATTTATAGGTGCAGTGAAGAGTGTGGAGAGTTGGCCCTCCCTTCATAAAGCAGAAGTCACATTTTCCATTTCTCCTGTCTGCAGCCCAAGATCAGACTCCAAAACTGTGTCCTAAGAGGGCTACAGTCCCTGCACCCGGTGTAAAAACTGTACTTTGCTTGGAATGCCAGCTCCTTTATTCCTAACCTGAGCTGCACCATCTGTGTTAGGGGGCAGCTGAAATACCGCGAGGCATGATGCCTTCTGGCACAGCTTTGGATGCATCTGAAGCAAGTAGAGCATAGTAGTGATGCCATGTGCTCTGTGCATCTGCAGGCAGAGCACAGCCGTGAGCACAGGATAGCAGCAGGAGGGGATGCATATGGGAGATGCTCTTAGGTCTTGCTTCATGTGGGGAACATCCTCACATCACAAGCAGAAGCAAAAAGGAGCTGGGAAGCACAGGAGCAGGCTGCCCTGGAGGGCCTTGCAGGCTGTCGTTTGGCTGTCCACGCTGTGTGGCATTGGTGGGAGCTGTCCTGAAGTGTGTGATGCTCTTCTGCTATCACTGCTATGGTGCTACTTAGAAGGTGGGTCTTGCAGACAAGTCACAGAACTGACCCAAGAGGCTTAAGAACAACCTTTAGGAGCTTGGTCTGTGTGGTACAGTCATGATATTCAAACATCTGTAGGTAGAAAATAACACAGTGAAAGTAACGTGCTCTTAGAAGAAACTGAGAAGATTGTCTAGTTCTCAATCTCTGCAGTGAAGGCTACATGGTAGAGCAACCGGATTTTGTTAGGGCTCCTAATTCCTAGAGAATTCTGAAATGTGTTTGTGTCCTTGTTGCAGGGATTGTCCGAGAGCTGAAGAGCCGTGGCGTGGCTTACAAGTCGCGAGACACAGCTATCAAAACCTAAGGGGCTCTCGTGCTGCGTGGAGGATTCCCTGGTGCTCTGCTAGGCTGCTCAGTGAGGCAGCTGGCATTTGGGGCACTGCTCTGAAACCTTTTAGTTTTAGCACGAGGGACCCGGACTCAGGGAGCTGCTGGCTCAGTTGCTCTCACTCAGTACCTCTGGACTCAGCCATGCCACTGTTGGACCACAAAGACCTTAAAATGGGTTACAGCATTGACAGGGAGGGGAGCGTGCATCACCATTAAACCTCTTATAGTTAGTGTGAGTAAGAGAAGCTGGGACACAACTGTAAATATTTCAATAAAACATGCTTTCTGCTCAGAGTGGAGTCCATCGTATATATTCAGTCACTAGTTTCACCCACCACGAGGAGCAGAAGGCATGGGGGAAGGGTTTTGCACTCAGCCCCAGAGCTGCCACACTGCTGGTGTGGTTTGGAGCTTACAACCACCACCATTTGTCCATATGCCACAGACAAAAATTGCCATCTTGAGGATCCTGCTCTGGCTGAGCATGGGCATCCATCACTGTGGGAACGAGACAGTCGTGGCTGGATGGAATAAGGAGGATGGTGTACAGAGTGTGGAGGGAGTTGTCCAGAGGTCACAGTGCCCTGAGCCTGCGGGGTCCTGTAGTAGGGATGGGGAGCGCTTGGAGGACTTCTGGTCTGCTGTTGGTCAGTGCAAGCAGAGTGAGGTGAACCTGCTGCTGATGTAACTGGGAGGCAGAGCCTTGGAGATGGAGTGATGTGTTGTTTCCACAAACAGGTGAGAACTCCCACCCAGCCTTGTGTTTGTGGAGTTATGATGTCAGTGCATGTTGTGAGCATCAAGTTGGCTAGTGTGTGCTCCTGAGATAGCTCCCTCCTCTGATGGCTCTTGCTTAGTTTCTTTTGCTCTGTTTCTGCAGCAGCTGCCAGTCACAAAGGTGATGTCTAAATACAGAGTCCTAGATCAACAGCTGAAATAAGATTTTTTTATTCTTCCAGAATAATCCTGCAGATGATAAACCTGATTTTTGTGTTCTGTGGACAGATAAAAATACTGGAAAGCTAACAAAAAGCCAGAAACATGGCTGTATTTGATTTAGGAAGAAAGCTGCTGCAGTGAAGGGGATGGACTGCTGGCGGGGCTGACGTTAGGAGCAGCAAGGCAAGGTGCTCTTTGTCCTGCTCTGCTTTGTGCAGCTGGTCCTGAAGAGTCCCATCTTGAGGATGTGGAGCAGCAGGTGCAAGTCCTGGGGCACAGGAGGGTGCTGGACCTGCCCTTCACACCTCTCTCATGAATGTCCTTATCTCTGAAATTACCTAATGAGTATTACCCTCCAGGCTCATTTGGTTGCAGATGGACCTCGGAGAAGCCCAAAAGGACTATGGTTGGGCGTGGCATCAGGACCGGGGTGTAACTGCCACGTGTCAAGGCCTGGAGATGTTGAGCCCTGAAGAGTATTTCTGGACAGGCTGTGCAGGTGAGCTGGGGATCCTACTTAGGGTGAGCTGAGAATCCCACAGGGTGCAGCTTCAGGAAAGCTGCCTCCAGCGCTGCCGGATGAGGTTGGTGAGAGCTGATGAGGTTCAGATAAAAGAAGATCCATGAACTGATCAGCTTTCTCAATCACGAGGCAGCAGATCTGGGAAGTGAGGTTCTGGCTCTGGCCAGGCTGGAAGGACGCTGCGCTTGGCGGACGATCGACAATCGTCGCAGCCACGCTCGGCTCTGCAGCCTCACTGCTCAAGTGCCACAGGGTGGCAGCACGGCTTTGTGGAGCAGGGCTGTGGCCTGGGGACGGGGGAACAAAACTGCCGAAGCGGCCCTGAGCAGGAGAGCTGGGGCACATCTCCATTTTCCATCTCTCCTCTTAGCTTCTTGGGGGCTTTATTGCAGGCTGCCCTCACCTTCAGGGTCTCCAGAGGTGTGGGGAGCCCACCAAAGCACGTTATCTGTCATGTCCCTGGTGAAGGGCTGGCAGAAGGGCTCCGTGCAGGGTTCCAGGCAGCACAGGGTACTCCGGGTATGGGTCTGTGGGCTCAGAGGAGGCTCCAGTAACTCACACACCACCCGGGACTGGGAGCTTCACTTAAAAATTGCCTCCAGATTGCAGCATGCACTGTCACTGTGCATCCCAAGGAAGATGGCTGGGAGGTGTAACCCCCATAGGCGCCTCGCGTCTTGCAGGGTGCAGCCCCCTGGATAATGCAGACTGGCAGGAGCTGCGGTGCAGGTGGAACAGAGCCAGCACAGCTCACCAGGCTGCGGGGCACCGGAGGTCTTTCACAAGGAGCTGCACCTCCTCTGCCCGCAGCAGATCGCAGTGCTTCCAAAAGTGTGGTGCCTCGAACTGGGCTGACTGTGCCTCTGCCCGCCGCCCCCACCACGCGCACCGCATCTCCCAGCCCACGCTGCCCGGCTGACTCATTGCTCCCAGGCTGCTCGAGCTGAGTGCTGAACTCTGCAAAGCGCCCAAAATGAGCATTTCGGTGAGACTGCAGCCCCGGAGGTGCTGCGGCTTTGTAGCAGGAAAAGCAAATGGATGCAAAGCTTTATTTGCTGAGAGAAGTAGGGCAGGGAGCTCTCACGTTGAAGAAATCGGAGGAAAAATGTGCAGCAGCAGCCTGGGCTGTAAGCTTCCAGCGGGCAGGGAGCTGTGGATCTGAGTCACTTCAAGGCAGCTCCTCCCCCTGCAGCAAATGACGCTCCTGTCTCGGGCTGCGGGGCTGCAGCGCTCTGCCCGGGCTCGCGTGGGAGCTGCCATGCGGGCGGCAGGGCCGGGGCAGCAGGGCAGGAAGCACGAGCGAGCGCGTTTCTTCATGCGGGTTTTGAGAACCGATACCCGGCTCTCCCTCTGGGTGAGAAAAGTGACTTTCCAAAACCGCAGAGCACACGGTGTCTCTGTGCGAGGCAGCTGGCGGCTGTGCTGGGAAATGCCCGGCCTCGCTGTCCTCAAGGGGCCCCTTGCTCGCTCCTTGTGCAGGTCTTCACGTGTGGCACAGGGACCCCCAGGCCAGCATGGTGCTCCTTTGTCGGGGCCTTGTGTCTGGGTGAGCTGGGCCCGGGTGAGCACCTGCCACAGAGTGCAGATGTGCTGGGGACGCCTACAGTGTCTGCAGGGCTGTAGGGGCTGTAGGAAGTGCAGAGTGGCAGCCCCCACCTCTGCCCCCTGGTTTTGCTCCTGCAGCCTCTCTGGTTGTCACTCTGTGCTCATGGCAAGGCCAGGCAGCAGAGAAGCTGCACAGGGCACTCTGGGGACAGTCAGTCCCACATTGCACCAACCTCCCATCACTTGGTACCCCCAGACTTTGTTTCCCCAACTCAGGCATCCATGGGATGCTGGGTCTGACTGTGTCCATGTTAACAAATGTGGGGCTGGGACCCTTGATGGTGGCTGCTGAAATAAAAAAAAAAGCCCTAAGTTGAAATGGGGTGATAGCACCAGAGAGGACAGCCTGGGGTACACCAGTGCAATGCCTGCTGGTGTGAGGATGGCACAGCCAGGGTGTGAGCTGCTAACTGAAGGCTGAGGTCAGGGGGTGCAGTCCCATCTCAGTATTACTCAACCAGGCAGTGAGATACCAGGTGCCTCTGATGTGGTGGGGATGGGGGTTCTCACCGGGAGGGACTGCAGGGGAGGAGGGTTAAACTAACAGTAGGACAAGGGCTGGATGCAGTTTCTGATGTGTGGGCAGATGTGAAAGATTTTGAGGCATGGCAGAGCTGAAGCACATCTTCCATGTGCGGGGGCCACAGGGCATTCTGAGTGCCAGTGATGGAGGCAGAGGGTGAAGTGCAATGCAGGAGCTCTGACCTGCCTTAGGGACCCTGGCATCTGCTCCTCACCAAGTGAGGAAGGAAGGAGGAGACCTCATGGAGGAGCTGGCAGGAGAAGGCCTGCGAAGGGCTCATGCAGAAGGGGCTGTCACCCTGGTTCTGTCACTGCTTGCGCGCATGGTCTGTCTGCAAGGTGGCCATTGGCTGCTTCATGTTACCTGAACCTGTTAGTGTGCTGGCAGAGCTAGGGTGGCTGGGGAACAGGAGGAGCTGGCAGAGGGTCCCAAACCTCCTCCAGGCAGGAGACCTCACACCTCCCCACTGTGCTTCCTGAGGGTACAGAGCCAAGTGGATCTGCAGAGCTGAAGTCATGGGGGGCTGTGGCAGCCTGACAGCGTCTGTCCCATCCCCAGCGTTCCTTAGCTCCTTGTCCTGGTCCTGCTGCTCATCAGGGTGTGCAGCCACATGTGCTCTGAGTAGTGACATTCTGTGCGTCTGGTTGCATAGTCCTGGTCTGGACAGAGTCCAGCAGCCACACCAAGGACCCTCAGTACCTGCCCCGGCATGCCCCTTACCCACCCAACCCCATGTGCTCTGCTTCTCAGCCACCTGCACTGCCCTAAATGTCTACCTGGAATATGAATACAGTCCAAGCTAGGCTGAGGGTCCTGATGCCTCCATCCCCACATGGCATGCTGCTCGGGTCCTCAGGGACACGGCTGCCATCCCCATGGTGCTTGGGATGGAGGTGGGGAGGGGGTGACCAGCATTGCCCAGGCAGCAGTGGGGCCCTGGGGGCACAGCAGGTTACAGGAAGTGACATGGAAAATGACAGAGTGCTCTGTGCCCCATAGACACCGCTCGATGGTCCCACATCCGTCATTGGTGCAGACGGGCTGCAATTTGTCTATATATGGGCAAAGCAAGGCGCCGTGCTCACCCCACGGCCTCTGCGCCCGCCCCATCGCGTCACTTCGACTTTTTGAGGTTTCCCTTCGCGCTCTCATTTGCCTTCCTCTCGTGGCCCGTTTCACCCAGTAGTTTCTGGTTGACTCACTCCCAACGGCTGTGCTGTGCACTGGGCTCAGAGACGCACACTACTGTGGCAGTGCAGGCAGCCCATGCTGGCGTCACAGCAGGTGCAGGCAGCAGCCCTGGGCACAGCCGCGGTGTGTGCCCGGTGCTGTGTGGTGCCGCTCGAAGGATGGGGGCTTGCACCCTCCCCCCACGGTCCTGTCCCTCGCCTCAAACCACGGGCAGAGAGCAGAGCGCAGGCAGCACTGGGCCTGCTGGGCAGAGCTGGGGATCCCGGCCCATCCCAGCCCCTCTCAGTGTGTCCCAGTCCGTCCCAGCCCTCTCCTCCAGGCACAGAGATGCTGTAGTTCCTCCTCATGCCTTCACACCAGCCCTCCTGGCCAGTGGGAGGGCAGCAGCCACTGCTCTGCTCACACAGCACATCCTGAGGAGCCGGTTTTGGACGCCATGATGTAGTGCAGCCAGGCCTGGGAGCACTGCCAGCTCAGGGCCTGCGAGTGACTCCATCCACTGGGAACTTTTGAGGCTGCTCTGACAGGGATGCTGGCTGCTCATGTTGGGAATGCAGTCATTAGGCTTCAGAGTGAACAGCGGCTCAAGAAAGGCTCCATCTGGGGCTGGCAGGCACTGAGGGTGGAGTAGGAGATGCTCCCAGCGGTCTGTGCCACTGAGACTGGGGAGCCAGCAGCACACAGACCCCTTTCCCACTTCCCAGGACAGCAGTAGGGGGTCAGGCAACCTGTGGTTGAGAGCACCCTTTCCTCTTCCTCCTCTTTCTCTGACACAGCTCCATGAAGCACAGCACAGGCCTGAAGGCAGCTGGCCCAGCCACCACTTCCCCTGCATGCAGCAAGTGCCCTGACCACAGCCGAGGAGGGGAAGTTACTGCAAGGAGCGATAAGAAATATCAGCTCTTTCGCAGTGCCCAGGCTGCACGGCTTGACAAGGGCTCTTCCCCCGGCCCAAGGGCCTGGGTCAGCCATGCTGCTGCTCCCCTGAGCCCCAGCACCCACTGCCCTGTGCTCATTGATACTGGGAAAGTTACTGGAAAAGCAACAGCAGTGTGGAGCGGGGCTGGGGCTCCATGCACCATCAGTGCTCAGAAAGGAGCAGAAAGAGCAACGCAGGGGGATACCGCGGGCAGCCGAGCTGCAGCTGGGTGCCCTGAGATGATGGTAGAGATGAGAGCAATGCCAAGTGTGGCTCTGCTGCAGGGCTCAGTGTGGGTCGGGGGCTGCCCCAGCACCGTGAGGGCTCCACTGGTTCCCCTGCACACCCTTGGGTACAGAGCGAGGCCAAGAGCGCTGGGGGCTGGGTGATCCCACGGGACCCCCCAGAGAGGAAATGCAGCTGCTTCACCTCCCCCCACCAAACCCCAAACGTCTCTGTGAACTCAGCAGCTATTTTGGCTGTGTGTGCGAAGTGCAGAAGGAATGGGGAGCTGGGGAGTGAGTCAGAAACTCCCGTAGCCTTGTTTGCCACTTGGCAAAATTAACCAATGGCCAGGGGATGCGGTGAGTTCATCATCAGTTGGAGACTTTCAGACCTCCTCAGCCCATGAAACCAGATCTGCTGATTTCCTTCTTTTTGAGAAACAGGAGGCGGCGGGGGGCTGCTGCTGGAGGAGGAGGAACCCTGCCTGGGACACCCGAAATGCCGTGTCCCTTGGCCACACTCTGCCGCACAGCCGGGAAAGAGGAAGCATCTCCTCCCCCACTTCCCTGCCCAGAAGGCACCCGGGTCTGCTTTGCGGGGAACAGTCCCCGGGTGCCTGGCTCTGTGCGGGGCACAGCTCTGTGCACTGCTGTGCTCCCTGGGCTGCAGCTCCCCCAGCCCCGCTCCCGGCCACGTGCTTCACCCTCCCCTTGCTGCATTGCTCCAGCGCCAGCTCTCCTCCTTCAGGGAACAAGCTCCTCTTTGCCTCGCAGCACTATTAGTGTTAAACAGAGCTTTTGTCCAATAAATGATCTCCAAGAACCTTGGTACCTGTCACCGGCCACCCAGACACAGCAGGGCTGTGCTGCCCTTGGAGCAGGGTGTGCTGCAAGCAGTGTGGCCTTGGCCCAAAGGTGAGGGGAAAGCAGGATGTGGGCCCACTCTGGGGGGCTGCTACTGCCTCATCCATTGCACACGGTGACTTTGAACCCCGCCTCACCCGGGGACCAACCCATAGCACCCTGGCAGATGGCAGCACTGCAGGCTCTGTCACCTCGGGGGTGCTGTCTGGTGTGGGGGTGTCCTCAGGCTGGGAAGAACCCACGCACACCTCACCCCGACCCAAAGCACTGTTACACCTTTTGGGTGTCCCCAGAAGTGACAGGGCTCTTCTGGCTGGACAGAGCCCAGAAAGTGGCCGGAGAATGGGAGGCAATGCCATGGGAGCAACTCGGCCCTAGTTTGGGAAGAGTCCCACAGCAAATTCCCTCTGTGCCCAAAGCCCCTCTGCCTGCTGTAAGCCCAACACCTGCTGCTGGAGCAAGCCAAATCTCAGTGGCTGCTCAGCTGATTTTGACTTTGCTCCTTCTCTACTTTCTGCAAACCTCACCAGTGTGATTTTGTTTTTAATATTTCCTCCCAGATTATAGATGTAGAGAGTGAATGATATTGCCCAAAAATTAATGTTTTGCGCAGCTGTGTAAAACCCATCCCACTGACCAAGGCATTCACATTTACAGACATTTTGGGGGATTTAGCTCATCATTTTTCACCTGGTTTAAGGCACAGCTTCATGCAACACTGCTGACCTTCTCTGGCTCTATGCTGCATTTCCCAGTGACATCAGGAGAGCAAGGCTCAGAGCTGACCCTTTTGCAGACCCACAGAGGTTAGAGAGGCTGCAGAACTGCACACAGCTTGGAAACAGGATCTGTGCCACAGGCCCTTAGCTGGAAAACTAGTGCCAGGGTTCACCCCAGGCCCAGTGTTGGTGCTATGGGGCACTGATGGCCGCCCCTGATGTCTCCAGCCCCCGAGCGGCAGTGCAAGAGGGATGTGTCCGCCCTGCTGAGCTGGCTTTCATTTTCTTTTCAGGGGCCTCGTGTTCCTGTTGGCCGTTATGGCTTCCTCCGCCATGGGGAAGTCTGCTGTTGCAGAGTGCTGGGTAAGGGAAAGGCTCAGGAAGGTTTCTTGGGCAACACATTTCCTAAAGAGTAGGGCTAGGTCTTGCAGCTCACTGGCACCTGTGTCCCCTTCTGCTGTGCTCCCGCCAAGGGTTTGGAGACCCCGAACCCGCAAACTGTCATCCAACACTGACATCCCCTCCCTAAGCTCTGCGCTGAGGAGCACCTGCTGCAGGGCTGGGATGAGGGGCCACAGCAGAGCTCCACAACCCCACACTCAGCCTGCTCTTGGGGTGGTGGGGGCGGGGAGTGAGGCATGGCTGCCGTCACCCTGCCCTGTGCAAACAGTGCAAACAGTGCAAATAGCTTTTCTCTCTTTTTTTGCACAAACATGTTTGTTGCTCGGTGCAGCGAGGCCCAGGGGAGCGTAACCGGCTGCTCTGCAACGGCCCCGGTGCTTCCGGTGCTGGCAGGCGGCTGCCCCTCGCCCCATGGCTGCGGTTGGGCTGCAGGGCGGCACTGGGTGGGACCACGCACCGTTATCTCCTCGGCAGCTACAGCTCTTCCTGTGGTCGGGGCCACGTGGGCAGGATGGGGTTAAAAGCAGCCCCGCTCCCCACCGCAGCCCATTGCTCCTCTGGACAGCAGCACCCCATAGAGCACCTGCAGCACCGGCACCAGCGTGGGTCACCTGCACTTGGTAATGTACAGAGGGACGTGGCCGGCGGTGGGTACCTACAAGGAGCAGCAGGGCCTGGAGGGTCCTGGCAGCCACAGTCCCACCCAATACCAGGAGGGCAGCGGGCGCTAAGGATGCCCTGTGGGTAAGGAGTTGCCCCCCCGGGGTGGCGTGGAGGGGAGGAACCGTGGATGGGTGGGAGGAGGCGGGAAGAGGCTGAAGCAGAAGTGCCACCGAGGAGGATTTTGGTGGCAGTGATATGGGAGGCATTGGACGCAGAGCTGTGGGGCAGGTGAGGCTATCTGGGGCTCCAAAGTGGCAGCAGGGGTGCAGGGATGAGATTGGAGCAAGGTGTGGGGCTCTGTGTGTTTGCAGGGGCCATTTGGTGCCACCCAGCACGTGGCCTGAAGGACAATGGGGGCACTGGGGGGGCTGCCATGGGGCTGGCAGAAAGGGGAGAGGTGGAGGTCACTGAGGAGCCCCAGTCCATGGCACTCCTGTGGCAAAAAATGGAGGGGGGAGGGTGACCTTGAGGGGACAGAGTGTGGGAGCCCCATAGGATGGAACAAGGGGGTCCTCAGTGATAAGGGTGGGAGCATGAGATGGGTACCCCACAGGGACTTTGACAGGGTAGTCCCTGTAATGGGGACAGGGTTTGCCATGAGGTCCTCACAACGAGGATGAGGCAAATGGGTCTTTTGCAACTATAGTGACATTTACACAGGGTCTCCACCATAGCAACAAGGCAAGCCAAAGAGTCCTCAGTCGTGAAGATAGATTTTCCATAGGGTCCTCACCATGGGGACAGTGTAAAAAGTCCCTGTGACCAGCGCACAGTGGCATCTCTGTATGTGGATGAAGCTAAGGGGTCATATGTGACTTTGATGAACTTTGAGAGACAATTAAGGAGTTAATGTGGGATCTCACCATTGGGATCAAGGTGAAGTGGTCCTCTGTGGCCCAAAGGGGGTTTGAAGGCCAACAGTGAAGTTTGAGATGGAATGCACACCAACAAGGGGTTAAGGCTGGGGGGAGGGCGGGTAAGAGTTTCCCAGTCGGACATGAGGGTAGGGCAGAGGCCCAGGGTGGGAGTCTGAGAGGGGATAATGAGGCTTGAGGGGATTCTCTCCAGCATGAACAAGATAAGTTCTCTGTGACCAGGATGAGGTCTGAGGTGGGGTCTGTTCTTTGGGGGGAAGGTGATAATATTCCCTGTGCCCAGCACAGGGCTTGAAAGAGAATGGTGACTTACAAAGTAGGGTGTCCTCTATAGGGACAAGCAAGGCCAGGATGCCTCTTGCGCCCAGGATGGACTTAGGGTTACAAGGCAAGATCTCCCTGTGGACATGAGACAGAAATGTCCCCTGTGCCCTGCTTGGCTCCTCGGGGTGAGAGGTGATGCTGGCAGGAGCTGCCTGTCCCTTCATTCTCCCCGGCCATGCTGCCCACAAAAGTGTCCTCGCAGCCGGGAGCAGGCGGAGGAGAGCACGTCGCCGGAGGAGAGCAACCGCCAACACCGACTGAGAGACAGTGCAGTCACCCATAAAGTAGAAAGCACTACTAAACAGCACTGCAGGGTGTAGTGTTTCCTACTTTATGGATGAGTGTACTGTGGGCTACAGAGAAGAGAGCGCCGACAACAGCAACCCGTATATCAGCCATCATCATGGGCTGGCACCATCCCCACTGCAACCAGCCAGCGCAGCAGGCAGCAGGGACTGTGTGGCCCTGTTCCCACTGCGTGCTCCGTGGGGTGGCGGTTCTGTGCTGGCCACCGTGGGAGGGCAGGTAGGTAGCACAGCCTCCAATTTGCACTTTTTTCACCCCGTCTTCACATCAAACTCAGCAGAGTCCTGTGCGGAGCTGGGGGTGGTGGCCACGTGTGGATGGGGCAGGATGGGGCTGCTGAGTGGATTTTCATGGCTGCACAGGGGCTGCTAAATAAAACTCTTTCAGCATTTCCTTGTGAATTTGTCTTTGTGATCCAATTCCCAAGAAACACGACTAGAAAAAGACACATGTAGTGCCCCAGGGCCACGGGCGGCAGTAGGAGCACAGCATGGACACGGGGTGATAGAAATGGGTGCCAAAAATCTAAGCACCCCATGGCTGCTCGTGCCCCACACCCATCCAGGCTCACAGCAAAGCAGCCACAACCCAGTGCAGCCCCACCACCTCCATGATGGCATGTGGAATGGGAAGGGGACGTTCCCACAGACACTGCTCCCACCTCAGCCCGCCATGCAGTGAGTCTGAAGTCCCGGCCTTTCACGTCCCCATTGCTGAAATGTTGGTTTCCAAACACCCCTGCCCATCTCCACGCTTGGCTTTGATTCCCTGTCTTCTGGTCTTTGGACTGGGCATCTAAAAATGGCAGAAATATATAAGAATTACTTTTTTTTCTCTTTTTTTCTCTCCTCAACTCCAAGTTTTAACAGAAAGCTTCTGGTTTTTGAAAAATTTCTCATGCATGGAGCATTTGGGGGAGGTTTTACTGAGTATTTTTCTTGCCCTTTGGCTGAGAGCTTTGCCTTTTCTTCCCCATCACTGCTTCCGCCACTCCCTGAGTTCGAGAATGTTTCAAGTGAATATGGAAGAAAAAAAGATCAAAACTCTCATCATGATCACAAGGCAGCAAGTTTTTATGGAGTAAAAACAAGAAAGAGATAAACCGAAACAAAACAAGTGGCAGCACAGCACACAGCACAGCACGCAGCGCACAGCACAACACAGCACAGCACACAGCACAGCACACAGCACAGCACACAGCACAGCACACAGCACAGCACACAGCACACAGCACACAGCACACAGCACAGCACAGCACACAGCACACAGCACAGCACACAGCACACAGCACACAGCACAGCACACAGCACACAGCACACAGCACACAGCACACAGCACAGCACACAGCACAGCACACAGCACAGCACACAGCACAGCACACAGCACACAGCACACAGCACAGCACACAGCACACAGCACACAGCACACAGCACAGCACACAGCACACAGCACAGCACACAGCACACAGCACACAGCACAGCACACAGCACAGCACACAGCACACAGCACACAGCACACAGCACAGCACAGCACACAGCACAGCACACAGCACACAGCACACAGCACACAGCACACAGCACACAGCACAGCACAGCACACAGCACACAGCACACAGCACACAGCACACAGCACAGCACACAGCACACAGCACACAGCACACAGCACAGCACACAGCACAGCACACAGCACAGCACACAGCACACAGCACACAGCACACAGCACACAGCACACAGCACACAGCACAGCACACAGCACAGCACACAGCACAGCACACAGCACACAGCACAGCACACAGCACAGCACACAGCACACAGCACAGCACACAGCACAGCACACAGCACACAGCACAGCACACAGCACACAGCACACAGCACACAGCACACAGCACAGCACACAGCACAGCACACAGCACACAGCACACAGCACACAGCACACAGCACAGCACACAGCACACAGCACAGCACACAGCACACAGCACACAGCACACAGCACACAGCACACAGCACACAGCACACAGCACACAGCACACAGCACAGCACACAGCACAGCACACAGCACAGCACACAGCACACAGCACAGCACACAGCACAGCACACAGCACACAGCACAGCACACAGCACAGCACACAGCACACAGCACAGCACACAGCACACAGCACACAGCACACAGCACACAGCACAGCACACAGCACAGCACACAGCACACAGCACACAGCACACAGCACACAGCACAGCACACAGCACACAGCACAGCACACAGCACACAGCACACAGCACACAGCACACAGCACAGCACACAGCACACAGCACACAGCACAGCACACAGCACACAGCACACAGCACAGCACACAGCACACAGCACAGCACACAGCACAGCACACAGCACAGCACACAGCACACAGCACACAGCACAGCACACAGCACAGCACACAGCACACAGCACACAGCACAGCACACAGCACAGCACACAGTACAGCACACAGCACAGCACAGCACAGCCTGCCCCGAGCTGCTTTCATTTTGTTATGTGCCCAAGAGGACAACAAGGCCCAGTTTTGCAGTTTTAACATAAAAAGTTTTGAAAGGTCGTGATCCTAATAATGAGTATGTAAATCGCAGGAAAGATAAATACCAGGTGCTTATGTTTGAGGATTATTGTGGTCACAAATATTATAACCACTGAGCACTCACTGCCTGTGGAGATGTTGGAAATTCATTTCTTGCTGAGAGCAGCAAAACAGAAACTGCAACTTAAAATAAAAAAACAAAAAAAACTACGCTCCTATTTGAGCACCGTCCCTGCACCCTGAGTGCACCCTGGTAGGTTCATGCATGGAAACGTGTCCCCTTCATATTGGGGTGAGCTCCCCACCCTGGTTGATGCTGCAGGGAGTCCACACAGTCTCAATCCCGTGAGCCGCAAGTGTGGTGGGAGGCTCCCCTGCTGCCTTCAGCCCCAGGGCCTGCAGGAAAAGGAGATGGAAGTGGGTCTGTACCCTCCAGCTGCCCCATTGCCACTCCCCACAGCCAGGTGCCAGTCACCCCAGGCACGTCCTCAGCCTTCTTCCACATCTGGGGCCACAGGAGCTCCTATTAAACATTCCTGGCCCCACTAAATTACTTCCTGAGAGCCAAAGGATGAGTTCAGCGGGACCCCTAAGGCACAATTGGTCCTAGTTGCCTTCAGCAGCCTCACTTAGGGCCCTGGTCCTGGCTGGGGCTGCCAATAGACCCTGTTGTCTGTGTCCTTCTCAGAGCTATGGGTTGGCTCCCTGGTTTCTGAGCACCCTGGGATCACCCTTGGCTCCTTATTTCTCCTCTCCCACAGAATACGTTCTCTCTTGTAGCTTCATGGTGGAAGAGGCAGGAGGCCCTTGGGGCTGCATGTTCCGTCCCTGCACCACAGGGGACAGGCCTGGCTCCTTGGGGCTCTCTAGGCATAGCTGGAGGGCTCTCTGGGGTCCTTTTCAGCTCCCCACAACTGAACTGTTGGGGTGAGCAGGACCCCAGTGGTGAAGAAGGACCTGGTGGGGTGAGCAGGGACAGCTGAGTGCGCAGCACGCAGCAGCAGGAGCGCCAAGTGAGACGTGTTGGAGCAGCGCTCCCAGCGAGGCTGTGCTGCCTGCACGCTGCATGCCACGCACTGCTTGCAGCCGCGCGATCTTATCAGCAGCACGTTTCCCTTCTCGCTGCTGGCTCTCCTCTCCTGCATCTGAAACCTGCCTGTTCTGTCTTGTTCGTGAGCCATGCTGTGCTGGGCCTTGCTCCACACTGAGCAGCACCAGCGATCCTCCCCAGCACCTCCAGGGCAGGGAAGCAGCAGTGGACACGGAGCTGGGGGTGCTGGGTCTCCTCCTGGCACAGAGAGCTCAGAGGTCTGCATTCAGGGAGACGTGTGACTGTCGGACCTGGCTGTTACCTCCCCCAGCATCTAAGTGGGTCATCTGCACCCTGCGCAGCCGGCAGTGAGAAAACCGTTCACTGTGTTGATCTGAGATGACACAGAGGCAGTGCTGCCTGTTCTGGCAGCTGACACACTGGCGTGCTGCACACCTGGATGTGGCACAGAGCTTCTGGAAATGCTCACAGAGCAGTGTCCAAGGTGCATATGCAGCCAGAGAACCTCCAGTGCTGCACATTGTCCACAGACCAATGGAGCAACTGTGTGACACAGCGCTGTCACACAGAGCCACAGAGGGCAGGATCTGTCCCAGCCGACCTGTGGTGCCCGAGGTGTGTGGAGGAGCGATGGGCTTTGTGCAGGGCTGGGAGTGGGGCCTGGGGAGCAGGCGAATGGCCTTCCCCTGAGCATCGCTGCTGCACAGGGTGCTCTCCATCTGCACCACAGCGTGACGGGGAGTGGGCAGAGAGGCCAAGCATGTGTCTGCTGCCCAGTGTGTGCTCAGCAGTGCCTGTGCCACGCTGTGCTGAAGCGTTATGCCACCAGCTCCCATCTCCCCGTGTCACAGTGACCTCGCAGCCTCTCCCTGCTCACGCCATCCTCTGTCTCCCACTCACGACAGCCCTTACGTTGGGCACGCAGGGCCCTTTTTGTGTTTTTGGCAGCAGGCTGAGCCAGCGCTGGGCCGCGCGGGGAGCATCGGTGGTCCCCAGAGGGGGAGGGGCCGGGCAAAGGTGCCGGGCCCCATCGCTCCCCTCGTGCAGGGCAACAGCACCTCAAACCCAGCGCCACGGAGCGGTGACGGCGGACACGGGGGCAGCCGGTGGGGCTCCCGCAGCCCGGTGCCGCCGTCCCCCGCCTCCCCATCCTTAGGCACCGGCACCGCTCCCGCACCATTGCCATGGAAACCGGCAGAGCCGCGGCGATTGGCGGCCGCGGGCGCGGCGCGGCCCCGCCGGGGTGCCAGGCCGCCTGAATATCGATGAGGCGGCGGAGCGGCCGCCGGGGGCTGCGGGGCTTCGCGGACCGAGAGGCGGCACCGCGCTCCGGGGGGCGGCGGGCATGGGGCCGGGGGCGGCGCGGGGGGCGGCGGGGCCGAGGGCGGCGGGCGGCCCGGCACCGCGCCGCGCCCGGCCTTTGTAGGGTGCGGGGAGGGAAGGGGGGGGACGGCAGCCGCCCGCCCGCCGAGCCGGCGGATCCAGGCGGGGATGGAGCCTCCCCCGGCGCAGGGATGCTGCAGCCTCCTCCGTCCCCGCCGGGCCGTCGCTGCCGCCGCCGCGGTTCTGATGCCTTCGCGGTGTCCGTGCTGGTTCCCGCAGCTGCGGGCGGCCCTCGCCGCGACAGCGTGAGCCCCGAGCCCCAAGCCCATGGATCCGAACTCGCCGCAGACCGGCGACGCCGTGCCCGTGGCCTCCGCCAGCCCGGACGTGGCCACGGTGACGGACACGCGTGAAGGCGCGGGAGGTGGCGGTGACGGCGCACCCCGCGTGGCCTCGGGGCAGGAGCGGGACGGCGCGCCCCGGCCCCAGGAGGACCCTCCCTCGCCGGACCCGCAGCTCGTCAGGCCTCCGCGAGCTATGGAGGGGCTCGGACAGGAGCGACCAGACGGACCCCCCCAGGTAAGGCGGATGCCGGGCGCTCCCTGCCAGGAGCGTTTCGGGGTGAGAGGCGTCGCGGCACCGCGGGGATGTCACCTTGGCGCATGAGAAAGTCGCCGCGTTTGGCCGTGGCTGAGCCACCCGCGAAGCCTTCCCTCTCCGTGGGGCCGGGAGCTGCCGCGTGATGCCACGCGCTGCCCCTCCGCGGGGATTCCAGCTGCCCCTGCTCGCCGGGTACGGCTGCCAACCCAGGGCTCCCCGCCTGGCTCCTGCAGCTTCGGTGGCTCTGTGAGTGGTGAGGGGATGTGGTTCCCTGCCACCGCGTCCAGAGCATGCCCTGTCCATGCGGAGTAGCCTGGGGAGGGATGTTTATGGGAGAAATTTGCCCTTGCAGACATCATGGAGCACCTCAAGGCAACGCAGTGCCCAGACCCTTGCTGCATCTTTCCAAAAAGACTCAGTAGGAGTCTCAGCTCCTAGTCCGGACCACAGCAGTTCATTAACTGGTCCTTCTTATGACAGCTCACCCTCCTTCCCTTGGGTAAAATCAATCATCGCTCTAGGAACCTCTGGCACACTGGGCTGGCTCCATGGTGCTTTTAAAACACGGGAGGAATAAGCTCTCAGCCTGTTCTTCTGGAGGGTGGGGAGCAGGGCTGAGAAGATCTGGTCGGGGTTGAGCTGTAGGTTTTGCACTGGCACATCTGGAGAGTGACCAGCCCGCAGAAGAAAGAAGCAACCAGGAAACCTGCTGGGAGAGGAAATGTCTTCACTCAAGCAGTTTCTCATGGGTCTTTCTCAAATGGCTGTTTATCATCATGCTCAGGGAAATGCTGCATTTAACCACGTGGTCCTTGATCTGCTTCTGACCATAGGTTCTGGCTGTTCCAGAAGCACCTCATCCGAAAAAATTGGGCAGCAGAGTCAGAAACATTTCTGTTCCATCCCCCTTCCTCATCCATCTTGAGAGTCAGACCAGTTGTGCCAAACTTCACATTTCTCCCTCTCTGGGAGAGCCAGTGGGTGAGAGAGGTGGCCGGCCCCCTGTGCTGATGGTGCTGATGGTGCTGATGGTGCTGATGGTGCTGATGGTGCTGGTGCTGTGTAGCTTAGCTTCATTCTGCTCCATAGGAATGCCTCACTCCAAGGAGGGTGGCACGGGCCAGGAGGGTGCTGCAAGGGAGTGCCTGTGGGGCCTGCTGCAGCTGGAGAGCACTCTACAGGGTGGAGGCCTTGTGCCCAGCTTTGGCTGATCCTTGCAGCAGCCGTGCACGTGGGTGGTGGTGGGGGAGGATGATGACCCCACTTAGTCTATATGGCTGTGATTGCTGAGCACCCAGCACTCCATTTCCCTTGGTCTTTGGGCTGCTTTGGCTTTTCCCCAAGATCCTGGATGTGTGGCATGGTGGGTGACGTTTCTTCTCCCACTCCCATGGTCTTACATGTACCATGGTGGTACGTCAGTGTACTGAGGCGATCCCAAGGTGGTACATGATGGTTCAGAGCAATCATGGAGTCATAGAATTGTTAAAGTTAGGTAAGACCGCTGAGATCATGTAGTACAACTGCCAGCCCCTTACCACTGTGTCCCTGAGTCCACATCTGCCCTTTTCTTTAACACCTGCAGGGACAGTGACTCTTGGTGGCTCGTGTTGTGTTAGTGCCATTACTGTGGTGGTACTGTTGGTACTGAGCGGTACCATCCTTAGCACTGGTGTTGATCTGGAAAGAAAGCCTGTGCTTCCTCCTAAAATCAAATGGTTTTATTGATGTGAAAGGCTTGCAGATGGTCTCTGGTTCAGATCCAGGAGAGAAAAACAGTTCTTCGCTGCCAGGCTGGGACCAGCACTACTGACACATCGTGTCCTGCAGCCAGAGCTGGATTCCTTTAGGATTCTGGGACTCCTGTCCTTGGGATGTCAGCACTGTGTGATGAAAACAGGACAGCAGCCTCGAGGGAGTAATCTCCTAGTGTGGGGAAGAGCCTCCTGAGGGCTCATCACTGACAGAGTTGATTAAAGATGTTGATTTTATGATGAAGCTCTTGCTGTTTGTATCAGCCTCCACAACTACAGTGTTGTGATTCCCTCAGGGTCAGTCTGTGGGCAGATGTTAAGACTTTCTGCAGGTCAAGTGAATCTCAGCTTACTTGCTCAGATCCCTCTGGAACACCGAAAGTGGAGAGCTGTGGCCCTTCTCCCCCCTGGGAGCTGCCAAGGGAACTCCAGAGGTAGAGGAGTGGGATGGGATGGACACAACACACCCGGAACAGAGTTGGATCCCACACTGGATAACATTGTTAAGGGCCTGTCCAGGCCAGTGTATCACCAAGGACTGGTATTCTATGATCTCCCTAACTCTGTTCCAAAGCTCATGGAGAGGAATTTCCCTGTGCCCATTTATTCCCATGCCCTGTAGGATTTCCTGGCCCCCTCTGTAGGGTACCAGCAGAGACATGCACCTCCTGTTAACCACTGACTGGTGCCATGTGGGAGCTTGATCCCATGAATGCATTCTTGTTCCCAGGCCTTTAAGTTCACTCTGGTCCTGCTTTCCAGAATTTCTGTGTAGATACAGAATGCAAGAAATGACTTTCCTTCTGGGAATCTCTAGGTACTGCGGGCCTAGGATCACAATCAGAATAATGAATATCAGAGAAAAATACCTCTGTGTAGGAGCAAAGGGGTTAAAGTGGCACAGATACAGTCTGGCTGGAAATGGGAAGCTTCTCATGATGCTGTCAGAATGAATTTAGACCATTTCTCTCAAGAGCAGAGTTGTCTGCATCTGCTGTGCAGTGCTGCTCCACCAGGATCTGCTTTTGTCCTGGAAAGCTGGGATGGTTTGGGGTGGGTTGCTGAGCTGAAGGCTTCTTCCAAATGCCTTAGAGTGGTAGAGAGGAAGGAGCAAAAGTAATAGAATTGTTTGAGTTGGAAGGGACCATTAAAGGTCATCTGGCCCCAAACCCCCACAATGCACAGGGACACCCACATCTCCACCAGTGCTCAGAGCCCCTCCAGCCTGACCTTGGCTGTCTGCAGGGATGGAGCACCACCGCTTCCCTGGGCAACTTGTGCCAGTGCCTCACTGCCCTTAGTGTAAAAAACTTTCTCCTTATATCCAATCTAAATCTCCCCTCCTTTAGTTGTGAACCATTTCCCCTTGTCCTGTCACATCAGGCCCTGCTTAAGAGCCTGTCCCCTTCTTTCTTTTATCCCCTTTAGATACTCAAAGGCCGCTCTTAGATCCTCCCTGAGACTTCTCTTCTCTAGGCTGCACAGCCCCAGCTCTCTCATGCTGTAAAGCTTCCTGGACACTCCCTGCATGCTTCACTTCCCCACCAGCCTATCCAGCTGCATTTACAGGCAGATAAGCACTGCAGCTCACCCACCCCTGTTCTGGCCACGAAAGCAAGGAGCATGGCTAGGATGCTCAGAGACAGCTATCATGACTGCTTCTCAAGGAAGCCACTTTGGATCCGAATTTATAAAAAGCCAAGTGTGCAGCTTGCCTTGAGGTCAGAGGGAACAGAGGGTGTTTAAAGATTCTGTAAAACCCAAAAGAAAATGCTTAAACCAAGGAGCCCCCACATCTGTAGGAATTTAAATAGCCACTATAGATGTTTTTGCTCCCTTAGTAACACAAATCACAGATGCAGTAGGAATTACAAAATGCCAGTAAAGACCTTCCTTGTCAAACTGTGCCAGGGGGCTGTGGGATAAATTCCTTCCTGATGCCTGGTGCAGGAGAAATGGTTCTGCAAGAGAGGAGGCAGTGGCTGAGCCAGAATACCCCACGGGGTCCTGGCATGGGCTGTCCTCAGTGCTTTGGAGGTGCAGGTGCCAGATCTGTCTCATATCTGGTGATAGGACCCCAGGGAACAGCATGGAGCTGTCTCTGGGCAGGTCAGATGGGGGACTGGGAAGAGGTTCTCCCTAAGAGGCTTGTTGGGCATGGAAGAGGCTCCCAGGGGAGCTGCTATGGCACCAGAGCTGCTGGAGTTGGAGAAAAGAATGGACAAGGGACATATGGCTTAGCTGTGGGTAGTGCTGTGTGGCACCAGGAGCTGGACTCAGTGATGCTGGCAGGCCCCTCCACATTGGGATATTCTGTGATTCTCGCTGTGGCAGTCCTTGTGCCCAGGGGCCAAACTACATTTAACAACAAGATCAGTTCCTTTTGCACAAATTCACAGTGCTTCAAGATCTTTGAACATTACGTAAGTAAAGGTGGAAAACTATTCATTTAGTGCCTGAGGTGGTGTAGAACTGCTTCTCTGACTAAAAAGTGTAGGTCAGCAGAATAAAAGATGGGAGAAGGGCAGGAAGTTCTTCCTGGACACAAACCAGTTCTTGCTGTTACAGACACCATTTCCAACAATCCCAATTAGAAGAAGACTGTACTCCATCTTGCTCCAAAGCTGAGTAAATTAATTTTTCTTTCTTGGCAACACTCGGCCTCATGCAAATGAGTTAGAACTGTTTTCTGCAAGCATGAAGAGCGTATGGCCAACTGCAGATAGCTGCCTGCTGCAAAAGCCCAATGTGACTTAATTTGAAAGGAAGAAAACACAAAGCAGGGCTGTTTGGAAGGGGAAGGCAATTTCTGTATTACTTATCTTTAGAAGTAACTCTACTCACCCACACTGTCGGTGCAAAGACATGGCCAGACTGCTCAGGCAGGTCAGTGGGTGTCCTCCATAAAGAGGACAAGGAACACCAGCCATTGCCTCCCCACCGTGTCCTTGGCTTCGCTGGACTGGTGATGACAAACTGGATTTGGGAGCTGGCCATGACTGCACTGTGACCTTTTGCCTCAGCGTCTTTCTCAGTTCACCCTCTGCACATTTTCCGCCAGTGTGTTTTCTTCTTTGGATGTCCTGGGTGTGTAGTCACCCTTCCTGCCAGAATAGCATGATGAGAAATGGCGTGTGTGCAATGCCGGGACCCAGTTGATTTCCCCTGCTTTGAGCACAGCCTTTCTGCAGCAGAGCCATCTGCTTAGCAGCTCCCTGAAAACACCCTTTTGGGCGTCTGTTTTTAAGCCTTCTACAGCACTTGCTGTAGATCTCCATACTGATCACTGAGAGGATGATGTTTTTGTCCCCCCACCTATTTGTTAAAGCCACTAGTGAACTGAGGCTTGTCAGTCCAGGACAAATCCCTAAAATCACGTTTTGGCCAGTGAGTTCTTGCTCACTAAGATGTGCAAGGAGCTTTGTTCCCCATTGTTTGAGCAAACTGACATTTTTTAAGCAAATGTGACCCAAGCAGAAAAGGTGCTCTTGTACCCTGGGAAACTGTGAGTCATTTGGGAAACAGGTGCTTGCTAGGGAGAACTGTGGTGGCACATATCTGGGCAAAAGCTGAGCTGTGCATACAAAATCTACCACTCTGTCTCCATAATGTGTCTTCTAGGGTTCAAAAGCACATCTGTCTTTTCAGAGCTGAACATGTCTGGTAATCCGTTCTCTCTACTCAATATAAGCAAGCTACTGAGACCACAAATACTGCTGCTGAGGCTTTGAAGTGGTAAGGAGATCTGATATTAACTATTCAAGCTGTGATCCTGTTAGATGGCAGAAGCACTTCTGCATGGGGTGGGCACTGCAGTTCAGTGGCCTTCTGGGGTGAGGCCTGACGCAGGCCTGTGATGCTCACCATAGATAGGTGCTTCGTTCCCACGTGCATTTGTCAGTACTGAAGTCTCATGCCCTCCTAGAGAGTGTTTCTTTACAGTTCTTTACAGTTACAAGAAAGATGAGCTATCAGTGAACATTTGTCCACATTCCAGACGTCAAAATACCAAACCTGGAAAGAGCTAAATTTTATCAGTCTTCCCCAGTTTTTTTCTTCTTTGCATGTTTGTGAAAGAGAATTATCTGACACGTGGCATCAAAAAGATGCTCCACAAAGACCTCAGAGCTGCCTGGGCCTGAGCTTGCAGTGGTGAGAGCTTCCGGCCGATGCTCATCAGGCCTCAACAACAGAAATCCCCCACACCTTCGGTAGGAAGCCAATGCCCGTGTGTTTAGCTCCAAGGATGGGCAGTGCAGATGAATATGCAAGGAGAGGTTGCAGAGTCACCCATCTCTCTGTGTTTGCACTAAGGAAACACATTTACTTCCCACTTCCACGTGTTGTTTTTTCCTAGTGTAAATACCATTGCCTGCGCCCACTTCTCTGCAGATTCAGTGACTTGCTTGGCAGCACCTAGAAAAATCTTCAGTGGGGGAAAACATCTGAGTTGCCGTGGCTCCCAGTCAGTCACCTGAGTCTCAGAGTGATCCATGGTCAAGAAAGTGATGCTTTCATACTCTCTTTGTTTACACCATGCTGTAGGTTATCTGGAAACCAAGCTGGACCACAGCCCAGCAGTCACTGGCAGCAGTTTCCAGCTGTATCTCCTGGGTTTGCAAAAAGATTTGTGTTGAATGTGGAGTGAGGATGGTTCACAGCTGGGGAAATCCTGCACAGGGCCACCCACACTTGTTCTACCTGTGTGACGGGTCATTCCCAGCTGCAAGATGGTCTGGTTTAAGGTCTCTCAACCGCAGTGGAGAGCAGGACAGAGTAACTCTGATAACCAGAGTTGGTACCTGCTGGATGAGCGCCTGTACCCTCAGCAGGACCTCACCCACTTGCCTGTCCCCACTGGGTCTATTCCATGTAGTGCCACTTTCTGAGTATGGGGACTGGCTGGCCTTGCAGGGACAGGAATGGGTTTCCCCAGATCCTCCATATCTCTCAGCTGGCTGATCTGCTTTTTGTCTGATCATGAAAGATGAAGCAATGCATGCGCAGTACGTCAGGAGCAGTTCAGAGCTGCCTTTCCAGCAGCCTTGCGGTATTAAGATGTCATTTTCTCTCATTTGCTTGTAAAATCTCTTTTATTTTGCATTGGCTCTCAAAGATGAGAAACTGCTCCACATTGCACACTGTGTAGTCTTGTAGTCCTGTGTTCTGCCTTTGTCCTGGGATTTTATTCTCCTCTCACATTCCTCCTTGTCTCAGAGTTGCAAAAACCATTCTTTTTTCTCTGTCTGGGGAGCCCGAAGCAGCTCATTAAAGGACAGTCTGGCCAGGGTGTCCAGCTGTTTTTTCTCCTCCTGAAGCACCAGGGTTTGTTTTCCCAGGACTGGTTATGGAGCTTTCATAAAAATAGAGAGGATACAAATTTGTGAGATTCCAATTTTAACCATATATCTTATTTTAAATACACTGTGAGGAACACAGGAAGAGCTGGTGGTGGTCACAGGGTGTGCAGGAGCGATGTCTGTGTAAGGCTGTAAGAAAGGGCAAGCAGAATGTGAATGCTTTCCTGAATATTTTCCTCAGATCTTGCAGTGCATGGCTCCAGCACTCCCTGAGCTGGAGGTGGCATCTTTGAAATAAATAGCCTCAGATGGATTTTTTCTTCCGTGAATTTTTTACAAGCGGTGATGAAAATCAGATAAATGAGGAAATCACAGTGTATAAGGTCATGCCTGGAAGAGGGATGGGCAGCGGGAGAAAATGCTGAATCATGGAAATGAGGTGGCAGCGCACAGGGCAAGGAACTGGAGGGGAGCATCATGAAATCAGAGAGCAGAGATGTTTGTGTCCGAAACCGGGAACCTGGTGCAAAATGAAGGAAGCTGTGGGACACAGGCTGCCTGTCATGGGAGTGGTAGGGTGAGCATGATTTCATCCCAAGCTCCTCTCTTACTTCTCTTCTACCTTTAACCAAAATAGGCTTTGTACCTCCAGTTGGACAGTGCGCTCTCTGGTGTGAGGTGTGCTCGCTGTGCCAGCACCAATGGGCTTAGCTGTTGCTCACTGACCGAGCAGGAGGTGATGCTATTTTTGTCTTGCTTTTGACGTGAAGTGAGGGCACTGCAGAAGAGCAGCCTACAGAAAATAGCTTCTTCTGTGAGGAAGCCTATTTCACTGAAACCGGATGGAAGAGAAAACGGATAAGTAGTGACAGGTTTTATTTCCAAGTGTCAAGGATTGAGAAGTTGAGGAAACTAATTACCAAAGTCAGCTGGAATGAGCAGCTAAAGGACTTTGACATGGTCGAGGCTTGGTAGTTTCTGCATGACAGGTGACAATGATTTCAAACAAGGGAGAGGTGGTAGACGTAATATATCCAATAGAATAGGAGAGCAGTGGTGTAGTTTCACCTAGGGAGCAGAGTCTGCAGCGGTGGGGGTTAGAATTCAGAGATGGCTCTTCTGAAGCAAAACTGGCAGCTGGAGCTCTGTTTGCTGCAGACAGAGAAGTCACCATAGGGACATCTCAAAATTGTATATATTTTAAAATCAGCCAAGAGAATGCCAAAAGCCACGTGAGATGTGCCACTCATGGGGCCACCTGGTTAATTCTTCCTTCACATTTGCTGGGATTTTCAGGCAGGCCTGGGTTTTGTCTTTGGCTCAGTCCCTGCAGCAGGTGCAGGAAAGTCCCTGGGCTGATCGGTGCCAGGCTGAGCCACGAGACAGCAGCAGCACGGTGTGCCTGAGCCGCATTGCGGAGCAGTGCTGCCAGCCCCGCCGCGGCATGATTTACTGCCCCCCAAATGGCTTCCTGCAAATGTTCCGCAGGACTTTAAAGCCTGTGCTGGATGCTGGGTGGTTCCTGGGGGATTTTGGCTGCATGACCCATTTAGCAGCCTGGCTGGGCACTTCTCACTGTAAAAGCTGTTGCAGCTCTCGTTTGTTTTCTGAAGTTTTCAGGTGAAGAAGAAACAGTTTCTCTTGCTGCTGTCCTGCTGAGGCTGTGTTTGCTTATTCTCTATGCATTTTAAAGAAACTGTATTTTTGGCTCTATCTGCCAATGGAGGTGACAGATGATCATGTTTTCCCCGAAATGAGATGCTTCAAAGCTGTGTGCCAGCTACAAACAGAAGCTGCACTCTGCTCTCTCCCCACCAGTCTCCCTGCTGTTATTTCCCTGCTTTGCACTGACTTTAGCAAATGTCCCCTATTTGCCAAAGGTGTCCTTGGGGTTAACTGTTTTGGTGGCAGAGGCAGCTCCAGATGCAGGGACACAAGGGCTACCTGTGCCCTCCAGTACAGCACTGCCTCAGCTCCCACCAGCTTTACCTCCCTGACCACGGGATGCTTTGGATTTTGGCTCCTGGCTCCTGCTAGCACTTCTATGTGTCTTTATGAAGACAAGCCATATATGGGGGCTCCAGGCCTCTTCTTTCAAAGATTTCCTCAGCTCCCTCCTACACACAGCATTTTGGGGGGCTGCAAGCACAATCTGCAGTGAGGCTGCATCGTGGAACGGAGGAGCAATGAGGAACAGCGGTGCAGTTAGTAAATGAAAAGCCATTTCATTATGGGAAATGAATGTTTAATGAGTGTGGGATGACGTCTAGACAGGCGGTCGGTGACGGCCATGTGGTGTGCGAGGAAGGCTCAGCCCAGGCAGCCAGCCCGGCCCCGATCCTGTGCCAGGGGGAGGTGGCAAAGCTTCCTCAGGAACTGTGGGGCCACAGTGAGGATCCCCTGACACCACACTGCTGCTGTTGCCCCTTGTGCCTCTCCTGGTGAGGCCCTAAGGCTGCAGTAGGGCCTAGGAGCAGGGGGCAGCCATGCTGCTGGCTGGCTTGTCCTTGAGCGGTGCCCAGGGCAGCACCCCAGAGCTCAGCACAGCCTGGGCTTTGCTGTTTGGTGGGCTCTGGAGCTGTGTCTGGGCCAGGTGAAGACACTGTTTTGTGGCTACAGAAAAGAGGTTTAAAGGACTGATATGGGCCTGTAATAGGATTGGTTCCCAGCAGAGACCTGGCCACTCTGGAAGTGCTGATGTTCCCAGCAGAAGCACTGTGCTGACATGCCATAAGCCTGGCTGACAGAGGGGACAGGCTGTGGCACCTCAGCTCCTCCACAGCCGCCTGACTCCTGCCCCAGGCTGAATGCGCCTGGCCGTGCTGGGTGCCTGAGAGCAATGATGAAAAGCTTGAGTCTTCTTGGCAGTGGCAAAGAGATGGAAATAATGCATTCTGACTTCATCCCAAGGGCTGCCTTCCTGGCTGCAGGGATGGCGACCCCGAACCAGCCCACAGCTCTTCTGTGCTTGCCTGGAAAATGCTGGCAGGACACCTCCCCATGCCCCCAACCTGCTCTGTGCCCCTGTTGGCACCCACAGTGTCCCCTGCGTGGGCATCAGGAGGGGCTTGGCTGTTCCTGGAGGTGGAAATTTTCTCTGAGACACGCGCTGTGCCAGTAAAGCAGCAGGGATGGGACCAGTGATGCTGCAGGACCTGAGACCAGAGCAATAGTCTGTGCAGTGTGAGCAGCACTTGGCTCTATGACTTCTTGGCCATGCCTAGGGGTGAAAAAGAAAAGAGGAAAATAAATATGTGTTTGTTTACCCACAAATGGAATTATAATCCCATGGGACATTTTGCTCCACCTTTCTCAACCCTGGGCATTCTATAGAGTGGACACCTACAGACAGTTCTACCAAAGGCCTGGGAACTTGGTATACCTAATTTCCCCTCCTGCAGGCTGAGAGGGCTTGGTAGGTTGTGGGGACCTTGGGTGAGGCCAGCTGAAAGGAGTGGGTTAACTTTGGAGGTGGTTTGGAGCTTTGATATTTTTTCGGTTTTGGTTTTCTGTTATTTTCCCTATTTATCCTCCTTGCTTTGCCAAGGCATTTCCATACAGGGATGAGATGCTGCCTGCTGTGCTGAGCTGTGCCAGAGGACTTGGTGGGGTGGGCTTTGTGGTCTCTTGTGCTTTTTAACAGATTGGAGCGATTAGGAAGCCAAACCAGTTTTGTTCAAAAGTGCAGTGAGTTTTAGACAGTCTCATACTTCCTAGAGCTCAGGAGCATCCTTGTGCTGCAAGCTGCCAGCCTGAGTTCTTGCTACTAGGAGGGCCTGTGAGATATTTCTTGGTAGAGAAAAGCATTTCACTTGTAGACTTGGCTGATGAACTGCACACACAGAGCCACGTAACAGGAAGGATTTATCCATTCAGTGGCACCAGCAAAGTCATCCTGGGTCTTGCAAGACTGGCCTGGCTGCTGGGAGAACATCTGGCCAGGTCTGCCCGAGGTGCGTGCTTTGCTGCTGCCATATGGTGACTGTGAAGCAATAGCCTGGCCCTGAGTTTTGCTAACACAAAAAAATACTTTCTGGGACCCTGCTTCAGCAGCAAGCCTGTGGTGAGCTGCTCTGCACAGGAAGCAGTAACCACAAACTATATATACAGCTCCCAGCAGAGCTGCTGCTTTTGATGTGACAAAATTAAGGTGGCATTTTGCAAAGAAATTCAGCACATTGCCTTCTTCCACCACCAAAGCTGACACAGTGAGCACTGGGGCTGGGCTCCTGGGTGGCTCCCGAACCTGAGCTGGTATGGGGATGTGTGCAGGGAGGTCTCTTTGCCTCCAAAAACTGTGCAGTGGTGGAGGCTGCTGGTTCCTGAGGCATGGGGAGGAGCACGTGTCTGGTGTGTCATGGAATGTGCTCTTGCTGGCTCTGCTTGTGTTCCGAGCTGCTTAAAGTAGTACAGTGTCAAAATGCAAGCAGCTGAGGACAGTGTCTGGGTCTGGGCTTTTTTCCCAGGTGGAAGTTGAGACCCTGATGTAGCTGAGGGTGATCCATCCTGCTGGTGGTGGAAGGGGGAAGCATTCATGCTGGGTGGCAGGCACAGGGTAATGGGGTTGGAGTGTTCTTCACTACCACATCCCTGATGTTCCTCGTGACTAGCAGTGCACCCCTATGGGAACAGCTGCCAATAGTCAGGCAGAGCTGGGAGTGCCCAGCTATGGCTGTTGCTTCTGGCACCCCCAGTGGATGCGCAGTCCCTCTCCTCCTCCTGAAATCAGCCTCCAGGTCTCACCCTACTCCTTTGCTGTCTTCACTCTGACCCTGCTGGCCTCCCCACATAGCCAGGCTGGGCTCATTATGGGGCTGGAGTGGGCACACATCCATGGCCTAATTGCTCTGGAAAAGCAAAGCCCTGCCTTGCCTTTCCCATGCTGTTTTGCAGAGCGGGGCTGACTACGGCTTCCTTGTGAGCCAGAACATGAAGCTCCTGAGCGCACTGGAGGACCTGCGGCACCGCTGCTCCAGCCTCGCTGAGGAGAACAGCCTGCTGGTGAGCACAGCACATGGCCCCATCCTGCACCCTGGCCAGGCACTAGGCTGGCTCAAGGCACACCAGTGTGGATGATGCATGGGGAGGGAGTCTGGCTGGGGTAAGCAGCCATCAGCCACTAGCTCCAAGAGAGCTGGCACATGGGGTCAGCTGGGAGAGAAAGGGGGTAGGGTTTTTTGGGTCCCCTGGGTGTCTCTCCACTGCACCCATCATTGTCTTGAGCAAGACCCCTTCATTGTGACCTGCTAATGCCCTCCCTGACATCCTTGCCAGCACTGTTTGCCTGCTGGCAAGTGCAAGAGGCTTTTCCACAGCCGCCAGCTTTGGCAGAGAGCAAAGCAGCAGCGAGCTGACAGTGGGGGAGGGGGAAGTCGCTCTTGTTTCCTCTTTAAGTAGAAAAGCAGAAACACTGATTCAGTCAGCCCTGCTCTGGGTTACAATGCAGCAGTGCCCCCTGCTCAGTGGGAACTGGCACCTGATTCCAGCTGCATCCCCAGCACCCAAAGGCAGGCCAGGTTGCCACAGTGGAGGCTGCCCATTTTGCTCCACTCCCACCTCCTCAGCTCCCACTCCCATGGTTGGCAGGCAGGAAATAAGAAGAGGGGATTCTCCCTACTGCATCATCACCATAAAGCATCTGGGATGTCTGGGAAGCCCTGCAGTGCATGGATGTAGTCACTCAGGGGCAAAGTTCTGCAGTGCTGACAGAGCTGCATCAGTCCAACCCTTTAACCTTTCGGTTCATCAGCAACCGTAGCTCTGAACTGCACTGTGCAAAGGGGGGTAGCCCACATTGTTCATTCTCCACGCACTTTTGAAAGTGTAGGGCCACATTGTCCTCCTCAGCAAAAGTGTTTTCCTTTTCCCAATGCAAATGTTACAGCAGCTGTTCGAAAGGATCAGAAGAAGGCAGGAAAGAATCTAAGAGGGCAGTTTATGCTGATTTTTCCCCTTCAAAATACCCTTTAAAGAGTAATCATTTAACATGTATATAACCAAATTCAAAACACGTTTTAGATAATTTTCTTACACTAAAAGCATAAATTCAGCATGACCTGCACACTAGGGGGGATCACCCACTGACAACCATGGATTTTAGCAAACTAGTCATATAGGCTGTTGTCAAATCTTACTCTCAAAAATCATCTCTGTCTTCTGACTGAAGGAAAGCAAATAAGGCAGTGAAAGTAGCACATACACGTGGTGGGATCTCACAGAGGTAGTGAAGGAAATAATGGGAAGGATCAGCTGACCTGACATTTTTGCTGATGTGAAAAGACAGCACAACACATCTGGGTATGACCTTGAGAGAACATGGAGCAGCTTATTGAAACGGACAGATAACAAATAAAAGGGGATTAAGAGTGAAGAGAATCAATAGAAACAAAAAGGAAATTTGGTTTGCAAACATCTTAAAGTCCTTGGCAGCTTTCTCCCCATCTCCCCAACTCATGCTTCAGTGTCAGGGGAGCAAGGACAGTGGCAAATCTCGCATTGTAACATGGTGCTGCAGCACAAATCCACAACTATGTGTTGAATACTGGAGCAGCAGGGAGATGAATGAAGACAGGCTTCAGAAGGGGCTGGCAGACAGGAGAGGTGCCAAGTCCCAAATGGCAAAGGCAGAGCCTGCAGAGAGCAGAGAGAACAGCAGGTAGCAGAGAGACCATGGACTGGGGTAAGGCAAGGGGCTTCTTTGGGGAACCAGTATGTCACATTCACAAAATGTCAGGAAAAGCAAAGGTTTTGGTGACCAGGAAGGAGACAAGTGAAGGTGGGTGTATAAGCAATGCAGAGGGACGCTGAGTAAGGTTTCACCTCGACCCTATCCTTCCATTATCCAGCGCAGGAGCTGCTTCCCTGAGACAGAGGAGAAAGTTAAGCACCTGAAGAGGAAAAATGCAGAGCTGGCGGTGATCGCCAAACGCCTGGAGGAGAGAGCCCGGAAACTCCAGGAGGCCAACCTCAAAGTTGTGAGTGCTGAGTCTCTGCTGTGATGGGCTGGGACCTGGGCTAGGAGAGCGCCTTGCCCCTGGGACCTCTTGTTTTTTGCTTTTGTTGGGACAGAAAGACCTCTTCTTTTCTTGTTAATTAACTTGGCAAGGCAAGCCAAGTTAACTTTCTTTGTACATCAGCAAGCAACAGGGCAAAAACCACAAAACTGAACTGAGGAAAGAACCATCACCAGCTTCTCCAGCTCGTGCTTGGGGAGCTGGTTTTGAGCAATTTCATTCTAATTGGTTTCTTGCTGTAAATGTGCTGATCTAATGTAAGGTATTAATTTAGGTAATTAGCTCAGCTTTCCCTGGGCTAGTCATGAAAATCTGACTTCGTTGAAAAGAAACAGGAAGTATTTGAATAAGAAAAGGAGCGTGGTAAAGCAAAACAGGAAGGGGTGAGATATTCTGCTCTGTCTCATCCACACCTCAGTAGCATTTTTCTGCAAGTGGCATGTTTTTTTCTTTTTCAAACCAAAGAAGAGCTTTTTGCTAACACTGTGGTTTCTGGTGTGGTGCGGGAATAGTGGGAGATGGCTGTAGGACGTGACATTTTGCAGACAAACGTTTGCACGAGCTACATAAAGGTAGCTTGCAGCAGAGTAGGGGAAAAATGTTCTCCTATTGGAAAGACACAAGGGGGTAGGGGGGAAATTCAAACCCTCTGGGATAGAAAGAAAAAGCAGAAGTTTGCTGTCAGGGGAAGGTAGGGGATTTTCCTGGCATTGCCTATCCTCTCTGTCCCTGGGCCCTGCACCGCTCCGGGGACACGTCTGTCACAAAATTTTGGTACTTGCAGTGCAACAGTTGCTGCCAGATGGACTTGTCAGGTACTATGCCAAGAAAAATCATTTCCTATACAACCAACAGCTATGCAGACCCTCCAGCAACTGAACAAATGCTGTTTCATTTTTTTTCCCTGAGTGGAACTTTGGGATGGTGGCTGTTTGAGCCCTGGGAAAACCAACATGCAGGGTGCCCGCCCATGATACTGGTAACCCATGGGAGTGCTGGCCTTAGGGATGGGGACTCCTGCCGAGAGCTGTCTTGCCTCTCCTTTTGGCTGCATCTTCCACTCATCCTTGCAGAAGCTCTTTCCCACTGCCTTTCAAAGACCCTACAGAAGCTCAACTTCCCTTCCTGACTTGGTCACCTTCACCCTTTGCTCATCTTTCCTGCCATTCTCCTCTCCTCCACTCCAGTGTTCTCTCCCCATATTTCTCCCTTCAACTTATTTTCTTCTCCTATCCACCTGCCATTGCTCTGCCTCTCACCCTCTGTGCTGTCTGTGTATGTGTTGCCTCATCTGCAGAACACCTTCTCCTTCCCACTTCCTTTTTTATCTGCTCCTCAAAGAAGCATTTCCTCTTTCCTCCAACTTTTCCATATGCCTGATGTGCCCCTCTCTCTGTCCTTTGGGGTTAGGCTGTGTTTCCTGGCCCTGGTCTCTGATGACACCTTGGGTGACAGCTGGCCAATACCAATGTGTGTGGCTTTCTCTCTTGCTTCTCTCTGCGGTGTAGGTATCTGCTCCAGTGCCCCTGAAGGGTTCCAGCCTGGAGCAGTGTAAAAAAGCATTTGCTCGCCAGCGTGCTAAGGACTTGACAGAGCAAGCCAGTGCTCTCCTAGCAAAAGACAAGCAGATTGAAGCTCTGCAGAAGGAGTGCCGGGAGCTGCAGGCTAAGCTCATTGCAGGAAAGGTGAGATACTTATGGGACATGGCGCAGTGGCTGGGTGCAGGCAGAGCAGTAACAACATCGGGAATCAGGCTCCAGCAGTGTGATGGCAATTAGTCTCAAGGGCAGACTGAAAACAGAGTATTTGGTATGGGGGAAGTTAGAGGAGCGTGTGGCCAAGACAGAATCTAGACCCTCTAGAAGAGTGTGCTGGGGGAAATCCCAGTTCTCCCTCTGGGAGAATTCATGGGCTGGCTGCCATTTCCATCAGCAACCAGAACTGTCCCCCTGGAAAACCCCAGAGGCCACAGATACAGAATGGCCTTTCACAGTGGTGAGCTTCAAGCAAGATGTAGTAGCAGGACTTCCTTTTGAAGCATTCCTTTAAAAAGCAAACCAGAGCATGTTCCCAAGAATCACTCCAGATTGCACACCCTCAGCAGCAGCTTTCTGTGTGTTCACTGCCATCATAGTGGTGATACCTACGTGCACACTTGTGTTACTGTTACTAGGGGTACACATCCTAAAATGAGGGTGGGTGTTCATGAAACAGTGCTGATGCCTGGACATGGGCTGGTGGCCCAGCACAGAACCTGGTAAAATAAATGGAGGGTTAAAAGGGAAAATTCAGCTCATCCTGAGACACATGTGTAAAACTGCTTGCACGTGTCACTGTCTGAAGGCACTGCTCTGAAATGGTTCGAAACGGAGTGTCTGCAGACAGCTGAAACTAGGAAAAACAATTCTCTCTCAAGTTGGCTACAGCAATCTGTTCTGGTCATATTGGATATGTCTTTTGTTTACAAGCTGCACAGTTTTAGTGCAGGTCAGTTAATACACTCTCATTCTCCCTTTTTCACTAGTATGGAAGTGACCAAATGCACTGCTATGCTCCTGCACCCAGCAGTGCAGAAGTAGTACTTCTATTTCTACAAACTTACAGGAATATTTACGTGACAAATGCTTTCTTGTTAAAAGCAGCTTTATTTCTTTCATTTTTATTGCTTGAACTCTACATCTGTTCACTTTAACTATGGGTTTTAAGGTAGATTCTCCCTCTTTCCCAAACATAGATCTAGTCAAGACAAGAATAATTGGGTGTTGTTCACTGTTTGTGCAGAGCTGCCCCAGTGATCCCTGCTGGCGTTAAATCACTGTAGAAAGTTATCCAGGTCTGAGTGGATTCTATAGTCAAGAACAAATTTCCTCCCTGTCCCCATGACTGCTTGCCTCACACTCCCCACAGAAGGGGGAACAAACCCTCTCATTTTCACAGAAGAGCATGCTGAACACGCTGAATCTCCCAGGGATTGTCAGATTACTGACAAACTGTAGAAGAATGTGACAAAGGCAGGAAAGCAAGATTCATTACTGGCCAAGAAAACACACATGGGTGGAGTCCTCAGGGCTGCTGAGACTTCAGCTGCTACCTTGCTAGGGCATGGGAGAAACTCCTGGCTGGGGAGGTGGGGCCATCTGTGTGACCTGCCAAGGCACCAGCAACGAGGGCTACCAGTACATGAGTGAGAAAAATTGAGGAAATCATTCTATCTGATCTTGTTTGTTTTTTTTTTCCCATTTATCTTCCAAGCAAGCTGCTCATTAAATTTTAATTCTCAGCTAGTTAAAATTTGAAATGCCCCTAATCTGTCTGCAGCATGCAAAATGCATTATGCCAATGAGGCGGTTTATAAGCAGAGATATTATGTGCATGCTCAGAGTTTGTAGCCAAATCATATTCAATCTAGTGCACTTGATTCAGCACAGTTATTTCAGTAGCTATGAAACAGATGTATTGCATCCATTTCCAGTGGCAGGACAACATGCACACCAGGCTGCAAAAGTGTGGGCCTTGTTTTGCCAAGTCAGAGCTCTCAGAATAAGATGTTTGCCTGAGATCATGCTGTAATGACAGGTTTGCAGTGGAGGCCCAGCTCCAGGTTCTACCAGGCTGCCATTTCTTGCAGTGGGGATTCTTGGATGCTGCGGGGTATGGCAAGGCAGCTGCAGAAGACATAGATAATAGGAGCTGAGTGGAAGACTGAGGGTTTTTCTGCTCTCTTCCACCCCCACCCCACGTCTTTGAAGGCTTTATATGAGAATAGCTGCTTCTATTTTCTGGTGGGGGAAGGGGGCTTTTTTTGGCAGCCCCAGCCAATTTTGTTTGAAGAACTATCACCCTGATAGCCTGGATGTGGGTCTCACAGAAGGCCCAGCTGCTCACTTCTTGAATCTGTAATCAGTTCCTAGTAATGGTGCCTTGGTTTCCCCTTTGCTGTTTGAGAGTAACTACGCTTTTCTACACAAACTGTATTTGCAAAGCACATGCTATTTTTAGGGTGAATAAGAATTGAACAGGGAAGCAGATTAAATTTGTCCTGGATACCAATTATGCATTGAATTCACTGGCTTAGGAGCTTTCCAGGGGAATGAGCAATGTCTCCTTCAGCAGCATATTTGTAAGGACACGTTTTCATAACCAGCTTTTGTATGTCTGTATGGACATGCAAGTACGTGTTTGTTTCAGCTTCTTGAAATCTGAAAACCTTTGTGGAATTAACACAAACTGGTGCCATATTCTCACTGTTCTAGTGAAACTAAAATTGCATTGGCTTCTTTTAAAAGCTGCTGGCTTTGCATCCAGCGTGGATAGGACTGAATACTTGTGCTGATGGAAGCCTATCCACACAAACCCTCGCTGGTCAGAAATCAGTAACGCTTTAAAAAGCCAAACACCCTGAGTCAGAAGCAATCAAGTCTCAGATACACTTAGTCTTTCCAACATTAAAGCCCAAAGCACCAGGCATACACAGGGCTGCAGAGAATGCCGGCAGGCACAGGAAGGAGAGGAACTCAGCTGAGGCTCGTTTTGCCGTGGAATGAAGAAATGAAATTGTATTATCCTGACACGCTCTCTGCTGGCGAACACTTAGAAAAGCCCTTTTTAGCATAGGTTTACCCCGGGATAATTGTAAAGCATTGCAAGCTGTGGGAGAAATTATGTATTGACACGAGGGATGCAAAATGACTGCTCTGGAGGAGTTGGGCCCAGGAAAGAGAAGCTTTGGTGTGCTGTTCCCTGTGCTGTGCTGGCACCTGCAGAGCAGCACTTTTGCGGTTGGTGCATTACGTCTGCTCCTGCTGGAGCCGGACAGCGATGCACGCTGTGCCGTTCCCCGCAGGGTGACCCTCGCTGCCTGAACGTGGTGGAGTTCGACCGGCTGCTGCGGGAATCCCAGAAAGAAGTGCTGCGGCTGCAGCGGCAGATCGCGCTGAACAGCTTCAAGGAGTGCCTGCGTTCCTCTAAAAGCGGCTCCGGGGGCTCGGTGCCAAGCGCTGCTGCCGCCTGCCCGGGCCCAGCGCTAAATACCCGCAGCAAACACCCGCCCGCAGCGAAGGGGGTCTGCTCGGGAGACCCAGCACACAAGAAGGTGAGACAAGCGGGTCGGCCGCCCGAGAGCCCTGTTATTTCATTGCGGTTTTCAAACGACCGGTTCCAGCGCCGGGAGAGAGAAGCACGGCTCCAGCGCGCAGCGATGGCGGACCGAAGGCCCAGGGGGAGGCCCCGGGCCCCGCGCGGCCGCCGTGCCCTCATCCGGAGCCGCCCGTCACGGCTCCGGGCGTCCGCATTGGCCGCGCTGCGGAGCGGGCCCGCGCTTGGCCCGGCCCGGCCCGGCCCGCCCTGCCCCTGCACGGCCGCGGCGCTGCGGCCCGGCAGTCCCCGCGGCGCCGCCTCTCCCGGAGAGCCGCGCACGGGCAGGTGAGGTAAGGCCGGGCCGCGCTGCAGGGAGCGGGGCCTTGTAGGGCGGCTCGGCCCCTCCGCTGCGTGCCGGCCCGCTGCTGGCTTCACGGCGCTCCGTGCCGAGGCCGCGGCCCTGAGGGGGCGGGCGGGAGAAGGCGGGCGGCCGCGCCGCGGGGCGGGGAGCTCGGGGTGCTCCTGCCGGGCCGGGCCTCCCGAGCGTGGGGCCGCTGGCGCCTGGTGAGTTCCTCTGCTGGGCCGTCCCCGCGGTTGGTCATTGAGTTGTGATGTCCCGGGGCAGAATGTCCCGCCTGCGTGCTGCCGCGTGCTGCCAGCTGCTCTCGTTTGTTGCCCCCTGCTCCTTCTGCCATTTTTTCCTTCCTGGCGGATTCTCACTCCTTTCGTTATTCGGTGTTAGTCATCTTTGTGTCACGGGAAGCATGCAGGATCGCACAGAGTGGCATAACGAAGTTTTCTCTCCCTTTCCTAACAGAGCTCTTTGACTTTTGTCTAAGCGTTGGCTTCTATTGGAGCATCATTTGTCCCATGCCACACTGTAATCTTTCACCGCCACAAGGATCCTTCGCCGTTTGTTTAATCACCACATCATTATTTGGGGTGCACAGCTCCTGCTGCTTCTCTCTCCCCGTTTTCCCCAGATATTTACCCAAGGAAGCCTTTCTTCTCCTCCTGCATCAGCTTAGTGTCTGCAGAAGCCTTTAAAAAAGCAGCATAGTGGAGTACCAGTGAGGCTGTAGCTACCACTTCCTCACCCATTTTATAGATTCAGGAGTGTAGCATGGAGTTGATTTTTTTTTTCTTTTCCAAATATAGATTTAAGTACTTGCATGTTCTTTGTTGCAATTCCATTGGTTTTCCTTTGAGACAGATGTCAAATATTCGGGTCTGTTTCCCCAGATGCCCACTGGAATCTGGTTAAAACATTCCAATGTTTCGCATTGTAGTGGAGAGGTGGCATAGTACACATCTTCACTCAGTTGCAAGCTGAAATTGGTAGATTCACTTCATTCTGAAGGGTTTGTTTGTTTTCTTTAATTCAGGTGAATATTGACCAATCTTGATACTCTTACTGTTTATTGTACTGATTTCCACAGTTCTTCTGGTAGGCAGTTCGATTTCTGAGATCCTCAGCTCTGTTCTTCACAGTTTGAGATTTCTGCCATGATGAGCCCACACCTCCGCTCCCTCCCCCAACTCCTCCATGATAAGGATGGATGCACAGACTTCTTTTATTTATCATTTTGGTCTGCTCTGCCCTAGTCATCCTTGAACAGCCCTTGATTTTCAGTTGACCCTGCAGAATCTGTCAGATTCTTCTCATTATATCTTTTCTCACAGCTGCTTTTCATTTTTCCAGAATCAGGAGAGTCTGTCCTCATTGTCCAAAGATTTCTAATCTGAACATAGCAAGGAGGCTTTGTGATAGCATCAGAGAGTGAGGACCTGCTGCCCACCTCCAAGCTGAGACCTGTAGTTTAGGACACCCCGGGCTCGGTGGCTGAGTGTGTGTGGGTGCTGTGTTGAGGCTGAAGGTAGCAAAAACCACAGGTACCACGAGAAATGATTTTGTTCTTCTTTCTCCTTCCCTAGCAGTGTGTCAGGGCTGTGTCCCCTGACTGTCCAGGAACTTCTTCAGGGTGTAAATGAACTTGCTTCTCTTCTTAGTTATGCTGGAAAATCCCTTTTCTCTGTTCCCGTTCTCATCTCTCTGCTTTTTTATTTGGGGTTATGGGGTGATGCTCATCTCTGAATACAGCGATATGTAGCGATCATTTCTCACTGTGGCAGTGCAGGCTTCAACAGCCTCCTGCTCTCTGCTGCACGTTCCCACTGCTCTTCCAGTTATGCTGCTGTAGGCTGGGTTGAGTTGCAGGGTGTTAGGGACTAGAGAACAAGTCTGGGTTAAAAACAGCCCAGCAAACACTGCCTTCTTCCCACTTTTTCAGTAACCTGCATCAGTTTCCTGTTCCAGCTCTGTGACATTGCGCAGGGCTGCCCTGGCACAGAAGAGAAGCAGACCATAGTTAGGTGGAAGATGCTTCAGTATTTTTTGGGGGGCAGGATTGTGATGATGCCAAGTACAGAGTTTTCCAGAAAGTCTGCAACATTTTTAATATACTTTATTAGTTGCTTTAAACAGTATGATCTTTTGCCAAAACCTAGGTACATCTGTGCCTGTTGTATGCTTGACTTAAGCTGGTACATTCTGGGCATCTCATCAGCAGTACACCCTCATGCTGCTCGCTGACCAGGTTTTGCCAAGATAAATGCTCACTGTGGGCAGCTGTTCTCTGGTTATTTTTAACTGTTTTCTTGAACAGGTTCCTTGCACCTGGCTCATTTAGGCAGCATCTTCCAGTCTCTGCTGTAATGAGGTGGCTCAGCTCCAGGGCACAGAGCTCATGGTGTTGTGTGCCAGTCTCATTTAGCAGTTGTCTGATACGGGTGAGTCTGGGTTCTGTGGAAAAATAAGAGTACATTAGCATGTAGCTGGAGTGCTTGTCTTTGTTCTTGTGTGGAAATTAGACCTGAGTGAGCAAAGCTAATTTTATCATTTTTGTAAGCTGTCTGTAATTAGAAATATAATCATTTTATTTATCATTTTACTGAAAAGTGCTTACAGACAGGCAGATTTGTCTTATCTATCTGTTGTGAGAATGTGGCCTGCTAAGCATAGTGCATGTAGCTGGGGCAGCAGGTATCTGACATTAGGTGGCATCTGCTAGCATTCCTTGAGACATTATTTCATTAAAGCTGACTAAAATGCAGTGTTTTGATAAAGTGTATGAAGACTCACAAGGCCCCATGGCTTGGGTGGAGGACCTTGAGGCTGGGGCTTAGTCTCCCTAATGGGACTCCCGTGTCTCCCTAATTCCAGGGCTGTAGGAAGTCCCTAATCTCACTGCAGGATATCAGTTTCAGGACTTTCCTGTTTCAAGCAACAGCTCTGTAGCAGAAAATCTGGAAACTCTGTTAGCCTGGGCTTGCCTGGAGTCTTAAGATTTTTTGGCTTTCAACATGAAAATAGTTGTAGTTGAAACCAGGGTTTCAAGTCTGAAGTAGTTTAAAGAGACTGTGTTAGGTGTTGTGCTCGGATGCTGTCCTGATAACTGACTGTGAAGAGATTTCAGACTGAGTAACCTAGATCCCTCACTGCAGATGTTCAGAGTGAAATGGGGAATTCTGCTGTTGGTGACAGATAGCTGAAGGTTACAGGCTGAGGTGCAGTCACAAAGTCCTGCTTCTTCTCTGCACAGCTTCACTTTCATGATTATCATCTCCTGTTCCTAAAACCTAGTTATCAAAAATAACTTCATCATTTAAAGAAAAACAGTGTTATGGCTCTGTTTCTTCTGCCTACCTCAGGCTTAATCCTCCTGTCAGGAGTTAGTCTGGGCAAAGTGGGCCGTGTCAGCTATCATCCAGACAAACTCCTGTAGTAGTTGTGAAAGGTTTCCCTTGTTTCTGCATTGTTTGGTGGTAGAACATATGGCACAGCATGCTTCTGTCACTCTCACCAGCAGCCGAGGTGGGATGCCCCCTTTCTTGATATCTTCTGCTCTTCCCTGCCTTTTGGATGCTCAGATCCTGGCTGATATTTCATTTTTGGCTGTTTAAGGGGGTACTGTCTTCCCATCTAATCACCTTCCAACTGCGTTTAGTGTTTTGGAGAGGATCATGGAAAGTGTTGCTGATGCCTCTCATTGAAAATTTAGATGAGGCACAAAATGAACTCAGACCTGAGAGTTTATCCTGGAGCCTGCTGTTGCATGTAAGTAGTGTAGTGAAGCTTGTTTGAGCAGCGCTGGGCTCCCTGAGATGCCCAAGACAGGTCTTCGGTGGCTGGCCAAGCACTAGCATGGCATCCACCTTTCTAATCCTGCAGTTTGGAGAAGAACATGAGTTTTCTTGAGACAGATTGCTATCTTAGGTTTTATGGCTGGGAGAATATCTCCCTTGGTGCTTCTGGCTGTCCCTGAGCTCTGAGATCTCGCTTGCTTTCCAGGTAGAACCAAGTGTGCTACCATTGGGCCCTGCCTTGGAAGGACATGAAAATTTCCCTCCAAAAAATGCAGTAACTGACCAAGAGAGCAGCCAACAGATACAGCAGCTGGTGAGTTGTTGCCCTGTCCATGGGTGCAGGAAAGGTCTGTGCATTTTGACACTTTCCTTCCAGAGTAAAGACAGTCTAGTTTTGGATGGAGTTTAAGTTTCTCTTGAATTTCACCCATAGAATCCAGGCAAAGATTTTGGGAATGTAAGTCTTTTTAGATGCAGCCTGCAGAGGTTGTCTCTGTGGGGAAAGTGGTGCTGGGTGGCAGCTCCAGGAACTGTGCTGAATTGGCAGGGGTACGCATCAGACTGAACTGAGTGGAAGCCATGCCAATACATTCCGTGATGCATTCAGTTCAGCATTATTTGAACAGACGTGACTGACCCAAGGAAGATGTCATGAGGAGTATAGCCCTTGTGAATTACTCCAGCAAACTGGGACATTTCACAGTGAGGTTTAAACATTTTTATTCACCTGGGGAACCAAGAGTGGTAGAAAGTAACCACAGATAAAGGCACATAAACAGTGGTTGCCTGCTGTCTGTTAGATGTCATTTGGATTAGAATAAGAGCTAATTTAGCACAGCTAGTGTTTCAATATGAATGTTTTCCACAACTCTGTCTACTTGTTCCTCACATTCTGTCCCTCATCCTATCCTAGACAAATATGTACAATTTTTGCAACTGAGAAATAGAGAATTGTTTCCAGAAGTTGGAAGAGTTGAGGAAGAGAGTAGCAGCTGTTTTACTTGAAAAGTCTTTTGTTTGCACTACCTTTAAAATAAAACAAACAAACAGCTTTTTAGGTTTATATGTCATTTATGTTTGTAACAAATATTTTCTTAAGAAAACAGAAAAAGCCAATATAATGTTGGATCAGAGAAGTTTTATGAACATGGTCTTAGTGATCTATTTTTGCTTGTTTTGTGCAGGAATTTGAGCTCAAGAAAAAGCGCAAAAAATGTGAAAACCTCGAGCATGAAGTGAGGAAAAAGCATAAAAGATGCAAAGAACTTGTAAGTGTTCTCGTTGCCTAATGGTGTGAGTGTAATGGCAAAGAGTTAGGTTGTTTTGTGGTTCTCCTGGGTTCTGTTCTATTTATTGCAATAATGAATTACCAGCGCTCAGTCTGAAATGTCATAAATTTGGGGCTTCGGCTCTTGAAGCTGAAATTGTTTATTTAGTCCTTCAGCTAGCTGTGTTGAGTAAAGCTACATAAGTCACTGGATAAAACTCCATAGCCTTTTCTAGTCTGGGGAGATACTTTCTCTTTTCACATGCACTCTAGGCAAGCATCAAAAGATTTCTGCAAATTGAGACAATAATTGAACATGTAATATTGCAGCATCTGGATTTCTCCATTCTGTTTCTACTTTGCTGAACAGCTTATTATTGTTGTTATTGTCTACGACAATGTGTAGTTCATGGGTGTCCAACCTTTTGGCTTGTCTGGGCTGTATTGAGTGAAGAGGAATTGTCTTGGGCCACGTATACATCGGTTGCACCAAAAATAATGCCTCCTGATTTCCTTTATGAATCTATGAATCTGTTGTAGTCTCAAGGTTGGAAAGGACCTACAAGCTCATCTAGTCCAACCATCCTCCCACCACCATCCCTACCCACCAAGCTACTAAACCAAATCCCTCAGCACCTCATCTAAACTGTGCAAAGAGCACAGACACACTATTTGATAGAGCAAGTTTTCAGCTACAAAGTGCAATTTTGCAGCACAGTTGCCACCATTGGCTGTGCATTTTTACTAACAGTGAGCAAGAGCAAGCATGCTGTGCTGCCACAAATCTGCACCAGCAGAGGTGATATGGTGTCACTGTCACCACTGCAGAAACATTCCACCCACCCCTCACTATGCTCACATGCACTGGTTGCTCTCCATCAGCAGGCATCAGTGAATGTCAGTGGGTGCCACTGCTTCCTCATGGAGGAGTTTGGTGATAACACTTTGTTCCATCTGAACTTCTGTGGAAGACACAGTTCTGTCAGACTGCCCCTCTGCTGTCATCTGTTACACACAACAACACATAATGGGGCAGTGGTGGGAAGGTTCATCTGTACTGCTGTGTAGGGCAGATAACCCCCAAGAATGGCACCCAAAAGAAATAGTGCCAAAGATGATGTATTTTAGATGGGCTTAAGTAGATGGTATACAGATAGTTAATAAGGAAAGAGTGGCTCACCTTTGGAGATGGTCGAGGCTTGCTGATAACTCCACTTAGGGAGGGATCTCCAACCAGAGATCCTTCCCTGGTGGTGGTCAGCCCTTAAATGGGGTCTTGGGAGAGGTGGAGCCAGACTCCACCCCTTCCAATCACACTCACTTGTGCCCCTGCGGCTGACTCAGTGCTCACCTCAGGTGATCAATCAGTGGTTCAGGCTGTGATTCAACAATTCCCATACATGCTGTATCCTCTGATATTGTGGACTCACATAATAAAACAGGAGGCGTTACTTTCAGAGCAGCCCTTGTAAAATATATAATACTGTTCATGTGTAAAAGAAACATTTTTTTAAACTTTTTTTTTTTTTTATTAAAACACAAAAAACAAATGAAACAAAAACATAAAACTAGTGGGATATGTGGCCTTGTTTTTTTGAGAATTAACATGTCAGTCTGGTTTATGGAAGTAATTGCAATTCTTAGCAAGCTCTCAAGGTGTTCATCAGAGATTTTGGATTAAATTTTACTCCTCCTGTACTTGGTCCTTGAAAGCGGTTGTTCACAGATGTTCATGTCACTGCTTTCTGGCAGTATGAACAAGGAGTCATGAAGTGAGGGATGTTTCTGTGGTTAGAGAGGGCTCATAGAAGTCTGGTAAAGAGACATGATCAAATTTTTGAGTTGAATATCTATTGCAACTCTATACATTCCGTTTGAAAATTGACAGGTAATGCATTTATGTCAACTGAAAATGGAGTTATAAATGTACCAAAAAATGGATGATTTTTTCATCAATCTTGAAACCTGTTCTCAAATACCTTTATTAAAAGATACTTGCCTTTGGAGCAGGGTTGGACTCAGTGACCTCAGAGGTCTCTTCCAACCCATACAATTCTGTGAAGACATGGAGCACATATGCATATTTTTTGCTCTTCTCAGGACTTTTAGCCAGTGTATCAAATGCATACAGTTTTTTGACATCCTGTGAGTTAGCACTGCTCTGTGCCCTCCTGTGCCCTGATTGCAGGCCAGACAGCGTTAATAGCACACAGTTTGCACATTGAGCATGCCTGCTATAGGTTCATCAAAGGGTACTGTCCTTCTGAGTGGTTTTACATCTTGCTTGAATCTCAGTTCAAGTCAGTTCTATGTATCCATAGCTCATTCTCACTGTCTAAGAAGCTATGGGATGTTTAAGGCATAAGTTGGTGGTTATATGTTGCTAGCAGCTTTTCAGGATTGGGAAGGGACCCAGTCACCTTGTAGAGCTGGAAGTGGGACTCTACCAGCAAAGGGAATTAGCTCTGGTAATATTGAGAAAATATTTGGTGATGCATGAAACAGTGGTGTGAGGGAATGTGTGTATTGTGTGTGTGTGTGTGTGTGTCTTTGTGGAATCTTTTATGATTATGAAACTGTCAGATTCTTCTAATGCTGTACAGAGGGGCTGCAGGTGGTCTGAACTTAACTAATTGAGACAGTGTCTGTATATTTGTGCTCTTCTGTCTGCCCAGAGACAATGTTCTGTAACATTGTGCAGTAGCTGGCTCACGCTGCTTTCTCAACTCCAAACTGCATCCTGATTTCAAACTAGAGACTGACATTTAAAACTCGAGTTTACAGTGTAGAACTCTCTTCATTTTCTGAATAATTTTTCTTCTTTTGATGAAATTTATGGAGAAGACTGTGATCTTGATCCAATAGTGAAAGCTCATGAATTGTGGGTGAGGATAGCGTTTAAGGTAATGGCTTTATCACTGTGAGTTTTGAGGATACATAAGTGACAAAAGGAACTTAAGATCTTCCACGAAGCGTTAGCTGCCCGAGCAGTGCTGTACACTGACGCCCTCCATTGCACAAGCAGCATCCTGTCTGCATCCTGAACCATCAGGAGCACTAGGGTCATGCTGCAGGAAAAGGTGGGAGGGTCAGTCTGAGGACATTGGTGTAGTGACACCTGCTCTTTCTGACAGGAGATCCAGCTGCAGGAGGTACAGAGTGAAAATGCACGACTGGCCGAGGAGAACTTGCAGCTGAATGAGAAGGCCGGTTGGGCAGGACAGGTAAAAAGTAGTATTTTTGTTTGTCAAGTGAGGCATTACCTTCTGTAAAACTTGGCTGAGAGGAACTATGTAGCTTACTAGGTTTTCAGGTTGCCAGCTGAAAAGTAGTCAAGTATCCATCTGCGTACCTGTCTTGTCTGTCCTCCATACATGTGGAAGCTACAAGACTGCCTTCTTGCCCTGTGTTTATGACAGAGTTTTCCAAGGCTTGAGTGAGATCCTTTGCTCTTAAATTTATACTTGATTTACCTGTCCTGACTTGTTAATGAGTCAGTAACGAGGGATGGACAGCAGTTGGTGAGCAGCAGTGTGTACTGGTCAGAGCAGAACCCATCACTGTCTGAAAATGCTCCATCACAGCCAGCATTTTCTGTTGTCCCTCAGAGAGGCTTTGCTAGCTGATGGTGGGGCAGGAGGAGAGACACCCAAGTGGAATTTAGAGATACCCATGCCAGATGGGCAGCCCAGAAGTCTCAGGTCTTGGGAAAAGGCAGTATACTTGCATTGTCCTCTTTGCAGAGCAGACTTCAGGTGGGAGTGGCTACACCATGGAGGGTTTTGCTCTTAGGAATGTGTTTTTGCTATAAACAACCTCTGAGAATGATGGAAGAGTTGGTAGTCCAAAGATCTTCCATGGGTTTCTGCTCCCCGTTACTTCTTTGGGCAGTTCTTGTGTGGAAAAATTAGAGAGGCAGCTTTCTGTCCTTTATGTCACTCCTAATAGTCATCATGATGCCATCAGGCACAGGGCTTCTGATGTATTTGTAACTGTTAGTACAAAGTGCAGGTGTTTATTGTTGCTTGGTAATACTGCTCATAGTCATTAAGCCATAGTGCACTGTAGAATCAAAATATGTTAGTGGAATGTCCAATAGTAAATGGAGGAGATAAATGCAATTTCAGGAGATTATCTTGCTTTTTCTTTGTTTAATCTCACTGTTTAGAATTAAAAAAGCTCTCAGAGCTTGTGTTGTTTGTTTGTATCTCTTCAGTAGATAGCCACTTCATATCCCAGTTACTTGCCCCCTGCAACAGAGAGCCTAGCGAGAGGAGCGGTGTATGCAGATAAATACATGAGTGTTTGTTCTATGTGGAAAGCAGAGGGAGAGGAGGTTGGTGATTTTGATATTGCAGGCAGGAAGCAGGTCTGCAAAACAACTCATTGAGATATGGAAGTAAATTGCCCTCCATTATTTATACAACAAATACCTATGGCTACTTATGCTAATTGATGATCCTTTCTATTCAGGTTGAATCTGAGAATGCTGACCTGAAGCTGCAGGTTGTTTTGGTTACTAAGGAACGGGATTCAGTAATTGAGAGAAATCAAGGACTTCAAACCAAGCTGGAGAATTTAGAGCAGGTGCTGAAGGTCAGTAGGACCCACATGGCTGGGATGACTGTCCAGAGCTGGTTTTGGATGGCGCAGATTGTCTCTATTTTGCTAGGGGATTTTTTTGTCCTTTCTTTTGTGTTGGTGCTCCTCTGGGGATTCTGCCATGCAGGATCCAGGGATGTGGCCTTCCAAAGTAAGTAGAGGAGCCTGGGAGGGGCTACTGCAGGGGGTTAGGTGGGAGGGGACATAAGGTGGCCGTTACTGATTTGAGGACTCTCTTTGTGTTGCTGTGGTTTATGCTAAGAATTTCTTACTTTCTCTTCTGTTTAATGATGGTGTGAAATGCAGGCCATGGTTTGATTCCATGACTCATGATAGGACACAGATAAATATTTCAGTAATGTTGCCCATAAACTGTGAATCTTTCTGCAGCACATGAGAGATGTGGCTGAGCGAAGGCAGCTGCTGGAAGCTGAACACAAGGAAGCGCTGCTAGTCCTGCAGGAGAAGCAAGAGGAAGTCAGACGATTGCAGCAGGTATGCAGCCTGTGAGAGAAAGTACACTTTAACTCTGGTGCCTGAGTAAAGTGGAAGGATTTTTTGAGCGGCAGTTCTGATCTTTCACTGCTATTTGTCCATAGGCCAAAGATGTCTTCAGTCTGTATAGTGTTTTATAAAAATCTGAAATGATTTTTGTCAAGGTGGTGGTAATAGTAAAAGTCAGTGTAGGTAGGCTGCTTTTTTATTTACTCTCGTCTCTTATTTCTTAGGCACAGGCAGAGGCAAAAAGAGAACATGAAGGAGCAGTACAGCTTCTAGAGGTAAGAGAAAAGAAAATGAGACGAATTTGTAGCTTTAGACTTGGTATTGTTTGTTCTTAATGTCCGTTTACTTGGTGCCCTGGATTTTATTGGTTCTTGAGTAGAATACAGTACAGTATCAATTTGACACAGAGTGTTGCTGCTGCTTACAGTTATTGGCTGTGCTGACAGAGAAGTCATTGGGGTTGGAGTTTTTGTTAAATCCCAACCTTCTCAGTCATCTAATAGGTTATTTCATTTAGACTGTGCCCAGCAACTCTTTCAGAGATACATTAAGTAATGCTTCGGATCTGCCTGCTCCATTTCCTGCATCATCTGCAGGGAGGAAGAATATTTGTCTGTGTCTTTTGATATTTATTTTGTATGTATAAGCTCTGTGCATTTTATTGGAGATAAAAATGAGAGATGTGACCATTGCCTAATGAGTGATGAAGTTTGAGGGCACGCCTTTGTCTCATTTGCTAATCTGGGTCCAACTGTGTGAGTGTAATGACATCTGCACAGACTTCACTTTGCCTTGGTGGCAGGTAGGCTGTGGCTTGCTGGAGCTGTAAAGGCGGAGCACCAAACCCTGAAATTTGATGTGATAATTTCATGGTGGAAGAGAGCAGAGCAAGGTGTGATGGCACAGGAGCAACTTCTTTTTTTTTTCTGTCCACCTGGGTTTTCTGAGTCCTGAAGTACCTGAGACAAAGCAGAGTGCCTCATTTCGTACCTGGGCAGTGAGTTTTCATACAGATGAGGCCATGGCCCTGTCAGTGGTGGTGATATACAGTAAGAGGTGACTGAATTGTTTTGACCACAGTTTTGTGGTCCTGAGGACCCCAGAAGCATGGAGCAGGATGTTAAGTATCCCCGATTGAGATTAATCTGTGGCAATCATTGTGTGGGCATGACCTGTATGAATTTGAGATCCCAGGAGGGCTAGGCTCCTACTGAGATGGCATTGACATTGTTGCAAGCTGCGTCAATATTGTGGGGAAGTGACATAATGTTACGTTTGGATGTTCTGTCTGTAGCATCTACTTCTGACCTCAGAGACTGTCAGAGCTGATACAGGTTCTGCTCTTAAGTCACTTGATACTTACTTTGCAGGCTGCGAAGTAGCCTTTGAGGGAAGGGAGGCTTGATACTTATCAAATGTTTTCTGAACCAAATCCAAAGGATTGGAGCGAACTGTTCTGTTTAAACTAGGTATCTGTGTGTGCCCAGGAAGGAGGAAAGTAGTTGTTTTGTTCAGTTTGAGTAGCTGATCTTTTTTGTTCAAAGCATATTGTGATTTGGAGACCTTCCAAAAAGTGTGTAGTTACCTTATTTTTGGAGTTGATGTGTGGAATTTGGCTTCTGTGTAACAAAACATGCTTGCGGTGGGGGTGGGAATCCCAGCAGAGAAGAAAGAACTCAGTGAAAATCATTTAAACTGAGAGTTGGGTTACCTTTGTCAGATTGTTGTTTTTTGGCTAGTGGAACCACTGATGTGATCTTATATCTCTTTTTGCTTTTTTCCTTGCTACCAGAGTACTCTGGATTGCATGCAGGTATTGCAATAATCCTGTCAAGCAGGACGTTTTTCTCTTCTGTCCTGGCTTTGACAGTTACTTGGTATTCCTGTTTTAATTATACTCTGGAAAAGATTGCAAGAGTGTCACCTTCAAGAAATAAATGTAATAAAAGGAGCTACTACTATGAGTTGCATAGAGGAGCTGATTTCCTGTTTAAATGCTTTGCTTTGTCAACTAGAGACTTCCTCAGACATTTCAGTTATCTCGGACTGTGCAGTTCCTTCACATGCTGCATATATATGAAGGTCTTCTGGGAACTGTTTGCAGTCCAGGAATGAAATGTTTCCTTCAAAACCTCAAAGCAATGGCAGCATCACTGCAAGTGAAAGTGTTACAGAGGAAGTAGAGATCCTGCTGGTTTTGTAATAGGTTGGAAGATAGGAAGCATAGACTGTGAATAAGTGTCACAGAAGAGGCAGGAGCTAGTGAAGTAATTAAGGTGTTACAGTGCAGGAGTGGTGGTGGTTCACAGTGGATTTAAAATAAGGTCTTACATTGAAGTAGTGGGGTTTGTATCTGATAGAAAACAGATTTCAGCGGTCCCCTTCAGATTTGACTGCAGAGAGCTGTGAGAAGGTCCGAAGAAAATGGGGAGATTAAATAACAGTTAACATTGACTGTGCAAAGGATATAGAGAGTGGTAGCAAGGGGCATCTGGATGGGGAACACCTACAGAGCAGGAGAGTGCCTAAGAGGACAGGGCTGAGCTGGGTCTAGTTCTACGAAAAATCAGATTAAATTCCTGAAGTGGTGGTTAAATTGTTCCCTCCAAGCTCTGCTCCCTGCTCTTGCAGCCTTTTCTGGTAATCACACTACTCAGTCTCAGGTTGGCGTGTGACTTTTCTTTCTTTCCTTTTTGGGTTAGATGTAGACACAAAAGTTTCCTCTATCTTCTGTGTGTGGGACTTGATCCTTGCTGTTTCTGTCAGCTCCTGACCTTGTCCTTAGGCTCATCTTCCTTGTGTCCTGGCCTCCCAGCGCTGCCCTAAAACCTGCTGTTTGCCTAGCCATGTGTGACCCTGAGTGAGTAGTCTGCTAGGACATGCTTGTTCTGTTGCAAAGGCATCCTGCACAATGTGATCTCAGTGAGCAGCAAGTTGATCGAGCAAGTGGAGAATGCAGATGCTTTTGGAAGTTGCTTGTGGCATGTATTAGTCTCTTCCAGTGCAGAAGCAGTTACTCCTTGCCAGGCTTCAGAGACTTCACCAGGCAGTGCTTGGAGGCTGACAGCTTCTACTGCTTGATGGGAAACAAGGAATTAACTGACAAGTTTAAAAGAGATATTTTATACTAAAATAAAACTGCTCAGAAGGTGTTAGGGAGCGCTCTAGAAAAATTGCATAGTACTCTGAGATCAGAAAGAAAGCTTTTTCCTGGTCAGAAGTGATATTTTTAGAGCTGCTTAAAAGCAGACTTTCTGTCTCACAGAATTCAACTGAAGAAATTGGTAAATTTGCATCCAGCACTAATATTTGTGTTTATTTTTTACTTGAAGAGCATGAGCAAGGACAGTAAATCTGTCTATGAAAGCAGAGCTAGCAGATATATGGTGGCCAGAGTGAGGAGAGGGAAAGGAGCAGGAATTCTCCTAAGAAAGGATGTGCTTGCAGCTAGGGAGTGTGTGGGGCTGGGTAAGGAGAGCCAGGACTCAGCAGTGTTTCAGAATGGGAAGGTCTAGAGATGGTGGAAGAAAAACTCTAGAAAATAGATACAGACATTAGCTACCAGGAGTGAGTCTCCCTCTCTACAGTATTTCCCCAATGCATCTCATCTTGTTGAGATGTAGCTTTCTTGTACTCAGCCTGTGTTTTCTTGCAGCAACTTGTTCAAGTAGGACCTGAAGGAAAACTGTGTGGGCTGCCTGCATCACACAGATGTTCTGCAGTGTGGGCCCTTGCTAGTCCCCAGAAGGAGGCAAAGTCTGAAGGGACAACAGGGAATTCTGTCCAGAAGGGTTTGTGGGGAGGCCAGGAAAAGGTCATGGGAGCTTCCTGGGTGTGCTGGTGTGTTGGAGGAGATAGAGCATTGGGAGAGCAATTCCTTCTGGAGGTGTAATATTAATGCTCCAATAAACCTGCAAAGCTGTATTGATCATTTTCTTTCCAAGGCGTATTTGTCTTTGACTTGTCTCATCCTTTCATGTGCAGGGCTAGGATAGGATACTGAGTTCAAACTCAGCATTTCAGGGCTAATTCCTAATTGTGCTTGTAGTCAGTCTCCTAACAGATATTCAAAGATAATGTAGGTGTAGAGCTGCCAATTCCTGTTGACTGTTCCTGGGCAAGGCATACCTTTAGATCCTTGGAGTTTGAGACCCACTCCATTTATGAAGGATGTAGCAGACACAAATGCTGTTTGGAGACCCGGTGGTGGTTTTGATATGGTGGGTTTGTGTCTCATCATATGTTTTTCCTCTAAGGCTCGGGTGAAAGATCTAGAAGACCAGTGCCGCAGTCAAACAGAGCAGTTCAGCCTTCTGTCCCAGGAGCTCCAACAGTTCCGACTTCAAACAGGAAAAATTGACCTTCTTACCTCCACACTGGTGACTTCTGAACTTCCTCTTGCGCTGTGCAGCTCTACCCCACAGCCTCACTGGGAGAAGGGTAATTGCTGGAGATGGCTGTGGGTGTTTTGTCAAGCATGTCGTTATTTGGATAGATGGGAAGGTGTGAAGAAAATAATACTGATGTTTAGTTAACTGTTGGGATCTCTCTCATAACTACTCTTGGTTCATTCTGTGGTTATGGAGAGAACCTGAGGCTTCTCTGACTAAAGGGAGCTGAGGGTGTTCAGTCTGTTGCACTATTAGATGAATCTCACAGAGACTTGAGCTACTCTGAGGGATGCTTGCTTGTTCTAATGCTCTCTGCTGATCTTATATTCTTCCTGTGGCTAAAAGTAATTGGTAAATTGCTTTTATTTCAGATTCATCTGGTCCTGCGTTGCTTGCTCACCAGAGCGCTAAGAAGGTTCACAATGACGAGAACAATGAGTCGGAGTCATCACAGCTGGTGCCTGAGGCTGCTGTTGGCTCCCCAGTTTCTGCTGCCAGTTCTCAGAAACAAGCCAAGAAAGTTGAATCTCAGTCGAGCTCTTCAAAATCAGAATCCATGCAGAACAGCCCCAAATCCTGCCCAACTCCAGAGGTTGGTATGGGAGTCCCCATGAAGATCTCTTCTTTCTAGCCAATGGGGAATAAATGCATTGCGGAGGATTCTGTATTTCTCTGCCGAAATGAAAAGAACTGTAGTGAAACAAGTGAAAACCTGTAAGAAAAATTGAGAAGGCCTTGGATACACACATTTGCAATACTCATTTGAATGTATTGCAGCACTCTAGGAAGGAATCAAGGGCTTGGAGGAGGAGACAAAAGGGGAGGTCATTCAGAGGGATTTGTGGGGAAGCTGTGGTTAAGACACCATGTGACACCTTGGTCATGGTAGCAAATGGGAAAGTTACAAACTTCAGGTATGTTGAAGGACTGTGCCCCAGGAACTCAAGGTTCTTTGCTTTGTGTGGTAGTTCTCCTTGTAAGACACCATGAGAAGATGCTGAGTTTGTGCTAGCAAAGGGATGAAATCAATAGGCTTTGCCTGTTTGTGTCACCAAGATTTAATAGATGGCAGTTGCTTCTCTTTCCCAGGAGCTCTTGTACAGGGTTTATTTAAATGGTCCTTCATACTGCTGTACAATTGATGTGATAACGTAGGCTAAGCTAGTGCTGTCAGTGGGGCTGGGTGTGATGATGTGGAAAACAGCTCACTTCCTCTTGATGCACTGATGTTTACTGAGTGCTAAAACCTTGGAGGCTGCATGGAGTACTTCATTATTACGAGTAGAGGACAGTGAGGATTTGAGCTACAGAGCCAGGGCACTAACAATTGATGTTGCTGTGGCAGGCAATTCCCATCACTGTGTAAGATCTGAGAAACTGTAGTGGGAGAAATTACCATTGTTCAGTGGGGGGAAAAAAAAAAGAAAAAAAAAAGGATTGGAAGCCACTGTGCCTCCATGGTGAGCTAAGACTAGTAATTCTTGGGGAGATCAATTTGTGGTGTGTTTGGCTTCAGCAGCACATGGGTATGGGATACTCCAGGGTGTTAGCCAGATTTAAAGCTATTCTGCTTGTTTACCTTTGAGTGTTACATGGTGCAGCTGTTTGTGTAGGGCATGGTGTATGATTGCATTTCAAGGAGCACAAAACCCTGAAAAGAGTCTCTGAAATCTTCCAAATGTTAACTTTTCAGTTTGTGTACTAGAAAAAGATCTGCTGTGTTTTCTGGTGCCAGCAATGGGCCTCCATCAAAAATACCTTTGCCTTGAGGTGTGTTTTAAAAGCATCTTGAATTGATTCACTGGTGGCATTTCAAACGAACACGAGGGAAATCTGTTTCTTCAGAAAGAATGATTGCTTTATGTAACTTGCTGCCATTAGGTATGAAGTTTCAAAATGTCAGTCATTAAAAGTTTGAGACAATTATCTGTAAGATTCTTCTGGCAATACCAGTACCGACCTATCTTAGGAAGCCCTTAAGGAGATCGTTGCTAGCAACTGAGAAGCTGTACCAGAAAGACGAGATCTGCATGCTTGCTCTGCCTCTTGTATGCTTTCCTTCTGCTTGTACTTTTAACTACCTACTGTTATCTGAGCCGGGTGTTTGGACTGGATAGAGCTTTGATCTGAGCAGGTAGGGCCCTTTTGATGTTCTGAAAGTACATAAGCATTATACTGAAGTATATGCAGGTGCTGCAGGGCAACTGCCTGAATTACAGAGATCTAATACAACTATCAGTTTGCCTTTGTTCAGATTACCATTTGTATTTCATATAGGACTTGGTTCTAGGAGGAAATGATCATACTGTATTGCAGATTTGTAGGGTGAAAGGGGCTTCAAGAAGCTCAAGTTCAGTTTCCCACTCACAATGGGACTGCCACCAGCTCTGTCTCAGTGAGAACATGGCTTTATTCAGCTGAGGCTTGAAGAGCAATGGGAGATCACCTAGATCTATAGACATCCCAAGGTAGCATTAACTTCCTGAGTGAAGTGCTAATGATAAATTAGAGCTGTTGAAATTGCAGCTTGGAGCTGTGTTTCTTGGTACTGCTTTTTCACTCTAAAAATCATTCTTCCAGATAAACTTTATCCCAGTGGCTGAACTCTCCACATTCATCAGCTTAGAGGACTTGTTCACTGCTGTTGGAACTCTGAGGGTTCCTTTATTCTGATTTGGCCATGTCTTATACTTCATTTTTCATTTTATTATTTTAGGTGGACACCGCAAGTGAAATGGAAGAACTGGATGTTGACAGCATCTCTCTGATGCCAGAGCCAGGCAGCCAAGGCACTGCAAAGCTTCAGGTCTTCTTGGCTCGATACAGGTACTGTTTCATCTCTTGTGCACTGTGAGGTTAAGCAAGTTATTCTGTTCTGTGTTATTAACTGCTGGTAAGGATTGCTGTCAGGTTTGGGGATTTCTGTGGCTTATATTTCCTGCACAAGCAAATTCTGTGCATTTAACTTAACAAAAACATAGAAAGATAATTAGCTATTCAAGGCATACCACTGGTTGCAGTTTTATTTGTGAAAATAATTTGGGTGTGAAATTGTGATTTGAATTGATCCATTCCCTTGCTTGATTTCTGCAGGATTAAGTAGTTTTCTCCAAGGAAGTCATATTCCAATTAAGAAAACTTTAGCACAGAATTCCCAGATCAAAGTTTTTGGCTGAAATCTGTGTTGATTGTTAAAAAATGTAATAAAATAGAAGCAAAAACTGAAGCCAGAGTTTTCAGATCATTGTTGCTATCTGTTGAACTGCTATGGTCAAACCAAACCCTCTTTTACAATTCCTAGGATACTGCCATATCATTCAGCTTTTAGACTGTGGAATGGAAGGAAGAGAAGTAGGATGATTCTGCATTTTTTGGGGAGCAGATCAAATATGACCTTTGTCTTCATGTGCAACTTTTAGGCCCATAAAGTCTCACTGAGCTCAGCAAAGACAGCATTTCTTTGGCATGCTGAAAGCCCTTCTAAAGATTAAAGAACAAGTGTTGACAGTAGGGTGCGCACAGGGTTTCTCATGTGGCTCTTTCCTCTTAAAGGCTTCCTGATCAGTTCAAGGACCTGTGGGTAGGTGGGTTAGAGCTACCTGGAGCCTATCACCAACATTTATTTACCACATCAGTGTGTTTTTGGACTGTCATTTAGAATATGGAGTTGTATAACTTGAATGCAAAGAACTGGATAACTAGGAAGAAAAGGGCAGCAGGTGTTTTCTTCATTCGTACATAATGTTCTTCTTGAACAAATCAACTCATTCTTAGGGTTTTAAATGTGGGAAATTTGAGATTCTTTGCAGTGCATATGCATAACAGTAGTACGGCCAGTAAAGTACACTGTATGTGCTTTGGGCACTTTGGTTCAAAGCTCTTATTTGCATGAAATGTGAGGTGATGTGTACACATAAGAGATGCAAGAGAATCCAAGGATATCTAATTAGAAATATAGAATCCTACAGGTTGCTTAATATATTCAGGCACCCAGGTAATTCATATGTTGTTAAAACACTGCTTGAGTCACTGATCTGTTCCTTCACATGTCTCAAGACATCTGTTCTGCCGCTTAGAAAAGCATTCCTACCTGCTATTTGGACTCGGAGCAATATGGCATTAGTTATATATAACAACACAGAACTGGAATCTTGACCTTTGTGGAGTTTGCAGCTGAATTGTAAGCTGATCCAGCAGCACAACTTGAAGGTGTTGCTGTGAAAACTGGTTTATGAAGTGAGTTTTCATGTTGTAACCATTTCAGCTACAATCCTTTTGATGGGCCTAATGAAAATCCAGAGGCAGAGCTTCCGCTAACTGCTGGAGAGTACATTTACATCTATGGAGATATGGATGAAGATGGCTTCTTTGAAGGTATGTTCTAGTGGAAAAGGAATGTGACTGAACTGCAGTGGAGATTTGCTCTCTTAAAAAGAAAAATGAGAGGAATTTAGTGAATCATAAAACTTCAAGAGAAATGTTTTGGTTTTTTTTTTTATTTTTTTGTTTGTTTGTTTGTTTTGTTTTTTTTTGTCCAAAGTTAGTTTAATAGAGGGGCTAAACAGCCCAAACCACAGACTTTGTCCTGTTTTGCTATTAAACAGTGAGTTTCTCTTTTGAAACCTTTTCTTTTGAAAACGTGGTCCCAGGTGATTATTAGGCAGACAATTGAAAGATGGACTGTAAATTTGTGATGAAGTTTCCTTGTAGATGTCAGGTCCTGATTTATTCAGGTGCTTTGCAAGAGCTGAGGCAAATGCATGCCATGTTGCACTGCTTGCTCTTTGACTGTTCTGGCTCTTTCATTCCTTCTGTTTTCAAGCTTCTCATTTATTTACTTATCGTTTAAAGAATAAACAGGTTATTCTTTACTAATCTTTTCTGCTTTCCCTGCTTTCAATTGATTTGCTGTAAATGGAGTGTGAAATTATGTGTGACCCCTATGCATTGCTCGTTTGACACTGATTTGATGGTTCTTGCACATATCAAGAATACTGTGGTATCAATCATCTCAGTAGGTCTTTTTGGGACTTCTTTATTACAGAAGCTAATGTAACAGTGGAGGGAACTAAGCAGAAAGCCAGATGTGAATACAGAGGTGAAAAGATGGACTTTCACGAGGAATTACTGTGAGAAAACAAATGTGTGTGGCTGGGAGAAGATGTACAATCTGCACGGTCTGGGAAAACTAGAAAAAAAAGACACAGTAGTTTTTAAAAGAGCTGTGAAACAGTAGAATAATGAACAAGGGAAAAACAAAGCTTATTACATGAAGTGCTTTCTGGTTAGCTCTCTGTGAAGTGTGTAGAGCGGAGTTTTCTCACTGTGGACATTAGGATGCAAGTAGAGCAGCTCTAGGAAGTTGAGTAAATTTGTCCAGGGATAACCTCCCAGTGCTTATTTTGTTCCTAACTGCAGTGCAGTTATGACCTAGCATAGATGCTGTCACATTGTCTTCACAGATGAGTTGGAAGATTGAATGGTAGGTGCAGTGGTAACAGGTTTCCTGTTTTTCGTTTAGGGGAGCTGATGGATGGCCGCCGAGGGCTGGTCCCCTCCAATTTTGTTGAGCGAGTTTCAGATGATGACCTCATGACGGTTCTGCCTTCGGAGCTGAATGATCTCACCCATAGTTCATACCAGGAGAAAAGTTTTGTCAGTGCAAGCACCAGCAGTGGAGATAAGAGTGATTTCTCCATTGAAGAGAGTAGCATCAGTCCTTTGGTCAGTAGAGCAGAAGGAGACCAGGAGGAACGTGTTAGTCACACAGCAGTGCCTTACCCAAGAAAATTGACTCTGATCAAGCAGCTTGCCAGAAGCATAGTTGTAGGCTGGGAACCACCACTTTTGCCTGCTGGCTGCCCAGACATACAGAGCTACAATATCTATGTGGATGAAGAGCTACGTCAAAATGTGAAGAGTGGCTTTCAGACCAAAGCAGTGATTGAAAAGCTGGATTTAAAGACAAAAGCTTACCGTGTGTCTGTGCAGAGTGTGACAGAGAAGGGCAGTTCTGATAAACTGCGATGCACTTTCTTTGTGGGGCAACATCTGTGTGTGGCACCGACTATGCTGAAAGTCAGAAACGTCACTGCCACATCAGCAGAGGTCACGTGGCTTCCCTGCAACAGCAATTACAACCACGCAGTGTATCTGAATGGGGAAGAGTGTGACATAACAAAACCAGGGGTCTACTGGTACACCTTCCGCAACCTGCAGCCCAGCACTCAGTATGTTGCCAAGCTGGAGGCCCGTCCCTTGAAAACACTCTGGGAAGAGGTCTCAGAGGGGCAGGAGCAGAATTCGGCTGTGATACACTTCTCTACCCCACTAGCAGGTATCAGAGTAGTTGTGCCCACTGCTATTGTGAAGGGAGTGCTTGGGACAGAAAGCTTTGTCATTTCTTTGGTGTAAAGCCTTGGGGTGAGTGGAAACAAAGCTTATTAGGTCCTAAAGTGTGAGTTGTACTGTTTTGTCGTAATGTTTTTCTTCTTTTATTTTAAGAATTTATTATCTCTTTTGTTTTCATTTGCTCTGGAGAGACCTTCCCTTTGCTGATTTGAGCAGCATGCCTCTCAGGATATGAACGGTCTGGTTTGCTGTGACCTGCACTCATATTGCTCTAAGGGTTGCTGCATCTTGGCCTCAGCTACTTTTGCAAAGTTTTGTTTTCTGTGCTTTAAAGCTTTCCCAGAATCAGGGCCTCTTACTTGCTCTGGTTTTATCTATCACTTCCCAGAAAGCTAGTGTAGTCATTCCAGTGCAGTTCTGCAGTGGCAAGACTGGCTTTGATACAGAATGGGGTTTAGTTTAGTGTTACACTGTGGTGAGGTAAGCAATAGAGTGATCTTTTTGGTCTCTCCCAGGCACGCCTGATGCTCCACTAGATGTCCAGATAGAAGTTGGTCCCTCTCCAGGAATCCTCGTTATCAGCTGGCTGCCTGTCACCATTGATGCTGAAGGATCCTCCAACGGAGTTCGAGTCACTGGTTACGCTGTGTATGCAGATGGACAGAAGGTGAGGGGAATGATATTAGAGAAGGTACAATGGGCTGGTGGTTCTTTCTGTAGCTGATGACCACCAAAAAAAGGCACCTGTCCAGATTGCTGGTGTGTTCTTGACATAACCTAACAATAACAGTTTCTGTGGCAGGACCCTTGACTGACAAAACTGGAGAATCAGTGTCAGCCTCCTCTGTCTCACTCTAGGTACTGATCAGATTCTTGGGGAAGCAGTGGGTTTGTGGGGAACCTGTTCAGGACAGCACCTTCTGACTGTTCAGAGTGACAACAGTGAAAATCCACAGAGGACACTGCTGAGCGTCACAGTGAGTTGTAGGCATGGGTAGAGAGAAGCAGACAACCTTACTAGCATTTGAGACTTGTCGCTGAACTACGAGGAGTTAGATGTAGTTGTTTAAATTAGGAACAGGTGAAAGGAGGGATGCCCAAACACCCAATATGAATACCAATAAAGAACCTCCAAGGATGTTCTGTATTGCAGGTGGCCTGCGGTCTTCTGTGTGCATGATGATGTGCCATCAGCCATGGGAAATGTAAACCACTGCTCTTGAAAGGAGCACAGCACAAAAACAGCAGTGGCATGTTAGATGATTGCTGTTTGTTATGGAAATTCTTCCATGGCATGGGTCAAAAAACAGAATATGGAAAAGTATTGCCAGGGTGGAAGAGAGGCCAAAAAAAAGGTGAACTTTTAAAGTATAGTGAACAAGATGAGTTAACACTCGGAGCAGAAAGGAATATAGTCTTACTTTACAGAATATCCAGTTTCTCAGATAGTAACAGCAGCAATTCCTTGGTACCGTTCCTTCTTTGCTGATACCGTGCAGAAGAGTGGAAGCAGCTTTGGATAACTTTGGGTTCAGGAGCAGTCCTTCTCAGCAATGCTGAGCTGTGCACAGTAACTAACTGCTTCCTGGTTCTTTGCTTGCAGGCAATAGAAGTTACTTCTCCAACAGCCGGGAGTGTCCTTGTGGACTTGTCCCAGCTTCAGATGTTCCAGATGTGCCGGGAGGTTTCTGTGAGAACAATGTCTCTGTATGGGGAGTCAGTGGATTCGGTTCCGGCCCAGATTTCCTCAGTCTTGCTGAGAGCCTCTCGACATTCTTCACCTTCAGATTCTGCTGTCTCTACTACTTTTACCTCTAGACTGCCCTGTGGAGAATCCAGAGTCTCTCTGCCTGCATGCAGCCCTCCCACACACCAAACAGCTGCGTTCCTGCTTCGACAGAAAGTCCCCACTGATAGCTCAGATGCCATATTGACTGATCTCTCCTCCAGCCATGTTGGCTCAGCACGATCTCTGCCAGAGAAAGCCTCTTCACTGCAGCAGCTCTCTTCATCCAGCACTTCCTTGGTACACACCTCAAGCGCTCCTGTGCAGGGATCAGACACTGCACAAGAGAAGAAATGCCTGACTGTGCCTCCTCAGCAAGCGGGCAGCACAAAACTCCCCAGTGAGGGCACAGAGCTCATCTCCATAAGGGAAGCAGAATCAAAAAGCCTGGGTGAAGGGACAGAAGTGCTGGTAAGTGCATGACATCTTCTGCCCAGTACTACTGGGAAGGAGAATTAATCATTTAAGGGAATATAACAGCATGCTGCTAGCAGGCAGCTATCCAGTGGCTGGCGGCACTGTATACTTGTATGCCTGAAAGAGCAGTTGAATCTTACTGCTTGATCACGTGTGCAGGCAGGGCAGGAACAGAATCAGTAAAGCACAAATTCCTCAGGGCTGGGTGGTAAAAAGGATGTTCCCACTAATGGCACTGTCGGTGCTGGTTGGGCATTGCTGTGTTCTCTGAGCTGCAGGAGTCATCTCCAGTCTGGTGGATTTGGGCATTGCAGAGCAGGCACTCCAGCAAGTGGGGGCACCATGGTGGACTGCCCAGTGAGGCAGCCTTATATGGAGGTGAGTTGTCAGGCTGCCATGACACTGGGCATTTGGGAGCCTGTGGGATAGATGGGTGATTTCAGGGCTTCTTTAAGATGGTGGTGAGAAGTGTTTGGGAGTTCTGTGAAAAAAGTGGTGAACTATCTGTAAGGTGCTCACTCTGTGATGAGAAGGAACCTTGACCAGAGATTCACAAGAGTGCGTTGAATCATCAAATTCCACATGTCTGTTAATCAGGACAGTGTGAGCTCAGAGCTGGACAGAAGGGGGCAAAACTTTTTTTAACTGCTAGAGCATCAGCAGCTATGTGAACCCAAGATCAAAGGTCCATAAATACTTCCTAGAATTGAGATGTTGAATAAAAAATTACAGTTGTCATTTTTCATGCCCCACTCTTTTGCTGCTCTGGCACCGCAAGTCAATCATTTTGATTCATTTGCCCACATTTAGATGTCTAGTGTAGATGGCTGCACATTTCTGAGTTGCTTTCCCTCTTTGTAGTCAGAAGAGCAAAATTGGTGCTTCTAAGACACAAATCATCTTTGTTGCTTGAGATGTCTGTCTTCGCTCAGCTGTTAACAAAGAGAAACAGGGCAAAAGGAGTCTAGCTCCTAGCAGATTAAACATGAGGTCCAGGCCTTCCTAACTTTTGCCTGAGCCCAGGGGGGGGTTGAAACTGCAGTGTCTAAATCTCCTAAGGAATCTGATCCTGTAGATATTTTCAAAGTATGCCTAAGCCACAGCTGCACTCCACTGCAGTGGAGCTGTCTTTTTTAGATAACTGGCTAGCAAAGGAGATGGCTGATGAAAGCCCACTTTCCTTACTCTTCTCATTCCTGGGGTCCCAATCCTCCATCTCCCAGAGATTTCTCTTAGTGCAAGACTGAGATGAGCAGTCATAAAAGGCAGGAACAGTTATTGGGCAGAAACCAAAATTTAAAATCTCTGTAGTTTAACTAGGTGATCTAATCACTATACTGTTAGTACACAATTGTACTATGTGTGTATTCTTCACAATACTCAGGAGCTCCAAGAAGAGCTGGGGTAGTGCCCTCATCATATGCTGTAAGCTAGTGCTTAGGATGTTCCCCTGGAACAATGAGAAATGGCCTGGCTGTGTAGGTTGAACTCATCATTCTTGCTGCTGTAAAACTTGCAGGGTGCAAAGCACAGTGCTGTTATGGAAGTGCCCTGCGTCCACCTGTGGTTAATGGCAGAGAGGAGTTGGCGCAGGGCTGGCCAGCCTTTGAGGCTACAAATTGATTGCAAGGGTCCTTCTGCACTGACAAAGAACATGTGGTGTTTCTGACAGTTCTGGGGATAAAGGGCATTTGAGCTCACAAGTATTGGATGGTGCCTCCCCTGAGTTTCTTTGTTCCTGACAAGAAGCAGCTGAGGGAAAGGAAAGCAGCAGACTGGTGCCATTGGCCTCTGGCTGCTGGCACAGAAGCCAAGACTGAACATCTCAAACTGTCCTTAAAGGTCCTCTGCAGAAGAGCGTGCACCTCAGGTGCTGTGGTTATCCTGGTTATCCTGGTGATGAATACTTTTTTTGTTTTTGTTTCCAAGATGGAGCAATTTATAACTAAAATGCCAGAGCTAGAAAGCCCAACTAACAGCAGCCTGAAAATACATGTGGAGACCTGTCATACATGCTCTGTGGAAGAGTCACCAAAAAATCCCAGTGCTGAAAGACAGACAGAGGCAAAGGAGAAGAACTTGAGCCCAGAGCCTCTGCCCTCCCCCAACCATGCTGAGGGGATGGAGGGCACCTCCCAAGATGCAGGCCTGGGTGGAAGCAGCTGCCAGGAGTTCCTGAGGTTGTCCCCTGGCAAGGAGATGATGAAAGAAATGTCCAGAGTGAAAAGAGAGGTTTGTATTTACCTTGGCTGAATTTCTGCCAATGGAGGGGTTGTGGATTGTATTTGATGTGCTTAGGTTTTACAGTTTCAAGTGAAACTTTTCTTTGTGGGCAATAAAATGTGTGTATCAGTTTTATGTTTCCATGCACCTGTTTGTGTGTGCATGTGCCAATTGCTGCGTAGCGTGCTGTCCATTTCATTTCTCGCCACACTTGACCTGCACATGTACTAGTGAAAGAATGTTCAAATAGAGAGAGTGCCTGAAAGGACTAGTGAAATCTGTTTTGCTTTTCCACAGCAAGAAGAAAAAGTGTCTGAAATAGGAAGACGACAACTGACCCTTTTTGCTGAGCACAACCGTAGTTCAGACCTTTCAGATATATTGGAGGAAGAAGAGGAAGATGAACTGTCTTCAGAAGCTTTGGACGAGAAGAAATGGGATCCAAGAGAGCCCTGTTACAGGGAGAATGGGGAGAAGGTAACCTGTAGCAGAGTGATGCTTATGGGGAGTGCCAGTGCAGCCATCCCATGTCATCAGCGTACAGGAGAGGATGCTGGTCTGAGCCCAGTGCTCTCAGCAGTGCTTGGCTAAATTCCTGCCTGCTCTGCTTTTACTCACAGTGTTGTCTTACGCTATTAAAATACAAGTTCTTTGTGAGAGGGGAGGGTGTTTATACATAACAAATGTACACAGGGTTTAATTAGTTGGAAAAACACATAGTGTGATGTGAACTTTAGAACCCAGAGTGAAAAATCAATCCTATTGATCATGTTCTTAATATAGATGTAAACAGTGAGCATGCAGTGGAGTCCACCCATCTATAGATCCTGTACCAACCCACTATCCTTCCAAAAGCAAAGCAGAGGCTTTAATACTTTGGTTTCAGTCCTGCAGACACTCCTGAAAATGAATAACTTTGTTCAGATGATTTTGTTTAGACCTTCATGCTCTCTGTGAGGATGGATTGCATGTGGGAGCAATGCAGTGGCTTCGCAGTTCAGATGTTACAAGTGAGAAAATACTGCTTCAGTGGAACCATGAAAGATCACATTTATACACGTAACAAGTTCAAATAGTTAAAACTAGGTAAAGTGTTATAATACATCTGCATCAGGAAATGTCCTTAAATCTGCATAGCTGGAAAGTAGGAGGTAATCATACATATTACGACAGTTGAAATGATTATGCATGAGGAAAAGTATGAAGGTTGAATGGCTGAAAAATTAGAAAGATTTCGAGGAAATGTGATCTGCCTATATTACAAGGAAGCATCCTAATTTATTTCATGTGATCAAAAAACAGATATAGTTCACTGCTGCTGACCCTTATGGCTTGTAGCCTACAACACAGATGTGTTCAATCTGGTGAGCATTAAGTAAGTAGCAGAATTTGTGGTGAACCTGGAGTAAATTTGCTGCCGCTCTTTTTCCCCTTCTTTAGGGTGATGTGGGGAGGTTGAACCTGCAGGGCAATATGTCAGGAGCCTGAGGAGAGCCTGGTGGTGAAAAAACAAGGCGCAAGCTTCCTACGCTGCTCTGTGGTGTGAAAGAAGAAGATGGTAGAAGTTAGGCCAAGCCTCAGCAGAGCTGTTTCCTAGGCTTCTGCATACTCAGTAACATAAGGATAAGGAATGGAGGGGTTCTGATTATGGAATATTTGACCCCAAGTAGATTATTTAGCTTTCTTTTTTATTATGAATGGACTATAGAGTCCCAGATCCTTCTCTTGTTGTAGGATTTCATTATCCTCCTTTCACTTCTTTACACTTGTGTAGCTGCAACTTCAACTTTCTAGGAACCATTTAATATATCAAAACTCAAAAGCAAAGGCCACAACTCTATAAATGGCTAGAAGTAGTCTTAATGGACTGATTTTTATGAGTGCATTTATAAATTTCTGTATTAATAATTGCTGCAAACAAATGCTTAAAAGGTGGAGTCCTGTGGAGGGAGTTTTGGGAAGCTTCCCAATCTGACAAAGAGGAGGCTAAAGGCAGATCCAGTAGCTGCCTGCAGCTATTTTAAAAATGATTACAAGGAGAAGAATGCCAAAGTCTGGTTGTTGGTAGTAAATAAAACAGAGCAGGCAACAGCTGTAAGTTGCGGTTTCGTTCATGTTGGACACAAGTATAAAATCTTTTTCCAGGTGAGAGTTGCAACAGATCTCGTGGGTCAGAGGTGGAGGAGATCTGTTCTTTTTTTGTTTTCAAGCCTCAGCTGAGCAAAACACTGCTTTAGTGTTGGTAACAGTCCTGCTTGCAAGTAGATTGCACTAGATAGCAGTCCTGCCCTTGCAAGGAGATTCAACTAGAGATCTCCAGAAGTCCCTTCTAACTTGTTCTAAATACAATTTGAGACCAGCTTTTGTTTGGAAAATGTTAGGGAGGCTGGAGTGATCAGCAGGCAGATTGCAACTGCCTTTTACTCCCTCTGTGCTTCACTTCTCTCTGCATTGACATGCTTGTGGCTGTAGGTTAAAACTACTAAAAACTACTAAAAACTAAAACAGTACTACACATGTTTTGTGAACTCTAAATGTTTTTAGAACATGGTGTGATGTAAATTGTCAGGATGATTGGACTAGAAACCTTCAGATCTCTTTTAGCCTAAGATATGCCCCGTTTCCAGCATCCTACCCTTTTATTTTAGTGTAAATGTAGTAAGAGGCAAAATATAATGTGGACAGTTGGTCTAAGACAAGTTTTAAAATTGAGCAGTGTTTTTCCAAAGTTTTATGTGATCTGGTGGGCTCTTTCCAGGCTTGCAAGTGAGACAGAAGGGGAGAGCTATGGGTCCTCATGTGGTCACAGGCTGTGAGTGTGTGTGCAAAGAAATTCCTGTGGTTGGACACTGAGGATGCGGAGCAGCTCCAGTGTGCAGTGAGCAGCTGCAGAGGAACTGGGAACAGTGGAGCTGTCGAGGGTCCAGCAGGCAGGACTAAGGTTGTTGCAGACAGCTGTCTGTATAGAGGCAGGGCCTGGGAGGGAGCTCTTCCATACATTTGCTTTTTTCGCTTCCTGCTGCATTTCTAGTTCATCTGATTGTCGTTTGCCAGAAGACCCATTGCTATTGTTTGCTTCCTACCCTTGCTTCCCTGCAGCCCACAGTTGCCACTCCACATCGCTGTGCTGGGAGGGAATCAGCTATAACTTTATCTCACTTTTTAATGTTTATTTCCTCTCTTTTTTTCCTTTGCTTGTCCTGGCTGTGGCTTTTCTCGGGGGCTGGGTACAGATGGATCTTTGTGATACTGACAGCGATGAGGAGATTCTGGAAAGGATACTAGAACTCCCACTTCAGAAGAACCACAGCAAGAAATTGTTTAGCATCCCTGAAGTGACTGAGGATGAGGATGAAGATGAGGATGAGAAGTCTGTTACAGAGGAAAAGAAACATCCTCAAGACTCCTTGGGAGCACCTACATATGCTGCAGGAAGGTCTGAGAAGACACTAAGCATCCAGGATCCATTTCCGAAGGCAGATGGTAGTGATTCCTCCCCCGATCTGTCTGCTCAGACTCCACGGGAGGAGCAGATTGCTAAGGAGAGTAGGGGGGGTGCTGACCATGTGAGCCCCAGCTGGAGTCAGAAAAGGGCAAACTGGAACCTGGGCTACCAGGAGAATGATCCGAAGTCTGGAAGTGGGACAAGCCCCACTCAGAGCAAGAAGAAGGGAAATAACTATCGAGAGAAGATCTGGGGTCGACCTGAGATGGGTAGGAAGAGACATAACGATTTCCCAGAGCACTGCAGTCGTCTGTTGGGCAACTGCAGCCAGATGGGAGGCGGGTTGTACAGAGCTCCCAGCCTCAGGGAGGAGCTGAACATTGTGAGCAGCTCTGCTGAAAAGGAGGGGTTTGATGTGTATACTCGTGCTAGGCAAAGCGCCTCTCGAAGAAACCACAGGAAAGCAGTGGTTTCAGGGTTTTCAGAACCTGCTGGGATGGGAGCACACTGCTCCAGCTCCAGTAGCCTGGAAATTGACATCGAGTACGACTCTGAAGATGATCAGGATTCAACCTGTTCATCCCCCCCTGAGAGCAGGCTGTGGCCAGAAGGGGCTCAGAACTGTCAGGGGGAATGGAGTGATTGCTCCAGTCAATCTGAGGTTATCCACACAGATGGCAGAAGGCACCTGACCAGACTGGAGAGAGTGGAAGAGCAGGGTATGGAGTGGGCTGGGTCTTCGAGCCGGCGCCTGCGATCTTTTTGCCAGGAAAAGGAAGCACTGAGGTGTGAGAGCAGCTCTGAGGAGCAAGGCTGGGATCAGGACTGTAAGTCACCTGGCTGGAGAAGGAGGCTCGAACATCCTTGGAAGGGGAAACGTAGCACCTCCTTGCACAAAAGGGTTGGGTGACTTTTCCTATTCTGACTTTGAAGCAGCTTGCAGTGGTGTTAGCTTCCCTTTTGCTTCCCTGGCCTGCCTGTATCTTGCTTTGTTCAGTGTTGTCCAGAGAAAGGACCCTTCTCTAGGATCATCCGGAAGAATATCTGGGAGATTCTGTAGTTCTGTGCTGCTCTGTGGCTTTTCTTGTATTAGCTGCTTCTGCTTTTCCTGCTAAATGATCAAGTGTCACCGATGCAGTATTCCTTTTCACACTGGGTCTTCCTACCTACAGCAAGGGGCTGTGGGACCCAAATGGGAATACCTGGTGAAATAAGCTGATTCATGAAAGCTTTCTGTAGTTGGTGTCATGCCCTTTCCTGCATCCTCACGTCACTGGTGTCAGGCAGGGTGCCTGTCTGCATTTAGCTCTCTTTTCCAACTCCCAAAGCATTTTCAGCTCTAGAGTGTCCCTGAAGAGGAATGTTGCATTTGGATGCACTGCTCTTTGTGGAGTACATTTGGGCTGAGCGCTGTTCATGTGAGTTGGAAGGCACAGGCTGCTACTAACTCTCTGGTGGTTCCTGTTGCAGGCATCTGGTAATAAAGATCCTAGGGGCCAGGAGCTGCCTGGCTCATCTGCCTGGCAGACTCCCAGAAGAGCAAACAGGAGCTTAAGAAGAAGCCAAATGCAGAAGCCTTTGCATTCTAGTCCAGGTGAGCGAGGAAAAGGGAGAATTGGGCAGCAAGAGAGAGGGAGGCTGTTGGAAATTGCACAGGTCGATGTTGGGCAGTACTTGAGCCATGCAGGTCTGTGGCAGGGAAATTGTGCTGACAATATCTCTGGCATGTCCCCTGGCTGTGCCTAGGTCCTCCAAGGGGCTCTGCTTCAGAAACCTCTGTTGAAGATGATGGCATTAGAATATTCGTGGCCCTGTTTGACTACGATCCTGTTTCCATGTCTCCTAACCCTGATGCGGCAGAAGAAGAGCTCCCATTTAAGGAGGGGCAGATCCTGAAGGTAGGAGCAGACCTCGATGAACATCTCCTGCTCTGTATGGATCCATTTCTTGTTCCAAGGGTGGCATAAACCTTGAGAGGCAGAGCTCCCTCATCTTGGGAGTTTCTTTGGATTCTCTTTCTCCATTTTCTTTGTGTCTTGATCCCTGCTGCATAAACAATCCTTGGCCTGTCTTTTTGCTTGTAGGTGTGTGGAGACAAGGATGCTGATGGCTTTTACAGGGGTGAATGTGCAGGAAGAGAGGGATACATTCCCTGTAACATGGTATCTGAAGTCCAAGTGGAGAATAGTGAAATCAAGATGCAGCTCCTAAAGCAAGGGTTCCTTCCTGCTGACCCACCAATGGAGAGCATAGGTATTGTATCTTCTTAATGTGTGTGCTGTGCCAGCTTGTGCCTTTGAAATGTGGAAAGCTCAGTCACACTGTCAAGCTTTGCAGCTAATGTGGCCCACCCAGGTGATCCCTAGGGCTTCCCCCAGGGTCTGAATGCACAGTTACGACTTCCGTGCTCTCTGTTCTTTTGCAAGTTTGTAATTGAGCCTGCAGGGGTGACAGAATCTGCAATGTTTGTGTCAGGTCCCGAGGGTCCTGTGAGTCCTGAGGCACACAGTCAATACCTTTTATCTTGTGCTTTTTGATAGGTTTGTGACTTGTGGCCCCACTCATGTCTAGGGAGAGTAGAGATTTTAGTAAGACTTCTCACACTCAGAACATTTGTAATTTATCTCTCGAATGTATCTTCTGGTGGTCAGAGGTGGCCAGATGCCTGTGATGGTCTTTGTTCTGTGTGGGGGTACAAGACTCTGTCCCTTGCCCTGTTGCCTGCCCTCAGAATAAAAACCTCAATAGCTCTGAGACCGCAGGAAACAGTGGATTTGAGGGTTTTCAGAAGAGCGGAGGTATTGAAAAATACACCTCACAGCAGCATGGATGCAAAAACCAAACCTTGTTTCTTTAGGCAACTGGGCTCTATGCACCTCTGTTGTTTTCCTGCTGCCTGGTAACTAAGTGAGGGCCTTGGAGTGGTTGGTTTGGGAGCTCCTGCAGGCTCAGCTGGGGACTCCTCTAGGAATGCATAGAGGACTTCTGGAGAAGTCAGTATTTTTACAAATATATATCCCCTGAAGTTCCAGGGGATTTGTAAGCATTGAAGAGCAGTTTGCAGGGGCAGTGGATTTGTTTGTGAGCGGCTGAGGGAGTGAGGCTTCATTAGCCAAGAAGACAGAGACTTGAGCAGCCTGGTCCAAAGACAGTACTGACCCTGCTCTGTGCACAGTTTAGCTAGAGACCTCTCAAAGTTCCTTCCCACCTGAGGAATACACCTCACTTAGCATTTTCCAGGTATTGATGGTACAAAGGCTTTATTTTATCCTTCTGATGCTCCTTCTGAAAGATAAAATGCAGCAAAGCAGTGAAGTTTGTCTGCTGTGTACTGTGAGATCACTAATGGGCAAAAATGCAGTGTGGATTTCTGTGTGTATGTAGGATGTGGATCATGCTTCATCTGAGTCCACATATTGTAAATGAGACTGGGGCTTTATGCACAGAAATCATGGTGTCTGCTTCCCAGGGGAAGCATGTCGTGCCACTCTGTTGCCTGTTTGCTCTTCAAGATCCTTTTCACTTTCCATTCACTGTCTGTTTCTCTTGTCTATTTATTTGATTTTTTGGATTTTTATTAAGGAAATGGCACATTTTCTCCACCTCCACGCCGCCAAACCGTCCCTCCTCCAAAACCCAGACGCTCCAAGAAAGGTCTGTGTCACCCACTGCTTCCTCTTTGATTTTTTGCAATAGGATTACAGACTGCATTGAATTTGTACTACTTGCTTACAGGACCCTCAGATGTTTGTCTCTGTACGACTGCTAGGAAGTGGAAAGAGACCCCATCCCTGCTGGTGTTAAGTTTTTAACAATAGTGATGTCTTTTATAGTTTTGGAGCTTGATCTCTGCGTCTTATTACGTCCCTGAGTCATGGTTACTGGCTTAGACTTTGAGTTGCATGAACAGGTTGCTTCTGTTGTTTGCTGCTGTGATCTTTGTTCTTTTTATTGTTGTTTGTCAGTTGTGTGGTGTGGTCACTGTTGGAAGATGGACGTCTGTTTATTGGACACTTCCTTTTTTTTTTTTTTCTTTCCCAACAGAACAGGAGAAGTACAAGTCTCATCCAGGTGAGAACTGCTCGTTATTACTGTGAGAAGAGGAATGGTGCATTGGTAACATATGATCTTAACAGATGTGTGTTTTGTGGTCAAGGGCAAATCCAAAACCCTTTTTCATCCTTCAGAGCACTGTAAGAAAATGGTTGTTCTTAGGAAAGAAGAGCTCTAGTTCTTTAGTAGTGAGTGCATTGACCTTTGTCTCACCAGGGCATGTTAGGAGGTAAAGGGCATGGATGGTTTTGCTCATCTGATGCTGCAGTCCCTTAAAATCAAATGTCTCTGAGGTGTGTGATGATTTGTTGATGTCAAGCCTGCAAACCTGTTAATAAACTACCCCGTGTTTGCCTGAAGCAGGGCATAAGTCCATAAGGTGAAGGACTGAATAAGTTGTGTTTCCTGTAGTGCCAGGCTTTGTTTTTGCAGACTAAGTCTACAGGTAAGAAATGGGGCTAAGTAAGAAGGCAAGCAGCTGGTTGTAGAAATGCAGTGTGATGTCTGAGCTATGAGGCCTGCCTTCCCTTGCTGCTGAGCTCTGTGCTGCTGTGGCTGGGCGCAAGAAGGATCAGTTTTGTAGCTCAGTAGCAAAATATTATGGGGGAGAGGAGGAGAAGCATCCATTTGAGACACTGTTGTGTGTGTGTGTGTGTTAAAAGAGAAAATAAAATATGCAGAAGGAAATATTCCTGGATGCATAGGCAGAATATCAGGACAGTGAAACTGAGAGGTGTCACCAGTTCTGTGTTTGTGAAGTGATGGAGGAGATCAGAAAACTGTTCTACCAGATGTCTCTGGGGCCTTTAAGATCTCTTGCCCATTCAGTTTCCCCCTTGTATTACTTTTATTCAGTTCACTCCCAGTAACAGTGAAGGTTCTGCTATTGTTTGGAATATTCTTTCAACTTACAGCTCAGTAAATCTTGTTATATTTTTGTCCTGCAGGACAGAAGCGTCAGGACTTTGAAGCTGAACTGCTGACACCTCGAAGTATGGTGGCTGTCTTTGACTATAACCCTAAGGAGAGTTCTCCAAATGCAGATGCAGAGGTAACCAGCAACTGCTCAGTCCTCTGACAGGTTTCTTTTTCCTCTCTTTTTAAACCTGTCCTGAAACAGTTAGTACTTTGGTCAAAACTAAGGTGATTATAGCATATATTTTATATAGATATATATAGATAGCTGCTTAAACAAGTTGACTTAAGTCTTAAAATATAAATTTTGCTGATAAGCTCTGTCATGTGTAACAGTAAATATGATATAAGTACCGTAATCTGTAAATATGAAGCAACACACACCTAATAATTTTCAGTATGCAACTCTGTGAAGCTCTGTGAGCATCTCATGGCTTTGTAGCATCCTGGAAGTGCTCAGACAGGACTAAACAGCCCCTGTTTTTAGTAAGTGATCCCAGGCATCCTGCAGTAAAAGAAAAATCCTGTTAAGAGTTTGAACTGTCTTCTCATACTTAAAGTGTATGTGTCTTAGAGCATGTCTGTTGTGTTAACAGACAAAGATCTGTGTAGCTCTTTGCTCAAGTAAGAGGACTTAGCTCCACTTTAATGGAGTGGTCCTTTAGACTCTGGCTTTTCAAGCAGTCTCTATGTATAATCCAAACAACGGTTCTGTGGATTAGTATTTCCTGTGGAAAGATTGCAGAGCAGATCCCTTTCTGCAAAACAAAACAAAAACTTTCTAAATTATAACATGCTCTGTTCTTTCTTCCTTTGTAGCAGCATTAGTCTATTCTGTGTGAATGTAATGGGGTTTGAATTGAGATTCTTTCCATGTATACTCAAAAGAATGTATGGCCCATAGGTGGCACAGTGCAGATAATACTTGCTGCCTAGTTCAGGTGTCTTATGAGCAAGAGAATCTTCTTCTGAGAATGGAGTGTTTTGGAGATGATGAGTAGTTGTCTTGGGAGAGAGATAATGAGAGCATGCATTAAACAGCATCCACGTGGATATTCACACACTTGGATGAAGATTAGTTTTGAGTCTTTGTCAGGTAAGACATCTTTCGCATTGCAGTGTTTGTTGGAAGTGCTCCCTGTGTACACTCCCAGAAGATCTGGTCACTTGATTAATCAGGAATTGAGTCACTAGATTTGCTATTTATGATCCTGCAGTCAGGCCTAGTAGGATCTGCTGTGCGTTTTTTTTGTCTGTGAGTGAAGTTCTGTAGAAGCTTTGTTCTGCTAGGGCAAAGCCTTCACAGCCAGCAGTAGGAGCCTGCAGCCTCAGGAGAGAAACTAAGTCTTGGGAACTGCATAAGATAAATATACTTGGAGTGGAGCTCTTCCAGCCAACCCTTCCACATGTGTAGAGCTGGTATCTTCAATGGGACTTGCCTGTTACGCAGCCTATTTGGAGACTCCAGGTCTTCTATCTTAGAGCAGCTGTTTTACTGTCACTGGGGAGATTTCTTCTATTAAGAGAAGAATACCTGTATCTTTTATCTTGGTCTTGTGCTCCAAGGAGCATATGCTCGAGTGGCTGACAACAGATCATGTCTCCTGTGCAGTAATGTTCTGTTCTTTGGTCAGATCTCCCTGTTTATATGCATTTCTGCTAGTAGCTAATCCCTGAGCATTGCATACTGAAAAGGATCATCCAAGAGTTTACATCCAAAGGATTTAGTGTTTATATTTCTTACAGATATGTAGAAACATATATATATTCTGATGCATGTTCAGCTTTTTCTCAGTGCTACTTTCCATTTTGGAGCTTTATCAAAATTGGTTGCAGGAACACACTTTGCTCTTGTCTTACTTTATGAAATGCTTCCTTAACACTGAATTCCAGTTTCCTAATGTAATTGTCCTGCTGAATTCTGGTACTGTAAGTCATAACAGAATGGCATTCCTCACTTGTGGTGAGATTGTACAAGCAGTGCAGTGTGACCTTGTGTTTCAGGTGGGAAATCCTAGCAGTACTCCTCTTGTGACCATTGTTCTCTTTTGCTCGCTGCAGGCTGAGCTGGCTTTCAGTGCAGGGGACATTATCACTGTGTTTGGGTCCATGGATGATGATGGATTCTACTATGTAAGTACTGGGATTGGGAAGGCCCTTTGGCTACGTCTGAAATCCTTGGAATCCATCTAGTGGCAGGAGAGCAGAAATTAGGGGACAAAGTATGTTATATTGCTACTGGAACAAATGAACACATCCCTGCTTGGTGCAGGCAGCCTGTCTCTTGCCCATACTCCTCTAAACTTAATATCCAAATTCTTTCTTGGCATAACTTGACTGCAAGTTTCTCAAAGCCTAGAATACAACTTACTGCAAAGTACATCAGCTGCTACATCAGCATCTGGTGTGAGTTGATTTGTCACCAAGGACTCTGACACATGGACTTGGGCAAGAATCTAAAATGGTAACATAAGGATAAGAATGTACTCTATCCTCTATGCTATAATGTATCAACTTCAACAAACACTGATATCTGCTAATTTACTGTGGATAGCTGGGGACTCTGCCTGCCTGTGTGTTAGACATATTCCTTAGCTCATCTTTTCCTGCACAGAAAACTCTGTATTCACACATAAAAGATGAGGTTCACTTCAGGGTAAATTCAGAAGGGATTCTTGTGGATGTTTTGTTTGACTTCCTTCATGGTGTTGCCCAAACAACATTGCAGGGGTTGTTTTGTCGCACCCAGCTACCTTCTGATGAACTGGAAAGAAATACCAGAGTAAGTGAAAAGCCTTTAGGTAGCTTTTGGCACACCCATGTTTCAGTTGCTTCCAGGACATCAGTGGAATTTTTTTGAGCTTGTAGAGAGCAACTAGGCTTCATAGTTTACAACTTTGAAGCGTCCTTGTTCCTGGAATATATTTGTCATGGCTTGCTGTCATCTTTTCTTCCTGTAATTTCCTCTGTGTTTTCACATTTCACAACTAAACAAGAATGTGAGTTATGAAATTTCCTGAGGATGCTTCCTATATGAGTGTGTCCAGGGCTTCTCTCAGACCTAGCCTTCCCTGCATAGGCCTGCTGCTCCTCTATTTATTTCTGCCTCAGCCAGGAAACCTGATGTGGGAACTGTGTCTTGATCTTGCAGGGAGAGCTGAACCAACAGAGAGGGCTAGTCCCATCTAACTTTTTGGAAGCTGTAACTTCAGATGACAACATGGTTGAGGAGCTTCATTCAAAAGATAAAGATGCTCTTTTGCTGAGTGCTGAGAGCCAGGTAAGACTGTGTGACTGTGTAGTACAGGCATCCAAACTGTGACATGGCTGGAGATTGGGCTTTGCACAGCATGCATAATCTCACGGAGTCATATTAATTATTGCATGCAGCTCTATTCATGCTATGGAAGCTCAGAATTTTAGAGGGGAGTGCCAGGAGCTCTTAAAGATTTAAGCTTAGTATGAAAAAAGCTACTAAAGAACGTTCATTGAATCCTCATGCTCAGTATGGTTAGGTGAGCAAAGAACATGGTAGATGCCACCAGCAAGTTCTTCTGATGCACACAAAGGTCAGTGGTGAAATTCCACTGCAAACAAAGACACTTCAGGTGGCTTCCCAAGCAGAAAATTCCTCAGATATGTTCATATACATGCAAAGAATTTCTGGGGTTATTGACAACTAAGCACCAACATTTTTCTACCTATCCCATGTTTGATATGTCTTAATCCTGTCCAAGGGGCTTTCAGACAAATTCAAAGCTTACGAGGAGTTTCTCAAGCAGATCTGACAAATGGACTCATGGCCTAAGGCTTTGAGAGCAACCCACAGATACGAAGTTTTCCAAGGTTGGGCTTATGCCCCTTGCTTTATGTTTCTGATCCTTTTCAAGCAAAGGCTTAAGCAGGAGGTTTGGCTCACCTGCCAGATTCAGTCAGTCCTCAGGGGGTGAGGCCAAAAGTGTGGCACTTCTTTGATCACTCACAAATCCTCTATGCTGTGACATTCTAGAGAGTGGGAGACAGGGAGGTACATGGACCCATGAAAGTGTGGAAGAGCAAACCTAGGGATGGCTGTGAGCTATTCCTTAAGGCAGTGTGTTGTCCTGAATCTTCCTGTTGGTCTCTTCACTGGTGTCACCCCAGCTTTCTAGCTCCTTGCAGTGTAACTTATCCTATTTTTCATGTTCTGCTCTTCCTTTGCTGTTTCCATCTCCCTATCTTCAAATGCTGCCTGGTTTGCCACAGGCACCCTCTGCAGCCCTATCTGCTTCCTGGCACATGAAGCTTTGTGGGCAGTGTTTGTCCCACACCTCAATGCCTTCCTGTGAAAGGTGTCAGGAATGCAGCAAAAACAAGGTTTACTGGGTCATCTTCTAAACCCACAAGCAGTTTTTGAGCTCTTGTGCTTGCCTGTGTAGGATACTCAGTCTCTTTGATCTCAGCCCACAAGTGCTGGTCCATGCTGAGGAATTGCAGAAATTAATCAGCTGTTACTACCAGGGTTTGTCAGCTAGAAGTTTACACAGGTCCAACTTCTTGGTGGAAACAAGTATTCAGAGTGAGTTTTCTTTAATTTCCCTCAGAACGATTTACTCTTCCCAAATTATCCATCTATTAGAGCCTGAGCCAGCACAATTATAACAGGCTGAATTCATAGTACAGCTTATTCCACATTTGACATCCTCTCAGGGAATAACTAGCAAAGGCCTGTTCTGATGTCAAAGGGTCGTTATTCCAGCCCCAGTCTGAGTCCTGGAAATATTGGTGAAAAAGTCATGGGAAATGATGGTAAATTCAGTTATTGGGCTCGGAATTGATCTGCCACTTGCAAATGTGAAGTGTGTGACCTAGCAAATGGTATTCTATTAAAGAGGTAAGAGAAACCAACAAAGCTGATATATGGGATGGCATGCTCAGTAACTGTGCTGCTATACTTGTTCACATTTCTCTTCTGTGTCTCAGTTTCCTCACTGATAAGACACCAGTTTGGCCTGCCATATACCGTGCTGTGTCATGAGTTTACATGACCCCAAGGACCCTTCTGCTCTGCTGCTGGGCAGGGAGCACCAGCTGCTTCTCCTTGCTGCCCTGCATTTTGCTGCTGCTCCCTCTGCTCTGTCCTTTCCACATGCGCTGGGTTCAGCAGCAGGTAACTGTTCCCTGGACACAGCAGTTCACCACTCTGACACCATGGAGTCGTGGTCTCTGCTTCTGCTTTTCAGTCCAGATTGATCTAAGCATCTTCCAAGTGTGGAGGGCATGCTTGGCTCTTTGTAAAAGCAGTATGTTTACCCTGCTCCTAACCAAGCTTGTATTACCTAACTACATTTAAGTACATTTATTGATTCCTGAGGAGAGGCATAACCTGACCCACGGAGCATTTGGCTGTCATAGCAATCATAGCATCCATACCTATGAGCAGAACAACTGATGAATAAAGCAGAAGGAACATGTCTTCCTGTAGAATATACGTATTCCAGGGGCCACCCCTGAGTTGCCATAAACTGTGTGCTACAGCCACACCTGAGGCTTTCCAGATTCCCACATATTCATTCCACAGTGTTTAGGAATGTGCTAGTTAATAGTGTTGTTGGCATGTGTATCTAGCAGAACACAGATGGAATCATTTTTGGGTTGGGGTGAGTGGGCAGACGATGTGCAAAAACTCCTGGCAGCCTCTAGGAAAACACTGTTTGAATATTAAACACAGCATATCAAGTCTCCCATCACATTTGCCAGCTTAATTCATCTCGAAAGCTCATTCATCAATGAGCATTTTTCCTCATCATGTATTCTGTCAGAGCTTTGGTCTGTGTTAAAGCTACTTCACGTCTTAACAGAAGCTTCTCCAGCATGACCAGAAGTAGTTTTTAAATTGCTTATAACTTCTTGGATTTGAAGTTTTCACTATGTCTCTTCTTCCCATTTGCTTTCTCTGTTCTGATATGACAAAGGCTTGAGAATAAGGACAATTTGAAAGTTGAACTGGGGCAGGTGAATTATTAGAATTATTTTTGAGCAAATCTTAAAATGCTGACAACTGAGAAAGGCAAAGCAATCTAATTTTTGACCTGACATTAATGTGGCTACACTGAGCAATAAAAAAAACACTGCAAAGAGGAGTATCCAAGAAGTTATGATCACAAGCTAGGGCACTGAAACACTAGTGTTCAGCAGCTAGGAGTGGTTTAGTGCCATGGTTTTTTGCATCACTAACACACAGTTTCTGTCAATGACTGATTGTAAAGCACCTTCAGAAAGTATTAAATTCTAATTGATTTCATGTATTTATTTCTGCTTGCACCCATCGTGGTTCTTTTCTTCAGAGAATGAGGAAGAGAAGAGTCCAGTGATAGATATGAATGATACATAGAGAGAGAGCAACCATGTAAGTCTGTGTGAGAAGATCTCTTCCATTTCCCACCTGGTCTGTTAGAGAGTTCCGCACTTGCAGTTTGCTCCTGTTCGTGCTTGTAGATTGACAAGCTGCTCTGGGGCTCTGACGTCAGCCTAAAACCTGGTTTACCTACTCAGTTAGTTCTGTATTGAAGTGAATCCATGTTCAGCACAGAAAGTGCTGTTTGGAACGATTATCTGGTGGTTTTGGGGACTGCAGTGGGACTGTAGGAGCGCTGGGCATTCAGATTTAGAAAATACATGCTTTGTAATTCAGACTTGTTGTTCTACCACAATAGAAATGCCTTGTGTAGGCTTTGCAGGATCCCACTCAAGCTGAGCACACCCCATATTCAGCCTCTGTTTTTTACTTCTTGATTTTACTCCCTCCTGAGCATAGTCCCAAAACTCCCTGGTGCACCATCAGGTTAAGAAAGCAGTAACAACTAGTCCCTAAAACCAACCTTGTGTGGATAATTGTTCTATCTGATAACAAAGAATCAATTCTGGGGGTTGGGGTGAGACCCCTGTTTTGAGGGGGGCAGTGGGAGGAGATCTGTGTTTGACTTGCTTTCTAACATTGTTTCTGTGTGGTTGGGTGAATCAGTAATACCCAAGAGAGCACTGAAAGCTGCCCCTGACATCTGACATGATTGTGGTTATCAGCCCCAGCAGCTTTCAGCAGGATCTTGACAGTGATTTTGTCTCCATTTTTCTCGTAGGGAAGGAATCCTGATTATAGCATCCTTTATCTCTCACCAGATGAATCTGTAAACTGATTCCGTTGCTTTTCTGCCATATAGAGATCTCTGAGAATATCTGTGCGTGTGTGTGAGTGCGTCTGTGCGTGGAAATCTGCTTGTGCGTCATATACCACAGCTGGGAATCAGGACTTGCAGCCACAAAGACAGGGAACTGCAGTCATTTCCCTTTAACCGTTTGAGATTTGATAATGATGTTGATAACGATCTGTCCTTCTTTCAGAAAATAATTATGTCACTTGTGAATTGGCCTAGGTGTCTGCCTCTCACTTTGCATGCAATCTTTCATGCCTATGTCAACAGGAGAAATTGTGCACGGTTGGTTGAGCTGCTTCAGATCTGCCCTAAAACTGCCTCGCCTTTGCCAGAAAAGTGGTTTTCAGCAGTGCGTGGGCTCAGAGCCTTTGCTGCCCTGGCTGTGCAGGGACCTTCATGGTGCTCCCACATCCCTTGGTGCTTGAGCCAGATATCCCAAGGTGTCATACAGTGTAGCGTAGCTAAGCTATGGGAGGAGCAGACATCAGTCACTTTTCTTGTTCTTCATTACAGAGAATGTGGGCTGCTGAAACAGCTGCAGGTTAATAACGCAGTGCTGCATCTGCTTTTAACCCCAGGAAACCTTAAGTTAGCCAACCCACAGCACATAAAGTGTGCCTGTGCTATAACTGAGGAAGTGATGTTATGTTTATGCATCTGCTTGATTCAGCAGCATTATCCAGGAGCAGTATGGGACCAGGACCAGACAATCTCCTCTTGCCAGTGAACTGCAAGCAGCTGCTGCTGTGATTCTGACACATTTCCTCTGCAGGGCTTGTGTCTTTGCTCTTCAGTATTGTTTCCTTCTGCCGCCTGTGTCACTGACTCATCTTCCTCGATGGAGCTGAGGCTGCTTACGGAGCCCTAAGGAGCATGCTCTCACCTCTCCAAGATTTAATGAGAACCAAACATTGCCAGTGTTTCAACCTCCCAAGGAAGAGAGCTCTGCCTTGATACAGTTTTAGCATCTGTGGTGTTGTGTCTCTGGATGCCAAGGTAGGATATTCAGCAGGGAGCTTAAGGATTATTTTTCTGTCAAGTACATCAAGGCGTTTTTGTCAAAGCTGTGAGGAAGAGAAGGCAATGGGACAGATGCTCTCCTTGGCTTCAGCAACCAATAGACTCTTTCCCGGTGAACATTGCAGCTTCTTGGGAAAGCATACCCTGAGAAACCAGAAACAGTCACTGTCTGTATGCCTAAACCAAGCAAGAAGAGACTGTGCAAAGGAAGAGGCTCCTGCTGGGATCTGACCTGCCATCAGTATCTTGTGAAGAGGAAACTGAGCCCAGGAGCAGGGCACTGTGATTTCCAAAAGCTCTTTTCTAAAGGAGCAGTGTACAGTGGATCATTTGGAGCTGTGGATCCTTGTTAATATTCTCAAATGCTCATGTTGCTTGGGAGCACATAATTACTTTGTGCCACTTAATTAATCCAGGTCTCCTGTGTGTTCTGCTCCATCACGACCTTTTTCTCCATTACTGGTACCACTGCAGAGAATCAGGCGCGCTCCCATGACTAGATCTGATGGATGCTCAGCAGCCTTTCAAGGTTCTCAATTTATTTTCCATGACAAAGTGCAACCACTATTGCAGAAGCTCCCCAGCTTAGCCAGCCCCCATGAACTTCTCAAAGTCTTGCACAGCCCTTGTTCATTTATCTTAATGGCCTGGCCTGTGGTGCGCTGGGAGCCCACCAGCCTGCCCTGGCTGCAGCATCCAGCAGGCAGTCTTTCCATCCTTTCTCTCAGGAGGTGTTTAACTTCAGATTTTTCAGCGGTGAAGCAGCACCTTTCATCAAGCTGTCAGTGAGGCTTTTCTGCTGTACTGTTTGTAGCTTTAAGGAATTTTGGAGTGTCTGAGATTGGGCAATGTCTGTGTGAGAAGTGGAAAACACTTCCAGAAAGTGGAAAAGTCTACCAGAAGCTTCCTAATTGATTCTGCAACTGCACAGAGGGGCCGAACCTTGCAGGGTGAGGGACAGACTGGTGGGAGAAGGCAGGGTTCTCTGGCCAATGTTTGTGTTGAAGAAGGATATTACACCAACTCTAACTTCTACCTTTTCCTTTGTTTTCTCTTTTCTCACCCAGTTAAATGCAGATGAATCTCTTGATCATAGTGACTTCTCACCACCTCCTCCTGCACCACCTTCCTGCCTTGTCATGGGCGAGCAGTGTCCAGAGCAGGCATCGCTGGCCTTTCTCAAATGCAGTGACTTACATGGTCAGAGTAAAAAGAAGAGAGGCTTCTTCATCAAAGGAAAAAAGCTCTTCAAAAAACTTGGGTCCAGTAAGAAAGACTAACAAGGGATTTATCGCCGTGTATAGACTGCCTGTGCAATCCACATGGGCACTGAAAATTCAGGAGAAGCCCTCGCAATAAGCTGATTAGAGTATTTTCATAGGAGAAAAGTGTATATTGAATAGAGAAAACTTCTCAGTGGGTCTGTGAGCTGCACTCTCTGCTGAGAGCCCAGCCATGGGTGCCCACCCAGCATGGACAGCGGCTCTGAGCAGTGTTGTGGCACTGAGGTGTGTGAGGCCTCGGCTCCAGGATGCAGCTACCTCCACAGTAGCATGTCCTGCTCCTTACAGCCCTCAGTGCACTGGTTCCCTGTAAATATTTTGATTTTAAAAATATATTCTGGCTGTAAGTTAGCTAAATGGCTTTTCCCAGCAAAGCCCCAGCCCCTTAGGAAGAGCTCCCTCGTACTACACCCCCTGGTATTTCTCTGGTCCAAAGGAGGTTGTGTTGAGACCTTCACTTCCTGCAAAGAAAATTTGCACTTTTCCTGTGAATCCCCTTTGCTGTCTCTGGGCTGAAAAGTGAGTTATTTGTACTGTAAACCTGTAAATATGCAGCTGTGCCTAGGAGCATCCCACACTGCCTCAGTCATGTTTCAGCACGAGGATTCCCATGGAGGAAGCAGCGATGCCCAGGAGGGGATCGATGCTTCTGCCTATAGCGTGGGCTGCTGTAAGCTGCTGTTGGCTGGCTCACCTTGACCACGCACTGGCTGGGGACTCCGCCTTATTTATTTATTTATCTATTTATTTATTTATGTATTTATTTTTTTGGTCTGCCTCTCTCACCATTTGGCTGTTTCAGTGCACTGCTCCTCACTTGTTGGAGCATTTGGAGAGCAGAGCTCCGGGGAGGGAGAGTTTGCAGCTGTTTTCATGTGAGATGATGTGTTCCTTCAGTTAAGTCACATCCCTTTCTAAGCCACGGAGTTTTGTATGACATGGTTTCTATCCTTTCCTGTGTTTCTTTCTTTGCATGTTTCAATGGGTACTTGTTTTGAGAAGGACAGTTATGTGAGGTATGTGAATGATGCCAGCACAGTGTCCACAGGTGTTGGTGATAAGGTATGTTTTTATTTAATATCAAATTTTATTATAATAAAGTCTATTTTCACAAAAATACATTTTCCTTAAAAAACCAAAAGCTTCATTGTTGCTTATTTGGGAGTGGTGGTGGTGTGTGCAGTGGCAGAACAATTCCAGTCACTGGCACCTTGAGGGAGCTCCATAGCCCCCCGTGTGGGTCCCTTTCCTTTCACAATGAGAGCAGTCCTCCCTGGGAATGGAAACTCTTTGCGTCTCCTGTCACAGGAGCCCTAATTCTGGAGGAGACACCAAGATGTAGTTACACTGTTAGACTGTGTTTGGATACAGTTACATAGCATCACAGAATGCCAGAGGTGGGCAAGGACTTCTGGAGATGGTGGCTCCCATCACGCTCAAGCTACTCAGTGTGTCCATGTCCTGTGTTGATCTGTAGCTGCTGACTTCTGTAGGGCCTCAGAATGTGGTCTCTCTGATCAAGTGTGGGAGGGCTGGAGATACTGGAGACAGACTGGTTTTTCCTCCTGTCTGCTACGAGTTGCAGTTTTTATCATTGCTCTCACTAGGTGATGCCTGGATCCAGACAAAACCGCTGTCTGTGGCAACTGACCCAACAAAGGAGAAGGAGAAGGTTTCCATTCTCACCAACTGGAACGTCTGTTTACGTTCTTCTGTGTACTTCGGGTAGAAGTGATAAATAAGTGCTGGGTTCCAACCACAGGGTTTTGGCTTTGGGCTCATTGTGCAGATGGTACTTCATAATCCCCTCTGTGGAACTGCAGACACTTGAAACAGCTCTGCAGAGTAACGTGGGGCTCTCAGGGTTGCAATCGCAGCACCAAAGTTGCTGGAGCTGGAGAAGTGCTTGGGCAAGGGCAGCATGGTTTAGTTGTGTGCAGTGCTGTGTGGACCTGGGAGCTGGACTCAGTTATCCCAGCAGTCCCAAATCACGCTATTCTATAACTATAATCCTGATTTTGGCAGTTAGTGCCTCCAGAAATACCTCTGTGCACTGCAGTTGCTGTAATTTATCTCCCACTTGCCCTGCCTGGAGGAAGTTGGTTGCAGTTTCTAAACTGAATTTAACATCTGGAGTTTCCTAAGCGAGTCGTTAGAGGTCTTTTGAAAGAAATTAACTGTTGCTGCACTTATCAGTTCATCAGAGAGTGAACTGAAGAGCAAAGCCCGCAGAAGGAACAATGGCAGCTGCAGTGTTCTGGTGCTTGCCCTGAGCAGGTGGCTGTGGGACAGCTCTGCTTCCCCTTTGTACCTCCTTCAGCCGAGTCCTTGTGCTCGGAGGTGCACGTGTCAGGCACACGAAGCTGCTGCCTACCAAATTGCACTGCTATGTGCATGGACTCCCATCACGTAGCAGAGTCGCACTGATTCAGTTGGTTCCCCAGCACCAGGCAGGCCCTGCACCAAAACAGAAGTCTTGAGAAAGGTTCAAGACCCACAGGTCTTGGTAGCTAAAAAGCAGCAACAGCAACAACAACAAGCAGTGGGCAGTTTGTCTGTGGTCTCCATCACACTGAGAGCTCCTGAATCACACACATCCTAAACAAATTGAAATGCAGTAGAAATTGGGGAAGGGGCAAAGCCTAGTGGGTGGAACCGGGTATTTGTGTAAATGAGTTCCTCACTGTGTTCTCAAACTGTCTTCTCAGTTCTGGAGAAAGTACCAACGTTAGGTTGGCCATAGTTCCCAAGGGCATAGAATCATCAAATCTTTTGAGTTGGAAGGGACCCTTAGAGGTCGTCAAGTCCAACCCCTGCAACAAACACCTGCAGTGCTCAGAGCCCCATCCAGGTGTGCCAGAGTACCCGAGCTTTGACACATTCCTAATTCACAGAACTTCTTTCAGAAGAGCATGCCTAGGGCTGGCTTTCTGCAGGCCTCAAGCAGTACAGGACTTGGATATCCTTGTACAGCTCTTACTTTTGAGCTCTAAAACCTGAATTGATGTGGGGAAGAGTAGATAAGCTGGTTTGACATGGACTTTTAGACCACAAGGCTCAGAGAAGAAGCAAGGCAGTGCATGGTTCTGGGTAGGACATGGAATCATCTGTCCCTGTTAGCCTCATGCTGTGGGGTCCCTGTCCAAAGCTACACCAAGTTGCCTCTGAAGTGGCAGAGAGCAAGTGAGCCTTCCTGGATCACACCTAGAGCGGGAGGGGTCAGTGCCATGAGCAGCTGGAGGATGGAGAAGTCACTCCTGCTTTTGGCCTCATCCTAATTAATCGCTGGTTAAAACTGGGAGCACAGAGCCTCTGGCCAGGATGTATGCCTCTTATTCTGGGTCTTCTGGCTGCTTGTGGTCCAGCAGGCAGAAAGAGCAGTTGGTTGGTGTGGAAATGTCTCTGCTCTGAGTTAACACTGCTTGAGCTGACATGTGCTTGTTTACTTACGCTTAGAGGAGCAGCGCATGGTGTCTCATTTGCTGCTGAAGGTTTTGAGAGCAACTAAGTTTCACACTGTGAAATGTGATTATCAGCACAAATATGTACTGTCTCTTCAGCTTTTGAAAAGCCTTCATCCTCCTTCTGACTGCATGGTGCAGCACAGTAAGCATACAGGTAGCAGCTGCAAAACTCTGCCAGTTCTGCCCCTTTGCACAACAGCAGTGCTGTGCCTGTTGTGCAAGCAGCCGGTGCTACTGGCTCAGAGAGGCTCTCGCTCACTCCCTGCCCACAGCAGAGCTACCTCCACAGCCAGGGGAGAATGCTCAGAGCCTTGTTCAGTTTCTCCAAGGAAGGAGAACCCGCTGCTGCCCTGAGCTCTGACCCAGTGCTGCACCATGCTTGTGGTTGTTTCTCTTAAGTCTAACAGGAATTTTCCTTGGCACCAACAAGTGCCCATTGCCTCTCACCCTTTCTGTCTGCACTTCTGAGAAAGACTCTGAACATATCTGAATCCAACCCTCACGTTCCCCAGCCCTTCTCCCCAAGATGATTCAACCCAGTTGCATTGGTTCTGCTGTATGTTCTGTACTCCCGGCAGATTCTCTCCAGTTTTTCTCAGACCAGTGGTCTGCAAAAGGGACACAGGTTCCAGGTGCAGCCTCAGCTTTGGCTCAGGCAGGTTAGGGAGCTGAGGTGGGAAGTGATGAGCAAATTTCCCCTGGAGCTGCTGTTTCCACTCCTGAGACTTTTTTCCACCTTTAAGGGCAGTAAAGGAAGAAGATGGGGAGAGAAATCCTGTTCCCATCAGACATCCCCAGTGGGAGCTCAGGACTCCCAAAACATAGCACAGTGCTGCCTTGCCCCAGTGGGTTTGGAGGACCGCTTGTGGGGCACACAGGAGCCCCTGCTGGGAGTTGTGCTGGGCAGCAGGTGCTGCTCTGCTTTGGCCCCACCAATCTGGAGGGGAGTTCCTCAGCCCCATGGGTCAGATATCCTGCAGCAGATAACAGCCCGCTGTGAATAAAAGCATGGCCACGGAGGGAGCCACGGTGAGGACAGCAGAAGACAGCAGGTGAGAATCTGCCCTGTTGCATGCTTGCTTTTGCTTTCATGGAAAACTCTGATGCTGTTGCAGGGGAAGGCCTTGCTGGGCAATGCTCACAATTGCATTGCATTGGGAAGGAGTCACCTTGTGTGCTCCCTTAACATGTTCCATCTGCACCATTATTGGTCATATCCATAGCTTCTTGATTTTCCACATTTCTTACCTTTTTTTGCAGGGATGAAGGCAGCAACCTGCTCCCTGGTGTTGCTGGTGATCCTCATCATCCTCTTGGGATCTGTGTCTTCTTCCTATGGTACTGTCTCTCTCTCAGGTTTCACAGATCAGGGGCTTTTATGTTCTGAGTAGGAAAAAGAATGATGTCCAAGAGAACCTGTAGTCTTGTAAGTAGCTGAGTCCCAGACAGTGAGAAGCATTATCAGTTTGCATCTATAGTGCTGACAGTTTCAGGGTTTTTCAGTAAATCTCCTGACAGATTTCCTGAAACCACGTTAAAGGAGAGCTCAGTTCTCAGAGCAGCTCCATCCCCATGGTGCAGCAGTCCTCCAGGCCAACTCAGATCAAATCTTGGTTGGTCAGGGACGACAGTTCAAAGAATATTGGTAGATTTTTGTCCCCTTTGTGTCGAATTCTGAAGCTTTCTCTTTCCTTAGAGGTGATCCCACTCAGGGAAGCACTGTAGGGGCTTCCTGCTCTGTTCTGTAGCCACAACCAGACAATGGTGGGCATAGCCCAGAGGAGCTGTCTCAGTATCCCCAGAGGAACTTATATATATGTAGTTTTATTTACACTGCAACGCCAGAACCCCCGGCTCTGAAGGTGCAAAGTGAAGCCCTCCCAGGCACAGGGAGGCTCTGATGGAGTGGGAGACAGTGCTCTCACCTCTGCTCTTTTCTTTCCCACAATGAGATTTGACTGAGAAGCTGTCGGATGCATTTCTCCTGAGCAGTGTGGATGAGGCCAGGCAGCTTGTGGATTCAGCCTACAAGGACACACGTGACCGGTGAGAGTTGGGGTTGGGCACAGCTCTTGTATGCATGAGCCACAGCCACAGTCTGATCTTCTGTGTTGTGATCTGGAGGTGCCACAACTCTTCTTTAGAGTCATTGAGTGGTTTAGGTTGAAAGACCCCAAAGCCCATACAGTTCCAAACCCTGCCATGGGCTGATTGCCATTCATTTGATCAGGTTGCCCAAGCCAGGTTGGCCTTGAACACCTCCAGCCTCCCTTTCTGTCACTGCTGAGGTTTCCCTTTCCCTCCTTTGCTGCCCATGCTCAGACGGAGCAAACCATTGTGGGTTGTGGTTAGAACATTTTGAGGGCTCTGAACAAGTTTTACCACTGTGCTGCGAGAGCGTATGGCTTCCTACTGACCCATAAACTTCCTTCTTCAGTAGCCATCCTCTGAAGCTCCCCAGTACCTTATAGGACCTGTCTATCTGAGAGCTCTTCAGGGCTCTGGGTCAAGGTACGGTGACCTGGATTGTTTGGGATCTCTGGATGAAAATAGGCATCTGTAGGCATTTGTGAATTGGATAACAGTTGAGTCCTTGGTAGAATGTGGTTCAATTTCCTCAAGGACACCAAGGCCACACACTCAGCCATTTTCTGGCATATTGAGCTGGGTGACAGAGGAGATTTCAGTTCTGCTCCTCTGCTGTGCGGGCTGTGAGATCATAGAATCACAGAATCAGGGACTGGAAGGGACCTCTAGAGATCTTTGACTCCAACCCCTTGCTAAAATCAGGCTCGCTAAGGAGGTTGAGATGACTCTGATCTGTTGGCAGTTCAAAAGGGGCTCTGTGCTGCCTGAGGCTCAGTGTGTGACCCTCAGGATTTGTGGCTCATCTCAGTCCCGCAGAAGTTGCTTTGTTCTCCCTTGCAGCATAAAGAAGAACCTGGAGAACAATGCCTTGAACCCCATAGAGCTCCTGAGATATTTCAAGCAGCCTGTGGCGGGGACGCGGGCTGCCATCCGGGCCGCAGATTACATGGGAACCACCCTGACCCTCCTCAAGGAGAAGCTGCGCCGGATCGTGAAAGGGGACTTCAACGTCACAGGTCGGGACATCGCTTTGCTGGGAGCAGTGTTGTGGGGAGATGCGGGGATCTGTGGGGCTCGGGAGGATGGAGTGGAAAGGGTTGAGGGGGCCCGGGATCCAGAGCATCCCGTGCCGCGCTGAGGAGCGGTGTCCCCAGGAGGTGGCAGTCCTGGCCTCCTGCACGAGCACTTACAATGCAGTGGTGATGCACTCGGGGCCGCTTCCGTAGCGGAACAGTTGAAATACATGGCTGGCTGTAACTGCTAATCTGTAAAGGTAAAAAGGAAGGAGAGAAAAGGAAGAAGATGGCTCATTCCCCTTCTGCAGGCTTCACATGCAATTATTTATCAAATTTGACCACGGCTTTGTTGGTTTTAATGTTTTTGTATAATCATAGAATCACAAAGGTTGGAAAGGAGCTCTAAGATCGTCCAGTGCAACCATCCACCCATCACCAATATTTCCCACTGCACCGTGTCCCTCAGTACAACACTGAAACATTTCTTGAACACAAACGATCAGTGACATGATAGAAGTGAAAACTGCCTCTCCAGAGAGCACCCTCAGCACAGCTCTGAGCAGGATGACCATAAATGACATTCCTTTGTGCTCCTCCACAAGCAGATGGTGCTATGATAACAGAATGGGCAAAGGGGACAAGAAGGGAAACCTTTTCCTGATCTGGGAGATGACACAAACCCAACAGAGCCAGAACATGCAGGCACATTGACCCTCTGTGGTTACCTTGCAGACATGCTCACACCAGCTCAGCTGGGGATGATTTTCAAGGCAACGGGATGTGAGCAGCAGAATAAGGAAGTAAACTGTGAATTTTCTAGACGGTATCGAACGATCACAGGGAAGTGCAACAACAGGTGAGGGGGGATGCATGGGACAACAGTAGAAGCAAAGCCATTTCCCCAAGAATGATCCATATATAGGATGCCTTATTTAGTTTAACAGCTCACAGAGTCTTTTCCCAGATGCGTGAATATTTTAATTACAGATTTGCTTTGAGGGTTCTTGGCGTCATATGTGGGTGAGCAAGCTGTCCCATTGTGTTGGGATCTGACTCTCCAGCACAGGACCTCTGTCATCAGACTGCATCTTTCTGCTTTCTGCCGGATTTTGGCTATCTCTTTCCCTTTGCAGGCTGTCAATGTTCTTTTTGGCTTCCTGGCTGGGTACATGACATGGCCACACCAGAACCCAATTGGGTCACTGAACTCATGGGCTGGCAGCTTTGGGGTATATGAAGGGATGTGACTGTCATGTGGAATGTAGAAGTTATTTCTCAGCACTTCCAGAGCTTTCGTAGTGTAGTGTAGTGGCACTATCTGTGCCAGATAGGGGTGTGTTTTCAAACAAACAACACGGGAGAGTTGCCCATCCCTCCACATTTGCCACCTAGCAGGCAGAGCATGTCATGCCATTTTTGTCTGTAAGGAGGAGGAAGGAGGTCAGACAGGGGATGATTGTCCTCTGCCTTCCTAGGGTATGATTTAGCCTTCAGACATGTGTGTAAGAAGTAGGAGAGGGCTGCCTGTCTCCTTGCATTCTCAGAAGGTGGTGGCTGCAGTCAGGAGGAGGATCTAGATTCTGGGATAAGGATGGGTCTGTCACACCTGAGCCAGACCTAATGTCACTAATATTTTGCTGTCCTCTCATTCACTGGTGCAGGAGAAACCCATTATTAGGAGCTTCCAACAGAGCTTTCACCAGATGGTTGCCGGCAGACTATGAAGATGGTGTGTCAATCCCCCATGGGTGGACAGAAAGAAAATGTTCCTCTGGATACCCTTTCCCTCTGGTAATATTTGGAACACATCTGAAGAAAAAAAAAAAAAAAACAGACAGGATTTAGGGATTGTCAGGGCTTGAACAGATCTGAGGGTGAGGCTGCAAAACACAAGTCCAGCAGTGCGTGCCTTGTGATATTGGTTGATGACCTTGCAGATGCACCCATTCCTATGGCCATTTCCTGACACACACATTCTCTCTTCATACCCTGCAGGTTCGAAAGGTGTCAAATGAGATTGTCCGCTTCTCCCCTGGGCAGCTCAAGCTAGACCAGCAGCGGTCACTCATGTTCATGCAGTGGGGTCAGTTCATTGACCACGACCTGGATTTAAGTCCTGAATCCCCAGCCAGAGTCACCTTCAGCGGCAAAGTGGACTGTCACACGAGCTGTGCCAAGCTGCCCCCCTGCTTTCCCATCCAGGTACAGCCAGTCTTCTTGTGGTGACATGGGGGACGGGGTGTCTACCTTCTGCTGGAGATGGTGAAGCTCTCCCTGTCCCTGCTCACAAGGGAGCAGCTCCCAGAGCATCCCAAGGGGTTGGACTGCTCTCACGTAGTGGTGCTGAGTGCCAGGGATGCCACCAGATGCCAGGCACAGCCCACCTTTTCACCCCTTTTTCAGCCTTAAACCACATATCCTTCAAGGATAGATCTTTGCTTCAAAGGTACAGTGCAGTGGCAACATGGATGGTGCCCAGCTTATAGCAAGTGGATCAGAGATGGGAGTTGGTGGGTACTAGTGTCCCGTTGGTAGCGCAGGAAATCCATGCCCATTTGATGGTTGCCTGCTCATGGGGTGAGGAAGTGGTGAGCACCTCTCACTAGTGGCTAAGCATTGTGCTGGGAAGCACAATAGTCACGTTGCCATCTCTGCCCCAGTAAATGCATCCAAGGAAGGGATGAGACTTCATTGAGTATTTTCCCACTGTGTGTTTGAGAATGCAGCAAGCAGCACAAGTTCTGGGTGGCAACTGTTCACAACTTAGAGTAGATATTGACGCTGGTGCCTCTTAGTTTTAATTCAGTATGTACTTACAAGGGGAAAATGTTGATGTATCTTAGAGAAGATTCAGGCACCTGCAGTCTTGAATATTTGGGACTTGATCTCCAAAAATACACCTTTGCTGTCAGTCTGAGTCCTCCTGGCTGGGACTTGGGACCAGACTCCATACTGTCTACCATGAAAACTGTTTCTGAAATCACTCCTGTTGGCTTTTCTTGTGGCTAGAGTACCACAGTGCAGATTCTGTGCTCCTGAACTGATTCCTGAATTATTCACTTATCTTTCTGCAGATCCCACCCAATGACCCACGGATTAAAAACACAAGAGATTGCATTCCTTTCTTCCGCTCAGCTCCTGCTTGTGACAGTGGCAGAGCCACTCGAGAGCAGATCAATGCGCTCACATCATTCCTCGATGGCAGTATGGTGTATGGCAGTGAAGAGCCTTTGGCCAACAAGCTGAGGGATTGCACCAACCAGCTGGGCTTGTTGGCTGTTAATCAGAATTTCACAGACAATGGGATGGCATATATGCCCTTTGCCAGAATGCCAAAGGACCCCTGTCTCAAGGTCAGCGGGAAAGCTAAAATCCCTTGTTTCCTTGCAGGTAAGTTGACTGCTGATGCCCTGGTAAATTCTGCAGAGAACAATTCCATCAGCTCTGTTTCGTTTCTTTGCTTGCTTGCTTCTTGTATTTGAGTAGAAAAAAAGCAGAATGAGGTGACCCCAGCACTGGCAGCATGCTGTATAGGAAAACAGCACAGGCCATTACCCACTGGCACAGCCTTCGGCTCTGTTTACCCTTTGACATCTTCTTGACCACTTTTTCAACCCAAGCTAAATGTGATTCATGATTCTTTGTTAAAAAAATTAAGATCCAGTGGCAAGCTATGCCAAGAGTGTTTTTTGCTAGGACTAAACTTTGTTGCAGCTATAACTCAAAACCAAAGTATTGTAGAATCATTAAGGTTAGAAAAGACCGCTAAGATCCCCAAGTCCAACCCCAACCCTCCCCACCATGCCCGTACCCACATCCCCCAGTGCCACACCCCCATGTCTCTGCAACACCTCCAGGGACGGTGACCCCACCACCCCTGGGCTGCTGGGCCACTGCAGCACCACTCTTTCTGAGAAGAAACTTTTTCTAACATCCAACCTGAGTAATATTTCAGTGTTTTAGGCCACAGCCTTTCAAACTATGTTCCTGAATGAGCTTTATAAATTCATAGGCAGAAACCAGCTGGAGGTGAATTTACAAACTCACAGCTCCGTGCAAACTCCTTTGAAAATTCAGTGTTTGTTTGTGTCTTTCCGGCCCCTGAGGACTGAGGAAGTGGTACATGTGCTGCTGCCCAAAGGGGTTCAGCAATTTAGGACTGGAGCTCCTTTGGCAGTGCCGGATGGGTGCCGTCTGCTGGAGGAACCGCACAGTGCTCCTTTTGTCCCTCCTTCCACAGCCTCTCACAGGCAGGCTTTGATCGTTACTGAAAAGGGCTCTGTGCTGAATGCATGAGCAAATTCCTCCGTTCACTGTGCAGCTAAATGCCATGCATTTACTCCTCTCTGAGTGCCCCTTTATTCCATCATCACCTGCTCACTCTCAGGTTTCCTGCCCTGGATGTTTGAAGTTGGATTTAATATTTCATTGTGATGCTTTTGTAACTTATTCCTTCAAGTCACGACCCATTTTGCTTTTATTTCTACTTTCCAAAGAGCTTGACTGAGACTGCCTTCTTGCTTAGTCCATGGTTTCAGCTGGTTTCTGGCCTACAGTCTTCTCTTGGCCATCCAGACATCACTCTGCCTGTTTTCATTTCTCTCTTGAGCTGTCAGACTCTGCTGTGGGAGCCTGGAGGAGGACTACTTGTAGTGAACACCTCAAGTTGCCCCTCCTAGCCTCCAAAACAAAAAGCTTCCCCGTTTCTTGGCTGTCTGTCTTTGTGACACTCAGCACAACCACGCTTTTCAAGTTTTTCAGTGGCTTTTCACTGGACCTCTGCAGTCCTCCATCAGTACAAGTAAGAGCTCTTGTGATGCCCTTAGGTGACTCTCGAGCAAGTGAGATGCTGGAGCTGGCATGCATGCACACACTCTTTGTGCGGGAGCATAACCGCCTGGCCAGAGGGCTAAAGAGATTAAATCCACACTGGAATGGGGAGAAGCTCTACCAGGAGGCACGGAAGATTGTGGGTGCCATGATCCAGGTACAAGCCACTGTGTCACCCCCCAGCTCTGCTGCCTTGTCCTGTGGTATCACAGTTATCCTGATGGGCTTTGTTAGTGAGAGGTTTCATTTGGGTGATGGTTTATTTTTGAGTTGCATTTTTCAACCTCCTCCTTAATATCCCAAAGACATATGAAAACGGGGCTGGAAACCTCTTCTGTAAGAGGACTAACACAACTGCCCATGGGAATTTATATAATCTGTGTCAGTGCCATAAATGTGAGCAACAGCTCTCCCACTACTTTGTTGACAAGGGACTTGATGCTTAAGCAATTAATCATTCACACTTTCTCGGTTTTCCTTCAGATTATAACCTACAGGGACTATCTGCCTCTTCTTCTGGGAAGGAATTTACTGAGATGGATCCCTTCCTACAAGGGCTACAAGGAGTCTGTGGATCCTCGCATATCCAATGTCTTCACTCTGGCTTTTCGTTTTGCTCATGCTTCAATTCCCCCATCTGTGGGTCGATTGAACAAAAATTATAAGCCCACATATCCCAAACTGCAACTCAGCAAAACCTTTTTTGGTGTCTGGCATATTGTGAAAGGAGGTAAGTCCTGTGCTGGAATCACTGAAATTTCAGGATCATTACAGTTGGAAAAGCCCTCTAAGATAATCCAGGTCAACTGCTGCCTACCACCAACATTGCCCACTAAACTGTGTAGACCATCTTGCACTTCTGGGGTGTAACTTCATTTCCTTCAGCCTTTCCTGTGCACTCTGGGTGAGCTCCTGCTTCACCCAAACCTAAAAGCAATTTGCATTAAATGTGCTCACTCACCCTTATTACCAGGCAGACTTTTCCCCAACACAGCTGTCATCTGCAGTCCATCTTATTATGATGTATAAGCCCATCTTATTATGATGTATGCAGTCTGATTGATTAATTGCTGTAGTTTCTAAGAACTACAGTATTTTCTTTTTAATGTTTTATGTTCAGAAAAATCCATTCTCCCACACTGGAAGCCTGTATCATAGAATCATAGGGGTTGGAAGGGGCCTCAAGAGATCATTGAGTCCAGCCCCCAAATGTAATGAGCTATAAGCCATGCTCTGCTCTCTGGAGCCTTTTTCCCACATGCTGTCCACCTTGCATTGCTCACCAGTTGCTGTGGATCTGTTGCAGGTGGCATTGACCCCTTCCTGCGGAATCTGATGGCAAGCCAGGCCAAGCTGATGACACAGGATCAAATGATGGTGGACGAGCTCCGGGATCACCTTTCTGAACAGGCTGAAAGGATTGGGCTTGATTTAGCTGCACTTAACATGCAGCGTGGCAGAGATCATGGCCTCCCAGGTAAGCTGGTGGTGGCAAAAAAGCTTCCAAAGGAAAACAAGTGAGAATCATGCACTTGTGTAATTGGGAAATATCTCCAGACCATGCAGAAAAGCACACTGCACATTGTGAAAAAATAAAAATAAATCTCATTCTATTTTCCCTAAAAAGACTGTGTCCCAGAAAAAAAAAAAAAAAGATAAAAGCATGTCAAAACCACTCATGGGGCTCTGCAACATGAAAAACCAGTGCAATGGCATTGCAAGATGGTCTTGAGAAACAGGTTGTTGATACAACTGGATCAAGGGTGTGCTGTTGCCTAACAGCATTATTAGGCTGATGCAAGCGCCTGGAGCTGCTGTGCCAGTAACACCCTGGGAGCTGCAATGTGGTTCACTTTGAAACGGTGATGAGGAGCACCGGATTCACACGTTTTCAGTTGAGACAGAGGCTTTGCATTAGATGCAGATGTATGGTCAGGTTTTGCTGGGGTTGCTCTGACTTTCTCTCAGTGGGAGGTTTTGATTTTCCACACTGTCTTTGGGAATACTGGTGTGCAGAATCCTGAATTTTTAGCTTTTGGGACTGGCAGAAGGAGAATGCATGAGTTCTCTGTAGGCTCTTCCTTTCCTTGAGCAGACATTTGGTAAGACCCAGAAAGAACGGAATTGTACGCCGACTTTTGCTGTCCCTGTCCACCAAGATGCAGAGTTATTCCACCAGTTGTGGTCTAACGTATTTCCAGCTATTTGATGCACACAAAAATAGGCCAGTTGACAACATCCAGTGTTCCACTTCCACCCGTAGAAGTTGGCTCTGGAGCAAAGGAATGGCAATGGCATTAACAGCGATATAGAATAATTTAGAAAGAAAGTTTAAGCATAACTGGGAACATACTTGCATCCAGGCTTTGGGAAAGAGAGGAAAAATCTTTCTAGGGAGGGGAAGTGTTGCTGACCTCTCCTTGCTCTGATATACAACAACTTGCAGGTTATATCTCCTGGAGAAAATTCTGTGGGCTCCCCCAGCCTTGTGATGTGAAGTCACTTGGTCAGGTATTGAAGAATGGCCGTCTGGCAAAGAAGTTTATGCAGCTGTACGGGACACCAAGGAACATTGATATTTGGGTTGGGGCACTTGCAGAGCCCTTTGTGGATGGAGGAAGGGTGGGACCTCTCATGGCCTGTCTCATTGGCACGCAGTTCAGGAACACACGTGATGGGGACAGGTAAGAGGGTCCAGTGTCTGCTGATGTGATGGTGAATGCTTTGATTAGCTGGAAAATTTGCCTTTGAAAAAAAAATCTGTTTTATTGGTTTTAATGGGAAATAACATTGTAGGAATCTTGAATGAGAAGAAGTCAAGAGGAAAAAAAATCTATTTTGTCATTTATTATGTCTTCTGCAGGTTTTGGTGGGAAAATAGAGGGGTTTTCACTGCTAAGCAGCGCAGTTCACTGGCCAAAATCTCCTTGTCACGAATAATATGTGACAACACCCACATCTCTAAAGTGTCAAGAAATATCTTCCGGGCCAACAGATATCCTGACTCCTTTGTGAGCTGCAGCAAGATCCCAAAGCTGGACCTCAGAGCCTGGAAATCAAAGAGGGTGGAGGAAAGTGCCAAGTAAGTTACAAGCCTCAGAAAGCAGACAGTTCCTGCCTGCAAGCAAGTGCAAATCTCTGCAACTAAAAGCCATCATTAACAGCTCAGACAATTCCAGCTGCACTCAGCTCCCACTTCCCTCCAGGGTGGTTAGTCGCTTTCTCCACAGGGCCGAGGTCTTAACAGGTTGAAGGTGTGACAAGGTGCCACCATAAATGCCACCTTCATGGGGCAAGAAGAAGTAAGGCTTGAGGGACTGCTAGAGGCAGGAAGGGATGTCCAGAGCAGACTTCTGCTCAGTGCAGGGGCAATGGCTGAGATGTTGGGCCCTCCTTTCCAGCTTAACTTATGGAAATGAATCGTGTAAGATAGCAGGAAGCTATGGCATGCCCTTTTCTGCTTTGTAAACACGTGTTATTTTATGTCCTGCAGAAGAAGCATCTGGTGACTGACAATGCTGAACAATGAGGATTCCCCAGAATTCTGGGTTCAGGAAGATACTGAGATAGATTCTTTTAATTGTTTGTTTGTTTGTTTCTGTGTCTATACTTTTACTGCCTGAAGTGTTTGCATGAAGTCTTTCCAAAGAGATGAAATCCAGTGATAAAGAAACTTCACTGAAAGATATTCCACATCTGAGGAATTTCTGCTCAATATCACAAAGCAACCCAACAGGAGTTAAGAGACTTCCAAACTGCGTGCTTAGTCAATGTCATATGCACCACTTTCCACTAAGCCTTGCTGTTAGATAACAAGTTTTGAACCCTCTTTTTGCATAAAATAGCACAAAGTTTCCAAAGTACATAAACATATATTGAGACATTGGAATAAATTTGTTTTCTTTTTTTTTTCTTTTTTTTCTTTTTTTTTTCTTTTTTTTTAATTGTTTTCTGAGGTGTACACATTTAGTTTCCAGAGAAAGTATAGTAATTTCACAGTGCTTTTTAGTGAAGTAGCAATAGCTCCCGTGTATTCAACTTGTTAGAAACACTCTCTTTCTGAAACATGAAATCGTACTGATAGAAGGAAGCTGTCCTTTCATCAGCTCCTGCCCTTAACCAAGAATACCTAAGGCATCTTCTAGCACAATGGAAGGCACACAGGTTATTCCTGCAGCCCGGCGTGAGCTGGGATGACTTCTTACTGGGCAAGTGGAGGTGATGGGAGGTCTCCTGGCAAAGAAAGGATCAGGTTGAAGTACAAGAAAGTAGGAGCTAATCTAACTTCATCTTCTCCTAAAAGGGTCGAAACTACTCTCTCTTTCCTCTGTAGTTTGCTGTCTCACTATTATTGATCAATAAATTGCAACTTTGAGCTGAGATCAAAATGTTCCATGAACTTTGTAAGAGGTACAATAACTGGAGACATGAGGAGGATGGTGGTAGGTTTTATTTGGGAATAACAGACAAAGCAGATTCAGGTGCAAGGAGAAAGGTATTTCTTGATGGACTTAGAATTTAGTTGCAAAAACCATTTGGCAATAACTCCTCCTTATCCCTCCTAAAGCTGGAAGAGACATGTGAGATCCTCAGAGAAAAAGGAAAGATGTGGATAACAATTTCTTCCAGTGCTTAGCCAAAACACTGGGGTAGCAAAATGACTCAGATGTGTAGGCTAACAAACATCAGCCTGAGCATGTCTTGAACACAGAAGGCTTCTCACGTGCAAAGGTGCCCTGGCAGCGTGTTGAAGCCCATTGTCTCCTTGGTAAGTTCCTGGCACTGAAAAATTCAAGGGAGTCAATAGATGTGATGGGTGTGTGATGCCCAGTGATGCCTGCACTGGGAATGCTTGTCTCAGTCTCTGATTTAGTTTTCTAGTATTACCCGTCTGAAGTGTGTGCCTCTAGAATTTGTTCAGCCCCTTGGTAGCACAGGAGGACACATTCATAACCTTTTGACTTCAGCAATTAACTTAATGAAGAGGAAATACAATAGTTCAAGCAGAAGGGACTTGCAAAGATCATTGAGTCCAAATAATTGGCTCAAAATTCCTACAATCTTTCTGTATGTACTAAACAGAGGAATTATTTTTACAATTTCATCCAAGTGCAAAGCTGAAATGTGGAAAATTGAATCAAGCTTCTCAGCTTGATCAAACTGCCTGATCTAATGCATGAAACACATGCTCAGCATGACTGGGGCTTTGAAGGAGATTCCCATTAGATGGAGAAAAAACATTCTTCCCCATCATAACTGTGCAATGTTGAGACAGGAACTAGAGAACTTGGAATCTCCATTCTTGGAGTTATTCCAACCTCACCTAGAAAAGGCTTTGAGCAAACGTGTCTGGTGTTGGGATTCACCATGCCCCAAGTAGCTGGTTGAACTGCAGACCTCCAGGAGTCCCTTTCCACCTAAATTTTTCTACATGATTCTTTGATTTACAGGATAACTTGCTCTATTTTCCAGTTCACTTGGCTGTCCTGTGTGCTATCTCCATGTATGAAAGTACAACAGCACAAGCTCCTCTGTCATGGATGCCACAGGAAACATCATGAGTCAGCGCCAGTTTTCTTGTAGAAACATTTCTCTTTCTATCATTATGGAAGGTGCTATCTGTTCATTCACTCATCAGTAAAAATGAAAAGCTTATCTGTGCCTTGTACAACTGGATTCTGGTGCTACAGAGGGAGCCTGATAAATAAATTTCCTCAGTCTTCTTTGTTTAATATATTTACCCTGAAATGCCTTTGAAGCTTTTAATGTCAGTGTTGATTTTGTTTAGCCAACTTCCCTTTAGCACCACTCTCCTTCTGTGGGCTGGTGTGGTTTATGGAAGTGAGCAGTCCCAATACTTTGCCTTCTGATTTCTTGTTCCAGTCTGTTCCAATGGAGAAATTTATGTCAGCAGTTTCCAGTAGGAATTGCCCTCATTCCAGAATCCAGTCCTCTGATTTCATCTTGAAATCATTCCTTTCTCACTTAAATCTTGATCATGATCTTTGACTCAACTCTTCTGCCCAGCTTTGCTTTACTGACAGCAGCCAGATTTCTTTTAAGCCCTCTTTAAAGTCTGGGTAACTAGTGATAGGATGAGAGGGAATGGCCTCAGGTTGTGCTAGGGAAGGTTTAGGTTGAATATTAGGGAAAACTTCCCCAAAAGAGTGGTACAGGCATCTACCAGGGACATGGTGGAGTCACCCTGGGGGTGTTTAAGGAAAGGGTAGACATGGTCAGTGGGCAATATTGGTGGTAGGTGGATGGTTGAACTGGATGACCTTAGAGGTCTTTTCTAAATGAGAATCTAAATAAAAAATAAATCTCTTTTCTAAAAGAGAATCTAAATGATTTTCTGATTCTCTGATTCTATGACTCGTGCTTGCTGTGAACAAGTTAATTTTCTTAGTCTTTTTGCATTACATTAGACATTTTCTTCTGTACAGAATGTGGCTTAGAAGAGTTGTGAGTCAGAGTCTCTGAAGCTTCATGATGAAAGCTCATGATAACATCATGACCCTCCTCCCCCTACATAAGATGCATTTGAATTTCTCTGAAGAGGTTTCAAAGACCCAGGGGGAAACGGGAGTCAGCTGAACACAGGTCAGGAACTTCATTAGAGCTGTTATTTCTGAAAACACCTTGACATTGGACCTGAACTGATTACCCCTCCACAGTGTGTTAGGAATGGCATAACTTTTGTTACCTCTTGCATTTTTCCATACACAGGAGACACCAACTGTTGAAAGTCTCTTATACCCAGCAGCCTTGCAAACTCTTGCATAATTGAAGAGTTTTTGAGATTGGTGACACTACAAAGAGCAGTTCCTCTTTTAACCAACCATACTGAAGGTCTAACAGATCCTCACGCTGTTCAGTCTGCTTAAGTTCTCTGACAGTGTTCTGACCATGTGGATGACACTATTTATGCTGGAGACATTCTTCTGTCCTTACATCAAGAAATTCAAGACCTGCCTGGACACCTACCTGTGCAACCTGGTTTAGGGAGCTGCTTTGGCAGGGGGTTGGACTTGATGATCTCTAGAGATTCCTTCCAACCCCTGCAGTTCTGTGATTCTGTGATCTGGATCTTGTGTTCGTTCTCATGGACCAGATTTTGGGGTTGACATGTTCCTTTCAGCTTGCTACAGCTTAGTACCTGTCTGGTAGTGCACTGTGTACTACAGAAATATAATTTCCTTACAGCTCTGATGAAAATACCTGAAAATTGCTGCCAGTGGCTTACAAATAAAGCTTTTCAGTGGTTTGAGGTGACTCCTGTTTTGCACCCTGTCCTGCCTGTAGACATTCAGGTGACGTTTCCGTGCGTGGTGTTGTGCAATATATCTCTCTCTCCTGTGGTGCGTGAAAACAGCAGCCTTGATTTGAGATCTACATTGGTCCTTAACAGGATAACCATTCAAAGCCCCTTTCGTGGGCACTATGGGAACCTGTATTCTGATAGATCAGGATGAACCAATTGCTCATTGCATCAGCCTCCACCAATGTGTGAAAGACCATCACTGATCTTGATAGGATTAGTATGGGATGAAAGAATGTTAATAGGCATTAGGGCTGTAATTGCATCCTGGGTGCCCAACTCTGTTATAGCAAAGTGGTGAGGAGGCTGTGGCTGAAGCACTTTGCTTTGGCAGTCTCTCCTGTGGTTACCAAAAAGCCTCAAGCAGTCACTTATCTCCTGTTTTCCTATGAAAAGCAGGAGGAGTCATTGGTGAACCCCAGGGTCAGGGAGCACAACCAGTGCCTCCCTCTGTTGTTCCTCTGTTCCACTCCTCATCAGTTGCTGCTGACTCTTGTCTGTTTTACTGTTCTCAGGGGTTTGATTTTGTTCTTTAGGTTGCAAGTGACATCTGCTGCAGTTTTACGGGTCCCCTGAAGGTCCTTTGAGAATCTGTAGACCTCAGTTCTTCATGGAATTGTTAAGTAATAAACTGTTAATCCACCAAAGTGCTTTTGTTCTTCAGTATCATTGCACAGTTCCTCTTCATGCTCAGTTTTTAGGAGCTGAAATAGAGCCGGAGCACTCCCAGGTTCTTCTTGCAATATCCTGAGTTACTTCTTCACATATGGAGATGCTGCCTGAACACACACTTCCTTCTGACCATGGAGATGCAGTTTTGTTTATCTTTTTGTCTAGAAAACGTGGATTTTTTATTTGTCACTTTCCCCACTCCAGCTGAGAAATGTCTGATTTCTGAGCTCAGTGCCTCTAATGCCTGTATGTGTGAGGCAGAAGCTGTCTGCTGTAATCACTGCATTTCTCTCTTTTTCCTCCATAATACTGATTTCTGATTTCCTGGACCTCTTGCAGTCAGCTCACAGTCCTCATGTACAGACTTTGACATGGAATCATGCTTGTGACAGAAGGCTTCTGCCCTATAGAACTGTAGAATCACAGAATCATTAAGGTTGGAAGAGACCTCTAAGATCATCTAGTTCAACCATCCACTTACCACCAATAGTGCCCACTGACCACATTCCTCAGTGCCACATCTCTACAGCTCTGGAACACCTCCATGGATGATGACCCCACCACTCCCTGGGCAGTTTGTGTGTGTGCGCAGCCCTAGCTCTCAGCCTGTCCTTGTAGGGACTTGTTCCATCCCTGGGATAAGCACTCTTATGGAGAAGCAATTTTTCCTAATATCCAATTTCCTAACATCCAGTTTAAAGGAGTGCTCCTAACACACAGTGTTCAACCAGCCCACAGCCACGTACACACCCTCCACATTACAGAGCCTTGCTATTGTGTGTCTGCCTCAGCTTGTCAGCCAGCTCCCACACAGCAGTTCTGCATCTCCCTTGCTAAACCAGCTTTCCATGGTTATTTTTGCCGGGAGCTCCAGCCTTGTACAAGCATCTCTCCCAAATCTCATTCCTACCTTGCACCACCCACACGTAGGTGATCAAAAGAATCTAAACACTGCTCCTTACACCACACATTTACTGTGCTGTGCTACATTCCTGTAGTTGACTCTGGGCTGAAGGATGGAGCTATTGCTTCTTCACTATCCACTTACTTTTCTGCTCATTGCAGTTCTAATCCTTTGCTGGATAAATACTACATTCAGATACTTCTGCAAGATGGCCTTCTATCAGGTGTGGATCTTCACCTTCAGCATTCTGGTTATTATTGTTGCTCTACCCCGTGGACGCAGCTGTGAAAACGTGAAGTAAGTTGACTGTAGCTTCTTTGTGCTCTGGGCATTGTTGGAGTCAGCTTGCACTGTGTGCTTGGGAGGGTCCTGGGAGCAGTGCTGTGGTGGGGAGGGATTAGACGCATGCTGGAATGCCATTAGCAGCAGTGCACATTAATGCGAAGGTTTTGGGGCGGTGGGTTAGGCAATAGGAGTGCCGGGTGCATGGCAGGTTTAATGCAGTCCATACTCACAACTCAGCAAGTTGGGCAGCAAAGTAGAGTACAAACAGGTGCATTATTAATTTGGGCATTAGATTCAAATACATATGGGCTGATATTCAGCTGATCCACGCAACTGTGGTATTTGGAGTTCCAAGGCCATTGATCTAACCTATCTTGAAGAAAACCTGCCTGTTGTATTTGACTTCTCCAATGGCAGCTAGAGAACAATCCTAGTTGCTTTTCACCCAGACAGGCAAGTCAAATCTGGGACTATGAATAAACAAGTTGCCATATCAACAAACAAACAAACAAAAACCCCAGGAGAAGTCTGTGAGATGGGCTGGTCTGGAAGATTAGTGTTTGGCTTCTTTACTCAATTTTAGTTTCTCTTTAGCTCACATCTGTTCCCCTTTTCCAGGTTTATGCGCATGGCAATTCTTCCAGTCAAATATGCCCTTGGTATCAAGATAGTGGTGAAGGGCAAGGAGAACCTCAGGACTAAGAAGCCTTGCATACTTGTGTTGAATCACCAGAATTCCCTTGACATTATGGGTATGGGGGGAATCAGATCCTGCCTTCTCCTCTTTGCTCCATTGCAAGTTGTTATGAAACATCTAATAGCACAGGCTAGCACAGAGTCCTTTCCACTTAGCCCAAAGGCCGGGGTGTGTTCCAAGGTACTAGAGCACAGTGCTAAAGAAACCTCTCTCATCCCTTCCAATAGAACTGGGATGAGAGTGCCAGCAGACCACAGTGGTGTTACAGTTACCCAGTTTTAGCAAAAGTTTTGAGTGGGAGGTTGGTCTGCAGACCCACAGAATCCCTTTTCCAATGCCTTAATATGTTGGGTGGGAGCTACAAGCATGATGTCCCCCAAAGCAGAGTGCTGGAGGGAACCTCCATGTAGATGAAAACTTGTTCTGTCCTTGTTTGTCTCTTCCAGTGATGATGCAGATATTACCAAATCGCTGCGCACCCATTGGAAAGAAGGAAATACTATACATGGGCCCCTTTGGCCTCGCATGCTGGCTTTCTGGCATTGTTTTCCTTGACCGCAAGAAGAAGGAAGAGTCCATAGCTACCTTGACAGAGATAGCACACACCATGAGCAGAGATAATGTGAGTGGAAAAAACCTTTTGGTGAAGAGCGGGAGGCACTGGAAAATGTTAACCTTGATGTGGATGGAAGGAGGTCTAGTTCTCTGGACTGTGCACTGTGCAGAACCTCTGGTGGGTTAACTGTGCTTTGAGCTCAGATAGTGCTTAAGGTGGAGGAAGCGAATGCCTCTGCATAGTCAGGAGCAGACAGATCAGTCCCAGGAGAGTATGTGGTGGAGATACCAACTCTAGAAGTGTTCAAGAAATATGTAGATATTTCTTGAACTTACATAACTGATTTAGTGGGCAATATTGATGGTGGGTGGATGGTTGGACTGGATGATCTTAGGGATCTTTTCCAACCTTAATGATTCTATGATTCTACATCTGCGCAGTGATTTAAAGTAGCAGTGATTTAGAATAGCTCCATCTTAGAATAGCTCCATCTCAGTGTCTTCTCCCTCCTGCAGTTCCATGTCTTGATCTTCCCTGAAGGAACTCGCAATCAAAGTGGCTCCATGCTGCCCTTCAAACGTGGGGCCTTCCAGCTGGCTGTGAGAGCCCAGGTGAGAGTTGCCTTTCTCCTGCCCCTTGGGATACACTTTGGCCACCATCAACCTGGTCCCTTCCCTTTGGACTAAGCACCCACCCAGAAGCCTGCAGGTGGTACAGGGAAATCTGTAGATTCACTCACTGTACACTTCCTCTTCACAGGTCCCCATTGTTCCTGTAGTGATATCTTCCTACAACAGTTTCTTCAGCCAGAAGGAGAAGAGATTCACATCAGGTGAGAATCACCTGGGGCTGGGTGCTTGTACAAGATTGGAGAGAGCCATGATGTGGGTGGGAGAGAGCCATGTGCAATGTGGGAGCAGAGTCTTGGGCTTCAAAGGGAAAAGGTGGAAAAAAATCTTTCATTTTCCTACAGAGAAAAACAGCTTACTCTGTTCCTCCCCTATCTTCCCCAATACTGACCCAAAATGGGCTTCTCCCACTTACTACCCGCCCCTAGGTCAGCCCTTCTCGTTCCTAGGAGGAGGGCTTGCAGCTGAAATTCTCATTCCTGTCATCATTTGTACCTCTGTAGTCATTCCCTTCAAGGCAGACACCTCGAAGAGAAAATTAAACATTCCATTATCTTTCTCCTCAGCTTTCTCCCACTGGGCCTATTCTGTCCCCTGCTGGCCATGGTAGGACCATTCAATCCTGGAAGCATTCCCCCACTGGCAGTTTGATGGGAGCACAAGCAGGTGTTCCAGCTGTTTAATGTGTTGTGTAGGTTTATGCCCTCCTGTTTTGGGAAGCTCTTCTCCATGTTTCTGTTCACTGCTTTCGCATGGCTCTGCCAGCAACACTTCTGGATTTTATTTCCTAGCATACATGTAAAGGCATGCAAAGTTATTGAAAAGCAATATATGCACTCCCCCGATGTTCAGGGTGGGTATCTGTGCAGTCAGCATCTTGTCTCCACTGGCCAGAACAAGGACCCCTTGGTACAGGAACAGAAGAATATGAGGACAACTCCATAGTTTATTCTTCCCGCTTGCACCATCTCATGCATCCTGAGGGAGGTACAGCACATCTTGGCAAACCAAGGATTTCTGGCATGGTTTTTCTCATGCCATAGTGCATTTCTATAAGGAAGAACTCTGCTGAATTAGTATGCATAGATCAGAGAATGACCAGTTTGCATGCACTGTGCTACAGATCTCTCATTCTCTTTGCTCTGATCTACACAGACTCTATGGGCTACCATATGGTGTGTGATACATTGGATGTACTTGGATATATGTGTATGGTGGTCTCTGTGGACAGGGAGAGTCTGGTTTGGGTTTTTGCTGTCCACATCTGGGTTGCTACACAGCTGTTCATGTGTGAAATAGTGTCTTGCGCCAATTTCTGTATTGCTCCTTGGCTTACACCAGTCACTGTGTTATATCTTCTCTTGCTGTCCTACACCGCTCCTGTATTTCGCTCCCCCTCACTGACCCTCCTTTCTCACTCTTCCAGGGACAAGCACCATCCAGATCCTGCCAGCAGTGGAGACTGTCGGCCTGAGCTCAGATGATGTTCCCAAGCTCACTGAGCAGGTCCGTGACTCAATGATGAGCACCTATCAGAAGATATCAGGAATGACAAATAGGGGTTCCCAGGAGTGATCCCGCAACCACAAAAAGGCTTGGAAGCAGAAACAACAAAGGACTACAAGCCTGACAGGGACAGGCAAAAGCGCAGAATCGCAGAATCATTTGCATTGGAAGGCACTCTTGAAGCTCATCTGGTCCAACACCCACAGCTCCATCAGTGCTCAGATCGCCTCCAGGGATGGGGCATCCACCGTATCTCTGGGCAACCTGTGCCACTGCCTCACTGCCCTTATTGTACACATTTTTCTCCTTGCATCCAATCTAAATTGCCCCTCTTTTGTTTTGAAACCCCTTCCTTGTCCTGTCACAACAGAACTTGCTGAAGAGTCTGTCCCCTTTTCTTACTGCCCCTTTAGATACTGAAGGCTGCTCTCAGCTTTCCCTGGAGCCTTCTTTCCTCCGTGCTGCACAGCCCCAGCTCTCAGCCTGTCCTCATAGGAATGTGTTCCATCCCTGGGATCATTTCTGTGGCCCTTCTCTGGACACACTCCAACAGATCCATGTCTCTCCTGTGATGACCACTTCCCCATCTGGGCACAGTGTTGCAGGTGAGGTCACAGTGCAGAGCAGAGGGGCAGATCCCCTCCCTGCCCTTCTGCCACACTGCTTCGAGTACACCCAGGAGACAGTTGGCTTTCTGGGCTGTGAGGGCACACTGCTGGCTCATGCCCAGCTCCCATCCACCAGTACTCCCAAGTCCTTTTTGGCAGGGCTGTGCTCCATCCTTACATCCCCCAGCTTGTACAGATTGCAGGGGTTGACGAGACCCAGGTGCAGGTGCCCACTGCTCATCCTATTCAGGTATCTCTGGATGGCATCCCGTCCCTTTGGCACATTGACCACACCACACAGCTTGTTGTGATCCACAAAATGCTGAGGGTGCACTCAATCCCACTGTTGATGTCACTGATGGAGATATTAAAGAGCACCAGTCCCAGCACTGACCCCAAAGGGACACCACTCATCACTTGTCATACTGACCACCACTCTCTGGGTGTGGTCTCACAATCAGTTCCTCATCCATTGAACAGTTCACCCCTCAAGTCCATACCTTTCCAATTTGGATTGAAGGATGTTGTAATGGCCATGTCAAAATAAATTTCCACAGAAGAAGAAAAACATTTAAGTGGAAGTGGTGAAATGGAAGTCAACTTCCTTTCTGAGAATTGAAGCTGCCTGAGCTCTATGGATGAGCACTCAATGGACAGTTGGACTATACTTCGTTATCATAATTCTGAGAGCTTCTCTCCAGCTTGGACCCCAGGCAGAGGAGGACCTTTCCTGTGACCATCACTGTTTTCTTAATCACCTTTTCTCACTAAAAACCAGCAAGATGGTGGCACTTATCCCAGGCCCCGTGGCCATCCTGCCTGAGGTTGTCTTGGAGTTAGAAGGTCCCTTGGCCCTCCTTTTAGGCAAAGCAAGGTTTTATGCACCATGTTTGAGCAGATCTTGAAAGCATTAAAGGAATGTGCCCACAGGATTTAGAGCTCAGAGGCAAAGTGCAGAAATACTCAGCTTGAAGCCCTAGTCTTGCCCTGAATTCTGATGATTATTTTATACAATATGTTTTCCATTCCGCACCTGTTCTGCTATCTGCAGGTCCTGGTTTCTGGCTAGTTCCTTGTTTTGCCCTGTCTTTTCTATGTCCTGAACACAATTTCTGTTGTAAGTGAGGGAGAATAGAGTGCCAATTAGATGTAAAATAGATACATTTTAAATGCTTGAGTTTCAGATACTGAGCTTTTTTAAACCACCGGCTGTACTGTGATAAAATAAAAATAATAAAAATAAAAATGTTTTGTGTTGGAAGAGACAGCATCTCTCCAAGTTTTGGGACAGATGTCTTACATGCCAGAGTGGATGCCAAAGGTTGATGAGCTCATTTAAGTACTTTATTAATGACCATCAGAGCTGTCCCTGTTCAAAATGCAGCTGCCATTCTCCAGTGTCTTCAGAGACTGAAATCTCACTGCGAACTGGAAGCAGCCCCCAAAATTGTACTTTTGTGCAAAAGAAGAAGGACATAATGGGTATAAAGGTTACACAAACTTGTTAAATTCTGAATGGGACAGAGAATAATGAATTTATTTTAAAAGGCTAAATTATCATGTAATAAACTGTAATTAAGAAATTATAACCAAGGACAATATTTGAAGCTTGTTTCATGCAAGCATTTTGGCTTCCAGATTTGCCACCCCTTCATGATGGGAAGTTGAAACCATCTGCTTTGACCATGCCTCTAAAGTTATATAACATAGAGCACCTTACTGAGTCTTGTTAAACCCTGATCAGTTTTAGGGCAAGAGATGACAAAACATCACTGCTCTACATGAAGAATTCACACCATTAGATTTTACACATCCATGGGATAATCCCATCACAGTAGAGCAAACACAGCAGTAGACTCAGTCTTGAGCTCTTCTCTGAGAAACAAATGCCAGAGGCTCTGTCAGCAGCAGTTGTCTCAGCATGACATATGGGCAGCAGACTCCAAAAAGCAGCTGAGTGCCATAGTTAGGAATTTCCAGCACTGGCTGTAAGAGCAAGATTAGAAACTGCCCATGAAGCAGAAAGGGCTGCTGAGCATCAGAAAGTCTTTGCTGGACATCTACTTCTCTCCATATTTCTGTATGACTGCATAGCTTAAAATAGTAATAGGTCAATAGGAACATCAGGTCTGGTACCTGTGTCTTGTTTTACCTCTGAGACACTGTGGTCAAAAAGTACCTCCAGTGTGCTGCAAGGCCCTTCAGAATTGTGCTTTTGGGGACAAACTCATGGCACTTGAGGAAGTTTCACTCTGAGCTGTTGGTTTTTAATGCCCTGCAATTTCACTGCTGCTGGGTTATGAAAAGGCAGCTCAGCTTCCTCCCAGCATGGTGATAAAGATGGCCACAGGAAGCAGCTCAGCACGTTTCACAGACCTTAAAATGAAGTTAATAAACAAATAGGAAACTGTTACTTTTCAGAGGGAGGGGAAGTGACACCGCAGTTAAGTTCCAAAAGGACAGGGTGAAGTCATCACAATTCAGCCCTTGCACCCACTGTCTTTCTCACACACCGGTGTCTCTCTCACATACCATGATTCATAGCGTAGGAACCTCATGGAGATATGTGTGCTCTGTGCAGAAGGAGAAGGTAGGCAATCCCAACATGATAATCTACATGTGGGTTGTGAGAAGGAAAAATTCAGTCCTCTCCCTTCTACTCTGTCTTCTGCAAGGTTTTGTTCCCTTCACACACATTTCCATTTGGAAGAGCTTATGCCAAAGTATGCCAGTAAGAGGACAGATAATTAATTGGCTGTTTTTTTATATAGACACTTCTGTACTGTCTTGTATCATAATCACTGGCTCTGTGTGTTAGAGTACTGTTAGGTCAGGCCATACATTGTCAAAACAACTCCAGATAATCCTCAAAAAAACATAAAGCTTTAGGAAAGGCAAGGGGAAAGTGAAGGCTTAGTCTGAAGGAGTAAAAGTTTGAAGCAGATTGAGTAATCCTGATGGATTTCTTCATGGACATCTTTTCTGTGAAGGAAGACTCAGGCCGTCCCGGAATAGATTACCTGACTTGGAATAAATTGCTGAGAGAAGGACACAGAAAATCACAGGAACACAGATTGGATTGTCAGGGATGTTTCATCTGGTTGAAGAGGAAGAGCTATCTTCTAAGGGATGGACTGCAAGGAGATCAGGCTGTCAGTGTGTCTGGGTGGGGCTGAATGGATGGTCGAAGTGTGCCTGTGGGCAAGATCATCATGATGATCATAATTATGTTATTTCTTTTTTAATTATTTTATATTCTTCCTTGTAGAGCATCTGAACAAGGGAAATATCCTACATACCTTTGCTGCCCTTCTCAGGCTCATCTTTCCAGGCTGAGAGATTGAGCATGTCAATTTCATGGCAGTCAACAAAATTCTCAGGACAGCTGGTCCTGAACATGTCCCTGGGTAACTTTTTGATACGGGTATTGTCACAGATCACTCTCGACACTGAGATTTTTGACAGTTCTTCCAACTGTTGCAGAGTGAAAACACCTGGGTTCTCCCACCAGAACCTGCAATGATATATTCAGAAGCAAATTTTACAGTGTACTTGAAGGTGTTTAGTGCTGTCTATTTCCCAAAATAGACACCTGACCCAGGTGAATCCCTGCTCAGATCCACCTTCATCCATCAGGCAGTTGGCATAACCCTTTGGAAAGAGATCAGGATTCTGCCACTCTCGTCGGCCTGTGCAAAGAAACTGCCTCTTTAGCATAGCATCACTGGGACACAGTGACTGATCCTTCCTTTAGTACCCTGACAGCAAATGTCACCTCAGACAGGGACTACTGCAGGTCATCCATGGCCTGGAGCTGGTGTTCCTCAGCCTTGTGGGTGTATACAAATCAGCTAAGAAAGAGCCCTTTGTCAACTGAGGCTAAAACCAAAATGTGAGCCCTACTGCAAGTACTCAATGATATGCTGGAGATGAGATGGGGTGGCATGCTCTCAGAGTTACCTACCTGTCCCCATCACGCAAGTTCCTGAACTGAGTGCCAATGATGCAGGCCAGGAGGGGCCCAACTCTGCCCTGGGGAATGAAGGGCTCTGCAATTGCCCCAATCCAGAGGTCAATATTATCCGGTGTCCCATACAGGTCCATGAACTTCTTGGCCAGTTTGCTATTGCCCAGCACCTCAGAGAGCTCATCCACTGTCTGAGGCTGGGAGAGCCCACATAAGTGCCTCCAGGCATTGTAACCTGCAACAACAGGGACAGAAAGTGGTCAGAACCTGTGTTGTCCACCCATCTTCCTAGGCAAAGAGCTGAACAGACCCTGCACCCTACATCATTAAAGGTTCTGGAAGATGTTCTTTGCTAGGTAGAAACAGATACAACAAATGTTGTGTTAGGATTAAAGTTTAGTGTTAGTATTAATTTTAGGGTCAGAGTTAGAATTAAGGGTTAGAGTTGGCATTGAGGTTTGTTTTGGGTAGTGCTAGGGTTAGGTGTAGGGTTATGATTTGCTGCAAGGTGAGGGTTTTGGTTGGGTTAGGGTTAGTGTTTCTGGGTTAGGTTAGGTTGATGGTTACCTTTAAGATTTAGGGTAGGGGGTTGTTTTAGGATTAGGGTTAGGGTTTTCATTAGGTTTAGGGTTTGTATTAGGCTTAGTTTTAGGGTTATGTTGAGGATTGGCATTACGGTTAGAGTTAGGGTTTTCAAATGCCTTTTAAGGAATGCATACACTCATTTATTTTGGGTCTTCTTTATGCTCTGCCACTGGTTAAGCATAACCTGTCAATTCAAGCCACTTGGCCCTGAGCATGACTAGACCAGTTCTTACTGTTTTAGGATTTTTCTAGGATTAAAATCCTAGAAAATAGCACCTCTGTGTTTGTGCTTACCCCAAAAACACTGATTCCTCTGCACCGTGAGGAGGCAATTACCAGTGAGGGTGCATGCCACTTCAGTTCAGAGCTGTGGGGTGTCTGAAGACGTGAAACAAGTCTTGGTGGGCAATATGCTCTGCGAAGCTCATGTGAAAACTGAGCTTGGTTAATTGGGTCTGTACCTGCTCTGCCCCTTACTCTCTCTTTGCCCCTCACCATTGCTTCTACCCATCTGTAACAAATTATTCCAAGCCCTTCTTAAAATCTTTGTAAATCCCCCAGAGAAATATCTTTATAATATAGAGACTTCTTCTCTGAATCTGACTGTTTATCATTCCACCTAAAATTGAAGTATATATATACATATATCCCCATGGATGTGGAATAAGGAGAAGGAAAAGGAGTATTGTCCACAGGACAGGATTTGAGTCTCCTTACCTGGAAGTCCATGGTCTCTTCCCCGTTGCAAGTTCAGAGCTGCTAGATCCAGACCCATTATCTCTGTTTGTTCAAAAAGGTGGTTTTGGAGCTCCTCAATGAGCACTTGATTCTGTTTCATCAGTTTTGCATGATCAACCATCATGCCACGTATCAGTGGGTCGATGCCACCTGGATTCATTGCAAATCAAGAAGAGAATTTTTGCCAAGTTCCAACTTCGGTGGTCTCTTCCAAGCAGATGGAGCAGTGCTGTTTTAGATATTTTTTCTATTCTGAGAGGTGTGTTCACCTAGATTCACATTTCCATTCCAAAATATGAAGGTGCTTATGTATGAATCTGCAAAACCCGGTTAATAAGGCTTCTCCTTAGCAACTATACTGACTACTTCCCCCATTCCATCAGCCTTCTATTCTGCATACATACATCCACTTGTTACCCACCAGGACCTCCCAGTCATCTTCTGCAGAACTGTTCCTCAACCAGTCAGATCACAGCAAGTACTGATGCATGGGGTTTAGTCCAATGCTTTGTTTTGCAATTTGTTTTTGTTTTGAATTATCTATCCATTGACAAATACATTTTAGAACATGAAATGTGAAACAAAAAATCAGTTTTTGTCTGTTTGTCTATGTATTTTTCATGGCCTTTAAGAAGACAGAATCTCTAAAACACAGCAAAAATGACAGAATTTGTATACTTTAGAATGTTTTCCATAGTAGAATAATTCATTTTGAAAGAGACAACCATCTTTCTTGGGAAGATTCATGCCTGAAGACATTAAATATCTAAGAGTTGAATATACAATTTACTTTAGAGTCATTAGAAATCAGTTATCTCACCTAAGCTCAGTTGGATTTGATGCATTACCCTCTTACAATGCCTACTAGTTACAGAAGTATATAAAACAATTTGTTTTGCTTGGCCTGCACTTTGAATGAGTGATATTTGGCAGTGTGAAAGAAAGTACAGAATTACAAGTTCTGATGTAAAATCCTCTCCAAAGTGTCTCCTCAGGCTGGAGTTGGTGCTTGGTAACTTTCAATGGTTTGAGTTTTACAACATGCAGCTTTTGGCAGGGCTCCTTCACCTGTGTACAGTGCACGGACAGTGTTGCTGGCCTGAATTTGGAGGCAGTTCTGCAGGACTGCCCTGATGTCCCACATCTAGAAGGCCAATGAGCCTCCTGGGGAGACATGTCTGCTTTCAAGATGAATGACACTGTAAGTGGTGAAAACAATAATAAATAGTGCTAATTTTGAGGAGTCTATGCTTGAGTGTCTTACCAACAATCTGTGCCTAAGTGTCTACTTCAGGACCAGACCAGGACTGCTGGCAGCCCTGAGTTCTTACCTTCCATTATAATTCTCCATGACGCACAAAATGTCAGATGAAGAGGGACATGGGAAAGTGAACCCATAGGCTGAAAGCTGTCATCTAAACGGGATACAAAAGGCTGCACAGAGGCATGACCAAATCGGAAGGCCAGAGAGAAAACGTTTGACACCGTCGGATCCACAGACTCATTGTAACCTTTGTACAAGGGTATCCACTTGCTGGTCTCCCCTGCAAGCAGAAGTGGTAGATAATCCCTGTATGTTATTATCTGAAAAAACATAAAAGCAGAGCAAACAATCAGCAGCTGCAGCAAAAATGACAGCAAAATCAAAGAGAACGTAGAATCTCCTTGAGTTCTTGAAGGGATTATTTTGCTGCATTTGCATGAGGAAAATCAATTTCTAATTGTTCTGCTGATAGAAAACATGCAGAGGTCAGTACCTGGGTTATGGCAGCTATGATGTTTCGACTCTCCTGGTAAAGCTTTTCTCCATCCCAGTGAGGATTTAACTTTCGCAGCTTTGTAACCAGGCGATTGTGCTCTCGGAGAAAGACAGTGTGCAGAGCAGAAAGTCCCAAGTTCTCTGTTACCCGTTTGTCACCTACAAACGAAAGTGTTTTAGGAAACTGGTCAACTGCTTTGAATTTCCACAGCATATTTTGATGGTAGGACAGATGTGTAGCACTCTTGGCAGTAATGCTTGTGGTGAAGATTCATAGCAGTCATCAGTCACGCCAGAAATTTGTTTCCAGCACAGAAACAATTATTAAATATTATTCTCCAAATAATTTAGCCAAAACCATTGGAGAACAATAGAATTGTTAAGGCTGGAAGAAATCTCTAAGCCCACCTAGTCCAACCACCCACCTACCACCAGTATTGCTCACAATCTTCCTTTGTACAAATGTTTGGTTTTGAAAATTTGTCTCAGCTCCACCTTGGAGAGGTCTATGAATGTGCTTTCAGCAGAAATGGTGAAGACAACTGGAAGGCACATGAAGTCCCTCTGATGACTGAAGGTACAAACACCACACGTCTTTGTGCAGCAAAGGGCTCTTATCATAGGAAGTAAAAGAGACAGTAATGCGCAGTGGGGACACACTGTATTCCTATTACTGACTTTGGAATCTTCACATATCTAACAGATTTTTTTTTTTTTTTTTTTTACTATCATGTTAATTCTGGACCACTTCCTATTTTAACAAGTTCTCCCTTCAAGTTTGTTCGAAATTCAGGTTGCAATTTCTATACCTGTCTTCAAATGTAAGTCAGTACATTGTTAAATATTCAAAGTTTAGAATGCTTTTCCTGGGAGATTTATTAACAGAATTTAAGAGCTTTTAATTGAATGTATTGACTGAATTGAAAATGGTATGGTGAATTCTAGGTAAGAGGGAAAAACATCACTGATAAATTTTAAACTCTGGTACATTTTCTATTGAAAAAATTTCCTACCTTTTGAAAGGGTCAAATATTTGCTGTAACTCTTTCTGGAAATGAAAACAAAATCACTTCCATTTTAATTTAAACAATCACTGTTCAATTATTATTCTTTTTAAATTTGTGAGTGCTCCCTGACTTTCACTTGTTTACTCAATGTTTTGCAGTGCCTTGTGTAAATACAAGGAGATAGTGGACACTTGGTCATAATGATCCTTTCTGGCTTTATGGACCACTGACATATCTTCACTGTTCCCAGCAGAAAACTGCTCTACAAATACACCTTACCAGCTCTAAAGCAGGGGATGTTCATGCTCTTGTTTGTGAGTACACAAACACTTTTTGTTTTGTTCTCAAAGGGCAATAATTCCAACCCAGCATCAGTAAAATTCTGGTTCACAGCCATCAGGCCCAGCTGGTTTGTCTGATTCCTAAGGCTCTTTGCCACAGATTCTTCACTGCCGTACACCATGCTGGCATCAATGAAGGAGGTGACAGCATTGATCTGCTCGCGAGTGAATGTCCGAGGATTGCACACAGAAGCCGACTGGATGAATGGCATGCAGGAATTCGACCTCAGCATTCTTGGGTCATTGAGGGGAAACTAAAGGAAACAAATAAAATTAATGTCTCAGAAAAAAGCCATGTGGTTTTATCTATTTGTTTTGAAACGGAATAAAATTCATGGTACCTTAATTGGGAAGCAAGGGGACCTGAAGGTGCAGTCATCATCGCAGTGCAGCTCTGGGTTTGCTCCTATGCCACTGGAAGGGGCCAAGTCTATGTCGTGGTTGACCCATTGGCCCCACTGCATGAAGAAAAGAGAAAGCTCTTGATCTTGAGTGATGTTCTCATTGGCTGTATGAGCAATTTCATTGGACACTTTTCTAACCTGCAGAAAATCAAAATAGAGATGTGTGTGACTGTCTGTACCAAAGGGAATTTACCCCCAAGTCTAACTTTTATTATGAGACCATGGATAAGGTGGTCTCAAATGAGCCCTAAAGAATTCATTATTGCATTAAACAGAACCACGTCACGCTCCATTTGGACCTAAACTTGTGTAATATACAGTCTCCAGCCCTTTGGCAAGCACTGTGTTAACTCCACGGTCACCCATACAAGCCTCATCCCACAGCAGGCCTGAGCTCAACATGAGGGATATGCATATACCCAAAAAGTCAAGAAGATGGTTGAGGGGAGATTTAGATTAGATATAAGGAAGAAGTATTTGCAATAAGGGAGGTGAGGCACTGCACAGGTTGCCCAGACAGGTGACAGGTGCCCCTTCCCTACAGGCAGCCAAGGTCAGGCTGGAGGAGCTCTGAGCACTGATGGAGATGTGTGTGTCCCAGAGAGTGGGACCAGGTGGTCTTTAAGGGTCCCTTCCAATTTGAATGACTCTATGAGGAGCACCCAAATCTTACTCTTCATACAAAAATCTTGGCATATCTGAGCTTTTGAAAATGCTTTGATCTTGCCCATGTTTTTGTGGAGTGAGGTGCTTGCATCATTTTTTCTCTGTCTCTGACAAACACATATACCTAAGATACATCTCAATTTGAGAAAATTTTCTGTGAGATTAGTGTTCAGTAATGTTATCCAGACAAGAATAACTGTTCTCACCAGTGGGAGTGGAAACCCATTGTAAAGCTTTCCTTCACTTGCTCCTCTGGGAACAGACACTCCATCTTCATATACCGCTGGGAGCCAGCGAGCAAATGCCCGGTTCGAAACTCCCAAGTGAGAATGCTTTCTGGAACATAAGAAGAAAAGCCAACACCAGTATTATTACAGAAATGAACAGGCTTGTAGAGATAAATCATGGAATCATTAAGACCCCTGAGATCATCCAGGCCAACTCCCTGCCTGATTCCTGGTGACAACATATTGATTTTATTTGGAATTTCTATCTCTGTAGCACCTCTGTCTCCACTGATGCTCCACACAAACTCACAGTCCCATAGTATGGCCATCACCAACTACCAGAGGAGCTGTGTCCTTGTTCATCTGAGGCCACTGACCAGGAAATCCTCTGCTAAATCCTACCCAGTTTTTTCACATCCCTCTTGAACTGTGATGTGTCCAAACCTGGACCTTCTACCTGATAAACCAAATGCTATGGTCCAGTGTATCACTGATCTTATTTGTAGTGTGAATGCACAATGAGAGTATTGCTGAACAAATCTGTGCTGTTTCATGGTGTGCATCTCAAGCTGAGCAAGAGCCTTTAAAAATGTTCCCATATCACAGAGTGACATTGGTGATATGGTATACTGACATTCGTAGCACTGATTCTATGCTTTTAAAAATATTTCTTGTGTACTCAGCCTAAGACATGTTAAGTTTGAAATCAATGCTCTCACCAAATTCAAAGCATGGTGTCTCTCAATAGCTGAGGGAATTAATACTATTATGCCACAGGAGAGGAAGAGTGGTATTCTGGGAACTCAAGCCGATAGAGGCTGGATTTCATGGACCCTAAATCTTTTCACTTTCCCCCACTCCCAAGAAGTTACTGGGAAGCAGCACATGGAGAGTGATGGACTCAAATCTGATGTTTTCAGGGCATGAAATCTTTTTTCTGCCTCTATTAAGTAGAAATGAAACATTTGCTACATCACAGACCCTACCTGTTGTTGCACTCTCCACTAATAGCCCTGTAAATGTCATCTTCTGGGCATTTAATGGAGCGAATCTGATAGTCACACCCAGTTTCTTTGGAAATCATCTCCTTCTGCTTCCTATCCAACATGTCTGTGAAAGAAAGGATGCAAAATGACATCTGCTTTTTTAAAAATTAGACATAGTAGTGGGACAGTGAGGTTTAAAAGTGAGGGATGACACCATAGAGCCTAGCTCTAACGAAGTCTTTCACACTGGCAGATTGTTCATGCCAGCTTGGTGGTTGGGGACACTGCAGACCCATCCATGGAAGAGCTGCACTGCAGCACAGCTGAGCCCAGAGGGCACACTCCTGAGCTGTGAGAGGGTTTAGCTCTAATCAGCAAGGTTATGTGACAATTCTTTTCATTGTTCTAGTAATCAATCCATTGCAAAAAAGGCAGGGTGTACCATGTGAATGTCTGGAAGGATTTGAAGAACCCAGTTTGTTTGATATCTCAGAAGCATTCAGGCAAAATATAGATAAGAAATTGCTAATCTGTAGATCCTTCCTGTTCTCTACCATGGCAGGACCAGGCCACCTAGAGGCATGCTAGCTGTGAGCTTCAATTGTGAGATATAACATCTGGATTTTCACAGTTAAGTTGAGGCCTAAACACTTATGTATATCAGCAGTGGATCAGCTCAGAAGGTGCAGTCTCCTGCCACTCAGCCCATTATGTCCCAGATTTATCCCCCTTAGTTTAATCAACCCTGTTACTATTCCACTCACCCTAGGCTGCTGTTATCATCAAAGACAGGAGCTGAGATAGGCAGTGCCAAAGCTGATGACTGAAACACTAGGTGGTCTGGGTTATCTTTAAGCATGGTTATCTTTCAGACTTTGCACACCCAGCACCCTTCAACCAGATGAGGCCAGCTGGGTCCCTGTGGGGAAGGACTTTGTGACCAGCTATCAGGATCATGGCAGGGCTTCATAATCAGCTTTTGGGTCATGGCAGAGCTACACTTCGACACACATGCTGCAATAGCTTTTCTGTTGTTGGCAAGATATTTTGGTCTAAAGCATGTTACCTGTAATGTTGGATCTCATCCTCGCAGACTGCTCCAGGTTTCTTTTGAGGAGCTTCAAAGTAGTTTCCAAGTAGTCAGCAGCACGGACTGCAGATCTGGTTCTTCCTACTGGATCCTTTAAGTGCTTCAGGAAATCCATCGGGCTGGCAAACTCTTCCCCTAGTTTTTGCTGTAAGCTAAACAGAACAGAGTCTCATGGACTGCTTACTCTGAAAACACCTCCTCTGTTCTGTGGGGTCGGTGGAACTTGCAGGTCCCCAGGCATGCTGTGCTCTTCTACAACAACCTGACTGCTCCTCAGATTTCCACACTGAACCACAGAATCACAGAATCGCAGGGGTTGGAAGGGACCTCTAGAGATCATCGAGTAGAGTTCAACCCCCTGCCAAAGCAGCTCCCTAGCCCAGGTTACACAGGTAGGCATCCAGGCGGGTATTGAACATCTCCAGAGAAGGAGACCACCACCTCTCTGTGCAGCTCCAGTGCTCCATCACTGCACTGTGAACAAGTTCCCACACAAATTTGTGCAGAAATTCCTATGCTTCAGTTTGTGGACATTTTCCCTTGTCCTATCACCACACTCTGCTGAGAAGAGTCTGGCCTTGTCCCTTTGCCTCTCACACTTAAGATCCCCTCCATCTCTGAGTAAAATTTTGGCAAATGAGTCATTGTTATCCCTTTCAAAGTTTGCTTCACATCCTTGTCATGATGAGACCTGTTAATCTATGTGAAAAGCTATAAAAATGGTGGTAAACTGAGTTTTCAGTGATGGGATTTAGGATGTCACAATATATATTCTATGAGCAGGGACAATCTTGTATATATTGCTTCTGTTTCTGGTCACATGGGTCATTTGCAGAGAGACACCTGCCTAGAGTTCAACCTCTACTGCCAACAACATCCACCTCTGATGCTGTGGGCCAACATCGTAAAACAAGAAGCATTTCTTTCTGAGCAGTCCTCATTTCTGTTACTGGCTTATATGCCTTCATGCAAAAAAGGACTCACCATTTCCGGGCATGTAAATATGCTGCATCAACCTGCTGCTTGGCTTCACTAATGCTCCTCAGGATAAATGAGTCTGATAGTATTTTTGAGCTCTCTGCTCAAAAAGAGAAAAATAAAAAACAGAAATTGAGGATATGTTGTATATACACTAGGAGCTCTACATCCCACTGCATCACATTCCCACTGTAAGTTTAGTGCTACATTCATACCTTTATCTGTGTTCCTCTCACTCATCTGCCTGACCCCACTGCTGAGGTCTTGAAAGTTATGGGATTACAGATGACCACCAAATTATAGTTTATTATCTACGTCAAACATGACTGTCTTGACCTCAAGAGGACTTTAGGGAGTTAACTTTTACCTTTCTTATTCAAGGTAAGGCAGGATATTCACTTGGGACATGCATAGAAGAAATCAAATATATGGTCTTCCTGTCATAAAACAATACTCATGTCCTTGGAAGACCTAACATAGATCAGCTATTTAAACCCAGACTTCATTGTTAGTGAGTAGATTTCAAATATATATTTCAAACATATTAAAGTCACCATTTCTGGAGGTGTTCAAGAACTGTGGAGATGTGTCACTAAATGGCATGGTCTGTGGGCACGATGGGATGGGTTGGGGTTGGAATTAGCTATCTTAGAGGTCTTTTCCAATCTTAATGATTCTATTGTTCTATACCAAAACTGTAACTAGGTAATTAGAGTTTGGACTCAAATCCTCCACCCAACACCACATATTTTGAAGCAAAAGAGCAGCAGAGTGAAAAACAGAAATTTACTATTTAATGAGGAGTGTGATGCCCCAACTGAGGAGAATGTGACAATGGATGCTAGGAGAGCAATTCCCAGTTTTATACCTAGAGGAAAACAAAACATCATTCTCAGTTCACTTTAATTGAATGTGCAGGAATTCTCTGAAACATCAGAAGAGATTGACTGATGTGCTAGCAAAGATCCTCCAGCATATGTATGTGTATATATAGCATACATACAATGGCAGAGTGGCTTCACTGGAAGGAGATACTTTACCAAAAGGTTGCAGTTATATACATAAAAAGTCATTTTGTCAACATTTTAAATGCTTAGAACCTGAAATAAAGGCAAAATACAGAAGAATTTGTTGCTGCGGGGAGGGAGGAGATCTCTCTTTTCCCATTTCTCAAAATAAGTGTGTTTCAGGTATGCTGGGAGAAGAAAGTAAAATGAAACCATCTCTTTGTGCTCTATCTTCTTATCTCCTTGAGATCAGCCAAGGAATGCAGCAATATCAATGGCAGTAACATCAAAATGGCTTAATACCAGCGTAGAAATAAAAAGCACTGATCTTACCTGACATCTCTGCGGAACTGGTGAGATTAGGGAAGTAACCGGTCTCATATAGCATCTGCAACAGGGCAGGAATCAGCTGGGTATGACCTGGGAGTGGCCAAATGGGGAGAAGTTGGGATCAGATTGAGCCAAAAGGAAATATCTGCTGTTTTACTTGCCTGGATTAAGAAAGGTGCACAATTCCCCATCCCTTTTTTGTTAATGTTGACTTAATTTTTGTCAAACCAGTTAGAAAAGGAAAAAGAACGAAGACACACAGTTCTTTTCTGCTAGGTAAAAGGGATCATCTGAATTTTATGAAGGTAAGACATGGCAGTGGGGTTTGGCTTCCTTTTCCCTTTTGATGGATGTATCTGGAAAACCAGAAATACGTCACTTTGCCAAGAGGAGTTTGCAGGGTATCCTGAGGTCCAAAAGAGCATGCCTGCCTGGTGGACCTGTGGGCTTACATGCAACATCCATGCCCATGTCCTGTAGGTTCTGAATACCCCATGTGAACTGCTGAACCGCACTGAAGAAAGCTGTGCATTTGACAGAGCACTACACAACACTGCAAGTGGTAACCTGCCACCAAAATTCACAGATTTAACAGGAGTGAAGATGTCTACATAGAACAAAATTTGAAAACCGCAACCTTACTGTAAAGTGGCACGGTTGGATAAGTGCCATTTGAGGTGATTGCCAAAATCTGTATCCAGGAAAACCAAAGCTGTCCCCTATTTCTTCTTCACAGTGCAGTGATGGAGCACTGAAGCTGCCCAGAGAGGTGGTGGAGTCTCCTTCTCTGGAGATGTTCAATACCTGCCTGGATGCCTACCTGTGCAACCTGGGGTAGGGAGCTGCTTTGGCAGGGCGTTGGACTAGATGACCTATAGAGGTCCCTTCCAGCCCCTACAATTCTGTGATTCTGTGATTTCAAACTGCTTAGTAGGACATTTTGTACAGTTAAAAGTAGTCAGATCACCAGTGATTTGGAAATGAAAATAAAATTAATGTTGATTGCTGTGGATGGCGAAGACTGGACAAAGAACAATGCAGTTGCACAGTACAAGATGGAGCAGTAGGAGGAAGGGCTGCATTTCCATGAGTGAACAGGAAGGTGAGAGGAAGAATTTACTTCTTTGAACAGCAGTCAAGATTGTTTCAAAAAACAGTGATGAGGACCATAATGGGAAAAAAATCCTACTCTTGTCACTTGTGCCTGATATAACTGCCATCACAAAAGAGCACTCTGGTTAAAATTCAGTTTAAGTAACAAAGTTTTAGACTCAAATAATCCCTTGGAGAAGCCCACCAGTTTACCAGAAGGAACATTAAGTACTGACTTAGAGTTTACATGTACTTTAGCACCCCTTACCTGCGATTAAGAGCTTGAAGCAAATCCTAGCGTAAAAGTTAAGGGTACATACATCTTCCTACTCTTCCTCCAGCAGTTTACCCACAGTCTTTGTCTTTGGTGTAGGAGCAGCAACTTCAGACTGTCCAAACCATTTAGGGGATGTGGAATCCCTACTTCTGCAGCAATGTGGATTGTCTCTGCATTCTACTGGGAAATGAGGAACAAGTGCAAACTCATATAACTTGAAACAAAAGATTATTCATTGGAAATAAGATAAATATTTTGAAAGACAAGAAAGAACCATCATCAGATGATATTTCTATACTGTATTCATCTTTAATCTCTTGATAATATCAGCTCAAGATCAAATAGGTGAGATGGATGATAGCAAGCCTATTATTGTGGGGTAATAAATTCTGTTTGTCAGTTATCTCAAGAGCCCAAACATCTCCAGTGATAAAAAGACTAAAGCCATCACAGTGAATTGTCAAATACAGGGTCTAAAGTAGTCAAAATCAAAGAGATTTTCACATAGGAAATAACTGTGAAACCTTTGGGAACAGGATGAGTCCAGAGACTTGTCATACACATTAACAGGAGAAATAACATTCCAGAATGTATTAAACACAGTAATACCAATATGGATTGAGTATTCCAAAACTACAAACTGCTGACAGATATTAGAGAACCTTAGAATCACAGAATTATAGAATTGTTTAAGTTGGAATGGACCCTTAAAGGCCATCTATTCCCAAGTCCCCTGCATTGAATGGGGACACCCCCAGTTTGATCAGTGCACAGAGCCCCCTTCCCTGACTTTGGGTGTCTCCAAGGATGGGGCATCCACCACCTCTCCGGCAAACCACACAGCATGTTTGCTTGGTTGAATTTTCCTCTCCTATGACCATATCTAACTCATTCTATGTCTCACATGAAATTACCAGGTATTAGTGGACACTGTAGTATCTCTGCAGTGTTTGAGAGAGATCCAGGGATAATCCATGTCTGAATTCTACATCTACGAGGTTAGATTTTCTTCTAGGTCAGATTTTTGATGTTTGCTTACAAGAATGTAATTGGAAGCACAGCCAACTGCAACTCACCTGTGGCACCTTCTTCTTTCTCCTGCTGCTCTGATTGGCTTGGCATGGCTTCTTGACAAGTCATTGTTGACACTTGCTCACCACATTGGCAGTTAAATCAGACACTTTGTCAAGCACTGAAAGAATTTCCCAGTTCCTCCTTCTGAAGACAGGTACCAGATCAGTCCTGCTCAGCGTCCTTTGTTTTGTCCTTCTCTGAGAAAAATGTCACAGACACGAATTTTCTGTCAAAGAGTTTGGGACAGTTTCCTTAAACATCAGGATCAACAATTATGTGAACATATAACTCATGTGAATTTGGAATGAATGCACCAGGAATTAATGTTGCTTTGTTTGAACAGAAATCAATTACTGTTCAGAAAAAAAACCCTTCTCCAGTTCAGCACTATTATTTATGATCATGACGGAGATCATTATATCAGCTATTGTGAGGAGACTGTCACCCAACAGGAACTTGTTACAGGTGATCGACTAAGTAAATCCCAAAAGATTAAGTACCCAGTCCTTCCTACTCTTTAAATATTTTCACAGACCTTATGAAACCAAAATAAACAACAACAAAAAAAAAATACTAGGAAGAGAACTGCAAGCAAACATGCATTATATTAAATCAAACATATATATTTTGGTGAAGGTTAGGTTTGCAGGAACTGAAAATGCAATGCCCTTTTGGCTCCTCTAAAATGAAATTCAAAATGATAAAGCAGAAGGTTGCTTGAGTCCCTGTCCTTTGCACTGCAAGGGTGACAATGGATGTGTCCTGCACCACTGCTCAGGTCCACTTGCATTACCCAGGGCTTTTAACTGCCCACCTCCAGCTAGGTGTTGCAGAGCTCTGATGCAATCTTTTGAGCTTCAAGAGAAAACTGGATAGTCTGCCCATCAAGGCTAAAGTCCCTTCAGCAGAGCATACAGGATATATGGGGAACCAGAGCATCAGTTATTGATTAGTTAGTCTATCTCGGTCACAAGAGGTCCTCTATAAATTTTCCTCTCTGAGTTCTGAGTGAATAGTTTCTGAGTTCTTCTCTTCTGGACTCTTGCAAACAACAAGTTCTTTATAGATAAGTAACTCACAGATGCAAAAAGAAAAATCTTATATTCTTTATTTCCCACCTTAACAGCAAAAAGGAACATAGAATCATAGTTTGAATTGGAAGGGGCCCCCAAAGGCCATCTGATCCCACTCTCTGCAGCGCAGAGGGACACACACAGCTTCATCAGTGCTCAGAGCCTCTCCAGCCTGACCTTGGCTGTCTGCAGGAATGGGGCACCACTGCATCCCTGGGACAATCTGTGCCAGTGCCTCTCCACCCTTAGTGTACAAAACTTCTTCATTGTATCCAATCTAAATCTCCCTTCTTTTAGTTGAAAACCCTTGTCCTGTCACAAAAGACCATGCTAAAGAGTCTGTCCCCTTCTTTCTCTGAGAGGTTGCTATCAGGTACCTCCTTTTTCCTGTTTGGTACACTTCTGATTTTCCCACAAGCCCTTTCAACGCCCATTTTTATTGCACAGAAAGATTTATATATCAAAATACATATGTTAAAATATTTTCCATATGTAAACTCCAATTTTGGGCCACCGTTCCTCAAGATTAACAGGCTTAACTCAGGTTAAGGATTTAGTCCAGGTACAACTTCAAACCTAAGCTTCGTATCAAAGACATATTCTTCCTGTATTTCAAATCATGGTTTTATTTACTTACTACTTAGAGCCAACATCCTGTCTAAGCCAAGCCTGACCTCTTCAAGGGCACTGTGGCATGGAGGAAACCAACACTGCTTCACAAAACCTCTTTTCCAACAGAAGCAGGTCAGAGCTTGTGGAGTGAGCAGGATAATACAGAACAAGTAACAAGTGATAGGCTCCTGGCACTGGAATTCTTAGGTAAGCAGAGGAGGAAAAGTTCCCAGTGGTTAAGGAGTGACATTTAATCAAAAACAGTTTGTCCAGCTTTCATAGAACCATAGAATCATTCAGGATGGAAAAGACCACTAAGGTCATCCAGTCCAACCCCAACCCATCCCACCATGCCTATTGAACACATCCCTCAGTGCCACATCTCCACAGCTCTGGAATTTCTCCAAGAACGGTGACCCCGCCACTTCCCTGGGCAGCTGTACCATGGCAGCACTGTTCTTTCTGAGAAGAAACTTCTCCTAATATCCAAACAGAAAAAATATATTTATCTGTAAATATAAAGGCTGTAGTGCTAAAATACAACCTTAAATCTATTTGGAAAAGGGCATCCACTGCTCAAGACCAGAAGGGACTCTGAGGTATGGCCACTGGACCACTGAGGGTAAATCCAGTGACAGGGATACTCTGCACAAGTTATAGTCCAGCTTTCTGGGAAACTTTTATGAACACAAGAGGTCAGGATAGGCTCCTTCTGGCTGCACTGAGAGATAAGTACGAGTCCAAACCCAGAAGGTTGAAATCCAGCAAATTAAAACCTAAGAGTCTGTGAGATGAGGGGGTACTATAGCTCTCCTACCCCTAATGCTTCCTTAGCTCCTGCACACCCATCCATGGAAAGAACTCAACCTGTGTTGGCCCAAACATGTCCTACCCATTAGCCAACACATCCCTTCCCTAGGAGCAACACTCCTTCTCTAGAGCTTGTCCTTTCCTTCTTTTTCCCATAGACTCAACAACTCTCAACCACATGAAGGAATGTTGGGATGATCCATGCTTGTAGTAGTTGTTTGGTGTTTACAGTAGGTCTCCTTTCAAACACAACGAGTCGTTGTGTTGTGAGCAGTGAGATGCCAAAGCACAGTTGTGTGGTCGTGACAAGGTGTGTTCAACTTTTTGCCAGACAGTGGGATGTACCACTGAGCAGCAACCACAGACAGCCAGCTGCGCCCAGCAAAGCCAGCACTTGATAAAAGCTGTCCCTGTTTTCTGAAGCTTGGAAGATAAAAGTGGAGTTGGAGCATATTTCTGAAGAGGCAAAGTCTGTCTCATGAGTGCTGCTTTTGTTGTGGTTTTTTTCTTTTTCCTTCCTTTTTTCTTTTTTTTTTTTTTTCTCTCTGTGTGTGGTTTTCTGTGTTGTGTAATATTAAATAGTGCCATTTGTTACATGAGAAGAGCTGTCATTTCTCCACTTGTATTTTTCTATAAACACATCCTGTTCTTCTTAATAGGCAATATTGTTTTGTCTGTAAATATTCCAGTGAAATATGAATAGGTATTCACTGACAATAACACAAGATACAAAAAGAAAGAAGTCAACAAAAAAGAATCTCTTGAGCTTCATGGAGGGAATTCTGAACAGTGTAAAAATAGCCTGAGCCCAACCAGGCGCAAGAGACAGTTGAGGATGTGGTTTCCTCTGGACTCAACTACTGTTCAGACCACAGCTCCTTGCCCCCTTCAGGCATTCCCTGAAAATTCCTCTGTTTGGACACCAGCACTCTCCAGGCCAACCTGCTGCTGATCTGGACCTCTCCATGTATCTCTGTTGGGATCTGGAGTCCCCATATCCTTTCTATATACACTAAGGGCCCTTCCAGGCCCTACATTTGGGCTCTGTTTTGTGCTATTGTCCAGGTTCTTGCATTTGACACCAGGAGGGACAGACAGACACAACCTCCACCACTCCTCACTGAGGGGAATCTACTGTCCCCATCTGCTCCTGACCCTGATTTTTTGCTGTCCTCTTCCCATTTAGGGTGGCCAAAACAGCCAAGCAACTACATCTATCTTATTAACAAAAAGAAACCCACACACAGCTGCAGCACTCTGCTCCCTACAGACCACAACTCCCTGCAAACTACCTCTTCTTGCTCCCTTCAGACTCTGGTTGCCCTCTTCCCAGTACAGATTTCTGATGGAGGGTGCAGCCTGATGGCTATGGGGAGGGATGAGTGGATTGCCACTGGACCCCAAAATTTACCCTACCACTGCTTGCCCCCACGGATCTGCCCCAGGAAAGGCTTGGGACCCGCAGCAGTAGTAAGGATTCCTTCCTTAGCTGGGAATTGAACTCAAGTTCAACCAAGAGTGCTAAATCTTGAACACCAGTCCACCAGAGATGAAGTGGTGATGGTGGACCTGGTGGTGGTCACCAACCAAGTCCTGACAGGATGCAGAGATATGTGGGCCCTTCAGCCAAAGGGGAAGATTGGCTGGTGTGGCTGCCATTGCCTTTCTTGAGGATGTTGCAGGGACACCCACCCCTTTCTGCAAGCTGTGACACTTGAGCAAGAGGATTCTGTCTCTGTCAGATGTGGGAAGCAGGATCTAGTTGTGCTGTTGACTGGAGACCAATGAAGGCAAGTCTAGGGAAGGCAATAATGGGCAATTGCTCAAGAAGATAACCAGCTGAGCCCTGAGGACTCAGCAGTGAGGTTCAGCTGCTGCTGATGGAGCAGGGATGCCATTTGTGCTGCTGTGGTCTGGCTAAGGGGATGCACATTGCACTGGATGCAGGCAATGTGGCATCATGGACACAACACACTTCTTGTCCCTGTACGCAATCAGTGTGTCCCCAAGGCTGAGTGAAGCAGAACATTGTGGGCGCACCAAATAAGTGCAGGCAGAGGTTTCTCCTGCTTGGGGGAAGCAGGGCTGCATGCCCCTGTGCTGCCAGCACCACCTCGGGATTTCCTAACTCCCATGAGGAGAAGACAGAAGGTTGGGGCCAGATTTTGAGACTTTGGCTGAAACTGCAAAGAGGAGGTAAGCTTGGTTTCTCACCTGGCAGAAGGCAGTGGGTCTCGGTGTGCCCCGGGAGTTGTGAATGGGAGGGATGGGTGCACAGCACAGCCAATGCCAATGCTCTGTACTGGCACTGCGCACCACTCCGCCTCAAATACCTCACTTAGCATCTTCTATTTCTCAATATTGTTTTTCTCTTAAGCAATCTTTTTCAGTCTTCTATTCTAATGTGAAATGTGCGGATACAAGAAACACTGAGCTAAAGTCAGGTAGGCAGGAAAGAAGACTTCTCTGCCCTGACTTGCACTTGGGTGTCTGCAGCCATGCGGGCAGCGCCTGGTGATGCCATGGCAAAGGGCACACATGTACAAGGGCACAGAGGGCTCAGTCAGTGTATGAACAGTGACCACTGTGTGATGGAAGTTCTTGGGAACGCTCCCCATGAAAAGCAGAGAGGGCCCAGTGCTCCTTGAGTGCTGAGAGCAGAGAGCGCTGCTTGGGATAAGAGCCCTTTCATCCCACAGTCTGCAGTCACAGAGGGACATCCAGCAGCATCTCCTGTGTCCCCATGCAGCACCCCTGCAGCTCCTGGGGGATGCTGGCTGCTGCTCGAAGCCTCTGCCATCACATTTCCCCGAGGATTTGCATCACAGAGAGCAGGAGGGACAAAGAGAGGAGGTGCAGTGGGGTGAAGAGGAGAGCAGAGGAATGGCATCCCACTGCCAGAGCTAGGATGGAGCTGTGACATCAGTGCATCCCTGGTGCACCCTGGGGTGGAGCTGTGCTGAGCTGAGGCGCAGCTGCCTGTGCTGTCAGAAGGATATGCAGATGTCATGGTTTCAGTTGTCTTGACAAGCTCTGCCAGAGCGTGGGCTACAGCAGTCCTGTGGTTGGGGCAAGTCAGTATCTCTCTGTGGTTTCTTAGATTTCTATCTGGAGCTGGCAGATAGTTTGTCAGAGGCTGTAACGGTTTCCAGTGCTCTGTTGGCAGGAGTGGGTTCACTTGCACGACCTATACTGTGCATATGGCCTCTGTGCTGAATGAGAATGGGGAGGTGGGTGATTGCTCCCCCTGAATGTAGGGGAAAGAGCCAGCAGCTTGCTGGGCAGTGTGTGTTGTGCATCTGGGCAGATGTTAATATTTATTTTCTACAGGAACAGCTGCTTCAAAGGAGAAGTCCCAGTCCCAGGGTCAGCCTTCTGTCAGCAGGTATAGGTCAGGACTGGGTGCAGAGTACAGGCACAATTGCAGGGAAGAAACCAGGCTGAGATATACAGTCTTGCTTTGCACCCCTTCATGGATCTATGGCGTAAACAATAAATTCATAAGTAGACTGCTCAGAAAGTAATTCCTCCTATTTATTTCTGTGGAAACTACAAATGATAGAAAGAGTACAATGCCACTACGTGATGAAGCAAATTCTCAGGTATAAAACACTATTTTTTGACATAGTTAGCACTATCAGCTATGCATTTTCAGCAGTTATGAACAAGAGCCTGCATGCTGTGCTTGAACATTCTGCACCCATGGAGGTGACCATTTGTTTCGCAGTTGCTATGACGGCACTATCGCTAGGAAAATTTTGTCCATGCAGTTCAACTTTCACTGTGCTCACACGCACTGTTTGGTCTCCATCAGCATTCAACAAGCATCAGCGAATGTCAGTGGGTGCCGTGTTCCTGCATGGAGGTATTTAATTACACACTTTGCTCCATCCACACTTCTATGACAGATGCTGTCCTGTCAGACTGCTCCTCTGCTGCCATCTGTCACACGGCAACAACACATAATGGGGCAATGGTGGGAAGGTTCAACCTTTATTGCTGTACCACCAGCATCCACCTCTGACATCATGGGCTGACATGACAAAACAGGAGGCATTACTTTCGGACCAGTCCTCAGATATAGCCAGAACAATTGGCTAACTGCAATATTTAACCTGGAGTCTTCCCTCCATCTCCACAAGAGTGGTTTGGGAGTTTCTGCATCACTTGTCCTCTCCTCCCATGGAGGTGTGGTGGGGAAAGAAGCACTGCTGCAGAAGCAGAGCAGCAGCTCCTGCCATGTTCCCTGCCACACCAGAGGGGCTGTGGGCAGCCACAAAAATGCAGGGAGAGGAGCTCATGGTGTCTCATGAGCCGGGCATGACCATATCCAGAACTACCACAGAAGTGAGCTGGCAAACGTGGTGCTACTGAAGAGAAGAGGAGGTAAGAAAGGGGAAACGCTCCCTGTGCATCCTGGGCAGTCTGTCACCTCGTGGCAGGGAGTCCTGTGACCATGCGTGTGCACATTGCTCAGGGCACTGGTACAAGAGCAGCTCAGGGTCTGCCTCCTGCATCCCAGCCTGCGCTGTGTTGGCCCCAGGTCTCTGGGGCAAGGTGATACTCAGAGCCAGAGCATCTAGGTGGGCTTCCCAGGGAAAGTCCTTCTTGTTTGTGCCCAGACCCACCATGGAACCTAGGGCCACCTGGCTGCTCCCAAACCATTTTGAAGGACTGGCCGCCTTTGTCCTCATGGCTCAGGACCTTGGCAACGAGATGGAGTTGGCACCCTCCTGGTCCTGTGCTGAGATGGGTTTGCTGGGGATTGCTGTCATCTTGGTGAATGTTAAGTGTGAACCTGATGCTCAAAGGCTGCTTCACATCCTGTCTTGGTCAGCGCAGCCCTTGTTTGGGTGCTGATTTGTTCAGACTTACCCCACCTCACACACTGGCTGTTTTGGTATTTCCTAAACCTGCTGCTTCCTTTTTTTTTTTCTTTTTCATCCTTTCTGAGGCAAAGGTGCCGTGACATCAGTTACACTTTGGAAACTCCAAAATTTCCCCTTGAAATCTGACTGCCAGGGTTGGCCACCAGCCCAATAAAAAGTGAGAGCATCCCAGACACCCCACCCCACGCTCAGGAGGACTCCGATCTGCTCCTGCCTCTGCAGCTCACCTCTGTCCATGATGGCCGCTGTAGCTGTGTCCCTCTCTGTCCTTCTGGTAGCTGCCCTCTTCCCTCAAGCCTCTTCATCTCCATGTGAGTACAACATCTCTCATTGCTCCTCTCTGCTCTCCTGGGGTGGGGATTTTTCACTTTGGCAGACAGTCATTTTGAAGCTGAGATGCAAAACACAAGTTTCAAAGTTTAGAATCTTTTCATGCTTTCTTTGGACAGGTTTTCCTTTCTTTCCCATTTTCTCCCAGGGAGGCAATGATAAATAAATTGCAAGCATTGAATTTTTCGGGATTCACACCTCCAATGCTGTTGCTGGGCTTTAGAGGTGGTCCTAGGATGAGTGAGGGGACTTTTGTCACCAGCACTGAGCAAGAGAAGACTGCAAAACCTCTAACAGTACACCCCCAGCAGTGACCTCCATTAAGCTTTGGTGCTCACACACATTTCTTCCTGACTTTCTGGGGAAATTGGATGAGAGTAGCTGCCTAGAAGGACGGATGTCCATGCTGCTATGGGTATCATGTTGTGGTGGACTCATGGTGGACTCATGTTGGCCTTCTTCTCTTCCAGTTGGGGCTGACACAACTGTGTGCTGCTTCAGCTATACTGTACGGAAGCTGCCCCAGAATCATGTGAAGGAGTATTTCTACACCAGCAGCAAGTGTCCACAGCCAGCAGTGGTGTAAGTTCTGGACCCAGCTCTGGGCTTGAGGGGAGAACTGCCATCCACTGGGAACTAGGGGCTGGTGGTGCAAGGGACTATGCCTGGAGCCAGGGGAAGGGGCAGCAATGTTGGTTCTCATCCTCAGCTGAGAAATGAGCCCATCCTGGTGCCTGGGATAAGGATGACCCCATGTGGCCAGCATGTAGCACGTGGGTTCTCCCAGGGACCTTGAGGTCTCCATGGGTTTCCGCAGGTTCCTCTGGTGCTTGGGCATTTGTGGGAGGGTAAGTGACCCCTATGGGAGCTAATACTGGTCACAGAACAGGACAGTGGGTGCCCAGAAGGTGCTGACACATCCTTGCCCGGATCCACAGGTTCACCACCAGGAAGGGGCGGCAGGTCTGCGCGAACCCTGACGCCCGGTGGGTGAAGGAATACGTCAACTTCCTGGAGCTGCAGTGAGCACCGGGACCTGAGGTGTCTGCCCTGGAGAGTTCTGTGAGTCCATGCAGCAAAGTCATGGCATGGACCTCAAAACCCCACTGCTGAGCACCAAGGCCAACAGACACCCCAGAGCCCCTGAACTTCCTTTTGTCTTGCAACAGCATCATCTATCCTATACAATTTAGCCACCCTACCATGCAGCTGCGATGCTGGGAACATACCTCTTGGTCTTGCAGGTCTGCTTGGTGCAGGCTGCTGTGCAAATGCCATCCCCTTTTGTGCTTGTGCTGCTGGAGCAGGAGGGGATCTTACTCTAAGAACCGTCTGTGGTAGCCGTCTTTCAAAACGAGGTGTGAGTGCTGTCACGTAATGCAGGTTGACCTCCAGATCAGCTGGCTGCATCTTGCCATGCTGCAGGAGCTGTGAATGAGATGCTGTGAAGGAGATCCTTCACTAAGGGAGGAAATGGCACACTGGATATTTATGGGATGCTCATTCTGGAACCACACTTGTGCTCAAAATGCCGTGTCTTCCTGGTCCCGAAAAATAAAGGTTTTTGTTTTTGTGTCTAAGCTCTGTCTGCATCCCTTCCCACCAGACCCCAGGGAGGGCAGGTTGCTGAGTGGGCTTTGTGGGACCATCCTGCTGCATAGCCTAGTACCTGCCCACCCCACACTGCTCCTGGGCCAAGAGGGTTATGAGGGCTCCTTGGACAGGCAGGGACAGTCCCCATTTCCCATCTGGAAATTTCCCTCACCCTCCTTATCCTGAAAACCCATCCCTGCTGCATCCCCATCTCCCAGCACTGATGGGGGCTCTGCACCAGCCCTCCCCCCACCCTCATCCCAGGGATTGAGACCACATCCTACCAGGGGTTTCCCATGGGGCTGCATGGCAGCCACACAGGAGCCAGTTTCCTCTCCGGCTGAGCTCACTCAGTGTTTTGCTGCAGATGACATGCACCCATCTTCTGCTGCAGCTGCTTTGTGTGCCTGAATTTGCTTTGAAAAAGCACACCAAACCAAACCACCAGAAACACTTCGTCAGGCTACGGTCTGCATTTCAAACTTGCTGATATCTTTGTGGGTATAGAATGAAATGACAGGGCCTGACCTGCTGTTGCTGCTGCAGCAACAACCGATCCCCCATCCATCACAGCAAGCAGTGTCTGTTAACACCCCAAAATGACCAATGCAGCAGTGCTGTGCAGATGCTGGGATTTCCCCCTGCTCTCCCCTTGCTCATCACCCCCTTTCCACAGCTCTCCCTGATCAAGGAGCAGCCTGTTCTGCTGTGCATCCTCATGGGCTGCCCTAAAGTTCCTGGAGGACCTGAGCACCGTTTTTTCCTTCATGGTGGTACACTAAAAGGTGCCAGATTTGAGGGGGAAATGCTTCATGCAGAGAGAGCTGAGGCCCTGGCACTGCCCAGAGCTGTGGGTGTCCCTATCCCTGGAGGTGCCCCAGGACAGCCCAAGAAGCAGCAATGGATGCTATAAACCCCCATTTTAGGAGGTTTAGATGGAAGGTTTCCTGAGTGGCATGGAGCTGCCAGCACGTGGCCATGACTCCAGCATCATGTAGGTCAGAAAGGCAAAACTCATAAACACTGAGCTGTAAGGTCAGATTCAAACCAACAGCTAAAAAGGAGCTGCAAGAAGCAGCTGTGGCAGGATGCTCTTGCTCTAATACAGCAGGGCTTCCCAGAAGTAACCACGTCCCCAGCCCTTTTGGTGAGGGCAGTGAGGGTGAGCAGCCCCAAGGCTGGTGAGAGGGGAGACACAAATAGGGTTAGGAACAACACAAGGAAACAAGGCTGCCTGGGGACTGCTCGCTGTCAGCCCCAGCACTCTTTTGAGCTTCACTGGACAGCCAAATGGGGTTCAAGCTCCCAAAAATTGTGGTTCTTCAGCTCTTTGGGTGGTTTTCTGATTGCATTTAAAGCATTCAAACAGAACAGATAGCTGACCACATAGTGCAGAAATAGTGCATTTGTTTGGGGTGTGCCTTCTCTCTGCCTCACCTAAACAATGTCAGTGGAAACAAGGAACAGCTGTGTAAGCTCCAAGGGTCTGGTGCTGTGCTCCTCGTGGCAACGTGAGCAGCTACTGCACCCCTGGGCTCAGCAGCTCTGCCCTGCCCTAAGCCAGCTGCCAGGCCCCAGAAGCACCCCATGATATCAAGCATCCCCCCATTTCCTACTGCTCCCACTCACCTCAGCTCCCTGGGAGGAGTCCTCGTGTGGGCTGGCAAGATGCAGCTCCAGTCAGGAAAACGAAAGCAAAGGCTGTGGGAAATTCCTGCGGCTGAGTGGGCCGACAGCCAGGGACTGCCCTGAGAGCAGCAACCATCCTCTGTCCCCCTGCACAGCTCAGATGCAGGGTCTGTGTGGGTGCCCACAGGACCCCTCCTGCACCAGGCTCTGCTTCTCCGTGCAAATGGCAGTGAGTGCTGGCTGGGATGCTCTGTAGGTTCAGCAGATCCAAAACTCCACAGCTCCCAGACCCAGCTGCTTTGCTCCTGGATGAGGGGACTGAGTGCACCCTCAGTAATTTGGCAGATTACACCAAGTTTGGGAGAACTGTTGATCAGCCTGAGTGTAGGAAGGCTCCACCGAGCGCTGCTCGATGGGCTGAGGCCAACGGGATGAGCTTCAACAAGACCAAGTGCCGGGTCCTGTGCTTCGGTCACAACAGCCCCACGCAGCACTACGGGCTTGGGGCAGGGTGGCTGGAAAGATGCATGGAGAAAAAGGACGTGGGGGTGTGAGCTGACATCTGGCTGACCATGAGCCAGCAGTGCGCCCAGGTGGCCAAGAAGGCCAGCGGCATCCTGGCTTGTGTCAGCAGCAGTGCAGCCAGCAGCAGCAGGAGCTGACCGTCCCTCTGTACGGGCCCCGGTGAGGCCGCACCTCAGTGCTGTGTTCGGTGCTGGGCCCTCACTGCAAGGAAGACATGGAGGTGTCCAGGGAAGGGAACGGAGCTGTGAGGGCTCTGGAGCCGTCCCACTGCAATGCTGCTCCTCGGGGCCCTGCAGCCCTCCTGCCTGCAGTCAGCACTCCTGCCGGGAAAACACAGAGCTGGAGGGAAATCATGAGGCAGCTGTTAGGTGCTTTCCCAGCCCTGGAGCTGCCAAGTCTGAGCTATAAGCTGTGGATTAAAAATATTAAACAACAGGAGAAATGTGTTTTGCATTAGGGAGAAGAAATGCTGAGTGAACAGAGCAGATGTTGTGCAGACATGGGGCAATGTCAGAGAAGTTCACACTCAGTGCCTCAGTGTGCTGAGCATGACTTGAGCATTGTCCCCTGCAACCTGCTTGCTCCTGTTGCAAAGCCACCCATGAGCCACCCCTATGCCCTGTGCCTGGTGCCGAATCTGGAGCAGGGCTGACTCCCACCCACAGCCCTACAGCAGCTCTCCTTGTTTGTGCCCCTTACAGTGTTCCTGTCCCCATTCCATCACTCACACAGTGCTCACTGAGGAGCAAGGCAACGAGGAGGGGTGCATGGGGAGCCCCTCCTTGTGTGTCTGGTTCATAGGGGATGTGGTGGGGAAACAGTCAGAGGATATTCATTTGTCTGTAGTGTGGAAACTTCATGAGCTTATCTCAGACCACTTCCCATCATCACATGCTGTGTAGGGTGTGCTGAAGTGCTCAGCAGTGAGGGTTTGTGTCTGTGCGGGTGTAAAAGACAGCAAGGGAAAAAAAAAACAGAGGTTTTATCCACATCCTTTATTCTCCATAGTGCCTTCATACAAGTGAGCCGGAGCCATCCATCACCCAATGATGAGACTCTGAGCCACCCTCCTATAAATAGCCTCCCTGCCACTCTCCAATAAATACGATCCAGAGATTAGAATACTGCTTATCTATTATGGCAATTTCTTAAATAATTTTAAATAGCCTAAGAACAATAGATGTACCATGGGCCTTTCTAGTCCACAGGCAGAGGTGTTGAGCTACGTGCTGGCGTGGAAGAGCAGGCAGTGCAAACAGCCCCTGACATGAGATGTCTGTGGTCCCCATCCTGCAGTCCCTGGGAGCTGCAAGCAGGTAATGTGGGCTCGTGCAGCCGTCCTGAAGTCATAATCCATGTTAGGAGCTCATGCTGACATGGCTGGCGTGGCAGCAGTGCGTCCCGTCCTGCTTGGCCCCGCTCAGTCCTGCTTTGTGCTCTGCAGGTAGCTCCGCACCCAGGGGTCGTTGGGGTTGGCGCAAACTGCACGTTTCTTCTTTGTGATGAAGCTGCAGGACAGGTGTGAGGGGTGAGCAGGAGGTCAGGTTTGGGTTTCACAAGAGGTTCTCCACTGTCCCCAAGCAGACGCTGTGTTCACCATGAATCCCCCACTCCCATCCATTTTCCCATATTGACTCCTGCAGGAACAGCCCCAGGAGTCCCCACAGGAGCATCCCTGACCATCCCTGCAGTAGCATCCCATCAGACCTTGTGCCAGCCCTTTCCCCTGGGATCCCCTTGCCTTGCACACATCCCACTGCATGATCTCTGACCCGCAGACCCCAACCAATCCCACACCATGTCTGTATTGGTACCTACACGACAGCCGGCTGCGAGCAGCTGGTGCTGGTGCTGAAGTGACTCCGGATGAGGTTCCGTGGGAGCTTGTGGGATATGTAAGTGGAGCAGCAGGTCGGGACGTCAGGTCCCACTAGAAAAGGCAGGGAGAGACAGTGTGAGTGCAGGGCGGGCTCTGCAGCACAGGGAGACATGCTGGGAGGAGGGAGCAGAGAGCTAGGGGATAATTAAGATTGAGAGGTGCATAGGAGATCACCTGGTTCAGTGGGGCCATGGAAGGAAACATGGGGAGTGACCTACTCAGTTTCAGGACAGAGACTGGAGACCCTACACTATCACCAGAATCAAGGACTCCAAGCTCAGACTGGTTATGGATGGATGGATGCATGCATGGATGAATGGATGATCTTCCAGTCTGGGAGCTCCTACATGGAGTTGATCTTAGTGCAGAGCGGAGAGAGGCTGAAAAATTCCCTGCTCTTTGCCTCAATGGAGAAGTGACAACAAAGGCTCAGAGCTGTTCTTCCTTCTCAAATGACAGAACAGGACTCACCTGGGGCAGAGGAGGCTTGGGAGCATGAGGATGCAATGAGGAGAAGAGCAAGAACAACTGCAGAGAGCTTCATCTTCCCGCTGGATGAGGCTGTCGGTGCACAACCAGGAGCGCAGGCAGATGTGGGGCAGTCTGCAGCAGCTGGATGCAGATCCCTTTTAATAGGGAGTCCTGGAGTCAGCAGGGAGATGCTCCAGTGGAAATTCCAGGATGATGACAGAGGATGTCACGAAAGTGAAATAGTAAAAAAAAAAAAAAAAGGCAGAAAGAGTGGGATATAATTCACACTGGAGATGAGAATGCTGGGATATTAAGCTCTGAGTCAGCACTCGTTTTCGTTTTTATCAGCTCAAAAGGAAACTCGATTGTGCCAAGTTGCATGACCACAAAGAAGAGTTCTATTCATCAAAATTACAGGAGGGATTTTCCCTGTGAGTCTGGATAGCAAAAGAAACAATGTTTGGTTAGTATTACACAACTCTGGAAAAAAAACAAGCCCGAGGCATGCTCGTGCTGCTGCTGTGCCGGGTGCCTGTCAGGAGTTTGCTGCACAGCAGCGCTCAGTGCCCAGCGGGGAACAGTGGGGTTGGGACCCCCTGCATGTCCTGGGCTGGGGTTGTCCCACCTCAGGGGCAGCACTCTGCACTGCTCAGCTGCGTGAGGTTCTGCCACCCCATTCACAGCCTGCCCAGCTGTCTCCACGTGGCAGCATGACCCCTGGTGTACCTCTCAGCTCTGTGCTGTCTGCAGAACTGCCCAGAGTGCACACTGTGTCCAGGTCATCAGGACACAGAACAGGATTGGTCCCAGGTCCCCCTGAGCGTGCAGCTGGCTGTCAGCCCACATCACTGCCCTTTGCCCCTGCAAAGTTTGCCTGGGAGGGTGCCGTGATCAGAGTCCGACTGAAATCAAACTTCTGCAGAGGACTGCAGGGCCCCACCAATGCACCCCAGGCATGAGATGCAGAAGCACAGGTGAGGATCAGCTCACGTGGAGGATCCCTGCTGCCATCCACTTTCCTGCATGCTTGTACCCTATGGTGAATTTGGGATGCCAGTGGGTGCAGTGGGCTGCCCTGTGGCTGATGCACCTAACCTCAGCGAAGCTGGGGGCACACTTTTAATGAGCTAAAGCTTCCTTAGATCCTGACAAAGGTATCAGGAAGGTGTGAGACTTTGCTAGGCTCAGAGCCAGGCAGGGCAGGGCTCAGCTTTCCTGGTGGAGCAGAGTGGATCCTTGCGGAGGTGCACAACAGAACAGTTGGGAATCCAGCTTTAGGATGAATTACTGCAGAGCAAAACCAAACTTCAGCTTTTTTGCCATGGAAATGAAGCGTACAGAAACCAACTGTTTCTGTTCCCCTCTGCTCACAGCTCACATGATAAGTGTGCACGGGGAAATTGCAGCCACCATGCCAGCTGTTGGCTGTGTGCTGCTCTGAGTTTCCAGTGCAGAGGGGCTGAGGCTGGCAGCTCTGTGGCTAACACCAGCCAGGGAGAGCTTTGCTCATGGAACTTCACACCTCCTGCAGTGACAGAACCGCGAGGCAGGGGCCCACATGGTGCTGGGGAGGTGCGGTGGAAATTCAGTGCAGCACAGAGCAGTGCCTCTCGTGTGGAAGCACTGAGATGCTCAGTAGAAAGAAAGGAGCCATCGTTTATTGCTGTTGAATTTGGCAGGGCTGAGCTGCAGAATAGGCTCTGGAAGGAGCTGCTGCAACCACAGCTGATGCCGGTGTCATTAGCACAAACCTTCTGTGCTGCAGTTCCCCAGCTCTGAGCTGCACCCACAGCCAGCAGCACACCCCGGCTGCTCCCCACAGCTGATCCCGCTGCCCCACACCCGCTTCTGCCTCTAGCTCCCAGTTCTCTGCCCTGCATCTGCTGCCTGTTCAACCCTGGTGCTCTCTGCCATCAGGAGGCTCCTGCAGCTGAAGCAGTTTCCAGCCAGTCTCTCTCACGGAAGCTTTCCCTGTTCCTGGCACATAGCTGTTTTTATTGCTTCAGCCTCAGCCAGCCCATGGGATGAGGTTTGTTCGGGTGCAGGGACAGCAGCAAAAGAAAGCTACAATTATTCACCAAGGAGGATCATGGGGAAGGATTCTGCAATGTGCATTTCTCCTGGCACAGTGGTCCCAGGGACCCTGGGGATCCTGGAGCTCAGCTCAGCCACCACACAGCACCCCGACCCCGGAGCCTCAGGGAGAGTAGGGCTGCAGGATCGGGCAACTTTGGGATTTTCTTTGCTTGCCGACACTGAGCACACAAAGCCCAAAGTGTTCATTGATAACCTGCCTTCACTTCTTGCCCTAGCAGAGCTCTGGATTTCTGCCCACTGTTCCTGGACCATGCACCATAATTCTGAGTGATGCATGTCCTAAGGCTGCAAAGTCACTGGAAACTCTGTTTTCCCTGTTTCTTTCTTTGGCTTTCATGGCAAGGACTGAGAAGAGGCTGAAGTGAGGTGTTTTTTTTATTACACTCTAATTTGGTTTGAAATACTTAGGATTTGATCTTCTTTTGATTGCTTTATTTCTAAACACAGGACAGGAAAAATCTGAGGTATGCATAGCAATGCAGCAGTTTTCCCCTGAGTATTTTTCCAGAAACTGCCCTTGCTGGAAGAAAGCTGATCCTCTGATGAGATACAGCCTGTTATCAACACCAGCAGCTTGCTGAATCCTGACTGCATGGCTGGCACTGGCTGGGATTCCCACCACAACATGATTTAGGGGAAATGTGGAGCCCGGAGCAGCCACACAGCCCTCACCCCTCACAGTGCTGCTTCATTCATCAGAGGTTCCCACCACAGTGGGTTGCAGGACATGACTTCATCTTGAAAATTCCAATATTTCTCCAGAAATGTCAAGAATAGCGAAGAGAAGAATTTATGGATGCTCCAGGAAAGCCACCTGCAGGCAAGCTCCAAGCAGGGCGAGATGGAAACAGCTGCAGGCTGTGCTGGGGGCAGTTCCTGGACTCAGGACAATGGTAATGCTTCCTTCTCTGAGCGAATCCAAACCACTCAGCATTAAAATCTGCTAAAAACAGCAGCTTACATCAGCCTCATTTGCAGTGTTCCCCTTTCATCAGCCCTATTAAGAATTTCCCTACTTCTATTGTGAGTAAATTTATTTGGGGCCTTAACTTTACTTAGCACTTTCTCCTGGTAGTTCCACATGCCGGCAGACAAGCTCTAACACGCAATGTTATCCATGCAAATTAATGCAACGCCACAGATTGCTTCAGCCAGCCCATCCTGCTGACTCCATGCATTTTCTGCCCGTGGTGGGAGAATCGAAACCAGATAGAGCAAGGGTGGGAAAACATAATTTTCCACCACAACATGTCCTACAAGGACCCCATTTCCCTTAAGGAGCTCCAGCCCACCCTGGCTACTCTTCCATAGCCATCTCCACCCAAGAGCATTACCAGGAAGAGGTCCCTCATCCCAGACACCCAGCCCCATGGCTTCTTGTCTTCCTAAAAAGGGAAGAGTGAGGATAAATGACTTTCTCACTTCATCATAATGGGGTTGTAGGGGTATGGGTGAGGACACATTTTTAGGCACATGTTACAAAATCTCAGGGCATAGCTGATATGACTACAGCCTCAAACCTCTCTCCAGCACATGAATAGCTGGCAGGGCGGTGGTTCTGTCAGATTTCAGGGGAAAAACGGACTCTTAGGAAATGAATACCCCAAATTTGTCATTACTTTTTGGTGTTCAGCAGTGGAAAAATTTTGGCCTTTTCTTGGTCTCTGTAACAGTCATTATCTTAGAATCACAGAACCATAGATTCACAGAATTATAGAATGACTAGTTGTAACAAACATCAAAGATCATCTAGTTCCAACAACATCTTACATGGTGTGATAGTGATAGGATGAGGGGAAATGGCTTTAAACTGGAAGAGGGGAGGTTTAGGTCAGATGTGAGGACAAACTTCTTCACCCAGGGTGCAGAGAGGTGCTGGTACTGCTGCCCAGAGCTGTGGGTGCCCCAGGTCATGGAAAGGACCTGGACAGTCTGAGCTGGGGGGCACGCCGCCCATGGCAGAGATGGGGATATGTGGATGGGGGAGCTGTGAGGTTCCTTCCAACCCCAACCATTTCATGATGCTATGATTCAATGAACTAATTTTTCTTAATGAGATCTCTTTTTTTTTTTTTTTAATGAGATCTCTTATCGGAACACCTCCACATCATTTCTCCCACCTGCCCTGCCCACGTCATGTGCCTTGGGAGCAGGGCAGAACCAGATGGCTGTAGGTGGCAAATCTCAAGACATGAACCAGGAATGCTCAAAGTTACAGTCACAGAGAACAGCTCAGAGGGAAACCATGCTCTTACGTATGTCTGCAAGCTGCATTCCCCAAGCAACAAGAGAGAAGAGCCAAGAACTCAGAGCTGGCTCCTGATCCAGCTGGCTGAGCACTGTCTCCCCGCCTCCTGCCTGTCTGTGGAGGAACAATCTTTCCTCATCCTCCAGGTTTTGGAGTCTGAGCACAGGGACAAGCAGTGACACATTGCAAGGCTGTGCTCCCATTCAATATGACCTAGACAGACTGGAGAGCTGGGAAGGGAGGAATCTGATGAGGTTTAACATGAGCAAGAGTACAGTCTTCCACACAGGGAGAAATAACTGCACGCATCAGTACAGATCAGGGGATGACCTGCTGGAGAGGAGCTCTGCTGAGAAGGGCCCGGGGTCCCAGTAGACAACGGGTTGGCCATGAACCAGCAGTGTGTCTCTGTGGCCAAGAAGGCCAGCGGTGTCCTAGGGTACATTAAAAAGAGTGTGACCAGCAGGTCAAGGGAGGTGATCCTACCCCCTTGCTCTGTCCTAGTGAGGCCACATTTAGAATAGCATGTTGAGTTCTGGACTCCCCAGTTTAAAACAGACGGAGATCTCCTAGGAGTCCAGTGGAGGGCATCAAAGATGGTACAAGGTCTGCAGAACCTCTCATATGAGGAAAGGCTGAGTAACCTGGGTCTGTTCAGCCTGGGGAAAAGAAGACTGAGAGGACATCTGATCAGTGTTTATCAGGGAGGTGGGAGGCAAATGGATGTGGCCAGACTCTTCTCAGTGGTGTGTATGGGACAAGGAGTGACAGCCTAAAACTTGAATGTGGGAAGTTCCATGCAAACATGTGAAAGAACTTCTTTATAGTGAGGGTGATGGAGCTCTGGAACAGGTTGCCCAGAGAGATGGTGGAGTCTCCTTCTATGGAGATATTCCAGAGCTGCCTGGACACCAACCTGTCCAATCTGCTGTAGGGTACCTGCTATAGCAAGGGGGTTGGACTCAGTGATCTCTTGAGGTTCCTTCCAATCCCTGCAATTCCATGATTCTGTTGGGGCTGAGGGGTTGGATTCTGTTGCTGCCTGTGAGGTGGGCTCCAGTGACCCCTTGGTGGCAAGCATCCTTTGGGATCTCTTCTGCTCGTGTCTGGGACTTCCCTTTTCTTCAAGGACAAGCCTCTTCCCTGGACTGCACTCCTCCCTTCCCACTCCAACCCTTGTAGGAGTGAGATTTGGAAAACATCCATCTTTCTGGTCTTAAGGAGCAATGCCTTATTTACTCTGCCCCTGGAGCTCCATCCACTGCACCTGCAGGGTCATGGTCAGCATCTCTGTGCTCCATTTGGCTTTACACATCTTTGTGCCCAGCAATGACCAGCTGCCCCTTACCTACCAGAAGTCATGGTCATTTAAGAGTCTAATCTAAATTGGACATTTAAGGTCTTCTTCCCTACAGTGGGGAACTTGCTTAAGTAAGGGGTTGGACTTTATGATCCCCAAAGGTCCCTTCCAAACCCTATAGTTCTGTGACACTGAAACTCTTATGGGACATGGATGAGGCAGGCATCTCCAGGAGCCCACAGGTGGCAGCCCCATGTCATGCTGCTGGGTCAGAAGGGGTGGTGAAGATGTGAGAGGGAAGCAGAAGAGACCTCAGCCCCTTTTTCCCTAAGCTCATCCCTTCTGTGTTCATCATGTGTGTGGATACTGAAAGGATGCACTGTCATCTCTAATCAGCTCGTGCAGGTTGGGTAACACAGGCCTGTTGACAAATGCAGGGACCTCCAAAGCGGAACTTCTTACTAAAGAGAGATGCATGAGAGAAGCAAAAATAGATATGGTGACTGTTTCATATCCTGTGCTACTGGGGATGCTGTGGCCACCGCATTGTTCCATCATGAGACCATGCTGCCATCAACCCTTTCTCAGGGGGAAATTCCACTGCTCTACGCAAGCAGCTGCCCAGAGCCGCTCATCCTATAAATTGGGCAGTTGCTGAATGTCTCAGCATTGCAAAGATATCTCTGAGCTCTACTTGCCCTTGCCAGCTCCTGCCACCACTCCCAGCTGACATGAAGGTCTCTGTGGCTGCCCTCGCTGTCCTCATTGCTGTCTGCTACCAGACCTCAGCTGCACCGGGTAAGTTCTGGCTCTCCAAATCTCTCCAAATGGGGACAAGGGTCCTCTCTGCCAGCCCTTCTACTATGGCTCCCTCCCCTGACCCATGGGGGCTGTGCTCCCAGCTCCATGCCCCATGCCCCTGCTCACAGCCATCTTTGCCTTCACAGTGGGTTCTGACCCGCCGACCTCCTGTTGCTTCACCTACATCTCCCGCCAGTTGCCATTCAACTTCATGGCAGACTACTATGAGACCAACAGCCAGTGCCCTCATGCTGGTGTTGTGTAAGTGTCCCCCTGGTCAGGGTTCTCTGCCTTTGGGCTAAAGATACTTCTGCATTTTAGAGTTGGAAGGGGAACAACTTCTTTCTGGGGGGATGGGATGGATGTGAAGCCAATGGGTGCATGGGGATGCTGGTGAGGCTCACACTGGTCCTGCTCCAGGGCTCTGCTGTCCATGTGGTCAGCACCATGAGCCCAGATTGTGCTGACTGTCAGCAGAAGAGGGTGTGGAGGGGAGAAGGAGGGGTCACCTCCATGCAGGGCTCTCCCCTGGGATCTCACCTGGCTTCCTCCTTCAGGTTCATCACCAAGAAGGGACGTGAGGTCTGCGCCAACCCCGAGAATGAGTGGGTGCAGGACTACATGAACAAGCTGGAACTGAACTTATGAACCGGGATGGGATGTGAGCTGTGGCCAGCTGCAGATCCTTCCAGAAATGCAACTGTGACATTTGGAGCTACCTGAGAGACTGAAAATGTCCCAGAATCTGCTTTACTATTTATGTATTTCATTGTTTATAAGGGAAGGAAGCAGGTGAAATAACGCCATTCCAACCAAATAGAATTATTTAATAGATATATTTTTTAAAATAAGAGTCAGGCTTGGTTTATATTTTCTGTATTTAATGAATTATATTTTTGATATAATATTTATTTCAAACACTGAGAAATAAATATTTTTGTAAGAAATCTGTCTTAGCTCAGTTTGTGTTGACAGGAGCTGAAATTATAATAGTGATGACATCTTCATTCTCTTTACTAAGCTGGCAGAAACCCACAAGCTTCCCTCTCTTACCTTTTGCAACATAAGCAAAAAAAAAAATAATAAAGAAAAGAACAATAACCAGGAGGATATGTGAGAAGAGCACAGATGCAGGTAGTTTGGATCACTCATTTTAAGTTATTTAGTTACTGCTGGCGTATAACTACAGTCAGACAATGGAATTCCATTGCCTTCCATTCAGCCCTCAGGGGTTGAAATCATAGAATCATTGAGGTTGGAAAAGATCACTAGGATCATCAAGCCCAACCTCAATCCATCCCACCATGCCCATTAACGATGCCCCTCAGTGCCACATTCTTTTCCTCCCCACAGCTTCCAGCCACCCTGCCCCAAGCCCGTAGTGCTGTGTGGGGCTGTTGTGACCAAAGCATAGGACCCGGCACTTGGTCTTGTTGAAGCTCATCCCATTGGCCACTGCCCATCGAGCAGCTGGTTCTCTTGGACATGCTGCTCAGTCTGTCCAGCTCGCTCTGGATAGCATCCTATCCCTCAGGTACATCATCAGCATCACTCATCTTGGTGTCATCCACAAACTGCTCAGGTGCATTCAGTTCTGCTGTCAGTGTCATCAGCTGAGATATTAAAGAGCACTGGTCCCAGCACTGACCCCTGGAAAACACCACTTGTTTCCATCCAGACGCTGAGCCATTGACCACCACTCTCTGGGTACTCTCTCACAATCATTTCCTCCTCCATAGAACAATCCACCCACCAAATCCACATCCTTCCAATTTGGAGAGAAGGATTCTGTAGTGGACCATGTCAAGGGCCTCTCTGAACTACAGACAGATGACATCAGTAACACCTCCATTGTCCGCTGATACAGTTATGCCATCAAAGAAATCCATAGGTTGGTCAGGCAGGACCTGCCCTGTGTTGAATCCATACTGACTGCCTAATATAATTTCCCTGCTTTTCATATGCCTTAGCATAGCTTCCAGGAGGATATGATGTATGATCTTCCCTAGCAGTGTTTCAACACCATCAAGGATGAGAGAAAACCTTGGCCACTGCATACCAGCCAACACCCTGACTGTGTGCTGGAGCCTGTACCTTCACCCAGAGGCTGAGTTTGGCACAAAGCTGAGCACCTACAGCTACCCTCACTCCAGGATCAGGGGACAGGAGCACCTGTCCAGGATGGGGAGACTGACAACAGGGACTCTGTACTACATAGTCCCTCATAGTTGCAGCTCCCCAGGCTCTGGAGCACCAGGAGCAGTCCCACAGCTGAAGGTCCTCGCTGAAGGTCAGCCACCAGCACCACCAGCTCATGCACCGTGTTAGTCCATTGCAAACAACAGCATGCACGAACATCCTTAGCTCCTGGGTCATGCTGGAGCCACCCACAGCAGACACCTACTCTATGTACCTCAGTTAACCCACGCCACTATTCTGGGAGCCTGCAGAGTCCTGAATTGCTCATGTCATTCTTTACACCCACCCACATGTGACAGCTCTGTGCACATAAGGAACACAGCACTCCACTAACCCACACCCCTGGCACACGGGTGTGAGCTGGCACCGGTGAAACGAAGGCGGTCCCAGTCCACTGCTGCCAGCAGAAACCAGGAGCAGCATTCCCGGCACTGAGATGGCTCAGAGCAAGGGCAGGATGCAGCCCACAGCAGGGTGGCTCATCTGGGCCACAGCTCTGCTTGGGCTCAGACAGATCCAAACAAGAGCAACAGCTTCAGTGGTTTCAGAACTTGCAAGCTGCTGAAGGAGACATCCTGCAAACAGAGTGTGGTATTTACCACATGTTCTGAGCAATGCACAGTGCACTTCTTGAGAGTCAGTGCTTTTGTATTCTGGTGCACTCTGGAAATGCAACAAAGCATCACATTTTCTTTGAGTAATACTGACTAAAGTCTACTATTCATTTCACAAAAGTTTTTATGAAAACCATTTGAAAGCCTAAATGGGAACCAAGCTATAATCTCTACAGGCATTTTGAGGTAGAAAGACACACAAGGAGATGGAGATCAAAGTGTTTTTTGAGAAAACATATCTGTAGAACTGCAGACCTGTAAATTGACTGCAGAGCATCCTACCAGGGACAATCAACACCTCTGGATGACCAGAACAAAACCTCACACCATGACTGATGCACAGAGTGCTCAGCGGAGTGGCTCCCTGATTGCACAGCTTTAGATGCGTCCACCCTGGTGATGTGACATCCTCAGGGTGTCTTCACTAGAAGCAGACACAGGCCAGCAAGATACTCTCGGTCCAAAATGTCCCCACAGAACACACATACATACATATGCATATGGCCATCTCCCTTTGTCATATGGAAATCAAAGGGAAATGGTGTGACAGTGATCATACTGGTCTGCCTCTTACTAATAAATAACGCATGCCCAAGCATGAGGGTCACCGGGCTGCTTGGTGCTGCTCTCCTGGGAGCAGGAGCTGCTGGAAGGCTCAAGTGCTCAGGTCAGACCATACTTTCCATTTGTCCGGGCTGGTGGGCCAGAGCAGGACTGGTCTTTGATGGTGGGCCAGAGCCAGATCAGAAAGAAGGAAATGCAAGGAAATGGTCTCAAGTTGCACCAGAAGAGGTTTAGATTTTACATTAGGAAGATTCTCCTCATAGAGAGGATGGCCAGGCATTATAACAGGCTGCCCAGGGAAGTGGAGGAGTCCCCATCTCTGGGAGGTGTTGAAGGGACATGTGGATGTGGCACTCAGGGACTTAGTGATGGGACTCCGTAGGTCAGGCTGACAGTTGAATTTAGTGACCTTGAAGGTCTTTTTCAACTGAGATGATTCCATGAATCTACAAGCACAAGTGTTTCCACAGAAGACAATGGCAAGCTCAACTTGCCATGACTTAGAAAACCAGTCTGCAAGCTGTAGAAACAGTTGTAAGTCAGCAGGGAGGAGTAAAAGCCAGGTCCCACTGCTCCCAGTTTTCTCTCTGCCCATGGTAATCTGGTCCAGGCATGTCAGGGCAGAGGCATCAACCCAGAGTGGTTTCTTATTGTAAATGATGCAGAGATTCCATGAAGTTGAAATCTGTACTACATATTCAGATATCTCATGCCTTGGACCTTTACTCTCCTTCCAGAGAGATGCAGATTCATGACTTCTAGGAACATGCTGAGCATTGTGGCAGAGTGAGCTCACATCCTTTCTGCTCAGACATTCACTTGTTCCTTCATTGTACCCTTGACTATTTGCAAGACCTCTGTCTGATTGCATTTCCTCCTGTTTCGTCTGAAATAGCTGCTCATCCCTGCTGCCCAGCAGCAGTGCCCCTCATCTGGCACCTTGCCACAGTGACATTGCTCTTGCTTTCTGGAGTTTACACACCACCATCTCCTGCCATCTTGGTGACATTCAGCCTGGTCTCCTCCCAACTGCCACCCTATGCAGCGTTTTCCCTGGCTATGCTCAACTGCCTCAGCTTCCAGCCTTCTTCCAAGCCCTTGAAATCATATTCTTTCTATAGCTTCTTGTACACTCTATCTCTAAAATCCTCCTGGAGGTCAACTAAGGCCCTTCTTGGGACATGGCAGATTTGAGACTAGACTCCTGTAGATGATTTCTCCTCTCTGCTGTGCAGCTCCAAAGGAGAGATTCTGCAGCCAAGTGGAGTTGGGTGGGATTCAAAAAAAGAAACACCAAAAACCAGCCAAGAGGAATTGTAGCGCTTTATCCAGTGTCATTTTTCACTAGGAGCCTCCTAATCTCCAGCTAGACATGCCCAGAGAAACCATACCAAGCGACTGAGACCATTTATTATAAAAGCTCCCATTTTATTCTCATTGAGTCAGTCACTGAGTTAAGAAACTTCATTATTTTTGTCCCCACAGCACAGGGCATAGCTGCTGGGCAGCACCTCCTGCCTTTGGGTGTTTTCAGTGAGCAGCACTGGCTGATGCAGCAGCTGAGCTGAAGGACCAGAGAGCTGCCATCTGGGAAACCACAGCTGTGGAGGTCCTCCCTGGGCCACAGCCAGTAGCACAGCACCCTTTGACAACACACGTGGTCCACAAGAGGTTGACAGCAGCAGGGTTAAACACTGCTCAAAGGTCAGTGAGTGCACGAGGACCTTCTCTCCATGCTCCAAAATTCAGTGCTGAGTTGCTGGGTGTTAGCCAGGGCTTGGGGCTAACCAGCAGGGACAAATGCACCACAAAAATGCACTGCTAAATGCTCAGGACTCCCCAGATCATCTCTTTATTGCCTCGTGTCAACTGCTTTGTACAATTCATACCCAAAGCACGACGCAGCAGGCCATGAGCCCCCACCACCAGAAGCCTGTGGATGAGCAGAAGTGTTCCAGTGGACAGCAGGTGTTTCAATCCCAGCATGGTCCTGGCTGGGTCTGCACTCCGTGCCATATGCACAGTGGATGCCAGACATCATGTCACTCCCTGCTGACCTGAGCAGCAGGTTGTGCCCCACAGCTCTGCCTGTCTCTGTCACAGGACGACGCAGCTGGTCCCCTGTGTTTCTCTCATCCAGGAGATCACCAAGGGCTCTGCATTTTTGCCCCCCATAAGGGAGCCCAGGTAGAAGAAAGGCCGGAGTTTCCCTGAGAACTTGTCAGTGAAGGTGTAAAGGTGGGAGCGGTCAGAAACATTGTAAAAAGAGATTTCTCCTGCCTCATAGTCCAGGAAGATGCCAATGCACCGGGGTCTGACGCTCGGGGTCAGACAGGAGACAGGATATGTGAGGGCCTCGTAGCCACTGCCATTCTGCAGCCGCAGAACCCAGTAACCATTTTTTGGGGAGAAGATGATGTTGCCTTTCCGGCAGGCAGCCTCCTTGCACAGCCCCAGGCCCCACTCTGGCTTGTCTCCCACCTGCACCTCCCAGTAGCTGCGGCCAGAGAAGAAGGCCTGCAGCCCCAGCACCACTGGAGCACAGCTGAACCTCTTGGGGTTGTCAAATAAGGACAGGAACACCTTCCTGCCCCCGCGCCGCACACTCTTGCGATCCTCAGACAGGACGAGCTCAAGGTGCGCCGTCTCGGGGTCCAGAGTCACGTCCACTGATGAGGGAGAAGGGAGGAAGACAAATGGACTTTGTAAGTATGCTACTGAGGTGCTGCAGAGCCCCTGCTGCCAGCTATGTGTACCCTGCACTTGGTGCTGACGGTGCAGGAAGTGTGATTCAGAAATATCATTTCAGCTGTAAACTATGTCAAAGCAGTTGGCATGTGGCTGCAGAGCAGGAACAACCAGGGCAGCCTGGCATTCAGGGTATAGCTTAATAAGCAACGTTGAAAACAAGAGTTTGTAAGCAATGCCCTTCCAACTCCTCCAAGACCAGAAGGAGGAAAGTCTCCAACCATTGGAACCAGCCTGAACCCACCTGTATGCAAACTGGGAATGTCATCCAAAATCCAGAAAGAAAGCTGTCTAACTCCAATGTGGTGTGAGAGGAAAAAAAACAACCCAAAAAAAAAACCAAAACAAAACAAAACAAAAACACAGCACTGGTGTTAACAGAAAAGCTTTGTCTGAAATGGAGCCTGATCTAAAGTCATGTCATTAAAAAGAAGCCTAAACCTGGATGGATTTCCACACAGACAGTTTGGGAGTGGTTGTCACAAAACCAAGATCTGCAGCTCCCCAAACAACAGCAGCAAGCAGTGCTGGTGGCACAGCCTCCCTTGTACAAACACAGCCTCCCACAGTGCCTGCCAGGGCCAAAGGCTACAACCAGGAGCCCACCCCTATCATCAGCACAGGGACACATCCAACATTTCCCCATGCCCCAGGGTAGGGGACCATGACCACTTGCACAGGGATGTGGAAGAAGATCCTCACCTTTGAACTTCCGCAGCATGTGCCTCATGCCCATGCAACGTTCTGGGATGCTGTAGTCCTCCTTCAGGATCACAGAAACAGGTTTGGGGGCCTGAAACTTCATCATTTCACACCTGAAAGGAGAGCAATACTGAGGGCCATATCCAGTGCCCACTGCACAACCACTCTCCTGCTGCATCGTGGGGCTTTCTGATGCCTTTCACTCAACTGCACAGATGCATTCCCTCCCTTGAGCTCCTCAGCCATCACAAAGCACCAGAGATGACTACTTGCTTGGTAGCAAGTGTGATGGGACCTTTGTTCCAGAATGAACTGGTGCACAAGGAAAGGAACCCAGGGAGGTGCAGTGCCACTGCCAAGCAGGAGTGCCTGGGACACAAAGGAGACGTGCCAACCTGCCAGCATGTCCCACAGGAGGTGACGCACCTCACATCCCTCATCCCACAGGGCCAAACAAGACTTCAGGCCCTGGAAAAGGAGAGTTCTGCAGTGACTCAGCTTTCAATCACCAGCCTTGTCAGCCCCAGGGCACTCAGTTTCTGGAAGACCTCTGGGAGACAGAGGCACTGAGAGCCTAGAGGTAGCCGGGACACTAGGAGGAAGGAGCACAGGTACCTACCTGTTCAGGATGCATCTCATGTCCTAGAAGAGAAAAGCCATTCTGTGTATGTCACTCCAGCCTGGCCCCAGCCTCCTGGCCAGACAGCAGAGGCCTTGGGGCTGTGGCTGGGGAAAACTGAAAGGGATGGTGGTAGAACCTGACCTTGAGCAGCCCCTCAACTGGCTGCTGCAACTTCTCCTTTATCTCCAGGATCAGCTCGACCAGCAAGCACTTTTGCTGTGTCACTTTGGCCAGGTTTTCAGAGATCATCACCAGAATCTGTGTCTCCTCCTCTTCCAGCTTCTGAAGCAGCATCTTCTCCTCATCAGCCAGCAGCTGATGCAGCTTCCCAAACTCACACACAATCATCTCCCGCTTTCTCTTCACTTTCTCCTTGTGATAGGAAAGATGTATGGAATGAAGGGAGACAGTATTAGACAGGCAGCTGAGTCAAAGCCCAGTGCTACACCCACCATCCAAAAATCTGCTGCATTTTTATTTGTGTGTTCATTTAAAAGAAGAACCAAAGGATAAATGCCATGCTTTGATCTAGCCAGAGTTCCACTTCACATCCTCTGTTTTCCAACAGAAGGGCAGTTCTGACCAGCTGGACCTCCAATGCCCACTGATGTCTCGGTGCAGCACAAGGGTCTATGGAAGCTGCAAGGGGACATCGTCAGGTGTCCGGTGAGGTTTGGGGCAGGATTTTATTAAGAGTGATGCAACTCCACTGTGTGCCATGCTCAGGCTGATCTCTGCTTTGGCAGTCCTGCAAGAATGCGACAGCAGCCAGGGGTGGGAATGGGCAGGGGCTGGAGGAAGCCAGGCAGGGCTCCCGAGGTCACTGAGAGCTCTCGCTGAACACGGAGGTGAGAGGAGCAGTGACAGGTGGGTGTTGCTGTGCTTGAGAAATTTTTTTCCCAAGACCTAATATTTGGCATCTGGCTCAAAACCTAAAGCATGTAACCAACTCCAGAAAAACAACGCTGGGGTTAACTAGGACCAGGAAACCTCAAAGCCCAGAGGGTAAATGAGAGGAAATCAAAGTGCATTTCCTCTTCTTCTAAGCATATGATTTCTTGGACCTGACTCATGTATTCTTGATAAGCCAGGACTGTGAGCCCAGAACTCTCTGGGGACATTTTTTTCCTTTTACTAAAGGAGGACAATCAGCAGTTGGCGGCAGACAAAGCCGAGGATCAGCCCAGCTGTGACCTCACAGCCCTGACTCAGGCAAGCAGGGATGGGACACAGCCCCGCCACAGCACAGTGCCTGAGGGGGATGGTGGGTGTACAGCAGCACCCCAAACCCTATCAGTAGTGACATGGATAACTGGGAGAGTGCTGAAAAATCTGTTTACTCTGCCAAAGCTGATTAATCATCAGTTTAGCAGGGGAAAGTTCCGGCCAGAAGTTTCATTTCCTTTTCTGCAGTCATCTATCCTTCTAGACCTAAACTGCCTTTGTTTTGCTGCTGTTCCGCCCCCCTGGGGCTACGTGGCATAAAGCAGAGGAGCAGTAATTCACTTCTATCTTTGTAATAAAAACAATTTCAGTTCTAGTGCTTCGGAGCAGAGCTTATCATGTGTCTCATGCCTGCTTTTCACTCAAGCAAAAGGCAAACAGAAAGCATCTATTTGTTGAACTGGCACACAAGCCCCCATGATTTCCTTGGAGGTGCCCTGCTGCTTTTTTTTCCAAGCATTGCTGGGTTTTTTTAACTTGTTCAGAACCACACTTGCTGTGGTTTCCACACTCACTGATGCTGGTTTCCAGCACCATGCTACTGACACTGCCCGCTGTGATGGTCAGGCTCCCTGGTAGATGCAGGTCCTCCCTACAGAAGCAGAGCATGGAGCATGTCCCATCCTGAGGACTATACTGAATTCACAGCCCCAAATCATTCCAGATTTTTAAAATTCCTGATGTTATGTAAGCTCATTCTTTCAAAAATAAACTGAGCACCTGCCTTGCACTCCTGGGTTTTCATCTTCGCCTCTGACTCACACTTCTTCATATCCTCCACTTCCTTGGAAAGCTGCTCCAGTGATTTCTGGAGTTTGACCTGAAAAGAGCAGAAACGGGGTCAGCTCTTCCCACTCTGCATGCTCTGCCCAGTCCCTGAGCTCACAGCTGCTGGTGCCAGCAGGCAGCATGGGGACACGGCCCTGTGCCAGGCAGTACCATCTCTGGCACCCATGTCCAGCAGCTGTGCTCTTCACTCTGTTTACAGCATTAACCCCCTCCACACAGCTCGGGTCTTTCCCTGTTTTCCTCACTATTTTAGTTTGGAGAGCAAGTGGACTGCCTCCCACAACACTGGGACGTGGCATTTGGGTACCCCTACAACACTGGAACATGGTGTTGGGTGCCAGCAGCCCCACTGCCCCATCTTTTTGCAGGCTGTCCTATGCAGACGGGCTGATGGGGGCACGGTGCCCCCCACATCAGGAAGCAGCAGGTCCGTCCTCAGCCCTGGCACCAGCAGCACAGTGGCTGCCGCCCATTTTGCCACCAGTCTCACGCCCGAAGCGGTGCCCGGGGCCATTTGCAGAGCGGTGCCCATACCTTGTACACCTGTGCAGCCTCCTCGACGGGATAGACGGTATGCGAACGGTGCTGCTGGGACTCCCGGCACACCACGCAGATGGCCTGCTCGTCCACCTCGCAGAACAGCTTGAGGTGCTCGTCATGCAGGGGGCAAAGCGGGATCCCCGTCCCCGTCCCCGTCCCCGTCCCCGAGCCGCCCCGCAGCCCCAGCTGCCGGATGCTCTCCACCATGTTGGCCAGCTGCCGGTTGGGCCGCAGGCTGCTGCGGCGGCAGGGAGCCCGGCACTGCGGGCAGGAGAAAGGCGCGTTGTTCCACAGCCCCTTCTCCTGGCAGTGCTTCCCAATGCAGACGCGGCAGAAGTTGTGCCCGCAGTCGACGCTGACGGGCTCACTCATGTACTCCAGGCAGATGGAGCAGACAGCCTCCTCGTGCAGCCGCTCCAGTGCTTCGGACAGGGCCATGGTGGGCACCGCGGCCCGGCAGCTTTGCTGCGTGTAGCCCTGGGATGATGACGCCCGGCCATGGGCGGAGCGTGGCACCAGTGGGGCGGCCCTGAGGGCTGTGGCCTTCCTGGCCCGGAGAGTGAAAGTGAAAGTGAAGGCCTGCAGGGACAAAAGGACGAACCCGGAATGCGTCACGGTGTGAGCGTGGGGCCCTCGGGCTCCCACCCGGGCCTGGCAGTGACAAGTGGATGTTGGTGCAGGTGCTGCCCAGCCCCAGCACGGCCTGCTGCCCATGGGGCCGCCATGGGGTTGAGTGCAGCCTGCTTGCCCAGCCCGACCACGCAGCGACCTGAGAGAGAGACAGCGGGACAAAGAACGGTTTTTTATTGTTTTTATGACACAAAGACAACCAAAAGACAACTGGTACAACGTACAGCAAAAAGTTTGCCCCTAAGAAGCCAAATAAATCAAAATGCTTTTACATACACTTAAATAGATAAATAAATAAAGGTAAATACTATAGCAAACAGTCTGCCAAATGCACAGGCAAGGAGATGACGGCTGTGATGGGAGGTGCCTATGAGAGGTCTGCAGCTGCAAGGATGCTGCAAGGAACCAGAGCCTGGCTCACTTGCTGCCATCCTTGTGCTTCTCCACATTTAGGAGGTCCTGAACCCACTTCTCTTCTGGGTTGGCACAGCGTATCCTGTCCTCAAAAGTGGTGAATCTGCAGAAGGAAACACGGTTTAAGGGTGGGGGAGAAGGGAGGGCAGGGCTGGGCAAACACCTGCTCCTGGCCACTGGGAGCTCCACCAAGCTGACACCTCTGTAGCTGCAGAGCAGCCCCAGGGACACACTGGGGTGAGCTCAATGTCATCATAGATGTCCTTGCTCCTTAGAGGAGAAAGACGCTTCCCCCTCAAGCTGCCTTCCCCAGGCAGCACGCTGTCCTTCCCAGGACCCTCAGTGGAAGTGACCTGAGTAGATCTCACAGGGAGGACCAGAAGCCAGCTGCATGGGATGTAGAACTGGCCTCTGAAAAGTTTCCAGGCCATTCTCCTAACATGGCAGAGCCCAGCTGGATTATGCCCCTTGCCAGCACGCAGCACACTGTGGGGTTCCTTGGTGCTGCTCCCTTTGCAGTGGGCAGTCCCAGGGTCTGGGCAGAACTACTCACATAATGCCAGGGTTGGGGCAGCTGCTTCCTGTGTACTCATACATCATCACCTTGTTCGGGGGAAGCGCTTTGTCTAAGAATTTGAGGCAGCAGCGTCCACGGGACCTTAAAGCAACTGGAAGAGAAGAGAGGTTTTCTGATTAAAGCCAGCCCAGGAACACTGCCAGCAGGGAGAAGCAGGTTTGCAGGACCAGAAGGGCCACGCTGAAAAAGGTGCTGCTCCCACCATAGTCTCCCACCACAGTCACCCTTCCCTCAGCAAGACAAAAAACAGCAAGATGTGCCTCTCCTTTCTTGCAGCAGACACTCAGAAAAGAGAGCCACCAAGAATTACTGGGACTTGTACAGCAGAAAGAGCGAGCAGACAGTTCCAGCAGAGTGGAGAGCTCAGACTCACATGTAGCAGAGGAGACGTCGCAGCAGAGGGCAGCCACAATGAGAACAGCAATGGCAGCTGAGGAGGACTTCATACTTGCGTTCAGTGGAGATAAATTGTAGGAGTCAGGCTAGACTGCTGCAAAAGATCCTTTGCTGGGCCTGATCTGAGACTCCTGGGCTCAGCTTGCTTTATAAAGGACTGCAAGACTGGAAACATGATGAAATGTTGCAGAAAGACAGCATGACACAATGGAAGAAGTGCTGTGTCAAGAAATTCTGTATAAAGAGTGTGGAGTCCTATACCATCCTGTGAAGAGAAGTAGCCAGAGCCCCGATGGGTACTGCCCGGATGTGGTAAGTGATATACTATGAAAAGATACTGTGAAATAAGAGGGAACAGGATGTGAACCAACTCTTCTATTCTCAGATGAAAACCTAGAAGTAGAAAACCTAGAAGTACTGCTACATAAGATTTTGCCTAGAAGTCACGTCAATGGACAGAGAAGGAGCACAGCTGGCAGATGTATCTAGAATATCTGCATCACAGAAATGCAGAGCTATGGACTCTGCAGCCATGGCAGAAGGAAGAGCCATGGATCACGCCAGCTATGCTGGCTGCCTGTTCAGCCAGTCAGTGAGGCAGGTACCCACTGTGTCCTGCTTGCAGCACTGCCCAGAGTGATGGGGCTTTCTCCATGAAACCACGGCAGCACCAGCACATAACCATGCAGAGCAGAGGGTAGAGCATAGTACTGCCCTAAGTATGTGCTCCTCGCCTGTCCTTCCATCTCCTTCCCATCACTTGCAGCAACTCATTAGGTAACTGGTTCTGTTGCTACATTGCTCTTCCACAAATGCCATGACAGCTTAAATATCACTGTTATCCGTGGACACAAGAACTGGCCATTAACCTTCATCAAGAGTTTTAGAAGCTCATGATGACATTAGCATGGTGAAGTTTGACTCCAGTGATGGAGTACTGACCTCCTGGCATTGTCCCAGCAGCCATATACACATACAAAAGAGATTTGCTGGCTCAGCTGGTGTCAATTAGGACAGGAACAATGTCACTGCATTGGCTGGAAGTTCTTCTCAGAAACATTACATCCCACAGAAGGGCTCTGCTGACCTCCAGTCAAAGGCTTATTGATGAAGCCTCATGCAGTCAGAGGAAGAGCAAGAGCAAGGTGTTGCTAGTGCTGGTGCATTTTGTGGCTGTTGGATAACCACAGCTGCAGCCACTGGGCTCCTCTGTGAGGGAGGACATGAGAGGGAGGACATATTTAGTCATGAGAAATCACTGCCCACTGTAGGAGTCCAGATGAGGAACTCAATGGGGGAAGTGAGAAGATTCCTTGTACCAGCTGAAGACCTTATTCCAGGTCTGAGGCTTTCAAGTGTTCCAGGATATGATGTACACCATCACCACAGCTCAGCAGACTGAACTTTGTGAAACTGAGTCAGACTTTTCAGAAAGTGTGGGCTAGAGGGCACTGAAAGATCTCTTATGCCCAGAGCTTTTGGCTTCACTAAAACATTGTGTTACTAAGCATCAGCAAAACTGGGCTGGGGTGAAACTATGTGTAAGTGCCTCTCTACCCCAGTTCAGCCAACACCCTACAATTCCCTCTGCAACCATCCATAGTTCAGCCTCCAGCTTTGCCTTTGCAGCAGTAAAGGCCTTGACATATCTCTTTGTTTCTCTGTACCTCACTTTCCCCATTGCTGGGATTGCTGACATCCTGTGCTGCTGCTCAGGGATGCTGGGGAAGGGGTGGGTGAAGCACAGGCAGGAGCTGTCTGAACTTAGCAGGCCCCTCACACATCCGTGTCCCCATGAGCCCAGCAACATATGACTGATGGATGTACCACCAGAGGTGACAGACGGGATGGTTTGACACAACCAAGGTACCAGACCAAGCTTACTTTCCTGCGGCAGCAGACAGCAGATTGAGGCTGGGGTGCTGAAAGCAAGCTTGGAGACAGATTTGACCAAGAGGCAGGCTGGGAAAACTCATGGTGAGATGAGATGAGATGAGATGAGATGAGATGAGATGAGATGAGATGAGATGAGATGAGATGAGATGAGATGAGATGAGATGATGACGAGAAAACCATGACACACTGGAGTCACAATGACCTGCTAACCTACATGCCACCAACACTCCCCACTCTTGTAGCCCTGCTCCCGTAATTTCCACCAGTGCTTTCACACCCAGCATCTGCACACGTTCCCCATTCAGGCCAATCACAGTGCTCCTGTTACACTGCTCCACATGGGGAACTAGAATAAAACAGAGAGAATGAGCTGGAGACATCCTCACTCATGCAGCTCACACTGATACAGCCCAGCTTGGAGCTGCTTTTAGCTGAGTGTTCTGGATGTTCCTGCAATATTCAAATGTGCTGTTGATGGAAATGTCACGATTCTTTCTGAAAATCAGTATTTTCTATCAGAAATACATATGTGCCTAGGCTTTTTGAATAAATTCTTGCTTCTTTCAGATACCGGGCTGTGTTTCTTGCTCTCATTCACTGCAGAGGGAATTCTTGGAGGTTTTGACACATCTGTTATTCCCACATTTCACTGTTTTCCTCAGCTCCATTTCTTCCTTGAAGGACGATCTTGTATTTCAGTCTTGGTTGCTCCTTCCTGCCAAGACAAATAATGCAAATCTCTAAATATTTTGATTTCTAAAGCCTCCTCCATACCATACATCCTAAACAGCAGCTATTTATGGAGTCTGTAAAACCTCTGCCGTATGGAGTGTTTCAGCTTTCAATAGAAACCACACATGGTGTCTTTGGATTCACTACAAGGACAGCTTTGGGACGTGGGAGGAAGTCTTTTCTTAGCCCTGAAGGTAGCCTGCTCCAACGCCATGACTCACTTCTGGAGTTTCATCAAGGGTCACGCTTTCACTGTGCCCTCAGGAAGCTGCCCCATAGCTACTGTGGGAACTGGGAGCAGATAGCTGGAAACAGGAGAAGGACTGGGTTAGTTGGTGACTGCAAGGTGCTGCCAACCTGAGAAAGACAAGCAAGGTCTCAGATGAGATCTTGCTGAGGGACATGGGGATCACAAGGAAATTTCCATGTATCTGAGCCAGGGCATAGATTTCAAGTGACAGGCTCAAGAAAATTTGTTAATCGAGAATGGCTTGAGGCTGGGTGTATATTCAAGGGAGTTAGCACAAGCTGCCTTTCTCTTCAGCAGATCCGCAGCGCCCACGTCTGGAAGCATCACTGCTGGGCTGGACAGACCCTGAGCCTGCGTGCATCCTGACTGTGTGCAAGAATTGTTGGTGGTGGATTCTCTGGGCCAGCGGCTCTTTCAGGGCTGTAAGGTCTGCAGTGCTTCTATGAAAATGAACTGAAAGCCTTGGACTGGAATTCCTATATCAGGATAGATTAATATTTGCAGTAAATACTGGCAGAAAGACCAACTGTTTCTAAACGCAGCAAGGAGGAAATGCAGTTTCTGTCATTTTCCAGGGTACACACAGGGCACCTAGAAAAACCTTGCTTTGGGACCAGGATTCTGGAGAGCAGGAGGCAGTTGGCTGTTGTGCTGGTCCAACAGACATCGGAAGCATTTCAAAGGCCATACTGCCTTTGCCAAATTACAGCCATCTGGATGTGTCCTGGTTTCCCTGAAGATGTTCTCAGCACCAAGCACCACCCTGCCTGAGGCTGGGCCAGTTTGCCCAGCAGCTGTAGCACTCAGGGACTAGTTTAGGTTCAGCAGCTGAGGATCAGAGAAACTGCAGAAAGCCATTCGAATGCCAGCATTGGGATAGCCAGGACCTGATCTCTCCAAGCATCTGCTGCTACACAACCCTGCATGCCACAATTCATACAGAAAACGTTCTTTCAGTGATCACATTCTGACTCATAACACAGAAGCAAAGCCGAGTTCTGCCCTTGAGGGGAGCAGGGCATGCAATATACTCAGCCTAGGGCTGAGTGTGAAGCAGCAGCTGCTGCCCTGCAGTGGAGAAGCTGTCCAGCAGATGGCAAGCACTGCTCACCTCCAGGCCCTGCTCTCCAGCGAGTTCCTCACCTGGGCAGCCAGCCCAGCAAAGTTCTGGCCTGGAGATACAGCTGCAAGCCATGCTCGGCTTTGCTTTTGGATTCCTGGAAAAGGGGAGGTAGCTGCTGAGGCTTTAGTGCAGAGAACACACCTAGCGATGCTTGGGTTTGCATCCCTCCTTGCAGAACCTGGTCAAGCAGGGGAGCTCACCCAGGTATGGAGCACAGGGTGCCCTCAGGCTCCTTAGCTCCCTGTGTGCGTGGGCAGTGGCAATCCTACTGAGTGACAACCTCCCCTTCCCCTCTCTGCTCACTGCCCCATGTAGCAGTCCAAGGCTGCTTCCTACAAAGACTCTGTGATGGCTTTAGCTGACAAGGACTCAGCAGCAGTTTTGCCTGAAGTATTAAAAAAATGGGATCGGAAGATAATGAAGACTCACATGCAGGCTCCACCTGCTTCCACATGCCTTTTGCTTTGCCAAAGGCTCTCCTGCTGGGTCTGCGCAACCACCCTGCACCCAAACCCAGCCCTCACCCTGCACCACGTGGGCACTTTGGCTAAGCCTCATCACCAGGTTTGAACTTGTGGTGCCATTACTGCATTTGTGGAAGGACTGTCGCAACACTTCCCTCCAGATATGCCCACCAGGGCTGGCTTCTTTGCTTCAGGGAGCTCAGGATTTTGTGTCTTAGACTGTCTCCAGAAGTGTGGAAGCCTGTTTGAGGGCTCACCTCCAGGGCAAAGCGAGCAGGATCTTTGCACAGAGCCCTGTGCCCAGCCAGCTGGATAACAGAGAAGAGACTGTGGTTCTCTCTGTGCCCCTATTTTATTGCTGAGACAAGGGGGAATCTGTGCTCTTGCTGAGCCTGGGCCAGGCCACAGGAGGGTGAGGAGCGTGGCAGTGGCAGTGGCACCCTGGGGCTCTCCAGTTCTGGCTGGGAAGGGTGGCTGGACAAGAAGCCCGCAGCCCCCAGCCCTGGGAACAGTGTCCCTCTGCCTAGTCAGGGCTCACACCCCTCACATCCCCCTCTGGCCACTGCCATTTCCTGTTCCCTATGGCTTGCAGGTCCTTTGGGTCAAGATTAAGCTGAGAAGTATCTGTCCTCACAGACACCCCCATGACAGGCTCTCCTTTTGCCCTTTGCCTCCAGGCTACAGCCCAGCCTCTTGGAACTGGGGTAGAGGAAGGAGCAACTGATCAGAGGAAACCCAGCCATAGATTTTCTGAGAAGGACCTTCTGGGCAGCTGCAGTGGTGCCCAGCTCATCTTCCCTCTATCCTGCTCACTTCCAGCCCTCCCCCATTACCTTCCCATGAAACTTGAGGCAGAGGAGCAGACCAGCTCAAGACAGCCCTATGCCCACTCTGAGCATCTCATATCCTGCAAGGTACCTGCTTCCACCAGAAAGCAGTGCCCCAAATTCCTACAGAGCCCCAGCAGCACCACAGGGCACTCTAAACCTCTAACTGTGGGCTAGTTCTGTCTCCATGCTGCTGCAGCACCTGCATGGAAGCAGTTGGTAGAAAGAACCCACTCTGGCCTGTGTCCATCTGCCCTCTGATCCTTCTCAAGCAAGGCATATCCCCACTGGGCAGCCCAGGTCCCAAAATAGGCACTGAGCCCTTGCCTTGCACAGAGAGAAGGTGACTGTTCCTCAGTGACAGAGAGCAGTCCTCAGTGAGAGTTGAGCCCCTTGTGAGGGTCCAAGGTGCAGCCAACCTGCAGCCCCCAGACCTGCTTGCTGAGGGCCGTGCTGGAGCAGGGTGCTTGCAGCCAGGCAGAAGGGTGGGACTGGCAGACATCCAACGGACCATTCTTTCCCTTTCCATTGTGGTCATCTGTTCCTTCATCTCTATTCAGCAATGACTTCATTTATTCAATTATTAATCATCTTGCTGCAATAGCGGCTGAATTAAACCCACTAAAGCTCCTTTGGGACCAGCCCCAAGGAAGGAGGCAGGTTTCCAGAAAGTGCATTAGAGAGAAGGCAGACAGCGAGACCGAGACAAGCCGGGGCGGGGCCATTTCCCCGCAGCCGGGAACCTGAAACAGAAGCACAGCGATGTGCAAGTGTGTCACGCCAGCAGCCTGCTCGCGGCTCCGCTCTGTGTGTGTTTGTGGCAAGTGAAAAATATACCCCGACAGCGAGTCACGCAGCCTATAACCGCTGCGCAACTGCTTGAGGCAACCCACATCCCAAGCAGCTCAGCCCAGATCGCACCATCACCTCTGCTGAAGCAGACAGGACGGCTTCGCACAGATACACAGAAGTGGGGACACCGATTTTAAGCCTGCGGCCCCAGAACACGGGTGGCACGGTCCCAGCTCAGCTCCCCGGGCTTCCCTTCGCCATCGCCAGGGATTGAGCAGGGAGCGGCCTCGGAGCGCCTCCGCAGCGACCTGTGCCCGTGGGGGCCTGCAGCTGCCTCCCGCCCCGCAGCCCCCTACCCACAACGCTTCCCCTCCACCTTCCCCCCACGGCTGCCGCCGGTGGCCCCGAGCGCGCCGCCGCCGCCGCCTGCTCCGTGCCCGCAGCCCCCGCCCGCCAGGGGCCGCCACGCTCCATCGCCGCCACGCGCGGACGCTCCGGACGAGGAGCGAGGAAGGGCGGAGTGCGTGAGCGGCAGGCGCCGCGACCAATCATCGCAGAGAGTTTGCGAGGGGGCTGAACCATAGGGCGGGGGGAGCTCTCCGAGAGGGCGGCCCCTGAAGGCGAGGCGGGATCTCGCGTTGAGCGGCGTGCGGCCGCACCAATGAGCTCGGCGGAGATCACGTGAGCTATCCTCCTGCGCGGACAGGGACCTGCCCTCCCGAGGGCTCGTTCCGAGTGACGTTAGGAGCAGCCAATGAGAGTAAAAGGGCGGAGCAGGGCGGGGTGCGGGAGGGGAGGACCGCTCCGTGAGTGGCAGATAGAGGGGCCAATGGCGCGCGGCCCTGCGGGCAGCGGCGCCGAGCGGAGCGGTGGCGAGTGCGCGACGGAGCGGGAGAGGCGCGGCGGAGCTATGGACCGCGTGAGCAGCTCCATGCGGCAGGCGGCCAACCCGCTGCCCAGAGTGCTGAGCCGGAGGGCGGGCGGCGGCGGCCTGGAGGCGGAGAGCTTCGAGCGTGCCCAGGTGCGGGCAGGGCGGCCCCGGCGGGTGGTACCGCCCTGGGGGGCGGGGACAGGAGCGGGCGTGGGGCAGCACAAATGGGCGGGGCTGCGTTGGGTGGGGGTGTGGCAGGTGGGCGGGGCTGAGGTGTGGGTGTGGTCCGGCCAGGTGAGCTGGAGGGTGTGCGGTGGGCGGGGCCCGTGGATGTGGGCGGGGCTAATTCGAACGAGCCGGGCGGTGGGAGAGGGTTTCATTGGACAGAGCAACCCCGGGTGGGCGGAGCCATTCCGAGTGGGCGGGGATAGCACGAGTGGGCGCTGCGTGGCTCAGCCAGGTGGGCTGTTGGCCGCCATCTTGGGTGGCCCTGTGGTTTTCCGGGCCGTGCTGCCCAGAGGGCCGTTGCCGTGGGGTCTGGCCTGTTGGCATCAGGCTCGTGGTCCAGGTCCCCACAGCTGTCACCCCTGTGTCTCAGGGACGGCTGGCACAGCATTGGTGTGGCCCTGGGCTGTGCTGCAGCAGCGGGGCCTGGCCCTGTGGTCCCGAAGGCACAGCCTTGGCTCTGCAGGGGAAGCAGGGGTGCACAGACTCCTTGGGGGAAAAGGAGGTGATGTGGGGACGAGGGGTGTATGGGAGCAGCTGGGGAGTTCCCCTGGTGAGGCACAGAGCTCAGGGAGCTGGTGGGAGGCAGCTGGGGGGTGGAGCGGGTGTCTGCTGGCTCCACAGTGCCAGTTCACCGGGAGCAGCTCCAGCGGCTTCGCAGGAGGGGAAATGTGAGGATTTCAGGTGGGGTGAGGCTTGGCACAGGGGTCCCTGCTTGCGCAGGACCCAGCAGCGGTTCTTGGCGCTGCCTTGGGCCCCGCGTGGCTCTCAGTTCCTGTGGGCATTCAGCTTTGTGCAATTTCCTGCCCTGTTCCCTTTGCATAATTCTCTCTCTCTAGTTTAGGGAACTTGGAGGTGCCCCTCAGATCTTCCACACGTTGGTCATCCACAGTGTTTGCCAATCTTCTTTCTGAGGTTTTATTGCAGAAACCTTATGCTGTTGTTTTCTCTGTTGCTTTTTTCTTAACCGAAGTTCCATCTGCTTGACAGTTTTCCAAATGAAGGTTGTACCTGTATTTCTGCATGCACAGCCCCATCCCTTTCTTGCTCCCAAACATGACCATCAAAACATAGAAAAATGTTTGGGGCTGAAAGAGGTCCTAGAAAGCATGTCAGAAGAGCTCGTGGTGTCCTGGGTAACACCTGCTGGGGTTGGGCACCACCACCTCATGTGGTCAAAGGGGAGATGAGAGCACCCCTCAAAGCCCTGTTGGTGGTTATGGGGTGTCATACCATCTTTCTGTGCTGAGGCTCGCTTGTGCTGGAGATGTGCAGGGAAGGGCTGAAACCCAGATATCTCCCTTGATTGTGTCTGGGTCTTCCCTGCCTGGCTTCCCCCCTGCTCCCTGCTCCTTCTTCTGTGAGTGTTCTATTGCCAGGATGGGGCTGAGGAGCGTATCTTAATATCACAGTGCGTGAATGTAATGCACTGCCTTGGCAGAGATTAGGTGTTTGGCACTTAGGTGAGCCAAGATCTTGAGATGGCTTCAGGAGGTGAAAGGATTTCTGTGAGATGCAGAGGATCCACACAGATAGAGCTGAGCACCTGGTATCATGGTAGGACACAAAGTCACCCAGTGTTTCTGCTGTGCCACTGGCTCCCCCTGCACCCCCACAGGCAATGGCTTTGCCAGCCCCAGGAACACCCCCAGCACTGTGGATAGGGATTAGCATCATCTGAAAGCCTCATTGTATGGGAGAGTTTCCCGCCTCACCCTGAGCACCTCTACCCATCTGCCTCTGGTGTCCGGCATTGCCTGTGCCCTCCTTTGGGAAACCAAATGCTGGAGAGGGGCAAACATGTCTGGAAAGTGGTGATGTTGGAGGCTTCCTCAGTGGGTGTTGGTGTCCAGTGCAGCAGTGAGGAGTGGCTTGATTGGCTGTGGGGATGCTCCTGGCCTGACTTACATCTCTTCCTCTGGGCTGCAGCCTGGCTTGGGATGGGGCTGTTGTCATGGTTGTGGTTCTCAGTGCTGTCCCAAGGCTTGAGTAGAGTCATGTTAGGAGTACATGTTATGTCCATGTTGGACCTTGTTGTGTTGGCCTTGGAGGCAGTGGTGCTGTTGGAGGTGGTGTCTGGCGTCGAAGAGGGGACAACTGTGTGCTTTGTGCCATGTCCCATGCCCATCGGTGTCCTTGGGCATTTGTGTGCTGGTCTTTCTCTTGATTGTGGCAAGTGTTGGAAGAAAATGTTTCTTGCTTAAAATTCTTCCAGGAAATCTGAAAAGATTGCACTTCTCTGCAAGTTGTTCCTGGTGAGGAGAAATGCAGACTGCAGCCCACTGCAGCCACCGTGCCTTCCTTGTGTGCAGCCATAGGGGGCTTACAGACACACGGTGGTACAGGACCAGCACTAATAGCATCTTCTGCCTGAGAAATAAATCCCCTTGGGAAGACATCAGTGCAGCCACAGGTGGTGACTGAGCTCCCAGAAGGAACCTCTGGGAGCTCTGCTCTGTGCCATCTCCTGCAGTACAAGCTCTGCCAACAACATATGCTGTGTTCTGCTGCTGTACCACTTCTGGAGCCACTTCTGCAGGTGGGCATGGGTGGGGAGCAGCCCTGCTCCTGTAGCATTCCAAATCCCATTGCATGCATAGCAATGAGCTTTCTGACGTTCCCCACTCAGGAGCCAGTTCTCTGTGATTTGGCCTCATGGAGGAAATGCCATTTTGCTTCTGACATCTTTGCTTTTACAAAACAATTTTTGTGGTTCAGATGCTGCAGCCGCTGGCAGTTTTGCCAAGAACTTCAGTTCTTACACAGGAAATGAGGCTCCTTTCAAATCACCAGAGTGTTGCTATATATATTGTCTCTTTGTACAGATATTTAAAGAAACATATTGACACTGGCAAGAACAGGAAAAAATAGCTCCTGTCTATGGAGGGTGAGGGATGAAGTCAGCTGAGCCCATCCTGGGGGGAGCTGGTGATATAGGGGATTAATTCTCTGCTCTTTCATCTCCAGGAAATCAAGCTCTTGTGCCTTGTCCTGAGTGATCCCCAATGCTCTCAGTGTCTTTTGTTGTAATAGGAATTAGAGGTGCTTGGGAGTGAATACAACTTCAGCTGAAATGAGTCATCCCAGTTCCAGTCAGCAAGTCTTGCTTAGGAGCTTATTTCCATCCCCACGACTTTGTCTGTGTGAAAAAAAATAGTTTCTCTTCTCCCAAATTAGCTGCATGAGGTCTGCCTTTCCCTTTAATGAAATCTGGGATGATGGGATTTTTTTTTCTTTAAATACATGCAGAAATAACTGAGGTTTTTCTGTGATGTTGAACTCAGGAAGTGGGTGCAGGGGGCAGGTGGGGCTGTGGATGGCGGCAAAAGGAGATGCTGGTGGAGCTGGGTCCATGGAGACACTGCAAGACCCCATCCTCACTTGGTCACCTCCAGTTTTGCAGCTCAGTGTCAGCTATGCATAGGTACAGAGAATTGACTTACACCCACCCAGTCCTAAAGGGATCTGTCTGGGGCAGTCAGGACACCCCAGTCCTGCTGCTGTTACCGCAGCCTGGGTGATGCAGCAGCATGAGGAGCAGAGGGAGGGCCAGGCCCTGGTCCTGATTCATTTTGCATAGTCAACAGCCAAGAAAACTTCCTGGGGACGGAGTGTCTGGAGGGAACAAGCAATCAGTGGTGCTGTGGCCCGGATGCACGTGGCCTTGACTGCTGCTGGCTGTGTTGTGCATTGTTTGCTGTTCCAGGGTGGCAGGTAAACCACCCCCAGTCTGCACGCAGTAGGAAAAGTTCCTGGCTCAAACTGTGTGCAGACATTTAATATTTTATGTCCTAGCATGTGCAGCTTCCTTTTGTAACAGAAGAATTTCAGTTCCTCCTTTGGTGGGATGTTTCTGGGCTCGTGCCCTGGGGAGCTCATCCAGGGACACCTCCAAGTGAGTGTGCCACTGCCACCTCTGATCCCTTCCTTGCCTTGCCTTTAACCCCCATGCTGATTTGGTGCTGGGACAGGCAGGGACCGTTGCATTCTCTCACTGCCAGATCTGCAACCATCATTTTGCAGCACTTCAATAATTTTGCCTTCTACTTTTGTTACAGCCTGACTCCCACTTTTATGGAACTACACTCAGTCTCAGTTTGTTGGCCTCGCTTCCTGCACAGACCAGATTTCTGTGCACATCCATCCTGTGCACACAACACTGCCATGGGCTTTGGGATGTCCTGTGGGCCCTATGTCTCTCACCCCCCACCTCTCGCTTTGCCTCGTGGCCCATGGACACAAAACCTGAAAGCACTTTTCTCCCAGCAGCTGGGCTGCTGGAGATGGCACATTAAATATTTACCATGGAGAACAAGGAGGCAAGTTGCTGCAAACAAAGGGACCCTTTGGGAGCAGAGGCTTCTCTCATCAGGGCAGGGCTGGAGACTTGCTGTTATTGTTAACATTTGTCTCTCTTATTCCATGCAAGCAGCCCAGAGCTCTCTAGAGAGTGTATGGCATTGCTTTCTATTTTAATTAGCAGATGCTGACTGGAAAATAGTGTTTTCCAATCATTGTGTTCACATAAAGTGGGCAAGCATACAGGGTTCTGTAAGCACAAAGTGCACTGCCACACACACCCACGGTTCGTCCCTGTTCTTCCTGGCAGCCCCAAGTCCTGGAATATCCCGGTGTGGCGTCCAGCTCCACGGGGCTGCCATCACCTGTGCTGTTGATTGCCAGCACCTGAAGTGTGCTGGCATCATGTTATATCCCATGTGCCACTTGCTCCAGCAGAATGGCTTCCAGAAGTGCTCCCAGCAGAAGTCACCCTTCCTCTAGCAATGTGGGAAGTTCTGAAGGCACGGCTGGAATGGGGGAGAGGAAGTCCTTGAGTCCCGTGCTGCCTGGGAAAACCTCTGTTGGTGGCGTTGTTCCAGTCCGTAACCTGGTGGAGATCCCATGTTTTCCCGGCAAGAAGCACTTTGTTTACTTCACAGATGGGAATGAAATGTTCCTACAGAGCCAGCGAGGACTGGCTGCTTTTGTGGAGGTAAACACTTGTCTGGAGGGTGCAAAGGTACGCACTCCTGGGTCCCTTTGCTGCTACAGACCCCCCTGCCCCTACGGGCTCACCCCATGCTCTGCTCTTGTTTGTCTGCTCAGCAATGGCAGTCCCACTTGGCTTCTGTTTATAGCTCCAAAAGCAGTGCCTTGAATTACTGAGTCGTGGGGGAGGCCAAGTGCACAGGGGAGGAGCCACAGCTAGAAATAGGCACGGTCTCATGTATTCCCGTTTTATTTTTTTAACAGAGATGTCCACGTTTGCTGCAAATGCCCATCTGGGGAGCACGCCCTGTGCCTCTCATGTCAGGCTTCTGTCTTCTTTACTGGGGCTGGTGCTGCCTGCAGGGCATCCCACTTCACATCTCCTACACTTTGCCAAAAGAATGCACCGGAGTCAAAGCTGAGCCAAGTCTTCCTGCTCATCAGCCACCACATGGAAATGACAATCAGCCGCACTGCATGCATTGCATTGTTGATGGTTTTAACCCTTTTTCCTCCTTTCTGCTGCCACGGGATCAATTATTCTGTATGTATCTCCACCTTCTCCATGTTCTCTTCCCCTTGGGAGAAGGAAAAAGGGGATTTTGCAGAGCGTGGAGATGTTGAGAGCTGCTGATTGCTATCAGAGATAATGGAGGATCGGAGTCTGCCAAGCTCTTTTCTGATTAGTGAGTTGTAGGTTTCTGAACGCCTCCAAATGCCAGTTTGCTTTTAGCCTTCAAGGGATGTGTTGTGCTTACAGCACCCAAGTGCAGCAGTGGCCCTGAGGGTTGAGGACAGTGTACAGCTCCACACACCACTGGGATGGGTGAGGCTGCACTCAGCCAGGAGGCGGCATCCAAAAATGTGCTCCAAGTCCCCATTGCCTGAAGGAATGTGGAGGATTTTCTTCACAGCAGTGCTGGGTGCTGCTCTTCCATGGGGCTGAGCTCTCACGATGTGCTTGTATGTCCCTTGTCTCTGCAGGTCTCCTCTGGGAGGAGGGCATCCTTTACAGAAGGATGCCCTGGAGATAGTGAGGACCTGTGCTGTGCTGGCTCCATGCCACAGCCTGGGAGTTTCCAGAATGGCATAAAAATAATTAAATTGGACATATTTAGTATGATGATCACAAGCACTTGGAAGATTTCAGGGCTCTGCTGCAGCATCCCTGGGGTAAAGCCAGGAAGACATGGAGCAGGGTTCCTCCACACAGTGCCATAGTGTAACGGTGGCCATGCAGGGACTTTGCAGGGACTTCTCTGCCTCCAGAGAGGCTCCTGTTGGCTCTGGCTCCTCTGTGTGCAGTTCAAGTGCAATTTTCCATATCCTGCTGGATGGCACAGGCATGTGTTCCACGCCCAGGGCAGGGTTTTGCCTTCTCGATTCCTTTCCAGCAGCAGTCCCAGAGCTGGAAGCACATCACAGTGCAGCCCTTTGTTCTAGGGCTGGGAAGTGAAATGGCTTGCTAGTGCACTCCAGGCCAGCAGCATTTGTTTTCAGAAATGGAAAATGAGTAAAAACTAATATTTGGATCTCAGGAAGGAACTTTGCAGCCTTTCGTGCCTGCGATTGCCCCGCTTGTAAGCCTCAGGCAGGCAGCAGGAGCTGTTTCCTCCAAATACTGGGTTTTTTCCACTGCAGTATTGGCTCTGAAGACGCCCTGCTCCACCCGCATCCCAGCGGACATCCCTCTGCGCCACATGCTTTTGCTTTCCCCACTTGTAGCAAACAAACGCACATCCTGAGCACAAGAGAGATTGAGCAGGAGCAGTGTGGCCACTGCTGCTTCTGTAAGAGCACGTGGAAGCAGCACTTAGGTACCATAATGCAGCTGCTCTTCTCCCATTGTGAGTCCATCAGAAAATTAGATGCAAGGGGGAAATACTTCACTGTGAAGGTGGTGGTGTGATGGCACTGCTGCCCAGAGCTGTGGGTTCCCCATCCCTTGAGATGCCCCAGGCTATGGACGGGCCGTTGGCAGCCTAAGCTGGGGGGCACCCAGCCCATGGTAGTGGATGAGGCTGGGGGGGCTGTGAGGTCCCTTTCTACCAAACCATTCTGTGAGTCTGTGCTGAGCACAGGTCAGTGCCACTTGCAAGGTCACCATGCTGCGTCCTCTGCAGCCTGGGGAGCCCTGGCCTTGTCATTGTCAGGAATGTGAGGGCATTTTCTAACCTGAACCCAGGATGTCTGTCCATCAGCTGACCCTACTCTGGTCTCTAATTCTAACTTTCACACAGGGAAGACAGAGGTGATGGTACCAGAAAATCCACGTTGTGAAAGTACCAGGGTGTCAAGAACACAGTTACTGGGAACTCCCATTTGTACCCATTTCTGGAACCAGTTACTTTGCCTCATGCCCCACAGGTTTCATGGCCTCTGGCTGATGGCCAGAGGTGGAAGGGCCCTACAGAAGATCATAGAGTCCAATGTTAGGACTAACGGAAAGTTAAAGCATGTTATTGAGGGCATTGTCCAAATGCCTCTTGAATACTGCCAGGCATGGGGCATCATCCACCTCTCCAAGTGTCCAAGGATGTGACGGGTGGGGTTACTTTGGCTGTGCTTCCTCTGCAGCAGCCCTGCCTCCCTGGCTCCCCATAAAGAAAGCTGGTGCCTTTGAGGCAAAACTTAAGGGTTTTGAAAGGAACTCAATGGGAGCTGCATTTTATCGACTTGTTTCCTGAATAATTTATAGCAACAATCCTGTTATGGAAGGGCTGCAAAGTGGAAAAGTGAGGAGAAAGCAGGAGCCATTGATTTCTGCCTAGGAGCATTTAGCTGAGTGCACCCTGGGGGCTCAAAGGGGAGAAGGGGATGGATGAGCGCCCAGTGATGGAGGAGCATGCTGGGGGATGGAGTTACTCCCAGGGAATAGAGGAGCACCTGGGGGATGTAGGAGTACCCAAGGGGTTGAGAAGCACTTGGGAAAGAGGAGGAACCAGGGGGTGGTGGAGCAGCCAGAGGACAGAGGAATGAAGACCCAGGGAGTGTATGATCACCCAGGAGTGGAGGAGCACCTAAGTGATGGAGGAATACTTGGCAAAGGGGAGCAGCCAGGGGACAGAGAAGCACCCAGGGGTGGAGGAGCACCCAGCCACCCTTCCACATGCCAGCTGTCTGACAAGGGGATCAGTGTGAGCACACTGAGCACAGCACTGGTTTTTGGGCAGCACACTGATGAACTCTGCTGACCCCAGTTCCTTTGCTGGGTGTTGTGTTTATCTCGTCCCATCAGCTCGCAAGAAGGAAGTGCGGAACTCAAGTGGTGCATTGTGCAGAGAGGGCTGCATGCGTGTAAAGGAAAACCGAGCCTCCGCTGGAGTCACGAGGGCTTTCCAGAGAGCCTGCACGTACGTGTGGAGATGCAGGGGATAGAGACATCTGCAAGTGCTAAGCAAGCGGCCACTTAATATTAGCTGAGGTTAGACGTGAGGTTTCACATCCTCCTGCTGCAATTTGGTTACACCCATGTGGTACCGATGCCGCTGAATGCTGTCCTCTTGGCTCTAGCACATAAGCTGGTGCCTGTCGCATCTGCCCCTAGCAAGGCTCTGTGCCCATTGCCCAGTGGGATGCAGGGTTTGCACCCGTCTCTGTCCCGCAGAGCAGCCCTGCAGTGGTGGGATCCCACAGGGCAAGCACTGCTGGTGCTTCCCATCTCTTGCACATTTTTCAGCTCATTGCTGTGCAGCTGCTGAGCTCCTGCTTGCCCCACGCCGGCCCCAGCTGCAGGCACTGGAACATGAGCAGACATCGATGCAGCTAAAAATAACACATTATCAATAACAGGCATGAACTGTGTCTGTATTGTTTAATTTAGGAAGAAAATCTATATATTGACATTACAACCAGGCCCTCCCCACAGCCCGGGCTGACCACCCTTGGCCCCTCAGCTTTTTGCTCTCACTTTCACATGCACAGGGAACTGCAGTATTAGAAAGTTTTTTAATGAGTTGAGCTTTTTAAGTAATGCACTAAATAGGATTTTATTGTAAATCAAGATTTGTAGGTATTTGGGTATTAATATTCTGGCAAGATTTTCAGGAGTGTTGGAGCACACAAGCAGCTTTGCAGTCCACCCTAAAGTGCCACTCCATGGCTCATGCACAACTTGGTACTGGAATGCAGCTGCTTCACTCTCGGTTGTACTCACTTCAGGCATGTGCTCTCCTCTAAATGGCTCCAGAGTAGTGCAGTGCAGCCAGTGACCCCTGCACAGCCCAAAGTGTACCCCAGCTCTGCAGAGCAGAACCAAAGCTCAGCATGGCTCAGCACAGCTGTGCTGAACTCAGGACTGAGTTCAGGATGCTGTGAGAACTCAGGACTGGTGCTAAGGATGCCTAAAGCCTTCAAAGCAGAAAGTGAATGGTTTTCTATGTGCTCAGTGCTTGTCACCAGCCTTGCAGCTCCGCATTATGCGTTGGGGTCTGCAAACCCTTCCCAGCTGCTGCACCCTGGCAGGCCTGGGAGCTACCAGCTCTTTATGGGTGTTGGGTTGAATGGCTCCTCCAGACTGAGGCAGCTGGAAAAAAATGCATCCCTTGAGGAGAGATCACTGTGGAGACAACTCCCAGTGCAGGGACAGCATACGCTGCCCTCACACACAGAGCAGCTGTGCAGCTCCAACTCTTTCCAAGCAGGAGCGGGGAAGAGGACATCCCAAGCAATGGGACAGCAAATGCAAACCCACAGGGGATAATCCTGTGGTGGGTGCACAGTGACTCCGTGGGGTGCCCAAAAGCTGCTCCAGCTCTGTCCTCCCAGGGGAGTGTGAAGATATCAGGAGGGAGCTCCAGATTTCATTAGTCATCGAGCAGGGAGGAGGCTGCAAGGGAAGAGGGCTTAAAAGGCTTCAGAGTATTTTTAGACCTGGTAAAACAGGCAGTGGGGGAGAAAAAGGGACCATTGAACTCCGAGACACAAACGGTTCACATCTTAGGGTGGACCCAGCTCTGCTGCATCTCCCCCCGGAGCATGAGCTCAGAGAGAACTAAGAAATGTCAAACCACGCAAACACAGCGACTTGCAGATCAGAGCTGGACTGACCCTGTCAAACCGCCTGCAGTGATGCACAGCCCCATTTGCTGATGTGCTTTGTGCCTCACTCCCTTATTTCAGTGATAGTTGGCTGCCATTTTTCTTGCCCTGGCTCCTGTACCTGCCCTTTAGCCTAGGAGATTCCTCTGAGCCCTCTTTGCAGTGCAGTTCCAGAGCTGGGTCTCCCTGTCCCCTGATGGCTCTGCTGTCCGTGTTGCACTGACATAGGAGGGGACACGACCTGGACACAGGTTCCAGCAGATCCATATGGGAATATCTTTCATGGCACCAACTCATGACACTCCTGATGGCAGCACCCATGGCAAGAGCTCACCCAGCACCGTTCTGCTGGGTCCCTGCCTCCTCTCGGAGCTGGCTGAGATGAAAGCCAGATGAGCTTAATGGCGATGAGCTGACAGTTTGCTGTGAAATGCTAGGGATCCTGCAAATTATTTTAAAAGCTATGTAATCCCCATGCAGGTGGCAGAGTAGGAAAACTCACCATGTCATGGTGGAGGACAGAACTGGGTTTTTCTTGCTGGGAGGTGAGCGGTTCTCTTTGTTTTCCACTGTGCTCTGGGCTGTGCTCATGACACACAGTACTTTAAGGTCTCTCTGTGTGCAAATGAGGTATTAAAGCCCGGCTGGGAGGTGCTGATTGCAGGGCTGCTGCCTCGTGGTGCTCTGCATCCACAGGAGGAGCTCTGCACCATGGAGCCAGGCCAGCAAGCCAGACACTGCCAGGTCTGGTTCGGAGTGATGCTAAGTCCAACTGGTGCTGAGTTGGGGGAGTTTATCCCAGGAGGACAACAGGGCAGGAGTGCCATGTGCAGCCGGGCTGTGTGATGGGGACTGACATTCACATCTTCTGTCTGTCTCCTGTGTTTCATTTTCCATGCAGCTCCCATCTTCCATACATCTTCCATACACCATTCATCTTCCATGCAGCTTCCATTTTCATGCTGTGTTCCCAGGAGGGGCTGCAGTGAATGCAGCATTTGCTCACATCCCAGATGGTCAGTCTTCATTCATAACATCTGTACTCAAGTTACGGAGGTTTCCTTGGGGCACACCGTGGGCTTTATCCCAAATCCCATCAGTGGCCAGGCACTGCTGAACTCAGGGCTTTGCAGCTAGGAGGGAGTGTACCCAGCTCCCTTTCTCACCCCACAGTGCTCCATCCAGGCTTTGCCTCCTCTGCCTGAGCTGTGGTTGGTACTGTGCGGACCTGATGCATGGCTCCTGACACACATGCTGCAAGGATGTGCTGGGATGGGGATGGGGACAGGTGCTTGTACCCAGAGTGCTGTCTGGTGTGTACTCCTGGGCTGGGATGAGGAATAGGAATCAAAGCACCTTCTCCCATAGAACTTGGTTCATTGGAAGTGGGAATTCGGTCTTTGGGACTTTTTTCACATCATCGTGTATCTACAGTGTGAGGGCAATGGGTGAAAGCTGAGGGTAAGGTGTGAAAACTGGGCGGCTGAGACCCTTAGTGAGCAGCTGAGCCGCGAGCAGAGCACAGCAGCCCGGGACGTGGCCCCGCTAGCCCACGGCCGGCACCATGCAGCATCTTTTCTCCAAGGCTGGGAACTGTCTGCACAGGGCTGGCTGTGTTTCAGCGCTGCGGTGCTTTTCCTTCTCCCCGCTTTGGGTTTGCTTTAAGGGAATTTAAAAAATGAGAGCGGAGTTGTTTGGGTTTCATTTGTGCCTCCTTTGTGAAACCACTAAAGCGCTTCTCGACCGAAAAACAAAGGCCCCGGGGCGGGGCAGGGCAGGGCTGGGGCAGAGGGGCACCCCCCACTCACCCCATCGCCGCCGCGAGTCCTCGAGCTCGGGGGCGCTCCCGGCGCGGGGGGGACTCCGCCGTGCACCGACCCCGCGGTCGCCCTTTGTTGTTCGGCGCAGGGCTGAGCGCGCTCCCGCCTCCCTCCCCCCCATCCCTCCGCGGGGCCACGCAGGAGCGCGCTTCGCCCCCGCCCCGCTCCCGCCCCGCGCCGCCGCCGTGGGAGCTGCGGAGCCGCGGGGAGCGGGGAGCGGGGCCCGGCCCCGCCGAACGGGCTCCGGCGAGGCCCGGTGGGAGCGGCCATGGAGGCGGGCAAAATGGTGAGCGCATCCTCCTCCGCGAGCCCCGCAGCCGTGCAGGGCTCCTCGGGCCGCGGCCGCGCGCGGGGCCGGGGGCGGTCTGCCGGGAGCCGCGCCGTGGGGCGATGCGGTGCCGCTGTCGGTGAGCCCCGAAACGGTGCGGTTCTGCTGCGCTCCGGGTGCGTTGTGATGCGAGCCGGGCTTCGGGCTGCGGCGCAGTCGGGCTGCCCGTGCTGGGGAGACCCAGCGCTGCCCCCGCCCGGAGCCCGCGCCGTGCCCTGGGCGCTGCACGCGGTGAGCTCGGGCCGCGCACAGAGAACCCATCCGGCGCGGGGTGCGAGGGCCGTCTGCACCTGGGAGAGGGGCTTTGCCTTCTCCGTCCGCAGGGGATGGGCGGCGGGTGCGGCTCTGGGGCAGGGCGAGGCCGTAAGGACGCAGCGTGGAGCCCGCGGGGTGCGGGCTGCTCCTGGCTCTTTCCCTGCTCCGTGTCCCCGAGGAACGCACGCGCACTTCTGGAGCACCCGGCACCGGGTTGATGCTGGTCCTTCATCAAACCGACGTAGGGAAGAGGAACGCTCCCTTAATTTTCTCACCTCTGTACGCAGTGGCGAGGGACTCCTCGCTCTGTTCTGTTCGCAGCTCTGCGGGAGGAGCTGCGCCCCGGGGAGTTCCGCCTGTTGCCGCCGGCTCAGCCCGACCTCTCGCACTCCGGCCCTATAGGGCTCACCCCACGGGGTTCACCCCTCCGGTGCAGTGCGAGATACAGCTCTGTGTCTCACGATTGTATGGCCACAGCACAGCGCTGGTGCCATCACTCTGGGATGCGCTTTGCCATTGGAGTGACAGGTATCCTCGTGGTGACACCTGCACAGGGGCTACTGTTTCCCAGGCAGGTTTAGTCCAGTGTCACTGGAACACTTGCCTGGGGATGAGCACATGGCAGTCTGGTTCTGCTCCCACACCCCATCCCGCTCCCGTTTTCTCCCATAGCAAAAAATGCCCAAATATTTGCAATCATGGGACTCCATCTGGGGCCATGGGGAAAACATCATGAAGGCTGTGGAGGACCTGCCTGAAACACTGACCCTTGGCAACCCCCACTGATATAAATCACTGCTGGTGAAAGAGATTATCTTTGCATAAAATCCCCACTTAAAATTAAAAGCCTGGCTAATGGGACAGTGCAGACGGGCTTGTGGCCGGCACCGGCCACGTGGGGCATGGGCACAGTTGGCTGCTGCTGATCTCATGCCCTTATCAATAATTAAGCATGGAGAGTAATGAGCATGTGTTGGGGGAGCAGTTACGGGGGTGGGGGTGGGGGCTGGGAAAGCTTTTCTGCGTATTGAAAGAGTCTATTCCTTAAGCTCGATTTAAAATTAAAAAAAAAAAAAAATCCAGAGTAATTGATCTGCGTAAATTGTTTATGGCCTTTGAGAAATCAGATGTCCCAACTATTTGGGTTCTGATACTGCAGTGGTGCAAAATGCTGTGTTCATTGCAGCACGTTCCCGTTTCCAGGGCCATAATCAGCCACCAGCGCCCCTGCAGAAAGCCCAGCTCACCCCTGGCACGGGCTGGGTCTCTGCCTCCCATGGCTCAGACATCCTGCCTGTTGCCTCCACACCTCTCACTCCTGGGTGTTTTCCTTTGTTCTTTCTCTTTGACTGTCTCAAAGGTAGTGGTTGTGCCGAGATCGCCCTCCTCTGCCCTCTGCAGCTCTCCTGCTGCTGCTGAGCCAGAGGACCCCAAAGCCACCTGCCAGCAGCAGTGGTGCATCCATTTCTTGCACTGTTGGGAAGGTAAAATGTGATGTAGACCCAAATTGCCAAGCCCAGTGTAGCAGAATACAGGTTGAGAAGCTGCACATCATAGTGTCACCTTTGGCTGCGCCGTGTCTGTGCCAGGAGGAGCCCATGCGCAGTGCTTGCTGTCCGTAGCAGGTGCCCGCCCATGTTGTGCAGCAGTTCTTGATCTGAGGTGTCGTTTTCCCGATGGAGCATGAGGTACATCTCCAGCAGTGAGCAAACCCTGATGGATATAGCAAGGTTTCAGGGTACTTGATGCCAGAGGAAAACTGCTTTGGGGAGGATGTGGCTTTCTTATGGCTCAAGTGAGGGCAAACACAAGTTGGTGCCTGTTGGGGCATTCCTGTCTGGTTGGGGCTGGTCATGGTGTTCGGTGCCTGGAGTGTCTCCAGCTCCCAGGCAGAGCGTGAGTGGCACTTTCTGAGTTCTCGGTCCAGCAGTGGAAGCCCCACACACTGGGACTTTGGGGCAAAAACCTATCCCAAGCCCAAGGAGCCTGTGTTTTGCTTTTGGCTGCCGCTGGTGAGTGACATTTAAAAATATGCCTGTGCCCTTCCAGCCGCTGTGATTTATACCTCCGTAAGGCTACTGGGGGATTCCTGTGTCTCATTCCCCCCCACCCCCCTGCCCAGCAGCTGCAGCAGAGCTCTGCTGGATTGGGATTTGTGTTTTAATTATTCTCCCAGATTTTCACAGGCAGCTCTGTCCTGGACAGATCTCATTTGCTTCCCCCAGAGCCCCTGTATCTGCAGGGCTTGGTGGAGAGCTGTTTTCCGAAAGTATGCTCAATCCCAGCTCTCCATTTATAGAAAGGAATTAAGGAGAAACGAGGAGCCATTACTAAGAGGATTTGCACTGCAACTTACTCAGTTTCTCAAAATAATTTGCAATAGCTCTGGATTCTTTAATCAACACTCCGTTTCCTTTTGGAAGTGAAAGGAGATGCGGGAAGGCTCCGCACAGCTACTGTGCAGAGCTGAACCGCTCTCTGCATAGTGGGAGACTTGCAATGCAATGGATGGTAAGCCTGTAATTTGGGGAAATCTGGAAGGGGAATGATGGGGGCTGAGGCAGCGTATCCACTGTGTGCTCCTATTCCCAGCACATTTCCCACGTGTGCCCCATTCCCAGTAGGATCCTCAGCGCAGGGCTCAAATCCATCCCAGGACGCATTGCAGGACCTGAACACCTGTGCAGGTGGCATCCTGGGGGGTGAGGGTGGCAGGATGGGAGCCCTGTGAGTCCCCATGTATGGGAGCAGAGTGCTGGCATCACTCCCTCCTCTCAGGGAAACCAGAGCCGGCAGCGGCATCACTGAGGCTGCACTGTGGCCTGGAGGTTGGGGACAGCGCAGTGGTGAAGCAGCCCACAGTTGGCACACCACAGAGGCCAGGAGCAGCACCGTGCTTGTGCCTTTCCCTGCCTGTGTAACAGGGACCAGGCTCCACCACCCCATGTCTCCAGTTGCTGGCACAGCTGCTGTGAGGCCCACTGCCTGTGGTGGCTGTGCCTGAGGTGTGAGCAGCTGATGGTGCATAGGCAGCACTGGGACCTGCGGCACAAACCCTTCCCACAGCTGCTCGGGGTTGGTGCTGGGCTCAGAGGGACTGTAGAGCTTGGGGATGGGGCTCCTGGAGGTCACTGTGTGGCAGCACTGTGGCTGCTGCCCCACTTCACTGCAGGGCTCTTCGCACTGGGCCTGTGCAGAAGCTGTGTCCTTGAATCGCCAGGAAAAGCCATCAGGAAGCAGCAGTGTGACCTCAGAGTTCACTTTCAGCCTTTCCAGAGGGACTGAGACGAGCAGGACCTCCCAGCCCCACTTCCCTCCACAGCCTACCCCAGCCTGTTGATGCAGGGCCCTGCCCTGCTGCCATGGTCCTGATCAGCCAGGCATGGAGGTCACACCAGTGGCCCGTGAGGCTCCCGTCAGCTCCCATTAAGCCAGGCCAAGTGGCAAGTTCTGCCCTCCATCCACACCACAGTTCCCTGGCCTGGTCTGGGATGCTTGCAGCAGGCAGGGAACATGGTATGTGTCCTCAGTTGAGCCTGCACCCTATGGGTGGTGTAAAAAACAAAGGGCTAAATGGATTTGCAGTACTGCAAACCCCCCCATGTTGTCAGCTGCTGCAGTGTCCCCATGGCACAAGCAGGAAGGCAGAAGCAGGCACCCTGGTTTGGATGGGGGGAGATGCTTGGCTCTGGGACGTTTCCTATTCGGGCTGCAGGGTTTGGGTCTGAGCAGAAGCCATCTCTGCCTTGGAAGGCACTGAGGGACAGAGGTACAGTTTGGGGGAAGGTGTGTCGTGAGCAGCCCTCTTTGCTGGGGTATGGACTGTGCCTGCAGCTCCTTGCAGCCCTGCCTCCCCTCCAAGGACATCTTGGAGATGCACAGCACTGTGGGGATGCAGGAAGGATTCACTGAGTAAGGCACTGGAGTTAGTCCCACTGCTTTAATTGACTTACGTCAGTAATTAGCTTCTTCTGACAGTATTGAGCCAGCCTATTTCTCATCAGTAGCATGGATCCTCACGAAAGCAGTGCCAACACCAGTGCACTGGTGTCCAATGGGTGATCAGTTTGTCTGTGAGCAAGACACATGCTTGGATCTTGACCACTGGCTGTGGCAGGGTGCTGGGCTGGAAGCAGGCTCAGTCCCTTGTGGTTTGGGTGCCTGCAAGAGCCAGAGCATCTCCCAGCTCCAGTGCAGCTCCCAGTCCTGCTGTGCACTTGAGAAAGCAGGTACAGAAATGGGATAGAGCTGAAAAATGTTACATTCAAAATCCTGTAAAGAAAACTCCTCCTGCAACTGCCTCTCTATAGGCTACAGAGAGTGTGCTGGCTTCTTGCTCAGCATTCACCCACGCTTCTCAGTGTGGGCTTTACAAGGTCCACAACATTTGCATTGCAAAGCATGCTTTCCTGGCAGGGGGCATGCGAGCAGCATGAGCACACGGTTGGCTCATTGTACCAGCTCTGAGCAGGGTGGGAGCTGTGGGGAGACTAGGGACAGGTGTGTGGTGGGGCCAGAGTGCGCTGGGTGGCAGCAGGACTGGAGCTGGAATGTGAAGGCTGCACTGTGAGACAGGGTGAGCTGGTGGGGTAAGTCTGCTGCCCTCCTGCACTGTGCATGAAGCAGAAGCATCCTGCACCATCAGGGGCTCGCAGTGACCTCAGTATCCCTGTGCTGGATTCCCCATCCTGCTCAAAGCACCCTCTCTGCTCTGCTTGCCCAAGAAAGTAAAGCTGGAGCTGCCGACTGCTGCCAGTGATCCAAGGTCAGGGGAGAGATTTGCCTTCCTCTGCCTGAGCCACCACCTCCAGGACAGGAGAGGGTCCTTTTGTGGTTGCTGCTTTAATTGCATCATTATTATGCTGAGTAAATGAATCCTGGCAGCAGCTGAACCTGGCAGATGCCAGGCACATCCCAGAAAGGCATCCGGGAATGGGCAGCATCCAGCTGGCACGAGGCAGCGGCTGCTTTGCGGGCCGGGGACCTGGATGCGACCCAGGCACCGACAGGTGCCGGCAGAGCAGGGGGATCGGGGCAGCCTGAGCTCTTCCCATCTCACCCCCTCACGGCTTCTGTTTTTCAGACTGTCAGCATCAATAAGGCTATTAATACACAGGAAGTGGCTGTCAAGGAGAAACACGCCAGAAATATCCTTCCAAAAGTTGGCCACGGGACAAGCAAGCGTGGGAGCTGGCTGGGGCTGCCTGGAAAAGGGGCCACAGCAAGGCAGTGCGTCATGGGGGTGCTGATCTGGCTGTGGGGTTTCTAGAGAGATGGACAGATCCTGAGGGGCTCTCCCTGCTGGCCAGGGCTTCCTGGAGGTCTTTCCATGTCCATCCTTTTTCCTCTCCCTCCTGCCGTAGCTGCCCTGGGTTCCTAGGGCAGCAGTGCAGAGCTGCTGCTGGTACAGTGTGTGCCTGGGGCTTGGCTGCATGTCAGCGATGGCCCTGCTCGCCTCAGCTCTGCAGGTGCTGGCTGGGAAAGGACAGTGTGTCCCGCGTGCACAGTGCTTGGCAACGTTGCTCCACTGCCTGGCTCCATGGGCTCATCCTCCTTTCCTCTTGAATTCCCAGGGGTGGGTGGAAACACTGTGCTGGACTCTGCTTTATACCAAAGTACCCCATGCTAAATCATGCATGATTTAGGTCAGCCAGCCAGCTGTGGGTTGACCTCCATCCATCCGTCCCCTTTTCCTTGACTGGCCTCCACCATGTATCCTGGGCACGCACCATGAGAAGGGGGCACAGACCTTCTGGTCGGTGGTGAACCGGCTACCGCTCTCAGGCAATGCTGTGCTCTGCTGGAAGTTCTGCCACGTCTTCCACAAGCTCCTCCGTGATGGCCATTCAAACGTGAGTGCTGCCCTGTGCCTCCAGCTGTGCAAGAAACCTCATATACATCAGCACCCTTCAGGCTCATGACCCTTTCCTTGAATTTTGGGTGCCAGAATTGTCTGTCCCCAGAACTGTGGTGTCCCCCGTTCCCTAACTCACCCTCATCCATGTCCTGCAGAGCTCTGGTACCACTGCCTACCACACCTCCCAGTGCAGCAGACTCAGCTCAGCAGCCAGCCTGGGACCAGAGCTCTTCCCAGGGCTCTGTGTATGGCAGTGGGGATGTCAGCAGGGTGATGCCCTCCTGCAGCCAGGAGCAGTGACAAGTGGCAGGGAACTTCCTGGGCATCCCTTCCCACTTGCTTTGCACGTGCCTTCCCAGGGCCAATCTGCCCCAAATCCCCCATGCCAAGTCCCATAGAATGACCCACCCTGGGCTGCAGTGCTGGTACTGGAGGGAACCACTGTGCCCAGGGTGTTGGCATGTATATGGGAGTCACCAGACAAGGTTCTGCCCTGTGCATGGACAGAGATAGAGGCACCCTGGGGATGGGATAGAGCAGGGCAGCTGTGTGGCTGCAAAGTCAGTAATGTGTCCAGGGCACCCATTCTATAGCTTAATTTCTGGGCTGTAGTAATGCTCTTTTTGCCCTCAGTGCCCTGCATGCCACCCTCACTTGCTGATTATTTTCTTCTCTGTCCCTGCAGGTCCTGAAGGATTCCGTGAGGTACAAGAACGAGCTGAGTGACATGAGCAGGATGTGGGTAAGTGGCTGACCCCACAGATGCCCCAGGAGGGGTGAAATGGGGCTGGGTCCTCGGCATGGGCTGCACAGTGCTGAGCACCAGGGACAAACAGCGTCCCTCACTCTGCCCGTGACAGCCAGCTCAGCACCTCCCTGGAGCCATCTGCCCTAGAATCACTAAGTCTGCTCAGTTTGCTTCACCATGCTGCAGAGAGAGATGAATGAGAGAGATTATTTATAGCAAGAAATACTCACAGCAGCATGAGTGACCTCTTTCTAGCTACAGTAGGTTAAATCAGGCAGCAAGGGGAACAGGAGAGGAGGCAAGGCAGCTGCAGGAGATGGGCTGGGAGCAGTGGGGTGGATGATGATGCTCACAGTGAAGGATGTCCCTGGAATGACAGGGAGAGGGAAATGGGGAGAACAGGCTCCCTAGGGCACTGGTTACAGCTCCAAGCCTGCTAGAGTTCCAGAAACACTTCAGTAAGGCTATCAGACATGCGGCTTAGTTTTTAGGAGGTCCTGCATGGAGCCAGGGACAATCGTGGCAGATCCCTTCCAACTTGGGATATTCTTTGATTCTATGATATTCTGTCTTTTTTAAATGTCAAAACTCTGACAGCACTGAAGATCTGCAATAGGAGAGAGAGAGATGAGAAGGTGGTGACCAGATCCCCTGCTGCTACCCCTCCCCAAATCCATACAAAGCTGCTGGCACACTCGCTGCCACAATGACCACCAGCCTGCAGCCCATGCACAGGGGGTGGGAGGACACAGACATCTCCAACATACCCCAGTTCCAGCCCACACTCCAGCCATGGAGGGCACTTGGCCATCCTGCATGGCATCATGTCACTGGCAAGGAGGAGGGGAATGAGGAAGTTGGCGGGCTTGTGAGCACTGCTGGTGCAGCAGCAAAGGGCAGTGGTAGGGGGTTGGGCAGGCAGCAGCCAGGTCACTGCCCACAGCAAGGTTTTCTTGAAGGTGCAGCCTGCCCCAAGTGTGACCAGCTTCTTGGTGTCCCCAGGGCCACCTGAGCGAGGGCTATGGACAGTTGTGCAGCATCTACCTCAAACTGCTGAGAACCAAGATGGAGTTCCACACCAAGGTGAGGAGCTTTTAAAAAATGACGGAGAATGACTTGTTAATGGTTTGATACTGATAGGATGACGGGGAACGGCTTTAAACTAAAAGAGGGGAGATTCAAGTCAGATGTGAGGGGGAAATTCTTCACTCGGAGGGCAGTGAGACACTGGCACTGCTGCCCCATCCCTGGAGGTGCCCCAGGCCATGGATGGGCCCTGAGCTGGGGGAGCACCCAGTCCGTGGCAGGGATGGTGTTGGGGGTCTTCGAGGTCCTTTCCACATCACCATGTGTCCCTAGCCTGCCTTGCCTGGTACTTGAGAACTCACTACCTTGTGCACAGGGTGCTCAGGACATGCTCCTGAGCACTTGCAGGGGCAGAACAGCAGGGATGTTTTTTCCCTTTCTCTTGAGTGCTTGCCTCAGGAGCTCGTTTTGGGATTCTGGAGCAGAGCTATCGTGCAGGTAGCTCCTTTGGGCTGGGTTTGGGAGAGGATGTGGTTGGAGCTGGCCAGCTTCTGGTCTCACAGCTCCGTGCCAGTGTGCCTGAGCACAGCACAGCTGGAGCCAGCTGCCAGAGGTGAGGGGAGTGTATTTATGGAAAGGAATGTGGTGTGCAGGGCTCTGGGAAGCAGCGCACCGTCGATGGAGTTTATTATTCAGGCAGACGTTCTCTTATGCTTGAGGCATTAATCTGAAGGCGTGCCTCCAAGAACAGAACAAAATGTCACTGTGGTCTTGTACACAAACACTGCCCTGCATGGGTTCAAGTGCTCTAATCCTTAAAGTAATTGTCTGTGGCAAGCTTGCTACCTGTGGCGTTTTCTTTCTTTTTGAGTTCTGCTGTTAAGATGTTTTCTGAAACCAGGCCATACCCGTAGCCCTGATTCAGCTATTTGGAGCCTTGGCCTTCATGGACCACTGTGGGCAGCCTGAAGAGGCTTTGCCCTCTGAGTAGATGGTTGTCCCTTCCCCTGCAGCAGCCCGGTGTTGCCTTGTAAGAGCCCCATCCCTTCGCAGATTCTAAGCCCAAGGACAGTTGTTTTTTTTCTTGCTGGAGGGAATATGGGCTCCATGGAGCATCAGTGCTCTGGTCTGGCTCTGTCAGGGCTCAGGAGATCTCTTGTTAGCGCCTGCTCAACAGGATCTTGGGATGGAGCCAGGGAGCCCACTCTGAGGACCCTTTGCCTCAAGGTGCCATGGAGTGGGGCTGCAGCCACTCCATGGCCCTTTCCCAACTGTTGTTTTCTCCCCAGAACCCTCGGTTCCCCGGCAATCTGCAGATGTCTGACCGGCAGCTCGACGAGGCAGGAGAGAACGATGTCAACAACTTGTGAGTGCAGGCAGGTGGGAAGCAAGGGGTGGTTGGGGCATGGCTCTGGCACCATGTCTGCCTGCCATTAACATGGGAGTGGGCAGAGCCACCTGCAGGGCTGGCATGTCCCTCATGGTCAGCACCTGTGTGTCCCTGGGGCAGCACCTGGCACAGGGTGTGCTGTGTGGGGATACTGATTGACCTTCCTCACCCTTCTTCCCCAGCTTCCAGCTGACAGTGGAAATGTTTGACTATCTGGAGTGTGAGCTGAACCTCTTCCAGACAGGTAAGCCCCTCATTGCCATGCTGTGCCAGGTTTGGTGTGATATGGGATCCAGGAGGGAGCTGACTGAAGGTGTCTGAGTTCATCTATTTGCAATGCACTTCCCTGGAGTTAGCTGAAGCAATTCCATGTCAGAGCTGTGCCAGCCTCCCTGCAGCCCTGCTGCAGCACTGGGGAGTATGTGAGGCCAGCAGCACTGTGTAGCTCCGCTTCCCCCCATGCCTCCAGCTTCACCTCCCTACCTCAGGCTTCTGCTTCACAGCCACTCCAGGCTGAGTTTGTTCTCTGCCTTGTGGGCTTATGTCAGCCTCTGGCTTTTACTAGCAGAGAACACAGCTTGCCTGGGTGCTTGCAGCATGCTCCATCTGGAAAAGGTGTGAGAATACACCGAGATGGAAGCAGGCAGGGGGTAAAACCAAGCTGATCTCAAATCTCAGAACTGCAGTGTGCTTCTGCACGCTCTAGCATGACTCAGTTTGGGATTCATTGAAGCAGCACCAGATCAAGGCCTCTAAGGGATGCACAAAGCCTGAAGATGGATCCCGGACACATCCACAGCAAGGCTACAGCAGCCCTCCCTCCTAGCTGCTGTACATCCCTCCTTAGGTTGGCCTTTCCCCACTGCTGCCAATGCCCTCATGGTCCTGGCAATGGAGGACACAGTCCTACAGCCCTGCCCAGCCACCCTTGCCTGTGGGGATGATTTAGATGCACTCAGATGCACTGTGGAAACGAGGCTGTGGTACTGAGTGTCTTGCTCTACTGAGCTCCAGCTCCTGCTGTATGCCCAAATACCTCAGTGGGCACTTGGGTAACACAGCTGTGTTAGTGCTTTGTGCTTTGCACGGAGACTCCTGCTTAGGCAGCAGTAACTTGGCCCACCCTACACCTCACCCTGAGCCATGAAACATGCCTCAAAGAGCCAAGGAACACAGTGGGAAGCCCGCATTCCTGCCAGTTAGGTCTCCTGCTCTCTCTGAGCCTCTCTCCTTCCCGGCAGTGTTCAACTCCCTGGACATGTCACGCTCTGTGTCAGTCACTGCAGCAGGACAGTGCCGTCTGGCTCCGCTCATTCAGGTGATCCTGGACTGCAGCCACCTCTACGACTACACCGTCAAGCTGCTCTTCAAGCTCCACTCCTGTGAGTACCCTCAGGACCTTCTGTGGGGACTGGAAGCGTTTAGGGACTGTCAGACATGAGGAGAATCGCTGGGCGTCCAGTGCCCCCAGCCCAGCCTCACAGCACCCTGTGAACAAGCAGCTCTTTGCCACTGTGCATCTGTGGCTCCTAATTCCTGCTCAAGTTGTTCCTGAGCTCCTTTCCAGCCTTTGGGGTGGGAAGAAGTCTCTGGAGCTCTCTGCAAGGGTTGGGAAGGCCACAGGGTGTGCACAGGCTGAGAAATCTGCTTCCCCTGAGGACCTCAGATTGCTGCAGCAGTCTTGGTAGTGCCAGCTCAAAGCCTTTCCCTGCCCCAGCACCACCCAGGGCCATCTCTGGGGACATGATCCAGCAGTGAGACACTAAGTAGCAGGAAGCTGGGAGGAGGATGAGCTTCCCTGCAGAACACCCATCCGCCATGGACATAGAATCATAGAATCATAGGGGTTGGAAGGGACCTCATGCTCACAGGTTGCCCCCAGAGCCATCCCTCCTGGGTCAGGAGCACAGGGTGAGCTTTGTACCCACTTCATTCTCCAGGTCTGCCGGCTGACACACTGCAGGGTCACCGAGACCGCTTCCTGGAACAGTTCAGAAAGTAAGTGGGGACTGCTACCTGCTGCAGATGATGTCTGGGTATCCAGGTCCAGGCAGGGAGCACTGCAGGTGCTGGAGCCCTCTGTACTTGGGCTCAATAACTGAGCAATGCAGGCAGAGGAAATACATGAGTCTGGCACAAGACTCCAAACTCAGCCCTCATCGAAACTTCTGCTGCTGCTCAGAAGCAACTCTTCTGCATTTGGGGCTGCTTTCTCCAGGACACCCGCTCTGTTTGCCTAATCCACTGCTATTGAATTACCAGATAACTGTTATTAATTCTAAAGAGGCATTCAGCCACTAATGGCATTTCACATGAAGTGCTAGCTGGTGATTTAAAACCCTTAAACCATTTAATTGCAGTTTTAACTGCAATTTGCACTTGTGCTGAGATGAAAGTCTCCTCGTCACTGAGGAGCACCCAGTCCTGCCCTTCCCAGCTTTGCCAGAGGGATTTGGTCCATGCAGTGCTGCTGGCACAGGCAGAACCTGGTTAGCAAGGGCTGACAGCTGAGCACAGCAGGTTTTCTCCCGAGCCAGTATCCTTTAGGCAGTGCATGGACACAGCTTGAGGCACTGCTGCAGGAGCATGGTCTGCTGTGCCCCTGGGTACGTGGGGTTGTGGTCTCTGGGCATGTGGAAAAGGAAAAGGTTTCCTTGAATGGTGGTTTCCAAAAAAGGAAGAACTTGGTGGGAACTTGGTAAATGGAGTGATAAAAGCAGGATACCTTCAGGTGTCACTGAGGTGTCATCCTCTGCAACATCAGGTTGTACAGCCAAGCAAAGGAGGCTCTTGAGAGGGAAAAAACGTCCTTTTGTGGTACAGCTTGCAGCTGGAGGAGGTAAAGCTGCTCACAGCACAAGTGCCTCCCAGTTTAAAATATCAATAGCAGTGATTCTAATAGCAGATAGAGGTACAGGAGCAAACAGCCAGAGCCAAGCCTCACTCACCCAGTTACTCGCAATCTCACACATGCAGCGCATCAGCATACACATTTGTTTCCATACGCTAAGGAAAACAATTAAGCTGCCTGGAGATGCAAGGACAGGTCTCCCCGGGGTTAGCAACTGCTCAAAAAGCAGGAGGCACTCAGTCAGGCTTTGTACCAGTGGGTTTCTCAAGGTAATTCCCAGTGACTGCTAGAACTGGTGCTGTTCACTGTAAAAGTGAGATGCTGTTCACTTAAAAGTGAGATGGAAAGCAAGTGAGCAGTGAAGTGCCGTGGCGTCCAGTACACATCTTAAATAGACTGTAGAAACAAAACCAACTCCAGTGAGCTGCAGGAGGACATCACAGTGCTGAGACTACAGGATAGCAGAGCAGCTTGGATCAAGGTCAGAGGCTGCAAAGCAGTGCCCGGGAGCAAAACACCAGATGCAGCCATCCGCAGAGGGCTGGGCTCGGTGCAGGCTCTGAGTGCCTAGGACAGACTTGGAGTGAATGTGACACCTGGCTGGGTGCTGGGTGGTTGCAATGGAGGGGAGCCACCATCATCCCCAGGGCCACACCATGTTCCCAGCTATGGCTTTTCTTCTTGAGTTAAACCAAGTGTGAAAACAAGGGTGGCTGCTTTTGATAAAAGAATTGGAAATCAGTCCAGAAGGGAGGCAGGCTGTTTGGGGAGATGCTGGTGCACAGAACTGTGGGTGCTGTTACTGTGTGGCCGACAGGCAGCCAGCCTTAACCACTGGTGGTGAGGATTTCACAGGAGCGATGCTGCTGTCCTCCCATGGCTTATGTCTTTAGGCCATTTTTGCTGCTCATCACGTCCCAGGTTTATGTGTTTATGCCTCTATCCATCAGCGTTTCCCAGTGGTGGGATTCTAAGGGCTGGGGTGTTCCAAGAGTGGCTGTGGATGACAGTGTCAGGTTGATGTCCATCCCAATGTGGAGATATATGGGAGCAGCAGCAAGAAATTGGGGCAGTGGCACATGGAGAGCCTTCCTTAACCTGCCTCTGCCCCTTCCAGGCTGAAGGACCTCTTCTATCGCTCCAGTAACCTGCAGTACTTCAAGCGTCTGATTCAGATCCCGCAGCTCCCAGAGGTGAGGTTCCACAGGCTGGCACCAGCTCTCCTTGTCCCTGTGGCCAGAAGCAGAGATGCTGGATTGGCACATGTCCAAAAAGCACCATGTGCCACCTGCTTGGCTTCCTGGGAATGGTGGCGTCTCAGGGCTCACAGAGCCCAGGGCTCATCCCTGCATCCTCCCTGAGTCTGTGTTTGGGATGGAGCTGCCCCTGGCCATATCCCCTGGGCTGGGCTCCAGGATCTCTCCTTATGGCAGCAGAGCTGGAAGGAATGAGGACGAAGATAACTTTATAAACAGGACATGGTGCCCAGCTCCCAGGGCCACTGTGCCCATAGTCCTGTGCATTACAGGGCTCACACCTTCTGGGCTCGCTCTCTTCCCTTCCCAGAATCCTCCCAATTTTCTGCGAGCCTCAGCACTGTCGGAACACATCAGCCCTGTGGTGGTCATCCCTGCTGAGGCATCCTCACCTGACAGCGAGCCCATCACAGACCTGGTAGAAATGGAAGCAGCATCGCAGGTAAGCTCTGAGTATTCTCTGTGGATGAGGAGAGGATTATGCTGTCCTTTGGGTCCATACCCATCACACCCAGGGTTGTCCTTCTAAACCATGCCTTGTTAAGCTCTTAGCACTGAGCATCAGTGTGGGAGCTGTGGGTGCTGCATGCTGTCAATGGGGGTGCTATGTGCCCAGCAAAGAGGCTGGGTGCTGCCTGGTGTGAGTCAGGCTAAGCTCATCCCATAGTGCTTCTCAGAGTAGTTTGGTGCCCTCCGGTGATGGCTGCCTGGAGATGTTTTGCTTCCCAGCATTGCCCCACAGCTTGCTGTGCTGGTATGGCATGGAGCATGGAGAGGAGTACTTTGCAACCTCTCTGTGAAGGATTCTCCCTGGGCACTTGGTGCTTTAGGAAGGAAAGGAGAAATGGCTCTGGGGCCCTCCCCCAAGGACCTCAGGTGCCCCCCAGGGGCTCCAGGCAGGGAGCATGTACAGGCAGCAGCCCTTCACATGGTGCATGGCTCCAGCAGGACACCAGCCTGGGACACTGAGGGCCGTGCACTCTGTTGCCCCTCTCAGAGCAGCACCGGGGCTCAGCCAGGCCCTTTGCACTTCTCTCCCCACAGAGCCTGTTCGACAACAAGTTTGATGACATCTTTGGCAGCTCATTCAGCAGTGACCCCTTCAATTTCAACAGCCAAAATGGGATGAACAAGGATGACAAGTGAGTCCTCATGCCGATGGCTGCTCCTGACACAGCCCCTTCTCAGGACATGTCCCCACTGGAGCCATCTCAGCACACAGTCCTGGCAGCCCCAGATCCCCTTGTTTACAGACACCACCATAGCGCAGGAGGCAGGGATGGGCTCAGCTGCCCCCTCATCTTCTCCTCATCTCCCCAGTGCCAGGAGCACTGATGGATGTCCGCTGTCTCCTCCCCAGGGACCGTCAGATTGAGCAGCTCTACAGGGAGATTGGGGCTCTGAAGGAGGAGCTGGAGAGCTTCAGGACCGAGGTGGGTGACAGCCCATTGGTGGCATGTGCTGCATGTTGGCTCTGCACCCCCAGCACTATCCCGTGAGACTGTGGTGGGTCTGGGGCAGCTCCCCGCTGCAAAGGGACCAGCAGAGCAGTTTGGGGTGATGGCTGTGTCCCTCTGTTCCTGCAGTTTGGGGTGGCAAGGACACAGCCCTGACCCCATCCACTACTTTCTCATACCTAATGGCTGTTGCAACACTTATCTGTCTGGGTTGGCTGAATGGGAAGGGCCATGCAGGTTCTGTGATATGCTTTATCCACTGTCCGAACCCTGGATGGCGTGTTTGGGGCTGCCAGGTGCCGGACAATGCTATGACTGTGCCCACAGAGCGAGCGGCGCAGCCTGCAGCTGCGAGGGCGCATCAGTGAGCTGGAGGCTGAGCTGGCTGAGCAGCGACACCTGAAGCAGCAGGCGCTAGATGACAGCGAGTTCCTGCGCACGGAGCTGGAGGAGCTGAAGAAGCAGCGAGAGGACACGGAGAAAGCACAGAGGAGCCTGACAGAGATCGAGAGTGAGGAGGGGGCCTGGGGAGGGCAGCAGTGGGCCACCGTGTGCAACCAGCACTCACCTGGCCCTGTGTATGTCAGGGAGGGCACAGGCAAATGAGCAGCGGTACAGCAAGCTGAAGGAGAAGTACAGCGAGCTGGTGCAGAACCACGCCGACCTCCTGCGAAAGGTGGGCCTGCAGCCACCCGCCGGGCACCAGGACCCGGCTGGGCTGACTGCTGAACACACGCTGCCATCCCCAGAATGCAGAGGTTACCAAGCAGGTAACGGTGGCAAGACAGGCCCAGGGCGATGTGGAGCGGGAGAAGAAGGAACTGGAGGACTCCTTCCAGCGAGTGAGCGAGCAGTCCCAGCGAAAGGTGAGTGGGGTGTGTGGTGGGGATGGGGCTGGGGACCCCTGCTTACACTCAGAGGGACCTGGGCTTGGCAGTGGGTGGGCACCCCACAGGAACCGGCTCAGGGTGACCTCTCTCTTGCCTGCAGTCCCAGGAGCAGGCGGAGGTGCTGGAAACGTTGAAGCGGGAGCTGGCAGCCAGCAAGCAGGAGCTGCAGGTCCTGCAGGGAACACTGGAGACCAGCATGCAGGTGAGAGCCTGGCTGCAGCCCCACTGTCAGCACCCTGCTGCAGTCTCAGAATCCAGCCCCAGACCTTTGCTTGGGCTCAGATGGGACTCAGGGCATTAATCCATCCCCAAGCTGAGGGACAGGTTTCCCTTTTCCTGTTGTCTCGGTGCTTTGACAAGGCAAGGCATTGCCCACCAAGTTGCCATTGGGCTGACAAGAAGTTTTGTGCCATGATCTTTTCCAGACTGGGGTGGGTTTCACGATCGTACTATGAGGTTAACACTCATGGGTGTGGGGCTATACCCACACAACTTTCTGCAGCAGGGATTCATGGGACAGGGGATAGGACCTGAGAGCTCGTTACCTCCTTGCAGCCTGCCTCGGAGGCAGCAGACATCCGTCACCCTCATGTCTTGTAACCATTGACAGATTGACATTTGTCATGGCTCTGCCCACTCCAGAGCTCTTGCAGGCAGTGTGCCTTTGTGTCATGGCCTCTGCATACGCTGCCATGCCAGAGGGTCTGTTGTGCCCACTGTGACATGGCCCTTTGCTACTCAGAACTGCAGAGATCTCCAGGCTCTAGAGTTGTCAGGGAGTGGAGCTACCTTTCCCAGGTGGGCAGACAGGCTGCAGAGGATCAGAGCCCTTCATGTACTTCTGCATCAGAATGACAGCAGTCATCACCCAACTCGTGCAAGGCCATCCCATGTTGCTAAGGCACCACTGGGCTGCCCAGATGTGGATGATGCAGGGCTGTACCCTGCCCACAGCTCTTCACACTGAGCAGTGCCTGCTCCTGGAACATGACCAACAAGCAGTTCCCCACATGCAAGGAGTGATTCTTTAGCTATGCTTTATTGCAGTCGTGATAGGATTTTTGTGCCCGGACAGGCGGGAGCAGAGCAGAACACCCGGATAGCAGGCCTGGAACAGGAGCGAGACAGCCTGAGCCAGGCAGCAGCACAGCACAGCAAGGAGATGGCAGCCTTGCAGGCTGAGCTGCAGCAGCTGCGGGACACACACAGCAGTGAGAAGGAGAGTAGCAGGAAGGAGCTGGAGACACTGCAGACACAGCTGCAAGACAAGGTACCTCAGAAGCACTGCAAGCACGAGCATCCCTGCAGTGTCCTGTGCTGAGCCCTGGTTTGGCAGTGCTCAGTGTCAGGGTGTGCACAGTGGGACCCTGATGTCAGCGCTGCCCCAGCAGGAGAGTGCACAGCGGACCCTGCAGCAGCGCTGGGCCGAGGAGCAGTTTGCCCTTCTGCAGGGCAGCGCACGGGAGGCAGAGCACATGGTGCAGGATGCCCTCAGTCGCCTCGAGGACCCTGCACACATCAGCTGCACTGGCTCGGCGGGTAAGATCCCGAGTGCATGCTGAAGGCAGTATCCCAAAGAGTGTCTCTAACTCTAACCTGATTTCCCCTCGGGAGCCTGGCCATGGCAAGGTGCTGCCCTGTGTCTGAGTCCTGTCTCTTTGTGCCTGCAGATTACCTCCTGTCCAGGACATCGGCAGCCTCTGAGTGCATCGAGAGGCTGCAGGATGCACACAGCAAATACCTTGTGAACCGCACAGGTGAGGCAGGGCTTGGCTGTGTGGGAGGGGCAGCTCCTGTGTGACGCAGGGTGAGAGACCAGGGCAGAGACCCACAGCCAAGGCACTACAGAGCCCAGAAGGGAGTTGGGGAAGCAAATATAGGAGCCAAAAGGGTTCCTGGGCTGCTTCAGCTGAGCCCTCTGTGCCTGCAGATGTGAGCATCCTGCTGCCCTGCGTGGCACTCTTTGCCCACCTCATCAGTGACACCATACTACAAGGCAGTGCTACCTCCCATATGGCCCCGATGGAGCCCGCTGATCGTGAGTGCCACCATCCGTGGGGGTCAGGGGTCCCTTTTCCCACAAACAGCCCCCTCAGGCCCTCCTGCCGCCTACACAGGGCTGCTGGAGGCATGCAAGCAGTGCGGCAGTGAGGCTGTCAGCTACCTCAGCTCCCTGCAGGACCCGAGCAGTGTGGCAGGTGCCAGCTGCACTGCAGTAACCAACTGCCTGTGCCGGATCAGCGCCATCGGGGAGGTGGGTGTATGGGCATCACCCTGGGTGTGAGTGGAGAATGGGGATAGGATTCTGTGGCCCTTGTGGAGCAGGCAGGGTGGTGGCAGTGGCCGCATCACCCCTGGACACTCCATGCTGCCCCCAGGAGCTACGACCCAGAGGACTGGACGTGGAGCAGGAGGAGCTGGGCGATCTGGTGGACAAGGAGATGGCAGCTACATCGGCAGCTATTGAAACTGCAACTGCCCGGATCGAGGTGAGCTGTGCTGCTGGGGCTGCCCCACAGGGTCACCCCGTGCCACCTGCATGAGGCCAGGCATGGAAGCCGAGCACTGCGAGAAGCTCAGCATGGCTCTGCCCTTCTTCCAGGAGATGCTGAACAAGGCCCGGGCTGGTGACACAGGGGTCAAACTGGAAGTGAATGAGAGGTGAGTGGTGATTTAAGTCCCAGTGCAATGGGAGGAGGACATAAGGTGTAGGGGTGCAAAGGAGCTGAGGAGACACCATGAGCCCTGGTGTTGTAGGGTGGGTGTCTGCCCCAAGGCTCTGGGGTCTCCCTGGCCCGCAGCTCACTGAGGCCTATCTTGCAGGATCCTGGGCTCCTGCACCGGCCTCATGCAGGCAATCCAGGTGCTCGTCCTGGCATCCAAGGACCTGCAGCGAGAGATTGTGGAGAGCGGACGGGTGAGCAGGCTGCCAGCTGGGAGAGCTGTCAACATAAAGCCCAGAACCACACCCTGTGTTTTCAATTAAGTGCCCAGAGGGTGTGAGTTCCATCCTTGCAGTCCACATCCTGAGAGCATGGCACATAGGGGAGACTATGACGCACGGGGTTAGGTGTCACTCCCACAGCCCAAAGAAAATCCTAAGAGCTGAGGTCTGGGGCCCTGTCACCCTGGGGTGTGGATATGATCATTCCTGTCTCTCCCACAGGGCGCAGCGTCCCCCAAGGAGTTTTATGCCAAGAATTCCCGCTGGACAGAGGGCCTCATCTCTGCCTCCAAGGCTGTGGGCTGGGGAGCAACTGTCATGGTGTAAGTGTCAGTGTTGCGGTGTAAGTTACCATGACCTGGAGGGTGACGGAGTCCTGCTGGGGGTGAACAGAAGACAAGAAGAGCAAGAGGTGAGCAGGCAGCAGCACAGGGCTGGCTCAAAGGGTGATCCAGCACCTCCCTGTTCTCCTGCAGGGATGCTGCTGACCTGGTGGTTCAAGGGAAAGGGAAATTTGAGGAGCTGATGGTCTGCTCCCACGAGATTGCAGCCAGCACTGCACAGCTGGTGGCTGCCTCCAAGGTAGGGACCTGTTCCTTGGTCCGTGCTCTCGGGCTCTCAGTGATATGCTAGGTCCTCAGCTGGGATCACAGTGCTCTACAAGCACGGCTTTCCTTTTGGCCCTGGCAGGTGAAGGCAGACAAAGACAGCGCCAACCTGTCCAAGTTGCAGCAAGCCTCTCGGAGCGTCAACCAGGCCACAGCTGGTGTGGTGGCCTCCACCAAGTCTGGGAAGTCACAGATTGAGGAGAAAGGCAAGTGTGGGGCTGTGAGCCTGCCCCCAGATCTCTACCTGTGGTTATGTTACTTGGTTGGCACACACAGGGTTAGGGTTCTGCCTGTGTTGCTGGGCTGCGGGGTCGAACTGCAGGAGTGGCCCACAACAGTAGTGTTTGTTCCTCTGCAGATAGCATGGACTTCTCTAGCATGACACTAACGCAGATCAAGCGCCAAGAAATGGACTCTCAGGTAGGAGCTTCCTCTGGGCTTTTGGAAACACAGCCCCGCTGTGTCTAGCACGTTTGGGCTGTCAGGTGGGTTCACAAGCTGTACTGTGCAGGGGAGCACTACAGCTCAGCAGAGCCATTCCCCCACTTTGTGGGCAGATTCTCATTGCTCAAACACATGACCGGGGGCCCCATGCCCATCTGCTGCCCACGCAGAGCATGTAGAAATTGAATGAGGCCAACACCCAGGCACCAGCATCAGCTTGTGCAGGAAGCCCAGGGCATGAAGGTGAAGGCTGGGCTTGCCAAAGAGACATTTGTTCCTTGAGCATTTCCCAGCCTCACACAAGTGAGCACCATCCCCTCTTGGCACCCCTTGCTGCCAGAGCATCAGTGGGACATACCTCAGGACACTTGGGCTTGGGGCTGGTTGACAGTGGCCATGCTGCTGAGACACAGGGTGACAATAACAGAATGTGCTTTGTGCTGAAGGTGCGAGTGTTGGAGCTGGAAAACCAGCTGCAGAAAGAGCGGCAGAAGCTGGGGGAGCTGCGCAAGAAGCATTACGAGCTGGCAGGAGTGGCAGAGGGCTGGGAGGAGGATGGTGAGTACCATGGGTGCTGCTGGAGGACATGCTGCTGGGTCCTGCTGCCCTTGAGCAATGCCATAAAGCCTCAGGGTCCTGGGGCATCTGAGGGACTCTCAGGCAGAACTCGTTGCCCATCTCATCCTGACTGCCCATCTCCTTCCCAGGCACCGATTAGCTGCCACAGCAGGAACAGCCAACAGTCAGCCAGGACCCAGCTTGGTGCAGCCTTTTCAGAAGACACACAATAAACTGGTGCAAAATTCACGCCGAAGCACACATCCTCCGCATTCCCCAAGAGCCGCCTCCAGCACTGAAGGACCAAGAGTTGCATCGCACCGAGGAAGCCCCTGGGGCTGGGAGTGAGGGCTGCCTGGCCTCACGCCAGCTGCAGACTGCGCGTGTATTTATTAGAGCTGTTTGGGGTGTCTCTGGGGTGGTCTCTAACCCTTTAGTTTTGTTTTTGCACAGATTTCTCTGAACTGTTTGACCCAGCTCTGGAGGATTGGGAGCGTTCGGGTTTCCTTTGCCTCTTGCTGCTTCTCCAGCCTTAACGCATTAACTGGTGCAGCGCAGCTTCTCCCCCCCCCCCCCCCCCCCATGAGGAGCCTGGGGCCATGGGGATGCAACAGGGCTGGGACCAGCTCTGCTGGTGCTGCTGGGCCAGTTTGGGGCCTGGTGCTCGACCTGGTGCTCCCATGGCCCCAAGTCCATGTGGGGGCACCGAGTGCCTTTGGCCACTGTGAGAGCCAGGGCCTGTGCTGTTGCCTGGGACTCGTTTGTGGGGTGCTAAGCCCTGCTGGGGAAAGCTGCAGCCCCCTCCGAGCCCTGCAGAGCTCACAGCCCCATGCTGGGGGGAGACTGGCAGTGAGGAGGGCCTGGGCTGGTGGCAGGAGTGGCGCAGTGATGGGCTCCAGGCTCCATGTCCCCAAAGTGCCCTGTGTGGAGCCATGCGTGGAGCAGAGGAGCTGGGCTGCCCTGGCACATCACTGTGTTCACGCCAGCAATAAACCACTGGGCAAGGTGCTCAGCTCACTGCTGGGCAACTTCTGCTTCCAGAGGCACGGGATGACCCAGGGCAGCACAGAGGGGTCAGGGTGCAGCCAGCACACCTCTAAGCCTCGGCGAGCGGCCCCACCATGCCTCTGTCCCCAGGTAGGGGTGGCTGTGGGGCTGGGCACCCAGCCCCAGCCGGGAACCTTTGTGCCTTGGAGCAGGGGGCTCGTGGGGCAGGGGGGCCTCTGACGTCAGCCCCCAGCTCATTGCACGGTGGTGGGGTCAGAGCAGTGCACAAGTACACGCAGCCTTGCCCTCGGCCTCCTGCACTTCCCGGCTGCCTCATGGGTCTGGGGCCAGATCTGGGGAGGAACAGCCCCCGTGTGGGCCCCACGGGTGCTGGGGCACTCAGCCATGTCCCTTTCGGCAATGGTTGGCAGTACCTGGCCAACTGGGGACCGAAGAAAGCTGAGCGGTGACTTCCACCCCTGTCCGTGCCCGGACCTCCTGCACTGCCATGGAGCCACCGCAGGTAGCAGAGGGGGCGACAGCACCACACCGCATGCAGGACCCGGTGGCCTTACAGCCGGCCGCGCCACCCTGCGCCTCCACGTCCCGGCCCCACAGAGCAATACGAGCTGAGCCACCCCTCCGCTGCGGGGCCCCCAGCTACCTCAGGCCTCCAGGCTGCGTCCAGCCAGGACCGGAGTGGTGGGGGGGGGGGGGGGGGGGAGGGGGAACACGGGACGCGACGCCGCTCTCTCAGAACTTCTCCTTTTCTCTTTCTTTTGTGACCGAGTGTGGGGTGGGAGCATCCCGCAGCACGCGGCTGGCGGCGGGGACGGGCGCGACGCTGCAGGATTCTTTGTCACTGTATGATAACGCCGTGCGGTTTCGATTTTTAAATAAAGCCTTCGGCCCAGCGTGCTTGCGCCAGGAGATGTGCGGGTGGGAGCGGGCCGAGGGGCCGGGCAGTGCCGCGGGGCTGCCCCCGACCTCCGCGTCCCGGCCCCGACAGTCTGGGAATACCGAGGCCTGAGGCGGGGCAAGGCGCCGCGGGAACGGGACGGAGCGGGGCGAGCACGGCTGCGAGGTCTCGCAGGTGGCGCGGGCACGCGGAGCGCAGCCGGGACGGGAGCGCGGAGCGCGCAGCACGACGCGGCCACGCGGCTCTGGGCGCGGCACCGCCCTCCGCGCAGGCCACGCCCCCTCCGCGCGGTGCATGCCGGGGTGCCGCTGTTGGCGGGCGGGGGGCGCGGCGCGGGATGGCGGGGCCCGTGCCGGGCTCGGGGCCCTGGGCGCGGCGGGGCGCGGCGCTGGCGGCGCTGGTTCTGGCCGTAGCTGCGGCCCTGGCCTGCCCGGTGCTGCGGGGAGCGCTGCTGGGCGCGGCGGCTCTGGGCGCGGCGGGGGCCTGGTGCGCCATGAGGCCCGGCCCGCCCGCGCCCCACGCGCCCGCCAAAATCTCCGCCAACGGGAGCCCGGCCGCCCCTTTGGGCCGCTCCGCGAGGGCCGCTCCGCGCCGCCCGGGCTCGGGGCCGGGGTAAGCGGGGCTGCGGGCGGGCGGGGCTCCGTTGGGGCGCCGTGGGGCCGGCGCTGAACGCTCCGTGTCCCGCAGCGCCCCGCCGCAGGCCCTGCGCCGCCGCTACCCGCTGCCGCTGTCCCGGAGCGCCGTGCCGGGCGCGCTGCCCGTCGTCCGCTGGGACAGCTGTGTCCGAAGGAGCTCCGCGTGGACTCGCCGCGCCGGCCCGGCCCGCAGTCCCGTCACCGTGCGCATCGGCCGGCCGGGAGGATCCGCCCGCAGCCCCACGTGAGTACGGAGCGGGAGCACCGCGGGTCGGCCCCTGGTTTCGGCGCGCCGGGCTCTCCTGTGGCCGTTCCTTCTCTCACCCCGCGTTGTGTATTCCTCTCTCCCTACCCCAGGCTGGAGCGGCTCCTCTCGCCCGTCGCCCTCCTGCCCAGCAGCAGTCCGGACCCATGTGCGAAGGAGACGGTGCTGGATGCCATCAAGAAGAACAGGAAGAGAGCAGTGGAGGAGGAGGAGGAGAAGCAAGAGCAGGCGCAGGGTAACGATCATGAGAGCAAGCGAAGGTAATGAGCCGGCAGTGCGCTGCCTGTGTGTTGGGAAGATCGAAATGGGTCTGGCTCTTCCATGGCAGTGGATGCTGTGTGTCCCACTGCTGTTCACCCCGTTGCCCAGTCCTCTCAGACGGGGCCTGGGTCCTTTTGGTGCTCCTCCTTGAACTCGAAGGGATGTGTTTTTTCTCTGTCTGGATGTGTCTGTGGGTCAGGTGTGTTCCCAACTGTGCTGGGGATCTCCATGGGCATGGAGGTGGCTCAGGGATGCGTGGCAAGGAGGCACTGGAGGGAGGTGGCTGCTGTCCCCGTGGGGTTTGTGGGCTTTAGGGGAACTGTTGTCGTCAGGGCACCTGAAGTTCTTCCTGTCAGGGATTGCTGCTGTTCCTGAATGTTAGGGTTTCAGGTGCTTTAAAAGTTCAGTGTGCTTCCCGTGCTGTAATCAGCAAGAGCAGGGTAAGGCAAAAGTGACAGCAGGCTTCTGTTTCCATTAGTCAAGGTCAGTGATTTCCAGCTCTGAGCTACAAGAGAGGAGGGTGCAGTGCCTTTGCTAGCACACTAGGAAGGATGGATGTGCATCCTGGATGCTGAGCTCTGCTGCAGTCTGTGTGACTGTTCGTGCAATGTGCTGCCTTGGTTCTCTGCTCCCTGAAATCTTACCTTTGCTTGGTGTGTCAGACCCACAGGAGCTGAGCTGGATGATGCAGGATGGGTGCACAAGCTTTTTTTTTTTCTTTTTTCCAACATGCCAGTATCTGAATCTGTGACAAAAGCCAATCATTTTGAAGGTGCTGACAACTGGCCAGCATGAAGAATGCTTGTAGGTAGAAAACCTGTAATGTCTGAGGGTAGAAGGGAGCCTGCATCAGCTGGAGAGCACTGGGTCACATGTACAGTGAGGTCAGATCACTTGGGGCTGGAGGGGACCTGGGCTAAGTGACAGGGCTGGCCTGATACCCCCAGCACGGCATAATGACAGGACTTGTTGTAAGGCTTCCAGGTTTTGTTCTGGCAAAGGAAGACTTTGTTTCTGACTCAAACCATCCAGGGTGCTGGCTAGGAAGTGGTAGGGGTAGGAGACCTGAGTTACAAAACTCTGATTCATTCCAAAAATGAGCTGCTCAGCCTCTCTGAAATGTTTCGGCTTTAAATAACAGATTTGAACAAAGTTTTTGTTAAATCAAAACTACTCAGCCCAGCAGGCAGCTGATAGAGCTGCTGGAACTCAGGGGGGAAGCAACTGGGGTTGAGAATCAGTGACACGGGGCTGGGTGGAGAGAAAATCTGCAGGACTTGGATGGTGGAAAACTTTTTTCCTGGGTTTTAGATGGTAGAAGAGCAAAGCGTGTGCTCTCCCAGTGCTAAGCCTGCGTGGAAGGGCTCCTGTGGCCGGGCTGGGGGCGTATCCTCCTCCTTGCTGCCTCCTTCCTGTCTCAGCTTCTGCCCTCTCTCCTGCAGGCGCCACGATAGCAGTGGAAGTGGGCAGTCAGCGTTTGAGCCCCTGATTGCCAATGGTGCCTCTGCCTCTCTCATACCCAAGTAAGTGCCCATTGGGCCAAAAGCGGTTGATGTTAGCTGAGGGATGAGTTTGAAAGCCTGCAGGCACTGGGTACTGGGCAAGGTGCGAGTGGAGCCCAACTTCTGTAAAGGGCAGTGGTGGCCCTACCTCGTGGCATCACCCAGTCTTGGAACTGTGCTAAGTGGGTGAAGGCTGGGGGCCGCAGGGCTGTGCTGCTGCGGAGACCTCTTCCTGGGCTGTGTGCTGTGAAAAAAGAGCTGCGTTGCTCCCTTGATGTGCCCTGCTATGAAAAGGCCCGCAGGTAGTATGGTGGGGAAATGCTGAAATCTTCTTTAACATTCTGCAGGCCTGGCTCTCTGAAGAGGGGCCTTGCTTTGCACTGCCCCGATGACTGCTCAAACAAGAGGTCACGCACCTCCTCCATGAGCCCCCACAATAAAACATACTCTGGTGGAATCTCCAGCTCCTCCCGCAACGCCATCGCCAGCTCCTACAGCTCCAGCCAGGGCATCATGCAGGTAGGAAGCACTCCCAAGGGCACTGCCGTGGCCGTGTGTGGTGCACAGCAGCTCGACCCTCTGGGACCACAGTGTGACTGAAGCCCAGTACCAGTAGCAGTGCAGGGGGTGACATTGGTGTGACAAGATCCAAGAAAAAGGAGAGAGGCAGAAATAATCCCTTTGGTGCACTGACACCCTTTCAGCTGAAGCCAGCACGAGTCACAGCTATGTGTTCCTGCACTGACCCAGCTCCCCTTGACAGCTGCAGAGCTATAGTAAAACACTGCTTGAATGGGCAGGCCTGCAGGTATGATGGTGGGACATCACTGTGGCTAGCAGAGCTGTGCTGTCTCTGTGGAATAATAACATGGAAGAAGCCTTGGGAAGGGTGAGTTTCTTGGAGTGAGATCTGTCCTCTGGCAGGGACAGGTAACAACACCTGAGCGCACCAGGCAGCACTGCCCATGCTGCACAATGGCCACAGCTGTCCCTGACCGGCTTCCCTCCTGTCCTCTTGGCCATTGAGGCCCAGAGGCTGCTTGCTCTCAGTTTCTCTTTGGTGTGGGCAAACCCTGCAGTGCTCTGCAGATTGTGGAGGGGAGCTTGGTGGAGATGGAGGGAAAGTGAGGCTGTGAGCAAATTGGGCACTGTCCTGGAAGAAGGGTGTTCAGCATTAAAAGAGAGCAGGAGAGTGGGACACATTCCTTCCTCCCTGCCTGTGCACTGAATCACTGCTCTCTCTGGGTTGCAGCTGTGCAAGAGGAGTGGTATGAGCGTGTCCCCACTGTCCAGCCCTGCATCCTCCCGTCCCCAGACACCAGAGTGGCCTCTCAAGAAAGCCAGGTAACCAGCCCGCTGTGCCAGCTGGGAGGAGGGCAGGCACCATTCCAGCTGTCCGACCAGGACCGTTTCTGAAACAATGACCGCTGGTGGCCCACTGGTGTGGTGATTCCAATTCAGGACCCTGCCACCTTGTCACACTGCTGTCCTGGCGGAGTGTTGGAGCAGCAGCGCTGCACTGCCCACATCCCTGCCCCACTCTGGGACATGGTTAGAGATGGAAGTGTTGAGAGGTTACCACATAGGTGGTGTTTTACTGTGGCATTGCAGTGGTCTCGGTTCCACGAGCCACCAGAACTCGTAAGGAAGAAGGCTGTCTCCTCAAAGGTGATTCACAGGAGCTACACAAAATATGTGAAATCAGATTGCATTTTGGGGCTTGCCTTGGAGTGTAAACCCTTGTGATCTTCTGTCCTGGCTCAGAGGACTTGGCTCCACTAGGAAAAGCTTCAGTCAGAACCAAAACTGACACAGCCTTATGCACTGAAAGGAGAGGAGCCTGTGAGAGATGGCATTTCCCATTCAGAACTGCCGGTTGCTACCCTGAGGTTGATCTGTCCTGCAGAGCACTGAGGCTGTGCAGACTAGTACCAAGCTGTGGGTTTGGAGGGAGAAGCAACTCTCTGTCTTCAGCTGCTCTTGGGCTGGTGCAGGAAGCGCAGGGCTGTGCCCCTGCTGTCTCAGGGCCTTCTGAACGGCTGCCTTATGGGCCAAGGTTGTTGGTGGGACTCCTTTATGTGTTTGGCATCCTAGGGGATGGAGCTGCATCTGTGGCTTGACTGTTAACTGGCTTTCTCCCATGGGTACAGGGAGGATGAACTGCATTGCTGCAACACTTCCACCCCAGTAAAATCAGACAAGGAGCTGCAGACAGAGAAAGGTGAGCATAAGCTGACACCAGTTCAGTGTGGGGTTGGATGGGCATTAGTGTATACAAGAATCGGGGTGAGACATCTCTTAGGTCTGCAGGTAGGATTGGCTTGAGATGCCACCTGGCAGCTTGGAGTGTGCTGGTCGAGGGGTAGTTCTGTTGTCCTGAATGAATTTCCAGGTGATGAGCAAGGGATGCTGTGTGCTAGCAGATGCATGGAAGCTGGCTTGCAAGGGAAGCCCCTTGGCTGGCCCAGGTCCTAATGTCAGCCTCAGGGCAAGGTGTGCCATGCTACAAGCAGCATCCTGATCAGATTCCAGGCTGAGCCTGTTCAGGGCTTTCTCAGTCCAGAAAAAAAAAACAAAATAAGGGCATCCTGTGTCCATCACAACTAGCTGCCCAGGTCCTGTGTCACAGCACTTGATGTGGCTCGTGTAGTCTGCCTGGTTTGTTATTCCAGTAGGCAGTCTGTGGAGGTGGGGAAAGAATTACTGCCCTGCTGAAGGCTGGCAGGCTTTTCTAGCAGGCTGCCCCAGGATGTGCTGCAGACAGCTGCTTTTCAGGTTCTTACAGCCTTGTCCTCAGCTTAAAGCTGTACCCCTGGCTCTGCCCTCAGACTGGGTCATCCAAACAGGAGTTGGAAGGAACAGCCCTCCTGCCACAAGCCAGTCTGTTCCTCTGCCCAGAGCTGGCTCTGACTTGTCTCCTTCAGCAGTGGTGGAGACATCTGCACGGAGGAAGTGCGATGCCCTGAGCCCACCGGCTGCATTGTGGAGCAGTGGCAAGCGCAAGCGGAAGATCCAGTTGCTGTCATCTCACCAGGGGGACCAGCTGGTGCTGGTACGTTGCTGTCTCGCAACCCCTTTTGCCCTCCTCTGGTGATAGAATGTGCTCACTGCAATTTCTGCAGGGCTGGGGGGAGACTGACCTGCCTGCCCTCAGGAAGGAAGCCCTGTCCTTGGCGGAGTGGGAAGTGACGCTATCCCCAGCCCCACTGTCTGGTGGGCTGTGTGTGATTGTGCCGCCTGCTGCCGGACCAGGTAATGGCCTGGGGAAGGCCGTGCCCTCAGCGCCAAGCCGGGGTCTTGCGGAGTGGGGACCAGAGCTCCACAGTAGCGTGCTGCAGCAGAACCAGCTGCTTCACGGGTCTTGGGACGGCCAGCCTTCACCACGTGTTCAGAGAAGCTCTGCGGGCTTCCCTGAGAAGGAGCTAAGCTGCTGCTCTTTCTTGGCAGCCCCCACCACCTCAGCTGGGCTACTCCATCACATCAGAGGACTTGGATGCAGAGAAGGCAGCAGTGATGCAGAGGTTCAACAAAGTCTTGGAGGATAAAGCTGGTAAGGGCTGTGGCCACCTGTGGGGTCAGGAGGGGGGCGGGGAGGGGTAGGAACCCAGGGATGAGACTGACTGGCAGGGGGCATCTGTTGCACAGACCAGGGGTTGCACCCAGGTGAGTTCTGTCTGGTCCTTGGGTCTGAGGATGCTCAGAACCTTCAGGCTGATAGTGGTTGTGTCCCAGAGGATGGTTGCTGAGGGCCCCCAGAGCCAGAGCTGTGGAATGTTGATGCAGTTTTCCTCCTTCTGGGGAAGCTTTGCTAATGGGTAGTCTCCCACAGCAAGTTTACAGATGCTTATTTCTTGCTTCCTTCCATTAGATCCAGTCCCCAGCACCACTGCAGAAAGCACACCTGTGTCCAGACCATTGACATTTACAGTGACCACAGGTACCTCCTCAGCTGCTGTGTCAACAGTTCCTGTCTCAGCCAGCAGCAACTCGCTCCTGGACAGCCTGAAGAAGATGCAGAGCAGCCATGCTGCACCTGTGTCAGCAGGTGAGGAAGAAAGGGGTCAACAAATGGGACTGTGGCAGAGCAAGCTAGGGTCAACAGCAGCTCTGCCTTCCCTCTGGGGAAGGCAGGCTGGAAGGTCCTTGTTTAAATTGCTCTGAACCTGGAGGGTAAGTTGGGAGATGCAGCCAGTGGTCCTGGTGTGAGCTGTGGAAGTCTGGGGGACTGGATCTCTGGGAACATTTGCAGAACCAGAGTATCTGCCTGGCAGAAAAGCTCTCTATATTTACTCCTTGTGCTTTTAAAAAAAATAATAAAAAGTCTTCACCTTTCCAGACTCCACTGGAGCTGCGATAGCATTCCAGCCATCTTCATCAGTGTCACAGCTGCCTGCTCCTACCATGTCACTGGAGTCAAGTTCTCTACCTGTAGCCTCTGCTGACACCAAACCTGCACCTGCTGACACCAAACCTGCACCTGCTGACACCAAACCTGTTCCTGCCCTTTCCGTCTCTCCTCCGTTGGGGACACAGCCTTCCAGCAGCATGGCACCTCCTGTGACTGTAGAACTGGGCCCAACCCCAAGCAAACCTCCCTCCGTGCTGAAGCCGAACATCCTTTTTGGGGCACCGGGCACCCCTCCTGCCAGCCAGCCAGCAGTGACCACAGCTGCTGCGGTGCCCACCACGACCCCTGTCTTCAAACCCATCTTTGGTGCTTTGCCAAAAAGCGAGAGTGTGTCATCGAGTACAGCAGCTATCTCTGCTGCAGTCACCACATCCATGAGCTCAGTCCCTTCTTCGGTGCCTTCCACCACCACTGTGTTCAAACCCATCTTTGGCAGCGTGACAGCAGCTTCATCTCCAGCAAAGGTTTCTCCTTTTGCTTTCAAACCGTTGTCACAGGCAGCTTCAGCTGCAGAAGTGCCAGCAGCCTCCACAGCCATGCTGGTGGGATTCACAGCTCTGCCTAAAGGTATCTTCACCACCGCAGCTACGACCGCCACCACGCTCAACTCCTCCACAGATGCCACCATTAAACCAGTGTTCAGCTTTGGACTCGCCCCACCTGCCTCCACCAGCACCAGCCTGACAGTGACTGCCACTGCAGCCACCTGCACATCGCAGCCCTTCATGTTTGGTGGCCCGGCCAGCTCTTCCACAAGCACAGAAGCCAGCTTTGCTGCCCCAGGGCCGGTGTTCCAGTTTGGAAAGCCCACTCCATCCACCGCCACTGCCACTACCAGCGTCTCAGGAGGCCCTGCGTTTGGCCAAGCACCTGCAAACTCAACGGCGCCTACCACTACTGTGGGCTTCAGCATGTTTGGGAGCACCACACTGATGTCTTCTGCCCCGGCCACCACAGGCCAACCGGCTCTGACGTTTGGCTCTTCCAGTTCAGCTTTTGGCAGTACTTTCAGCACGAGTGCGAAACCGCTGCCTTACTCAGGGGCAGCAAGCCAGCCCGCATTCAATGCTGGTGCTGTGGTGAGCCAGCTGTCTACCAGCAAGCCCGCTGCAGGCCCTGTCAGCTTTGCCCCCCCGTTCAGTTTTGGGGTGCCCACGGCCCAGTCCACCACTCAGCCGGCATTTGGCAGCAGCGCTCCACCAACCTTTGGCACCAGCAGCACTCAGGCAGCATTCGGGACCACCACATCAGTTTTCTCCTTTGGAACGGCCACCTCTACCACAGCCAGCTTCGGTTCCGGCACCCAGACCACGAGCAGCAGTGCTGGCACTGCTGTCTTCGGCACGACACCATCTCCTTTCACCTTTGGGGCAGCCACCCAGCCAGGCCCCTCTGCCGGTGCCTTTGGGCTCAGCACACCCACCCTGAGCGGTGGCTCACCTGCTGTGCCCTTCAGCTTTGGGGCTGGGCAGAGCGGAGCTGCTGCGCCATTTGGTTCTTCCCTGGCACAGAGCACGCTGGGAGCGCTGAGCCAGCGTGCCCCATTTGCCTTCACTGTGCCCAGCACATCTGACACCAAGCCTGTGTTTGGAGGTGAGCTGCTTTCTGTCCCAGCCTTGCTGAGCTCCAGAGGCTCTGCAGCCCTTGAGGGGTGGCACTCATGGAGCACATGCCCTTGGCAGTGGAGGGGAAGGATCCGTAGCCAGTCCAGTGCTTCTTGGCCCTTGTAAGTGTGCCAGGCCTCTGCTGAGCCCAGCTCAGTGCTCTCCTGCATGAGAAATCAGTCTTGCTGATATTTGAAAGCAATTTGGGTTTTCCTAGAGAGCAGAACCCTTTGCAGCTGGTGAGTGCAGTTCTCCTTGCTGGCTCTCCAGGGCATTACCCCACAGAAACATCTCACCTCCCATGGAGTTGCAGCCCATGTACTCGGAAGCTTTTGGTCTAGGAAAATAGAAACCTTTTTACCTCCCCCCGTTGTAGGAAAGCGCAGGGATTATGATGAGAAAGTCAGTTTCTTTGGGGAAGAGGCTGTGCCTGGTGGGGCTGCTTGGCCAGTCCTGGGGGGAAATGAGTACATCCTAGTGCCTGATGGTACGACTGGCATCCAGAGTCTGCGCTCAGCCCAACTTACAGTGGTTTCTTGCTTTCCAGGAACTCCTGCCCCCACCTTTGGGCAGAGCGCACCCGTCCCAGGAACAGTGGGGAGTGGCAGCAGCAGCCTTTCCTTCGGGACACCCAGTGCTCCTGCCTCGGGCTTCCCAGGAGTCGGCCCTTCCTTTGGTAAGGGCTCGGGTGGGCTGGTGGGTTGTGTGGTGAGAGAGCAGTGGGCTGGGCTGGGCTGCAGGAGCTGACTGTGATGCAGTTCCCTGCAACAGCTTACCTCGAGGATTCTACAGAGGCCAGCTCTTCAGTTCCCCTTCTGCCAGGCTGTGCTGTGACCTGTGCCTCCTTTCTGCTTCCAGGTCCATCGGCCCCAGCGTTTTCCATCGGGGCGGGATCCAAGACCGGTGCTCGGCAGCGGCTGCAGGCACGGCGACAGCACACCCGCAAAAAGTAATCTAGGGCTCAGGGTCCCGTAGCCAGCTGTGTGAGGAGCACGGTGTGTTCCCAGGGGCCCCGCTCAGAGCAGAACACTGGAGCTGGGCTGTTCCGTGATGAGTGCCAGCTGGGACAGGATAAACCAAACTCTTTTTACTTGAACAGTTCCACAGCCAAGGCTGGATAAGGCTGGATGAACCGCTGTACATATTCACCGTGTTTCCTCCCTGACTTTGTTTTGCCATGTTTCATAATGTGTAAATTTTCCCTGTTGCTTCCTATAGATGTTCTGAGCCTGCTGCTCATCACCCCCTGGCATGGCACCAGCATGTCCACGCTCAGAGCCTGAGGCCGCTGTGACCATGTTGTCATAGTTCTCAGCTGGATGCGGTCTTTACCAGGCCCAGAAATCTTTCCCCACTGTTCAGTCTCATGGCCTGGTGAAGGCATTCCCTCTGCTTGGAGCTGTTTGTTGCCATCTCTGCAGGGCACAGGCCTGTGTTAGTGCCCAGCCACATGAGCGTGGCTGTCCCGCTGTGCCAGGGGGTGATGCAGCTGTGGGTGGGGTCTGAGCCCACTCTCACAACAACTCAGCTCCTGCCAAGCCTGTGAGTGAGGTGTGGGGGTGTGGAGCAGGCGGCTCGGTGTGCTGATCTGCAACTCCACTGGGCTCCCTCCACCCGCTCTCTTAAAGCCCTGTCTATTCTGCTTTGATTGTGTTCCTGTTTTAATGCGCTCATTGAATCGAGTTTGGAGGAAGAACTGAACCGTGTGTGTGGCGGCATGTTGGTTATGCCGGATTTGCTGTTTGGAGTTATTTTTGGGGTGCCTGTCCCTTCGTGGGGGATGCACCCTGGCTAATTGGATGTTGACAGTAGCATCACTGCGTGGCTGCTCATGCTAGGTGAGTTCTGTCCTTTTGTTGTGACTGAAAGAAAGGCAGCTGGGGCAGGGGCCTGGCTCCTGCAGCCTCTTCTCTTCCTTGACCCCTTCTCCTGGGTTGGAGCCGTGTTACCACCTCAGGCTCCTTTGGTACCTCTGATGGAAGGAGCTGGTGCATTTGCCCCCTCCCCAAACTGGAATCAATCTTTGAGCTCATCCCCCTCCATTAGTTCCTATGAGCTCTGAGGAGCTGTGGTGCTGCCCCTTTGCCCCTCACCCCTGGGATCTCTGGGGAAGAGACAACTCGGGCTCAGGTCCCTGTGGCTGAGAGCTGTGCCTGCAGCTCCCCTCTGCCTCCAGTAATGCCTGGCTGCCGGGTTTTTTACTCTCCGAGCCGTGTGAGTGTGTGTGTCTGCTGAAGACTAAATTAAAAAGGAAAAAAAAATATTTAAACATTTTTTAACAAAACAAGAATTTATTTTTATATTTAAGCTAAATTGCCTTTGAATTCCTTCAAGCTTGGTTCAGAGAGTTGCGGATGCTACAGCGCTGTTGGTAGTTTCCCTGTTCTGTTGCACCCCGGGGCAGTGGCTGTGCACTGGGACACAGCTGTGCTGGGGAAACGTGGCTGTGTCCTGGGGCTGGTGCTGCATGCTCCTCCCAGGCTGTAACATGTCCTTGTTTCTCAAAGGTTATGTATGTGGTTGTTGTGAATAAACTTTTTTTTTTAATTCTCCTGAAGCTGAGGAGCAGGAGCTTTTGTGTGGCTGGGGACTGATGAGTGGTTCTTGTGGCTGGCAGGAACGAGGTAGCCCCCAGTTGGGAGAGGAGGGCTGAGGGCACAGCTGCAGGCTGCTGCACCTCCTGGGACTGCTCAGAGCCCCTGCAGCTGGCATGGGCTGTCCTTGGCTGTCTGCAAAGCAAAGAGCTGAGGGCATGTAGGAGCCTGCTGCAGGGCAGCCCCAGCATGGCTGGGAAGTACTGAAGGAGCCAACCTGGGTGCAGTGTTTGTGAATGCAGTAAGGAGCTCCAGGGCTGGCAGGCTGCTTGGCCTCACTGGGGCAGGATCTGCCCCTTAATCTCCCTCCTTAGGGCTCCAGGCAGAACCAGCTTGCAGAGTGGGGTAACAAGCAGGAAGCGAAGTTGAAAGCACCCTTGTGGCACAGTGACTACTGGCTCTGCCCTTCCCTGGGCTGCATCTAGCAAGAGCAGAGCTCCAGCACACTCCCAGGCCTCAGCAGGGCCAGGCCTTGAGCCAGACTCTCCTCTCCCCACTGCCTAGGCTGAAGCACGGGAATGGCAAAGCTGGATTCTTGCTCAAAACTGGAGGCTTGGATCACTCCTGCTGTGGCTGGTAAGGATTTAGAGTGAGCATGCAGCATTTTTCTCCTTGCTTCTTGTGTCACCAATTTAAAAGCAAGCCAGATATGAACAGTTGTCTTATTTTGTTTGAGGGCTAGACACTATGGCTGTACATTACTTGGGATAAGTAATGTTTTCCAGCTCCCTCTGCTTTGCACAGTGCTTCACTCCCTCTTCAAGCATGCAGGGTACTGCAGGGGCACAGCAGCATTGCTTCACTTCCCCCTCAGCACCTCACCCAGCTCTGGGTGTGTCTGTCACTCAGCTGTCAGCCTAAAGGCCACACAGAGGGGTAGGTGTGCACTGCACACACAGACCAGAGAAGGCCCCCACAGGACCATTAATAGTTTATCGCTGCACATCGAAAGCTTTTTCTGAAACCCCAGATAAAGGTGGGGTTCTCAGGGACTATGAAGTACTATAATGCTGTTACTCCAGCTGGAGCAATCCAGCACCAGAGGATACAAAAACAATGTCATTGTTGGAATTCCTACAGCTGCCCCAGCCCAGGTCTGGTTCTGGGGCCACCCGTATGGCAGCAGGAAGCTTCCTTTGCCTGTGTGTGCAGCAGGGGGCACTAGCACTGCTGCTTAGGACTGGATCAGGGAATTACATCAGCTCACCAAGCCAGCAACTGGTGCAGAGCTTTATTTCTGTTACTCAGACAGCACAAGGGCCACAGTGCAGCCCAGCACTGGAGGAACAGCCCCCACCACTCCCAACAAGGGGCTGCATGCTCCTAGAATTATTTCACGCCTTCACACGTTGCTTTTTCCTCCTCCTCTTTTTGGGAGGAGCTGCTCCTGGCTCCATTCCCTCTTCTTGCTGTAGGCTCTCTTCTGTGCCTGCAGGCAGGGAGCTGCACACAAGAGCAACAGTTGAGTGGTTCATGCCATCTCCAGAACTGCAGCCCCCTCACCAAGAAGGCAATGCATTCTGGGCACCCAGGCAGCCCTGGGCCCACATCCCTCCCATCTCCTGCACCTGGGGAGAGCAGCTTCTTCCTCACAGCGCTCCAGTATGGCCACGAAGAAGCCCTGTGTGAGTGTATCCACAGGAGAGGCACGGAGACAGCACTCAGCCCCTGGGAAGGTAGCAAGTCCTCGGCAGGGCCAGGACGGGAACGCACTCACGAGCCTGCAGAGGGGTCAAGGGACAGTGCTGAGCCCAGCAGCAACACACAGAACTGTCACAAGTAACAGACTACCTGGGGCGTGTTCCTCCCCAGACGGGTCACCTGAAGGCCAATCCCGGCTCCTGCAGCACTGCGTGTACCACATCCTCATTCTCCTCCCGGTGCACTGAGCAGGTAGAGTAGATCAGGCGCTGCACTGCCGGGAAGCGAAGTGCGTGGCTCAAGACCTTGCGCTGGAAGCCTGCCAGCGCCTGCAGCCGCTCCGCGCTCGGGGTGGCCTCCTCCAGTGGCAGCCGGGTCACCATCCCTGCAGGAACAGCAGCCGTTGCCCATAGGTCCACCCATGGAAAACCCAGCTGAAGCCACTAGCAAATGAGGTGGCCAAAGCTCCCACATTACCTGAGCCACTGCACGACGGGTCCAGGAGGATATATTTCACTTTGCTGTACTTGGGATCGTGGGGATCAACTGATATGAAGTCCTGCTGAGCCAGCTTGCAGCTGGTGACCCCTGCTCGCATCAGCATGGTGTTCATGGTAGCCAGGCGCTTGGTGTCCAGATCAAAGGCAAAGATATGCCTGAAAAAGAGCTCAGTGCCCAAGGGGTGTTAACACTCTGCACAGCCCAAAGGCTGTGCAAGCTGCTCAGATGCATCCACAACCCCAGCATGCATTTGCAGCTCTTCCTACCTCAGCCCTTCAACCTCCTCCTCAGAACTGGGCCACCCACAGTCTGCTGTGGCCCTACCACACAGCAGCCCTGCACTCACCCCTTGTTCTTCAGGACGGCAGCCAAGTGGCTGGTCTTGTTCCCAGGGGCAGCACAGGCATCAATCACATGGGAGCCGGCAGCAGGACTGAGGAGGAAGGCTGGCAGGCAGCTGGCCTGCAGGAGGACAGGGCACCAAGAAAGGTGTGGGCTAATGGCAACTTCTGCAGCAGTCACCCCCTCATCCTCCCTGGGACACAGCAAATACTATAGACTCGCATGTGTGAACTGAACCCAGATCTGCTGCTGCCCACCACCCACTCTCGGCTCTGGGGCTGGAGATCTCTTCCCAAATGGCAGAAGCAACATTGTGTGACCACAGCCCAGCTCCTTCCAGAGAGTTCCTACAGTGCGTGCCACAGTCATCTACCCTTACCTACAGGCTATGAAAGTAAAGCTGAGTGAGATCCCCACAGCCTCAGCCTACACCCATAGCTTCTGCTTAAGCTACAAGTAAACACAGCAACAAAACAGCCCCAAATCCAGTTTCTGGCATGTAGGAAAAGGCTGAGCCCCCACTCCTATCTGTGGCTGCTCCTCCACGCTGCAACCTCCTGCTCCCCAGGCTGCCAACCTTGTCCTGCAGGATGATGTGTCCTGACGTATAGAGCCGGTTGTCATGGAAGTCCGTCTGTGGAGGGAAAACTAGCAGCTCTGGGAGGTGAAGATCCAATATGAACTTCTTTCCAGAAAGGGTCCTCAGCTCTTCCAAACTGCCCACATGGATAAGAGATGAGCACAGCTCAACCTTACCACACTCAGCACCAGAGCCCTCCAGAGCACAGGTGCAGAAACCCCCCATCCCACACCTCTGCCCTACTCAAGCACTAGGCAGCGCCCAGAAGCAGAAAGTAGGAGCATGCCAATGGACACCCCCAGTCCCATCCCTCTGCCACTCACCCACCTGCCCGCCTTGCCCAGAAAGGAGTAGCCCTGGCGCTTGAAGAACTCCACCACGTCATCCACGCACGTCTTTAGCACGTTCACCCGGACGTAGCGTGGCACCCGAGCAGCTGTGTGGCACGGGGTCAGTACCAGCCCCGCCGCGGCGGGCATCGCCCGGCCCACAGCCGCTCACCTTGCGGCCCGGCTCCGGGCGCCGGTTGCAGGAGGTCCTCGTCGCGGCTGACCCCGCGCCGTACCTTCAGCCGAGCCAGCTCGGCCTGCAGCCGCGCGCGGTGCCGCCGGGCCAGCGCCTTCCAGCGGCCGCCGCACTTGAGGCCCTTGCCGAAGAGCAGGTCGTACACCAGCACCTGCGGCAGGCGGTGAGCGCCCGTCGCCCGGGGAGCGCCGCGGCCCTGCAGCCCGACCCCGCCGCGGTCCCGGCCCTCACCTTGGCCAGCGGCGGCGGCAGTTTCTTCTCGACGCGCAGCAGCGCGGCTCCGTCCAGCAGCGCGTCCAGCACCGGGCCGTAGCGCAGCGTCTCGGCCACCAGCGCGTACAGCTGCCGGGCGTGCTGCGGGGCGGGGAGCCGGGCGTTCAGCGCCGGCACCGCCGCCCCCTCCCCAGACCGCTCCCCCGGGCCCCGACCCCGCCGCGCACCGGGAAGCCGCTGCCGTACACCAGGCTCTTGAGGCCGCCTTCGCCGCGCTCCAGCCCGCTCAGCACGGCGGCGGCGGCGCGGTACAGCGCCATACCGGCGGCCCGGTCCCCGCCGCGTGCGCGCTGGAAGTGACGTCACTTCCGCCCAGCGCCCCGCCCCCCGGCGATCCCCGGCCCTTCTGTGCGCCCGCGCCCGCGCTGCGGCCCCCGCCCCCACCCCGCGCCGCGCGCGCGTTCACATCGGCGCGGCCCGGGCAGCGTGACAGCGGCTTTATTCAGGACGCGGGGACAGCGGCACGGGGCTCAGCGCGGGGAGCTCTGCCGGGAGGGGCAGGGGGAGGGGCAGGGGGAGGGGCCGGGCTGGGCTGGGCTGGGCTGGGCTGGGCTCCGCCCCGACCCGACCCGACCCGACCCGACCCCCAAGCTTCGGGGATGGGAAGGGCCGCGGTGGTTGGCGGGCCCTACAGCTTGGTGGGCTCCTCCGCCGCAGGGACGCCCTGGGAGTGCCGGCCGGCAGCGGGCGCGGGCAGGATGATGGGAGGAGAGAAGGGCCCTCGCTCCGGCCAGCACAGGTCCACGATGGGGTAGAGCTGGCCCTGGAACTCCGCTTGGAAGGTGTAGATGGGACTGAGCTCGTCGGGGCTATCGGCGTTGTAAAAGGTGAGCTCGCCCTTCTCGTAGTGCAGGTAGATGCCGATGCGCTGCGGACGGACGGTCAGCGGCAGCGTGGCCCGTGGGGTGCTGAAGGCCTCGTAGACTTTCCCTTCCTTGAGGCCGATGAGCCACACGCCGTTCTCGGGTGACTTGCTGAGCTTCCCTTTGCGGCTGACCGTGCCCTTGATGACACCCACGCGCCAGTGGTTCCTGGTGCCCACAATCACCTCCCAGTAGTGCTGGCCGCAGGAGAAGCCCTTGCAGGTGAGGATGCAGTTGCTGGAGTCAAAACGCTTGGGGTTGCTGTCGCGGCGCTGAAACAGCCCACACTGCACCACCGTGTCACCCTTGAAGAGTTCCAGCAAGGGATGTGCTGTCACTGGGTCCAGTTTCAGCATCTCTGGAGCTAAAAGGAAAGCAGACAGACTCCAGGCATGCTACTGGGCATGCTGCTGAACCTGAGCAGACTGCTCAGACACCAGAGCAAGCGCTACCAGCATGAGATGTTGGCCTGGCTGTTGCTCCTTGAGCTCTGCTAGAGGTGAGCAGGGCAGAGGCCAGGACAGTGTGACGCTGGCTGGGCAGCTTGTCCCGGCAGCACATGCTGCTGAAGCCACAGCAGCCAGTGCAGTGCCAACTGGGGAAGCTGGTACCTGGCAGGACGTGGCGGTGCAGCCGCTTCCACACAGTCATCTTGATGTCGTCTTGGTGGAAACAAGGCTTGAAGGATATGGGACTAAAGGGACCATCAGCTGGGTGTAGGCTTGGAAGCTCTGACCTGAAAATACAAGGGCAACAATGACAAAGGTTGATGGGAACAGTGTGTGTTCTTTTCTCACCTTCTGCTGTGTGTGCTGGAGCCACTGCTGTCTCTGCAGCTGCCTTTGCCCTCTTCTGGGGTTGCCTGCATGGCTCTGTCTGTGGCTCTCCATCACAGCAGCAATGTCCACAGAAGTGAGCAGGGCAATGTGCCCACACCAGGCTACCCCAGCAATGCTGAGGTGTTCACTGGCTTAGGTAATGCTGTTCCCATTGGTGCTGTGTACTGCTGGGTTCCATCACTCACCTGAACTGGTAGGAACTGTATTTCTGGAAAACACAAGAAAAAGTTAGTCAGTGGTGGTAGACTGACACAACAGCAGCTCCTCTGCATGGTCACAGCTCCACACATCCATGTCCTGGGCCAGAGAGGCCAGGGCTCTCCTCTCCTGGGAGATGTATTCTGATGGGACAGCTCTCTGCCATCTGGGGAAGCCTAGGCTGAACAGAAGGCACCTACATCTCACACTTTCTGGTGCACTAGCTATGTTTGGCGAGGGTTCTCACTGCCCAGGGAAGGGCCAAGGGCTATGAGCAGCTGGCTGACCCTCACCACCTTCCTGAGGCAGTCACCAGTGAGCACACTCACACGGATGAAATCAAGCTGACTTTCATTGCTGATTGTCTCCAGAACGTTCTGTATCTCCTTCAGCCTCTGCAGGGCATCTGATGTCTGCTTGACCTGGGACTCAATGGAGGTGATGAGCTGGGCTGCCTTCCCCTCCACGCTCTCCAGGAAGGTGGCCTTCTCCTCATCGATGTACCTGTGCAGCTCCTCAAACTCCTTCCGGATCACCCACTTGAAGACGTCTGCCTCATTCTGCAGAGAGACAGCAAATGGCTCTGCAGGACTGCCTTGCTACATTTCTTTCACTCACTTTCTAGTTTCAGAGATGCCACCACCAAATTCTATGTGCTCCACCATGCTGCCCTCCATTTGTCTTCCAAATAAAGAGCAGTTCCTCAGAGAAGCAGGATATAATTTCAGCCTGCTGTCCTCAGCACCATGGCACCTCCAAACACCTCTCTCCACCAAGATTTTGTCCTGATGTCCCAACTAGCTTCATTGGAGCCTTGAAAGAGCTTTTGGATTTCTTTTCTACCAGGGAACAACCTGTGTCCTCCACGAAGTTGGGAGAAGCGCAGCTTCAGTTTCATTTGGCTTCTAAGGAGCCCAATTCAGAAGCTCAAGCCTCAAAAAGGGATACTGAGAGGTCCCTTTGAGATGTCTGCTGCATGGAAAATGGACACTGAGCCAAAGGAACTATGAATTCACTGTGAAACTCTCTGCATTCTGACTGGGAAGCCTGCTCTGAGCAAGGTGTTCTTCATGTGTTCTTGTCTCCAAGGACATGTGCCAGGACACTCAGTGAGGTTACATCACCCCTTTGGAAAACCCCTCTGGCTTTGCCACCAGAGAGGTAATCCATCCTGAAAACAGGGCTATTTTAATCACCAGTATTCCTGGAGAACAAGAATCTCAGGGAACAGTCCTGCCTACTGTCCTAGGGAAGGGAGAAAAGAAGGAGAAGAATAGAAGGAGGTGAGCTGAAGAGATCTAGGAGCAGAAATTGCTCCAAGAGTTGTGTGGGAAGCAGTCTCCCTTCGCATGTGGAACTCACCGCAATGCGGATTTTATTGTTGATGAGCTTGCTGAACTGTTCATCCAGGTTCCTCTTGCACCGGTGGACATCAGTTAGCAGCATAGACAGCTCCTCCTAGGAAGGCAACAGCTGTCAGGAGGAACCTTGTGGCATCCTACTTGATTGTGGGTTCTGCCCCTGTGCCTGCCAGCCTGTTAAGAATCCCTGAGAAGCCATGCTCTCCTAAGCTTCTTCTGGGCTGTCTTGGTTTCTGCATATGCTGATCTTTGGTCTGATTTGAAATTGTCACAGTTTAGAGAGCGCTCAGAGTGCAGCCCTGAGCTGGGTGCTGCTGGCCGAGTACTCTTGCCTGGAGCACTACAACTCCACTCCACATCTAGCACCCCATGAAAACAGCACTCTAGGTGAGCGGCTGCAGCCAGCACCAAGTCTGCAACACTTTGTCAGTGCTGCAGCCTGGAGCCTGCCTCAGGCATGTGCATTCCTGGTGCCTCCTGCTCTTATCGCCTTGGTGTCAGGAGCTGAGGGGAACAGTGGCCCTGTGCTTTTCCATTCCTTAGGCTTTCATGTGATGTTGGGCAGGGGACACAGACTGTTTACTCTGCCAGGCTGGTACTCCTATTTTCCTCCCTTCCTGCTCTCCCGTGTCACCTTACTTCAGCCCTTACCTCCAGACTCCTTTTGATGGTATTTGTAAACAGTCTTGAAAGGTCTACTCCTGCTGTGGCTCAACCACCAAAAACACATGTCCCCTTGGCCAGGGACATGCTTGGACCGAGAAATGGCTGGCCCCAGCCCAGAGTCCCTGCCCCACATCTGCCTGTGCTATGGGACCATACTGCCCACACTGGCACCATCTCATCCTGTTTCTTGAAGGAGAGGAGATGTTAGTACTGCCACACTTGGGGCTGGGACTGATACAGATGTCCTAACCCTTGCCTCAGGAAGCCCTCTCCACCCCTGCCTGCCAACCTTCATCCGGCAGTATGCTGTGGAGATAGGGGTGATCTTGTGCTGCTGATGGCTGCCAATGGTGCCGCACAACCCACAGATCACCTCTCGGTCAGCCTCACAGAAGAGGCTCAGCGGATTGTGGTGCATTGGGCAGGACTCTGGGGTGGACTCTGCCTCGCCCCGGGTCTGCAGTGCCTCAATGATACGGGCCAGTGTGACATTGGGTGGTGAAGCACTGCAGTCCACGGATTTGCGGCACACAGGACACAGGAACTGTTCGTCCAGCTCTCCGGACAGTGACACCACACAGGACTTGCAGTAGGAATGCCCACACTGCAGCATCAGGGGCTCCTTGAAGACCTCCAAGCAGATGGGGCAGAGCAGCTGGTCTTCCAGATTATCAATGCTCATCTTCCGAGCCATGCTGCCACCTTCCAGCAGCCCTAATGCAAAGAGCAAGGCAAACACAGATGAGCAAAAACAGAGCTCAGCACTTGGGGAAATGAAGAGATACCTCAAATGCCTTCATGCCTCATAAGCAGCTCAGACAGTTGTAAGCTCATCATTAGGCTCCACAGAGTGCGTGAGATGCCTGTTTTAATCTGGAATGGATTTGAGTTCTGAGATCTAAGTGGTCAGGCCTGCTGGCTCCGCCTGCAATGGCAGAAACCACCACCAAGCTGATCCTCATCTGGAACCTTTCTTTGCCTGTCAGCTGTGTCAGACTGTAGCCCACTACAAGGGAGATCTGCCTGCATGCCAGGACTTGGCAGGGCTGGAGACAGAGCCAAGAGGCTGAGAAGTTCTAGCATTAACCCTGGCCTGTATGAATTTTTACAGATTTGCTTGGCTCATTGTCTCAGCCCCTGAATGTCCTCAGAAGGACTGGTATTAGCTTAAGTGATTCATGTGAGCAAAAGCAGAATGAAATCACAAAAAGTATCTGCAAGACAAGGAGAGAAACTACAGAATACAACTTGAAAAGTTAATTTTGACTGATTTAAAGGTTGGGAGTTTGAGCCATCGTGTGTAGGCCTGTGACTACAGTTTACCCCCTAGAAACTCAATATGGTTTCTAATCACCAGTGTTCCATACTCCAGGCCAGCACCCAGAAGAGGCACAAGCCAAAATCCCTGTATCTCCCACCAGCCTTACAGCCACGTGCAGCCATTCCATTTAAGAACTATGTGGTTCATGCAGCACTGGCTTCCATGCAGCATTGGTGGGGTGGGACATGACCACTAAGATCTAGAGCCCCATGGGCTCTGCTGCCGCCCAGACAGGTAAGGCACCATCACTCAGACAAGCAGCAATGGGTGGCCCACCTTGGAGGTGACCCTGCTCTGACAATCTGACAGCATGTGAGTGTCTGTTCAGGACAGAGGCTGGCAGAGAGCACAAGTCAGTACCTTCGTGGTCTCCCTGCTCACATGGAAGTAAACCTGAAGCCAAAGACTTGGTAATCTCCCCAGGCAAAAGGGAGGCTGTGAGTTGAGCTGAGCTGAGCTTTTATCAGGCAATACATATAGCATTTCTCAGCAGAAAATCAAGAAAAGCACCCTTTTCAGCCACCCCCAGGAGTCTGCTTGGAGGAACCAGCTTCAGCTGCTCCCACTGCTTGCAAAGAAAACCCCATTAGGTCCGACTCGCCACCACTCACGTGCCCTGTGCCGCCTCCTCTCTGCCCTGGCTCTGCTCTTCCTGGCACACCGCACCTGATGGATAGCCGTTGTCTTCTTCCGACCAAGCTGAAGAGTTCAGCCTTGTCAGAAGGGCAGACGTGGCAAGCAGTGGAGTCGGTGGCCCCTCAGTGGGATGAGAAGCAGTGCTGGCCACCTGGTGACTGCCCCACTGTGTCTTCAGTGTCGCAGAGGCTGCTCCTGCTTGCCAAAGTGCTGCAGGGTCACCGGCAGCACATGTAGCAGTGAGGCACCAAGTCCTCCTGTACTGCAGCCTGGGCTGTGACGATGGTACCACACCTCCTTCTGGCCTCCTGAAGGGCTCCAGTGGCCTGGGCACCAGTACAAACACACATCATATGACTACAGAACCTTGATAAGAGATGAAGGTGTTTGCCTGGCTGAGGGGTGGTTCTGACAACTCCCACTCTGGTTTCAGTCATCCACACAGCTTGGATCAGTGGAAATATTTGCACTAGAATGCATTGTTATCAACTAAAACTATTCTTTGGTTGAAAGAGTGTTTTGTTTGTTTGTTTGTTTTTTGTTTACTTGTTTGGCTAGAACTACTTCACTCTTCTGGGGAAGATAGAAGACCATACAATCACAGAATTGCAGGGGTTGAAAGGGACCTTTGGAGCTCCCTGAGTCCCCTAAAGAAGTTCCCTGCAGTACATTGCACAGGAAGGTGTCCAGTCTTCAACATCTTCGGAGGAGACTCCTCCTCTAAGCAACTGTTCTGGGACTTGGGCATGCTCATAGGAAGGAAGCTCTTCTTCATATTTGCATGGAACTTCCTGTGTTGCAGTTTTTCCCTCTTACCCCCTGTTCTGTTGCTGCACACTGCTGAAAAAGAGCCTGGCCCCATCCACTTGACTCCCACACTTTAGACATTGACAAACAGCAATGAGATCCCCACCTCAGCCTTCTCCAGGTGAACAGCTCCAGGGCTCTCAGCCCTACCTCAAGGAATCTCAGCCCTACCTCATATGAGATGCTCCAGTCCCCAGCCATCCCTGCGGCCCTAAAAACCCCAAAACATTAGTGCTCTGATTTGGGCCTCGGCAGCACTCAACTCGTGGGGCCGCGAGGGAGGCCCAGGGGGAACTACATCCCCCAGAGTGCAGCGTGTGCGTCGCTCCCGCCGCCCATTGGGCATCAGCCGCGCGGGGACGCGCCTTCCCGCCTCCGACGGCGCGAAGCTTTTCAGCACCGAGTGGGGAAGCGGGAGCTCCTCGGAGCGTGACTGGCCGAGCCCGCAGCGCGGGGTGATCGGCGCGGGGCCGGGCCGGGCGCGAGGAACGGCGGGGAGATGGAGGCAGGCGGCAGGGAGGTGGAGGCAGGCGGCAGGGCCGGGCCGGGGTTCTCCACTCGCTTACGCGACGCGCTGAGAGCGGAAGGCCTGGAGGACATCACCGGCGACGGAGGGATTCGCAAGGAGGTGTTGCGTCCCGGCAGCGGGGAACTCGTGCCTCCGGATGCCACGGTAGCGGGTGCGGCCCTGGCCCCGCGCGCTGGGCGGGGCGGCATGGTGCTCGCAGGGCTGGGGACCCGGCCGCGTGCTGCCCGGCAGTTTGCTCGGCGCTCGTTCCCTCTGTCTCCGTGGAAGCGGGGAAGGAGCTGCCGGGCCCTCCGGGTGCTCACAGGGCCTCGCTTCTGTTGTACCCCGCCAGCAGGAGCTCCGTGTTGGCGGGGCCGCGTGGCCAGGCCCGAGGCCTGCGGGAGCGGAGCCTGTTCCAAAGGGCCCTGGGCCTCTGGCGTTGGGCTGCTGGGTGTGGGGACTCCCGGGGTGTCGACGGCAGATGGGAACAAACTTCCAGATGCTTTTGTCCTGCAGCATTGGGACTGTGCTGTGCTTTATTGGTTACTGTAGCGCGTGGGATAACCTCTGTCACTTCTCGTGGCTGACAAATTAAACACAAGGGGATCCTGGCCTTGAGCAAAGTGGGGATTCCAGGTCCCAGCCATGTTCACATTACAAAGAAATGATTCCTGAGGAAGGGCTTGGTCAGTGGTAAGGGAAGCTTTTTACTGCAGTTGGCCCTGCTGCTCTCAGGCAGTAGCAGAGCTTGAGGGCTAGGTGTTTGTTTTGTTTTTTTTTCCCCTACGGCTCAAGCACACCTGAGAACAAATTTGTGAAGTCCTTCTGCAGATAACTGGGGTGTCTTAATTTCAAGTTCCCATTAAGTTCTGCCTGCGGCTCACTTGTTCTTGACAGAAAACTTCATCTCCTGTTTATATAAGAATCAAGGCTCCAAAGCAGCTTTTTATATGCTAACAATGCAGTCAGGATTTTGGTAGTGCTCTGTGCTCCCTCTGCTGTTCCAGAGCATCAGGAAGAAAAAAATGAAGGCTGGTTGCAAAACTCGCTCTGAGCATTCAACTGACTGCATTGTTACCAGGCATGATGTTGAATTCTTGCTTTTCTTTTCTCTCTCCTCCACGTTCTGGGCAGTGAAGTACTCTGGGTATCTGGATGTAATGGAGGAGCCCTTCTGCACATACCAGACCAAGGGGTTCCCGAGGCTGATGAAGCTTGGAGTAGGTAGGTTTGTCCACGGTCTCACAGGTTATAAGGAGTGCCTGTTAAAGCATGTAAATTTAAACCCTGTTTGGTATCTTGAGGGTTTTTTTGTTTTGTTTTGTTTTGTTTTTAAATCTTTAAATCTTCTGAATGGAAGCAGAAAGCTTGTGTGTAGATAGAGGTCCGTGCAGAACTGACTACATCCTGCTGGCAGTGGCAGTGAGCAGCAAGGCCTGTGCTGTTAGTGGCAGTGTTGGTGCTTTCTGCTGCTGTCCTGAAGCAGCTTTTCACCTCTGTGTTTTTAAATCACCCAAGAAAAGATGAGGACATTTACTGTGTGCCTGGTGCCACAGCAGATTGCCTCATTAATCCAAAGATCATTTGTGCAGAAGTGTGTGCCATGAGTTGTAACAGTGGGGAATTGACCATTGCATTGATCTGCTACCAGGGGTTTTCTCTTAAAGCATTGAGGAAAATTCTAATTTGGAGCCTGAGGGTGGATGGGGTTTGGGATTCTCATGACCTTCTGTTTCTTGTTGGGATAGACATTACGCTGTTGGGTCTGGAGATTGGCCTGCTCACGATGAAGAAGGGAGAGTTGGCAAGATTTATCTTCACTCCAAATTATGCCTATGGCAAGCAGGGTTGCCTTCCTCTGATCCCCAAAAATGCCACGGTCTTATTCATAGTGGAGCTGATAGACTTCATAGACTCTGCTGACTCTGACACCTTCTTTGCGTTGGCTCCTGTAAGTTGTTTTTATAAGGCTTGGAGCGTAAATCTGGAAGATAAACTTTGCTGTCTTTCCCTTCAGTTGCTGAGATCATGTGTTACATGCTGAGATCATGTGTTACATATGTTTGTTTAATGCAGGAGCAGTTTTTCCTGATCCTGGGCTAGTGGCTCTGTGCACTTTAAAGCTTATCCTGCACACCTTGCCCTATGTGCAACCCCATGCAGGGGGAGAAGCTGGTTGCTGCCTTTGCTTGATCCCCCTTCGTGGAGTAAATGAAACAAGTTACATTTATTTTTAGCTTTACCAGAAACCTTATGGTTTCACTAGAGGGCACCAACTTCCTGAAAGTTCTCTGACGTGGTAGAACACTAACTAGCTGTCCATTTAAAAACAAAATCCTTGTGAAGTATGCAGCATTGCATACTTCATACCCTGCCCCCCACCCTTTGTCTTTGCGTCTTGGATGCTTTCCCAAGTGCTCCTTCACTGATCATTCTTCTCCCTGGTGAGTTATTGTGTTATTGTTAATTCTCCTTTTTCATGTAAGAGGGTTTGGGTTGTGGTTGTGGGTCAGTGATTGGGGCACACACAGCAGTGCCCATGGAGGGAGGCCCTCCTCATTTCCTCACTGTTCTTGCAGAGGCCAATTTTTCTACACACAGCCCTGAGATCAAACCATCTGTTCTATGGGGGAGAGCTTACTCTGCTAGTTGTCAGGTCACCCCTCGTCAGGAGTTGCTTCAAACTCCAAAACCCAGGGGACAACTTGCCCCTTTTTTTTTTTTTTTTTTTTTTTTTTTTTGATTCTTTTTCTTTTGTTTCTTTTTTTCTTTTTTTACCCCTTTGCTGGATTGATGTCCTGAGCAGTGTCAGGCTGGTCATGGAGCCACCCAGGGTGATGCTAAGCTGTTACAGCAATGCAGCTTTCCCTTTTGTTCCAGGAATGGTGTTTTTGTATTAAATGTCTGCTCCGTGCTAAGCAGTCAAAAGAGTTGGGCAGGATTTAGGAAGAAATTCCTTCTTTTTTTTTCCTGCAGGGTCCCTTTGCTTCCTGACCTGTTTTGTAGCACTTCTCACCAAGTTACCAGCACAGCAACAGTGCATTGTGGGGTGGTGGCCTGGCTGGATGCTGAAGTGGGCTTGGCAATGACCTGTAATCTCTCTTGATTTCTTTCGTTTGAGTTGAAATTCTGTTATTTCTTTGTGCAGGAACAGCGTGCTACATTTCCACTACAAAAGGTGTTGAAAGTGGCAAAAGTAGAGAGAGAGTTTGGCAATTATCTTTTCCGTAAGCAGTGCTTTGAGGATGCCAAAGACAGATACAAAAGGGTATGACATCAGAAAAGAATGTATTTTCCACCTATGGGTTGTAAAAGTGGTGATTTTGTGCTAGCTCACTAAGTTATACAACTTTATATATTCAGGTATAGCTCATTATTTGAGAACTGATCTGAGACACTGGCTGTTGTATGAGCAGCAAAGTAAATGAAAGAGAAGGGTTGACAGAAATCTGCAGACCCTTCTGGCCTCACATTTGAGAACTGCAGAATTCTTGAGGTTGGAAGAAGCCTCTGGAGTTTGCCTAACCCCATGCTCAAGATCAGCTAGAGCAGAAGGTTGCCCACAACCTAGTACATCTAGGCTTTGAACATCTCCAGGGACAGAGACTTAACAGCCTATCTAGCTTGTATCTTACTTTTTATTTTGCTGCTTTCTAGTTCCTTGGTAGGTTGCTGCAGTCTCATGACTGAGCTGGCTAGTCGTGCTAGAGCTGTGCAGTATATTTAGGAGTTCGATTACCTAGGTCAGTTAAAAATAATAAAACAAACATGGATGTAGCTGGCTAATTGGGATAGATTTCTCACTTTCCATAGCAGATTTGTTATATGCTAGTCTTTTTCCCTGTCTGTTCAGGCATACTCCATCCTTAGTTGCAGCTCTAAAAGTGAGGCAGAGCAGCGTCAGATTGATGCTTCCAAGTTACTGGTGCTCCTGAATCTCTCAATTGCCTACCTGAAGTTGGAATGTCCTGCCCAAGCTCTGATGTATGGGGAAAAAGCCTTGGAGATTGATGAAGGAAATGTCAAGGCGCTGTTCAGGTGTGGCCAGGTGGGCAAAGATAAATTCCTTTGGTTGCTGCATCCAGCAGTGACCCAGTCGGAGTGGCTGTGAGTCTAGAATTAACTGAGGAGTGCCACTAAATTCTGGGCCAGATCTCCTAAGCTCTTGCAGCAGTTGAGGTGATTTGTCAGCGTCTGAAAATCTGCCTCAGTAAATATGTCACGCAAATGTTCTTGAGGAATTCCTGTCTCAAATGTTTGTAGTTGCACATATATCAGTCCTGAAGAGCAGTAGCCATATTTATCTTTTAATGCATCTGTCTTCTTTTGATGGAAGGCTTGTCTCAGAATGCTGGAATTTGAAAAGTCTCGGGACTTCCTGGTCAGAGCTCAGCATAGAGAGCCGTTTAACCAAGATATTAATGACGAACTGAAGAAGTTGGAACGGTGAGAGCTCTTTCATTGCTGTGGAAGAGGGAGTGTTTAGGCAAGCTGAAAACATACACCAAAAACTACTAAAATACTCTAGTGTTTAAAAAATTAATAATAATCAAATACCAAACCCCAACACTTACCTTACGTTGGCCTCCATCCTCGCTCTGTTCTTCTGCTTGAAACTGGCAAAAGCAGTAGCTAGTTCCAAGAAGTGTGTGCTGTACTTCTACCACTGTTCACTGACACAACATGAGGAAGTCCCCAGCTTCAGAGATCCCTAAGCAGCCCCAAAATAGGAGCCCCCTTCTTTTGCGTTGCTCCTAGGCATTTGGAATAAGGCTTATAGGGAGTAGTAACATCTCTGTTAAGAATAGTTAGTATGGATCAAGCCAGTCTTCTGTGCTGAGGATCTTCACCTGGTAACATTTTGGCAGAGGGCTGGGCTTGCATGTGTCCTATATATCCAAGTACACTTTAATAGCCTGTGATTAAACCAAGTCTTCAAATTCATTCTGTTACATCAGGAATATGGTAAACCTGAAGTTAAATTTAGCTGCTGGTCTGGAAATGTGAAGTAAAACACTTACATTGAATCCTCATCCGCCTCTGGGTACCTTGCTACGAAACTGCTGAGTGAACATACTTATCAAAGAGTTCTGGGTGGCTGCGTAGCTGCTCTTGGAGGCTTTGCTTGTGGGTGATGTCAGAGACCTGTGGTAAAGTGCTGGAAGACCTGATCCAAAAGCCTCAAGCATTCAAAATATATTGGCTGATAGGAGAAAAATCTGGCTTATAATTAAGCTTATTCTACCAGGAAGCAACGATGCATTCTGCCTTCAGGGAAACAGCAGACAAACTTGTCAGCTCTGAGTCTAGAGCAGCAACGTGTACTACTAAAATGTGTTTCGGTGAGCTGAGGGTGTGCTGAACATCTGTTGTCTTGGAGTTTCTGCTTTGCTGCCAGTTAAAATTGGTGTATTTCTTGCATTTACAATGACAAAAAGTGGAATTAATACAAAATAGATGGAGGCAGCAGTACAGAGTGTTGTTAGTCATGACTTATCTCAGTCTGGATCTCTGTAACGTTACCTGACTGCCTTGCTTGTGAAAGCCTGTAATGTGAGCTGATGCTGCAGAAATGGAATATGAATCAAAATTGTTTTAAAAGCTTTTTGCTTCCTTATAGAGTGCACTTAAGCTTTGCAGAAAAGAATGTTGTATGTTAATCACCTGTTCCCTTTTGCTGCATGAACAAAACTTCAGAAGTGCCTGTTAACAGCTAACCTGGGTTCTTGGCAAAGTTCACCAGAGAGAGATAGGCAGAGTCCTGGGTGAGGACCTCATGGAACATGTCTGATATCAGCTGCAGTTGTGCAAATTTTGGTGCTGCCTTTGGTAACTTTTTTTAGAGGGCATGAATTGTATCAAATACAGAATAAAATAGGGTTGTTTTTGCTAGCCCGAAATTGTGCCTCTGGGTGAGGAATTCTTAGATTTCCTGCTTTGGTAAATGTGTGAGCCTGTGTCATCCAGCCTAGGTGGGCATCACTGATCGTATTGAGAGTAGTTTTGAGAACATCTGCCTGCAAGACTTCACAGCAGAGAGGTACTGAGCTCAGGTTTCACTGTATGAAACCCCTGTAGACACGCAGGTACCGGTCATAATGTGCTGAGAGAGTGTTATCCAACACCACCCTTCTGCTTTTTCTGGTGTTGCAACAAAAAACTTTGCTTTTGACCTTATATGGTAGCAGATGCAGTAAAGCTGTCCTTACAGGCAGCCATTGATCTCTGGGACAGTGCCCAAGCTGAGTCACTCTCTGGCTCAGAGATTCCTCATCAGTGAGGCTTCACTGCTGGTGAGGTAGAGTGTGGGGTGCGGGGATGCTGTGCTTCTTTCTGGCACTGCTGGTGCTGCCAGAAGCAGTGATTCACATGGAGTGGTCTGCATAGCTCATGCCATGTAAATGGGATGCTGACAGGATGCATTTGCCCTGCTGTCTACATGTTCTGGACCCATATCCTGCTGTCCCTTCCCCATCCTCTGCCTGGACTTGTGGGGTCAGTGGTAGAGAACCATTAGCAGTAGCTTGCCGAACAGCGGAGCTCCTGCACTGTGTGTTCTGCTAGGGCCCTGTAATGGCCTGTTCAAGGAATGGTGCAAATGATGCGCAGCACAGTAGACATTTGGATACAGCTGGTTCCTCTGCATCATGACATGTTTGCAAAGGTGCTTGTAGAAAGTATCTGGCTACCAGAAGTCATGTGTTCTTACTGCATGATGGGTACCAGCAGAGAAGAGGCCCAGGGTCTGGGGATAAGACAGAATTCATTTTATGGCAGAAAGAAGGGTTTGGGGGAGCTGCTCCCTCTAGCAGCACTAGGCTAGGTGTCTTAAAAGTCTAAGGTATGTATTTTTTCTGATTGTGGTGCTGATGGTTTGATTGGCAGTCCACAGTCATCAACTCTGTGCTTTGCTTTCCAGCTGCTACAAAGACTACTTGAACAACCAGAAAGAAAGGTGCTTCCGAATGTTTGCTGCTTTCAACTCTTCTTCAAAGCAGAAATAAAGGTACTCAACCTGTGAGAAAGGCTGAGGTCTCCTAAAGCCACTGTATGTTCTGGACTGTATTTTTTTGGTGGGGAACCTGCTTTCCTCTGCATAGGAGGATTTCGTAGGCAAAATACAAATTAATGAGTATGTGCAGAGGGGAAGGGGCAGGATGGCAGTGTGAAACCTGACTGTACCTTATGTCTGGCGAATCTTTCTTGCCAGGCAGGCTAGCATGGGACAGGAGCTTTAAACTGGCAGCACATGAATTCAAGTTTGGGTTTTTTTGTTTCCTGTGCTGCTCATCCCAGTTATTCCTTGTCAGAGCCAGAGGCAGAAATAGCTGTGTAGTCTTGTTATTTCTTTTAATTGATAGAGAAACAAAAAAAAAAAAAAAAAAAAAGGTTCATGTCAAACTTAAAAATTTAATTTCCTCCTCCCCTCTAGCACTCTTGTCTGGAGCTGTTGGAATGCCTTACTTCAGAAAAATCTAAATATTTTATTTCTCTTTTTTAAATATTAAAAAACCTGTTTGTTTAGAAAATTTCAAATAGATATTTTGGACTCTTTAAAGTCTTAAATCTTCTAGCAAAATTGACAGGTTTATAAATGCACAAAGGCTCTTTGATCATTCTTTTTTTTGTCAAAACCTTTGGAGGGGGTGTAAGGGGGACTGGAAGTCTGCACTGGTCTCTTGCCTCAGGGTAAGCCCTAGGGAAAGTGTTAAGGAAAATGACAGCAGCCTTCTGTCAGAAAGCATCACCAGCTTGGGGCTGTCAGAGGTGGCTGCCATTCTATCTCAGACAATACAGGCAGTATCCCTTTTCCTTCTGAAAATGAGTATGAGTAGCTTTTCCATCACTGGTAGTGTGAGCACAGGATGCAGCTGTGCTATTTTAGGGTTGGCTCTTTCTCTTGTCTTTGGCTGTGAAGAAGCTAACCCAGTATTTGAGGAAGAGGTCTGACTGAACTGCTGTTTCCCGAAGCAATGCGTCCCTCTCCTGGCTGGATATGCACCTTGCTGTAGCCCTTACACTCCTGCCTTCCAGTCATGGCTGCTTTTTGTGAGCTGCCTCAGAGCACAAATTGTTCTGCTTTGGGCTGGGGAGGAGTCTGTCATCTCTGTAGCTGCCCCAGGCTGTGCTTTGGGGTGGGGGGCTGTGCCTGATGCATGCACTGTCCTGTGTGTGCAGGAAGTCCACAGTGCAGGCTTGGCAGGGAGGCTCTCAGTCTCACTTTACTGAATTTCAGAGACTTGCAGTGTGAAGGCCTGCAGGACTTGCGGAGATGGGGAAGGGCAAAAGAGGAGCTTGAAGATGAGGCTGACATGCCCATCAGACAGATTTTCACTGTGGCTCCTACTGACGCAACCACAGTGCTTCCCTGGAGCTCTGCCTCTTTACACAGCTGAGTGGCAGCTGTTGGTCAGATTGCTGGCCTTTGAAATTGTTTAGTTGCAGGTTTTTTGTTTTTTTTTTTTTTTTTGTCTTACAGACAAATTTACATCACTGAGACTATGTAACAATCAGCTGTTAATTCCTTGTGAGAAAAATCTCTTTTGCTGGGAAGAAAAAAAGTCATTACATATTCAGAGGATAGCACAGCAGCTCTAAGTGAAGCTCCTGCTCCAAAGGCACAGCTAACTATCCGGAACTGAGGCAGAACATTCTTTAGTGTTTTCTGACAAGTTTGCACTAGTTCAGTTTAGGGCACAAGCTGTTCTCAGTTAGTCTTGGCAGCCTTTGATCTGTTCTGTCCTAAGCATTTAGTGAGCGGATGGGCTTGTGTCTGATTATCCAGTGGAATCACACTGTTGTGGAAAACTTTCCTGTGCAGCGCTTGGCAGGTGTTGTTGAGTCGGTCTGACCCCATGGCTGCCTTACCAGCCACATGACTCAGAGCTGGAGCTGGGGCATTTGCTTCCTCTGACTTGCTGCTATATTCTTCTGGTTCAGCACTCTTACCCAAGGGGCTTTGCTGTTTCTTTTGCTGAGATTTGCTGTGGCTGCTATGGTACAGGGACAAAAGGTTCATTCGTCTGTGCTGCGTAATCCAGGGCTGCCGCTGTGTTTTCCACAATAACCCTCAGAACCAGACACACCTGAGTACAGTCACTCTGCCTGGTATTTCTGTCTCTCTCTCACTGTAGTCTATTCCTGTAATTGCATCTTGCTCAGAGAATGCTTTCTTCCTTTTTAGTGGAGTTTCAAATCAGAATAAGCATCTGCTTTGGAGAAATGAGGCCACTTGTGATGCTTCCTAGGGGAATTCAGAAATACTCAGGGGTAGAAACAGAAGCATAAATGCTTTCTTAAGTCTTTCCCTGGGTAGTTCCCTGCAGACACAGTGGCTTGTCATCTTATGCTTGCCCTTCTTCAGGTCTGAGCTATTTGCCTGCTTCCACATATCCTGTATGGTGCAGCATGTATCAAGCCAGGTTACCTGGCATGGCTGAAAGGCCCCTTTGGAGGACCCTAGGCATTATGGACTGAGGTCACTGCCTCAGTATTCTTTGTTCTGCTGAAAAGTGCAGGTTTTTTGTAACAGACTTTTAAACCACACAAAATAATGGAACTGTCTTTGTATTGCTGTGGTCCCTCAAGATGAAGAGAATGTAATTGTAAGATGTGTGTACAGACTTGCTAGAGATGCCTGCATCTTCACAGCAGGTCTGTGGGAGTTTAATCCCAGAAAGATTTATCAACACTTTTTTTTTTCCCTCTCTTCTTTTAATTAAATGTAGGCCAAGGCTGAAAGTTTGCTTCTAATGTATACCTGAATTCCACTAGACAGGAGAAGTGGTCTCAGTAGCTGAGAGCATACAGGGAAACGTTCCAGTGAAAACAAACAATACTGAAATCATGGCAGGAAACTATGAGGTCAAACTTGAGATTGCTATGAACAGCAGGGTCTATCAATTCTGAAGCCATTAATTGGTGAGAATTGGCTGCAGATCTGGGGCTGTGTCACCAGGTATAAGTGACTATAATTGGGCTTAAAATCAGCAGCAGTTGCTAGTTAAGCTAAAAGAGACTGGAAAATAAACTGAGGTATAATACAATCACACCTTCTGCCTTGGGGAGGCTCCAGTCTTTGAGCAAACACCAGCTTGCTCCTTCCCCTCCTGCTGATACTGTCCCTGCCCACTGTGTGAAGCAGAACAGCAGAGAACCAGCAATTTCACTTCTCTAGACTACACACTTTGTACTACTGGGATGTCCTGTGCTGCAAAGGAAATTGTTAAGTGCTGCTTCACACTCTTCATGCTGAGCGTTGCTGGAGCTAGTGGGGAGGCTTGGAGGATGTCTTCAGTGGGCATTCTCCCCGCTAAGCAGAAGAAGGAAGAAAGCTTTTAACAAGGTGGTTGAGTGTTCTGGGGTGTTTTGGTAGGGGCTTTGTCCGGAGGTTTTTACCCCTCTCTAGATCTCCTTCCCTGTAGCTTTTTTTTTTTTTTTTTTTTTATTTCAGAGCTGTTCTGCAGTTTGTGTCTGCAGTAATATCTGTAATACCTCCCTGGGAGATGGGAATGCTCTGGTCTCTTCCAGAGGCTAGCAGTGGAGAAATAGATTCATAGATCCATCAGGTTGGAAAGGACCTACAAGATCATCTAGTCCAACTATCCTCCCACCACCATCCCTACCCACCAAACTACTAAATCAAATCCCTTAGCACCTCATCTAAACGCTTCTTGAACAGCACTAAGTACGGTGCCTCAACCCCCTCCCTAGGCAGGCCATTCCAGTGCCTGACCACTCTTTCAGAGAAAAAATTTTTCCTCAAATCTAATCTAAATCTTCCCCAGCGCAGCTTGTGGCCATTCCCTCTCGTCCTGTCATTAGTTATCTGGGAGAAGAGGCCGACCCCCTCCTCACCACAGCCTCCCTTCAGGAAGTGGTAGAGTGAATGATTCATTCTACTGAATCAAATGATTCATTCACCTCCATACACAACAGCTCTGGTGTGGAAGGAACAGGGGACTGGGAGCAGAAGGAAACAGCTGTGTCCTCCTGAGCTATTTGAACCCTGATAAGACAGGAAGGGATTGGTTACAGAGGTTCTTGGTGAGGGCACCTGGTGTGTTGGGGCGGCTTTGCCCATGCTGGCAGGGATAATTGGGCAATGTCTCATGGTGCCCTACTTTGCCCATCCTCCAGGGCAAGGTTGTGTAATTCAGCCTCAGCAGAAGGGGTCCTTAGGATCCAGCCCAGCACTGTCTGCTATGAAACTTCTTGAGCATCTAAAGTTTGGTGTTTGTTTTTGTGTGCTGGGCCACCCAGTGAGGTAGGAAGGGGCTTGTGGCTGTGCTCCTCAAGCTCCTGTCTTGTCTTCTCTGCATACTTACTCTAGAAAGGACAGGCTGAGCCCTGCTGGATATTCCTATTGTGGGCTTTTCTTTCTCAGCTTTAGCCAGCAACAAGAAGATAAAACGTGCTAAACGTTCTGCTGCTGTTATAAATCAGTAGGCAGTGAAAAAGATGCTGGGTTCTTTTCATCATATTCATCACAGAGTTAAAAGTTTGAAGAGAGTGAACAACCTGTGGGATGTGTCTTTATGCAGGAATTTATAGTTTTGCATCATCTTCAGTTACTGCCTTTCAATTCCAGCAGCAAGGAGATGGAAAAAGCATAAAATAACTGTGCATCTATGAAACTTTTAAAGTCTCCTTTCTCTACCTCTTGTGTTTCAATTGTATGAAGCATGACTAAAAATGTTTTGTTACTGTGGCAAGTATAAAGGCAAAAAGGATAAATCTACCTAAAGCAGTTAGCGACCAAAGAGACAGATTTTGGATGGCAGCCTGCTGCAAGTGTCAGAGACTCATGGGCCTGGGGTCAGATTACTGCTTAATTGTGCTGTTGTTGAGGCACAGAAGCCCCTGTTGCCACTTATTCCTTGTAGCAGCTCTCCCTGGGCTCTTGCCATCCCATACAGGCACAGCTGCTATGCCTGGCTACCAGTTCTGCTGGTCTGGAGTGCTCCAGACATGTCTTTATCCTATCTGTTTCATTTAATCTTCCATCTGGGGATATAAGTGTGTCATGTGCAGCCTTACACAGTAAAACAAAGGATCCTTTTCCATATAATCTTGTGCACTGTTTTTCTAGTCTGGTTTCTTGGAGGAGTGATTGAGCAGGAGACCTCAGGTATCATGTGTCATCTTGAGCTTGGAGGATGTTCTTCATTCCTTGTTGTAAAGGTGTGAGGTTAAGAGAATGAATAATACCAAATGGTATTATAGCCAAGATATTCTACAGATGGTGTAATTAGACAGTTAGGCAGATTATTATGATGGAAAAGAGACAATCAAAATAAAGGGTTTTGCTCATCTGTGTCCTGGGCTAACAAATAGGAAACTCCCAAGGAGCAGTCTCCAACAAGAGATCCTTCCCCAGTGGTGGTCAGCCCTTAAATGGGGTCTGGGAGAGGTGGAGCCAGACTCCAGCCCTTCTGCTCACACAGGTGCATTGCCTTCACCTGTTCTGTCTGACTCAGTGCTCACCTCAGGTGATCAATCAGTGGTTCAGGCTGTGATTTAACAGTTCCCATACACTTGTGCAGTGCAGTGATAAGTTATCCAGAGCATAAACAAAGTGGCCTAAACCGCTGATGTACTTATTTATTAGGAGCCTTCCAAGTGTTGCAGGCTTATTCTACAAACACTGCTTTACTTAAATGAAGCTAGAAACTTCTAATGCCCTGATGGCCACAGTGTTTAGGGCCCACTGAAGTGTTATTTGGGGAAGAATTCAGCTTGTGAGCTGCCAAGCATTGTTCACCAAGTGCAGTTTTTCATTGGATGTAATACAGAGCAGCTTGTTGCTGGACCTGGGCCTCATGTGTCCTGGTGCTGTTTGAGCAGCCTTGTTGCTGTGTCTGGCATTGTGGCAGTAGCACTTTGCAACAAGAAACTTTTGTGATTGGCAGCACCAAGAGACGGGAGATGCCACCAAGGGCTTCAGGTTTGGGGGATTTTGCTTTCAGGAGGGCTGTTTGCTTAAGACATGGGGAGTGTCTTGGCTCTGCAGTGAGTCGGTTCACAGATAGGTGGAGTTATTTGCAGTAAGGGGAGACGTGACCTTCATGTGCCTGTCCCAGTACTCGCACTGCTTTATCAGGTAACTGTTGATTTGACAGAATGCTGAGCATTATTGACATGGAAGTCAGCAGAGCTCTTGAAGCAGTGGAAGCTACTGTGAGGAACAGTTTCAGCCCAGACTTGCTAAATGAAGTCCTTCCTAAGTCAGAAGTAGGTGTTGAAGAGTTCATCCCTTCCTTTCACCTTCTTATAATTGCCCATCTTATGAGACTTTTTGCTTTCTGAAGAAGTGTTGTTGCTCTGCCTAGGCACTGTGTGAAGGGATTTTCTTTTTTTGGAAAAGCTTGGGAATGTGCTTCTCTTTCTGCATTTCTCTTTGCTTTAGGTTTCCTTGGTCTGCTCAGAAATACTGTGTACTTGACAGGCCTTCTCTTTGTCACATTAGATTCAGGACAGTAGTGCTGGTCATCAGTATTTGAAGCATTTTGGAGTCAAGGGTTGCTGACAGTCTGCTTAATTCTTCCGTCCACGGAATTCTCTTTCTAGTCTACAGGATGTGCTTGAGACTTGTGGATCCTTTGCAGTTGAGGATTGTTAATGGATCAACAGACAAAAAAACATATCCTAAGGGGAAAAAGTACATAAGCACAGATGTTTAGTTGACACTGGAGGTTTGTACAGCTTTATGATATGAACAAGGAGTACAGCATCTTCTCCTTGTACCTTCACCCTTGAGTTTTGACATTGCTTGTACCTATAATGGAGTATTCCTGGCAGCTGCTGGTGTCTTCTCATGCCTTCTTCTTCAGGACCTGGAGAGTCTTAGAGCTTCTGCATGCTCATGTACTACCTGAAGACAGACTTCACTTGGCTGTGATAGTGAGTCCACTTGAAGTGCTAACAGCTGGACGTCCCTCACTACATCTTGTTGAGACAAGTGGGTGTATGGCTGACTGCAAAATGTCTTTCATAGACAGTAGACAAGTGGTGTCCTAATTAGGTAATTTTATGAAGGCATGGTGAATGAACCAGCGATGGTGATATATAGCATTCCCTCTAATAATTGTCCTGACAAACCATGATAGCCTGGTGTTGTAGATGGCTCTTTCTTCTCATCCTTTCAGGGTGGATTGCCCAGCACATCTTATTACCAGCAGGCTGATAGCAAGCTAGCTGTAGCTGGGCTTTGTTCTTGCCTTCAGAAGAGCTGCAGCATGTCAGTAACCTCTTGTGGGCTCCACGTGATGCTTTTTAGGAACTTGTTCATCTCCCAGTGGCAGTGGTTTTCCTCCAGGCTGTCATTTCAGAGTGGCAGTTTCTTTTGGACTTGTCAGGTCTTGATTGAAGAGCACTTCTCAGACAATTGTTGTTCAAGAAGGTTTTAGCTCCTTTGCTGATCTATGCTCCAAAAGTGTGCTCATGTGTTCTTTCAGAGTGCTGGAGTTAAGATGTACTGTCTTTCCAGTTAACAAGTCAAGCCTTCCTTTCCTTCCCTGTAGTGACCATGAAGTTTGAGCTAAATGCTGAAAGAGAGATATTATGCCTTGTGTTAGGAACACTTGGAGTCTGCATTTCCCTGCAGGTAGCTGCTGGCTCTGAGACCTATCAGCAAGCCCAACCTCCTGTCTGCCTTCCACAAAGCTAGTAACTTGGTTGCTTCTCTTGAGAAACCCCTTGTCTCTGGGGGTTAACTCAGTGTAGTGCAGTTAGGAGCTGCTGCTTCAAAGCATGGGTTTCATGGGGCTGAACTGGTGGGAGCTTCTTCCCTGCTTCCCTGTGCTTTGGCAAAAATGTTGACTGTTGTGCTTACACAGTCCTTTCCTTGCAGTTCTTGGAGACTCAGCTGGGAAGGAGATAGCTATGGTGCTTCATGCAATAAAGCAGCTTTAAACAAATTTTAGAGCCTTAGTTAAACGTTAACAGTTAATCATGGCTTTAATGCAGAGTAAAGGCGATTGTGATTATAAATGACCTGTGACCTGGCATGTTGTTTGTTGTAGATTGATGCTTAGCTGCCTTGTCTTTTTGAAGCATGAATTGAAATAGCTGATAGCAACAGACTTCTGTCTGAACTTCAAAGTGAGCGTGTGTGTTGCTGCTGCATGTGGCTGAGTTGCTGCCAACCTACTTTTAAGGAAAGGAAACAAATGTTGGAGTGGAGTGCTGCTTGGAGCGTGCTGTTCCTCTACCTGCAGGAGCAGCAGGCACTTTGAACACCACCCAACTCACCGTGTCTTCAGGGCCAAGCACTTCCTCTCCTCTTTTGACTGTGTTGCCATTAGGTGCAAATGAAAGAAGTGAGCTGATCAAACACACCTTGAAAAGGCTTTAGGGTTTCAGTTTGAATATATATATTTAATTAGTTCCATGTAAAGACTATTATTTCTTCACGTAGCAGCTGTGAAACCAGGAACCTCGCAGTTTGATCCTTTGCTTTTTCTGGTGCACAGGAAGTCTCAGTAGCTGTAGGTGTTATACCCAGCTAGCTCCCCAGCCACAACTAACAGCCTGCGGAAACATCAAGTGATTATCTTCTAAGAAAGCTTATCAGGGACACATAAAAGGAAGTGCTGTGTGGGTACAGTATTAGACTGACAAGAAGCAGAGAAGTTGCTTGAGTTCTAACAAGAGCAAAGATGTTTTTCTCTAATAAAGCAGAGGACACCACAGCACAAGTGTAAGGAATTTTGTTCACATGAGAAACCTGTCTTTCCTTGTCCTAGTTGCTACAACTCTGTGCTGTGAAATGGAGAAATGATTTAAGCTTTTCTATCTCTTTAATTTTCGAAGAACAGATCAGCTGCAAGGTCCTCTAGAAGTTCTCTTTCTTCTGAAACTTCTCCCTATTCTCCTGTTTAGGATACATACTGGATAGTACTGTCAGCCCAAAGCCGAGTCTAACACAAGCTACTCACAGCAAACCCTTGATTCCTGGAAGGTTTGGTGATTAAAAATGGGGCTGTAACATAGGATTTCATGAGTCTGGGTGATCCAGGGTGGTGACTTTATGCTTTCTTGATACTGTGAGTTGCTTTGCTGTTCTATCCTTTTGTTATCCCAAACTGTAGTTGGAGGCAGCCTTACAGGAGGGAGGACTGTCCTGATTGAGACTCTTCTGGCTGGGTCATGTGAGTCAGCATACTGGCTGAATAAAACCTGGATTCTTCAAGGTCATTTGGGAAAGACGAGTAACCCACTCAACTCTGCAGCTAACTCTGCTATGAACATGTTACTGGACTGGAGACCAATTCCTTACAGTCCTAATTGTCCTATGATACTGTGGCACAAGAGAAAAATAGTTGCTTTTCAAGGATATAAAGTGAGGTGTGTGCTTTGAGCATCATGTGGTGTTTTGCCTTCTCAGCTTTTAGCAGGTAAATGTCTGCTTTCTTCTCTGTTACTGCTTTTCAGCCTTCTGGTTAGCATTCTATAAGTTGATATCCTCTCAGGAGCAGGCTTCCTTATTTTGCTACTAGTAACTTGATTTAAATTTGCAGACATCACCACTGAATGAGCTCAAGTGGCTATAGCTCCTGAAAAAGTAGCAGAACTTGATGTGGGCTGCTGGTATTCTTAAATAGAAAGATGACAGGGATGTACATCTTCCTTTCTTACTCTCAGGACTTCTGTAGGAGACAGATAATGGGTTACCTTATGGAGAAGGTTCTAACGATTTTATTTTCCTTCACTCCCACTGTTCAACCTGTAAATGCTGGAGGGATGAGTCTGACTTCTCAGCAGTGTTTCAGTACTATCTGTACTCAGACAAATCATGGAAACTTGTCAGTAATTCATTGTGAGTGATCTCAGTGTTGCCAGTTACAGCAACTTGGTGAGTAGCAGGATGCTGAATTACATAGCAGGTATGTCTGAAAAGCAGTGTGAAAGTGAAACATAGAATGGCTTTCTGTGAAGGGATGTTAAAGCCCATCCAGTTCCAAGCCCCTGCCATGGGTTGGGTACCCTCCCAGTTCAGGCTGCCCAGGCCTATCCATAGCTCTGGGCTGCAGTGCCAATGACTCATTGCCCCATGGGTGAAGAGTTTCCTCCTGATATCTAATCTAAATTTCCCCTCCTCTCTTCTCATCTAACTGTATTCCCTGATTAAGAATGCCTGCTCAGCTTTCCTGTTAGGTGGCTGTTAGATACTGGAAGGCTGCAGTGAGGTCTCCCCAGAGCCCTCTCTTCCCCAGGCAGAACACCCCCAGCTCCCTCAGCCTGTCTCCACAGCAGAGGTGCTCCAGCCCTCTGAGCACCCTCATGTCCTCCTCTGGACCCGCTCCAACAGCCCCACATCTTCCTTGTGCTGGGGCCCCAGGCCTGGACGCAGTGCTCCAGGTGGGGCCTCACGAGGGCAGAGCAGAGGGGGACGGTCTCCTCCCTGCCCACTGCCAGCCCTCTGCTGATGCAGCCCAGGTGCTGGCGGCTTTATGGGTGCACACTGCTGCTCAGGTCAACTTTTCCTCTACCAGAGCCCCACATTCTTCTCTGCAGGGCTGCTCACAGTGAGTTCTTGCCCCAGTATGAACCTGGCATTGCCCCTACCCAAGGGCAGCACCATGCACTTGGCTTTGTTGAACCTCATGAGGTTCTTGTGGACCCCCTTTGCAAGCTTGTCTGGATCCCTCTGGATGTCATCTGTTCCTTCTGTTGTAAAGTGTTCTGAGCATATCTTACCCTGGTTGCTTAATTGCTCTGAGGATGATAGGGATCTCCACATTATGCATGCATGTGTCACAGCTACTCTCAAGAAGTTGTGCTGGAATAGGCCCTGGAGAAACAGGTGAGTTTTTGGCAGCAAGTTCAGCCACATCTGTGAGGCAGATTTGAGTTCTGAGCATTGAAATACAGAGGAAAAAAATTACAGCTTAGAGATAGGTCTTACTTATATCCAGAGAAAACACCCTATGCATAGATACTGCTTTCCTTCTAATGACCTTAAAGAGCTGGAGGGATGAGGTAGGAGCTGCAAGTGAGAGAGGGAGGGCTTTTCTGGGTGCAGACTCTGCCATCTCAGTATGCCCTGGGGCTTCAGGGCTGGTAAGGACCCAACTACAAACGGGAGTGATGTGTGAGGGGAGCTAGCAAAGAGTGAAATGATGGGAGCACCGTGTTCCTTGCCATGGTGTCATGGTGTGGCTAGGCCTCATGGGGGTAATGACCCTTGCAAAGAATGATGTGAGCAAGGGAGGAAGGTGTAGGCAGAAGTAGTAGAAGTCTCAGAGGAGAAGGGTAGGTCTGGGAGAAAGAGGACTGACTTCTCAAAGCCAAAGAGTCAGTGTCCAGGAACCAGGCTTCCCAGAACACAGCTAGAAAAATGCAGGTTAGTGTGTAACATGGGTGATCGAGTATGGAAGGGGAAATGACCTGAAGGACCCTTCTGGGGACTTCGTGGAGAGCTTGCTATTTTTGAATTCTCATCACTTAACACTCACTCTCTTCCAAGTCTGAAGTGAGGAAATTGAATTAATTTTTTGGGAATGCCACTGTGCCAGATCCTCTTATACTAATCTACAAAACTCTCCTATGACTCTTTCAGGGGCACTGCAGATATGTGCTAGTGACAGTTGACCTGTTAATGTTTGGAGCTGCTAAAATGGAGTAAAATGTGCTCCGTTTCCTGTGGGAATGATGACTGTGGTCTTTTCTTATTCTAGGACTTCCCCATCTGACAGAAGGAATGGTCCTTGGGTGATGAGGAGACCTACCCCTGGACACATGAATATTTTGGTGTTGGATCTGTGCTCTGGGGGAGGTGTAATGTGGAAGTCCTCTTGTTTCCTGTATTTGGTTTGTTTAGCATGTTCTACGGTTGTTTCTGGAAGAATGAAGTCCTGTTGTCTTCCATGGACACTCCCTGAAGAATACTTTCTTGAAATCCTACCTTTTGCAGATTATGGGCTGCTTTCAGGGAATCTGAAAATACAACTGGATGCCATGAAGTTTTGAATTGCTTATACTGATTGTTCTTTAAAAGATTGATTAACATTGGTTTTGTTCTGAGAAAATAAACTAGTCTTAGAACTAGTGCTGACTTGTGTCAGTTCACTGTGCAAGAGTGATTAATGTCTCTTTCAGTGTAAGGAACTGGAATTTGGAAATAGAGTCCAGTTTCTTAGTGTAGCTATCTGCTTGGGCAACAGCATGCTATGCTCTTTGTTTTGGCTGAACATTCCTGTGAGTGCTGTTACTAAATTTCAAATTACCTAAGTATACCAGCTTATTTTCCTTCAAATATTGCTGACGCTACTAGCTTTGATCAAGCTGGTTTTCTTTTGGAGCAGAATGTACTGTTTGTCTATATCATCCTGAACGTAGGCCTCTGTGGCATGGCTGAGTTGATCAATGCAAAATCTCTCGGCGAGACAGCAGCAAGTGAGTGTAGAGGCTGCAAGAAGCCATGTGGATTCTGCAGAGGAGGAGCCTGATAACATGAAACACTGTTCTAATGATATTTGTCCCTTCCGTGTTTGACTAGGATGTCTTCTAAGCATAATGTCTTCTAAGCATAATTCAGTGCCTTGTTGGCAGGTCAATGGAGAGGTGATTCTCTCCCTTTACTCTGCCCTGGTGAGGCCTCACCTGGAGTATTGTGTCCAATCCTGGGCTCCTCAGTACAAAAAGGACAGGGATCTCCTTGGAAGAGTCCAGCAGAGGGCCACAAAGATGGTGAAGGGTGTGGAACACCTCCCTTATGAAGAGAGGCTGAGAGACCTGGGGCTGTTCAGCCTTGAGAAAAGAAGACACAGAGGGGATCTGATCCACATCTATAAATATCTGAGGAGTGGGAGGCAAAGGGACAAGGCTGAACTCTTCTCAGCAGTGTGTGGTGATAGGACGAGGGGAAATGGCCACAAACTGAAGCATGGGAAGTTCTGCACAACTGTGCATGGGAACTTCACAGTGCAGTGACGGAGCACTGGCACAGGCTGCACAGAGAGGTGGTGGAGTCTCCTCTGTAGATGTTCAAGACTCACCTGGACGCCTACCTGTGCAACCTGGGCTGGGAGCTACTTTGGCAGGGAGTTGGACTCAGTAATCTCTGGAGGTCCCTTCCAACCCCTTAAGCTTTGTGATTCTGACTTATGGGGCAGGGAGAGTTGCTTGTAGTCAACGTGTGTTCCAAGGTGGCCTCTTGCCAGGAGAGAAATGTCTGAAAATGTTTTCCCCAGTTCTGCTGACATCTTTATGGCTTTTGCACTTGATACCACCATGGTCTGATGGTATATTAAAATAAAATGCCCTCTTGGTAGAACATATTAGAGAGAGAAAAAAAATAAAAAGGAAAACAGTTGGGAAATCTTGAGTTGGCAGCACCTTGTAAGCATGCTTCTGGAGCTTTCTGCTTGTTGTGGCCCTCTGTGCTTCTAGAGAAAGAGCACCTTGGTCTCTGAGAGGGGGGTGGTTAGATCCTGCTCTGCTGCTTAGTTGGGGGAAAAGCAGACCTAAGGGGGGAATGCAGAGTTTGGGTTTCTTCATCTATCCCTTAAGAACAATCTGATTAATACTATGTTTTGTCAGACCTGCTTTTTCAAAACCTCCAAGAATATAAATAAGAAGGGAAAGAAAAAAAAAAAAGTTCTATAATACTAATTATCTTAATTATAGAGTGCAGGACTCTATCTTGCTTCAGGAGTCCTGATGTGTGGTGAAAAGCAAGTGTGTGTGGAAGGCTCTCACTGAGCTGCTGTCAGACTCCAGTCACTGACTGAAAGGTGCCAGGCCTGGGCTCTCATTTGTCTGAGCATGGCCAGTTTCTTGCATTTGGGTTTCAATTGCCGTGTGCCCAGGGCTTGCCATCTGCTCTGCCTGCAGATGGCACAGGCAGCCCTGTGCTTTCCTCCTTGCATCGCGTCCAGTCCCCATTAGGTTCCTGGCACAAACTCATTCCTCTTTGCTGGGCTGACACTAGGTGGCAGTGCCTCCCTCGTAATACTTCACCCACAGCCGAGCAATCCGGGGGTTTGTTTCTGATGGGCTTTCTGTCATCTGCCTAGCAGTCTTTTTCTGTACAGATCGCTCCACCAACTTCCTTGCATTGGAAGCTGATGCTGTTCTCCAGTGTAAAGCAGAGGATTGTGTTCCATGACAGATGGGATAAGATGGGAGACCTGAAGGCAGGCGTGCAGTGGAGTTCTCCAGCATGAGGTTGCTGTGCCTCCTGGAGTTCCCTCAGCCCTCTGCACTGACGTGGGACGTTCTGGCACTTGTCTGCTAGCTTTTGGGTGCTGGGTTGAGTGAGCGTAGCATCCACTTGGAGCAGATATGCAAATGGAAACTTGGCACAGCTGCATAAGTGGAAAACCTAGTGAAGGCACAACTTGCTGCTCCCCAACCTTGCATGGACAAAACCTGTCATGAAAGGCAATATCCAAGGCGTAAACATTTAAATATGTAAGTAGATGGCAGTGGGATTGCTCACTCTGTCCCAAAAGGGACTCCTACAAGTTCTGCTCCTGTTGGCTGCCAGCTGCAGTGCTGCCAGCAATGGGGACTGCACATCTCACACCACCTCCCAGCCCCACAGCCTGTGCCTGACCTGCAGTCTGTCTCTAGGCTTAAGGTACCTTTACTGATGTATTTAAGATTTTGAATTGTCAACTGAAGTTTGTTGAAGAGAATTTTGCCATTTTTGTTTATGAGGTGAATGTGAGAAATTACTTTTATTATTTTTTTTAATTATTATTTTGCTTTTATTCCTCTTTAAGAAAAAGAATAAAACTTTCCATCTCTGGGCAAGATCAGAAACGTGTTACAATCTTTACTTGGCATTAGAACAGAAATGCAAGTCTGTGAGGGAAACAGAAAAATCTCTGCAGAGAGACACAGTTTCTGACTGTTAATCAGAAAATGTGGGCCTTTGAGAAATTTGCTACTGAAATATTTCTTTTTGGCCCAAAAGATACTTTTTTTCCGCCCTCTTTAAATAGCTTGACAAACAGATTCAGGGTGTTTGGTAGAGGAACTGTTCCAATGGTAGGTTACCTCTTGCACCTCAAAAGTGGTCTTGTATTTCCAGTTTGGGTTTATCTAATGTCAACTTGCAGCTTCTGAACTTTGCCGAGCAATTAAAATATTATCTGATACCGTGTGATGTTTTCCCAGTGTGGGTGTGCTCAGGCTTAATCTGAGCCCAAGATGCTGGGTGCCCTCACGCTCTCCATGTCTCTTTGGCTCCTTGGGCTGTGAGGTGAGGATCTAACTATTGTGAGCTGCAAATAACAGCCCCAGCTCATGTCTGTGGGCTACATGCGGCTTTTCCCCCTTGTTTACCCTGTGCAGTGCTGCTGCATGCCACACATCTCCGGTGCTGTTGTGTGAGCAACGTGACCCCGCTGCTGTCTGCAGTGATGGCAGCTGGCACTCTAACTCTGGTTGGTGGTGTTGATGGCTCCACTGACTTACATGGCTGGCTGTGCCCACAGCTTGGCCAGGGTTAGGTTGGTGCAGCCAGCAACAGCAGGAGGTGACTGTCCCCTTGTACTGGCCCTTCTGAGGCCACATCTCAGTGCTGTGTTTGGTGCTGGGCTCCTCCCTCGCTTCAAGGAAGACATGGAGGCTCTGGAGCATGTCCAGAGAAAGGAATAAAGCTGTGAGGGCTCTGGAGCACACGTCTGATGGGGAGCGGCTAAGTGAGCTGGTCAGTGTGGAGCAGAGCGGGCTCAGGGGGGACCTCACTGCACACTACAGCTGCCTGAAAGGAGCTGGTGGGGAGGGAGGGCTGGCCTCTGCTCCCAGGTAAAAGTGATAAGATCAGAGGTGATAGTCTATGGGGAGATTAAGGTTGGATGTTAGGAAAACCTTCTCCAAAAAGTGGTGCTGCAGTGATATGGCAGCCCAGGGAGTGGTGGTGTCCCTGAAGGTGTTTCAGAACTGTGGGGTGTGGCAATGAGGATCGTGGGCAGTACTGGTAGTAGGTGGTTGGTTGGACTACAAGATCTTAGAGGTCTTTTCCAACCTTAATGCTTCTACAACACGTAGGATGGCAGAACTGAAGATGGGGCCGCACACTGAGGGCACATGGGAACCAATGGGCATTGGTGGTGATGGGGATGCCAAGCTCAGCCCTGTGCCCCTGGTGGCCCATCTCCCCATCCTTGATAGGCACTGGGGTGAGGGACACAGGGAGCTCTGAGATATGGCTGTCACTTGTCCCAGTGTTCCTGTCATGCCATTGTGGCCAGCCCAAGGCTGATGACATCTGCTAAGCACTGTGCCCCAACCCCATTTCAATGCAGCAGCCCTAGAGCTTGGCATGCTCCCAAAGAGCTGCAGACACAATCCCATGTGCTGAGCACCCTGTAGCCCATCACTCTAGCTTGTGCCCTGCCCAGCCATGAGCTCCATAGCATGGGGCAGCCCCAGGCTGGGCTGCACATAGCCTTAAGCCCTTTTTTTTTTTTTTTGACATCTAGGCCTGGAAGCCAGCAGAGCAGAAGCCACTCAGCAGCACCGGCTGCCTGGCCAGGGCCACGGGGGCACCCAGCTCCCTGCCCCTCGTTTGTGTTGGCAGGGTTTGGGGAATGAAGCTGGTTTAATTGGCAGTTGTATTTGTGGCCAGGGTGTTATGAAAAGGTTTTCTGTCTCCCTCTGTAAGTCACCCTGAATATGTTTTCATTCTTAATATAATATTCACTTCATTATTAGCTGAAAGAGGTTCTTTTGAGAAATTTTTTTTCCCCCTCTTCCAAAAATATCTTAAACAGTCTCTTCATGCAGCAGTGCTCTGAGGGCTGGGATTGTTTGCTGGAGGGGAAGTGAGAAACTCACTGGTAAATGAGATTTATACAGAAATTCCTTTCTTCCACAGTGCCCCGGTGTGCCGCAGCCTGCAGGCGCTGTCAGACAGCAGCGCTGGCGGATTTGTGAGGCACTGTCTGCAGGGAGACCCACTGGGTGCAGCCCAACGTACACTCTCTTTGGTCCTCCAGCAAGTCTCTGCCCTGGCTGTGTGCTTCTTGACTCTGAGAAAAGCCCTCTGACCTGAATGTGGCTTCTGTGGGCCATGTATGGGCTGTGTGGGGCAGCAGCAGGCGGCCATACAGCTCCTGGTGTCCAGATGAACTCAGTGCAGCTGGGCAAGGCTGGTGCTAATGTTGGTCTTGTGGGGTGCCTGGGGCTGTCCAGTGCTGGTGGAGTCATTGAATCACCTCAAGGAGGTGGGATCACTGAGTCTGACTCCTGGCTCCACACACAACCACCTGAAATTCAAACCATGTTTCTGAGAGCCTTGTCCAAATTCTTCTTAAAATGCAGCAGGCCCGGGGCCATGACCGTTGCTCTGGGGAGGCAGTGCAGTGTGCAGCCCCTCTCCAGAGCGGAACCTTTTCTCAGCACCCAACCCAAAGCTGTCCTGAGGCAGCTCTGTGCTCTGGTTCCCTTCTTTCCTTAGGGGAAGGCATACCGAGGTGGCATTGTGCTGCTGTCCTGGAGCATTTGCCACAATCAGTGACCAACGGCTCCAGTTTGGATCCAACTGGAGCTGAGGGCTGATTGTTGGAAAGATTTCCCCCATTTAGGCTGGGCTAAAGTGTGCACCCAGGTCTGGCCAGCCTGCAGCCATAGAGCTCCCTGCTGCCACCCCCCTACATCCAGCAGTGAGGCCTGATATGCTCGAGTTGTTCTTTGTCCTGGCCTTGTGCAGGGACCCCTGCTGAAGGACTTATCTTGGTGAGGATGTTACTAACCTGCATGTTCTTGCTTAACATATGAAAGTCTGGCCACTGTTTTCCTGGCCAGGCAAAGCTTCTCAGTGGCTTTTGTGAGAAGTGAGGCCAGGTCTCCATCCACTTCTATCTGAAAGGCAATTTCTGTCTTAGATAAATCCTGAAGCACTGGGCGGGCTTGGAGTAAGGATTTGCTGTTGGGGGGGCAGAAGGGATATCCTTGCACACAGCAGCCTGGTGAGGCTGTCGTGTCTCTAGAAGGACCCTGCTGCCATGAGCCACAGCATTGCTGCCGGGATGGGAGGAGCAGCATCCTTGCAGACCTCTCAGCACCCTTCCTCCTTCCCTGGAACACACTCAAATCATAATTCACACAGCCCTTGTGGTGCTGCTGTGAGAGCACAGAGGAGCACAGAGCAGCTGCCTTCCTGGAGCTCATTTTCCTCTTCTGGGAAAGGGGTTTGAGCACTGATCCTCACTGCCTCTATAGCACCTCTGGAGCTGCGGCACTGCTCCTTCCCCTGTGCTCAGCTGCAGTCATTCCTTACCATCCTGCAAAATGCATTAGGGATTTTGCCATGTACTGATGAGTATTCAAGACCTGGCCAAAATTGGGAACAATTAGCAGTTGTTTCAGCATCTGTTTGTTGTTGCTCTGTCTCGTGGCTGACACAGTGAGCTCCCGGCACATGGGTCAGACTGGACAGCATGAACTGTGGATAAAAGACACTCCTGGGAGCAGTTCTGCTTGTGTGAGGTAGGCATCTCCCCACTTCTGAAGTGGCTCTGCCTGCACACCTCTGTCATCCTGACCATCCCCACCAAAGACATGAGTGGCATGCTGAGTCCTGCCAGTTGCAGGTGAGTGGTGCCCAGCACTTCACACTTGCTGGCAGCACAACTCTGAGCTGGAGGGCCTGTAGTGGTCCAGGGCACATCCCTCATTGGTTCAGCTCCAGTAGGACCTGGGGAAGCTGTGGAAGTGCTGCTGGTGCTGCACCTGGGTCACACTACCTGGACCTCTCCTCCATTTCTCATCCGTTGCTCGGCTATGAGGTGTGGGAGTTTAAAGGCACACAGGGTGCTGCTTTGAGTCAGTGAGGTGCTGAAGACAAACTTTGGTGGGGGGACCTGCTCAGAGCAGGCTGCCTGTAGCAAGTGGGATTTCTCTGGGGCCGTGTGGTGCATGGTGCCCTGGTAGCTAAAGTGCCCGGGGTGTGAGCTGGGCTGTCCTCATCCCCAGTCACCAGCGAGGGGGGCAGGGGCCCTCTAAAGCTCCTGGACTTTTTTTTTCTTCTCTTCAAATGTTTGGAAAAGGTCAAGCTTACCTGTTTTCCAAGATTTTACTGCTCTGCCCTCCCCTTTTCTTGCATTCCTCATTCAGTGTACTCCAGCTTCTCCTTTAGTCCCTTTTTTAAGGAGTGTCCTCATGCAAAAGGCCACAGGAGCCACACTGGGCAGATGGGAGGGGTCCAGGGAAGCGTTCAGGACAGCAGACAAAAAATCTGAGGTGGGTGGGAAAATGGAGGACCTGGATTTGCTTTAAAAGAGGGCTGAAAGCTGCAGCTGGGACACTGCCCTTGCACGGGGAGCGTTTGACATGCTGCGTGGCTTGGCATGGCAACAGGAAAAGTGACATTTACAGCCCTGCCTTCCCGCAGTGGGGTGAAGGGAAAACGACAGAGTTTTTCACACGGGGGGCTTGGGGCAAACTGGGGGGGCCCGGCAGGCTGCGGGTGCCACATATGCCTGGCAGCTGTGAGCATGGAGGGAACGGAGGTGGACTGTGGGACATCCTCAGGGATGTCATCCTCAGCTCAAGGAAAGGGCTCAAAGTGTGAGCCTCAAGTGTGGCCGCTTTTTGGAAGGGCAAATAGGAAAATGACAAGTACCAGGGAGACCTGGAGGGATTGCAAGGGCTTTCCAGACAGCTCCAAGCTGGCATCTATGAGCGCTTGCTTCCTGCCCTGCCTCAGGTGTGGGTTTCCTTCAGAACAGCCTCAGCAGGCACTGGGTGCCACTCCTGGCAGCAGCATGCACTGGGGACACAGGGACAGAGACCCTGAGCCACAGGCTGGGGAGGGACAGCAGAGGAGCCCGGTGTCTCTGCTCCAAGGACGGCTGTGCGCAGGCAACGGGAGGAGGGGATGAGGAGGAGGAAGGTGGCACGGCTGCTGGGAGCGGTTTGGTTTTCCATGCCCTCACATTTTCCTGCGCTGAAGCACTCACAGGGTGGAAAATGTGGAGGCCTGAAGGGGGGAGAGAGGGTGGGAGGGGAGTGGGGACAGCAAGGCTTTACTTTTCCAGCACATTCTGGCCATGAAATGCCTACCAAGGCAGAGTCCAGAGTGTCCAGTCGTGCTTTGTAGGACCCAGAACAAATCTGTGTGCAGTTTTGCAGTGGTGGAAGGCATGCTGCAGCCACAGCAGGGCAGCCCTGGAGCCCAGCAGGATGGGGACCTGCAGCTGTGCCCCAGGGCTTCTCCTGGCCCGGCTAACTGTGCCTGCAGGAACATGCTGGTGGCTGTGAGAGGGGTCAGAGCCTTCCCTGCAGTCCTCTGACCTTTAAAGAAGGGTGGATGAAGGGAGGGGGCATCCTCTAAAAGAGGATTGTTCTCATGAACTATTTTGGGCACCATTGGCAAAACCCAAAACTGCTGAGTCCTGTTAAATAAATATTGGAATTCAGGGGTTTTTTTGTTGGGTTTTTTTTTTCTTTTTTTTTTTTCCCCAGAGGAGAGCAGGATTAGAAAGTGAATGGTAAATAGTATTTTTGTTTAACATACCTGAGGGTTTCCATTCCAAGTTCCCTCCTTGAGATCATGGTGCTGTGATGAGCTCTAAGGAGGCATGACCCCATCTTGTGAAAATCCAATTTTTCCAGTAAAAAAAAGGAGATGATATGATTACCCAGCACACACACACACTGCTTTTGTTGATGTTTTTAAACTTTGCATTCTTCACTGTTTTCCTGTGGGACACCTTTCAGCTCAGTGCTGCTCAGGTAGCAGCCTCCCACCCTGTGCACAGCTTTGGTTTTAGTGCTTCTCCAGCAGCTCTACTCTCAGCACGCTGCTAAAGTGTACACAGTTAATGCCCGTGCATGGAGTCTGGTGCAGGTTGCCATGCAAGCTGCTGAATGGCTGTGGTGCTCAGGACAGCAGGTTAGAGACACTTGTACAAGTTCCCTCCGGAACTGATCCTCCAGGCGTGTTGGAGGTGATGATGTTCTCATAGTGTGCACCGCACAGAGAGAAGAAGATGAGAGAAGTGCTGATGGAGGAGCCAGGTGGGAGAGGAGGAACAGCAGGCCAGGAGCAAGAAGAGTCCCAGCACTGAATCAGAACCACCAGAAAGAGGAAGGGCTGTGACCTGGACATGGACTGACCTGCTCCAAGGAAGGAGAAGAACCGGCACAGTGCTGCGTTCCTCAGTGCCAGTGAACTCTGTTGACAGTGGGACATTGGGGAGAGGATGGCAAGATCTCAGGGACATGCAAATATCAGTGGTGCTTACTTCAGCCTTGGCCGCTGCATCCTGACGGCAAGGCTTGGCCTGAACCTTGCTGGAGAAGCTGAGCTCAGCCCAAAAGCACCATGAGGAAGCACCAGAATTCTTCCCTAGCCAACCCTGCACCACCATGGCAGTACCTGCTGCAGTAGGGGCTGGCCTGGCTCCCCAGCACAGCTGTGTGCCCTGGAGAAAGGTTTCTGCATCCCACTGCTGTGACTGTGGTGGAGTCTGCAGCGAGCACAGGGAGGACATAATGATTTTACGGGTCTCTTGCAAAAAAAACCTCTATAATTCAGTGACTTCCCAGCATGTGCATATGGGGCTGCCAAAGTGTCACTTGTCCTTACAGTCACCAGGAGAGGTTGCAGGGGCTCAGCAGGTTCAGCACATTCAGATTTCACAGGAGCCTTGGTTTGAGCAAAAGGTCAGCTTGGCCCATTCAGTAATAAAAAGAATCTCCAGCAAGTTCTGCTCCACGCAGCCATCTCCTCTCTGATGTGATGTGGGCTTGGCTGCATCCCTGCCAGGGTCCAACCCCACCACCCTTCCCCAGTACATTCTGGTTTGGCTGGAGGAGTGTGGCTGCTCCTGGGGCTGGGGGATCAGGACTGCCTGGAGGATCCCAGGATAGCACTAGGGGAGTGCAGTGTTCTGCACAGTATGAGGGGCAGGAAGGCACAGGAACACTGCATCGTGGGGCACAGCCCCCATAGGAATAAGGGGGGACTGGGGTGCCCCTTCTCACTGCCCTGTGCTGGGGTGCCCCAGTTGATGTTCCCCCCCATCCCGGCCCCGCTGCGGGGCTCAGCCCAGCCCACGTCCTGCCTGGCTCCAAGCTGCCCTGTGGTTCTGCTCTCCTCCCCTGAATTGTATTTATTTATTTATATGGAGATGTAATAAAACTCCAGCAGGAAACGGAGGCGATTCCCTGCCATTCCCCACAAGCCAGCCCTGGGACAGGCTGAACAAGGAGGCACATTGTGCAGCACAGACCTGCCTGCCAGCACTGGGCTGTGTGAGGGGCTGAGGGGCCTGGGCCAGACGAAGAAAGAGCCGAGTGTGTGCTTGCATCAGGCCAGTGTTGTCACCGGTGTGCTGGGAGCACTGCAGGGCTTGTGGGATGGGGCAGCCTGGGGCTGAGCTCCATTTTGGCACCACAGGTGGGTAAAGGGATGCTGGAGCAGGCAGGCAGCAGGGCTGCGGATGAAAGAGCTTCTGTGCTAAGAACAGCTAGCCTGGAATGTCACCCGAGAGCACAACGTTGCCTGCTCCCAACTGGGCTCCTCCTCTGCCTGTTCTGCCAGGAAACTGGGCAGTGCTGAGGGTCAGCCACGGGGCAGTCACCCCATGGCCTGGTCTGGTGGCTGTGACCCATTCCTTCCAGGGCTCAGGCAGTTGGCAGTGAGTAGCAGCCTTTCACCAGCCCTGGGGAGGCAGCTGCTGTGAGCAGGGATGTTGCCATCAGTGGGGGTCAGAGTGAACGGTTGCTGCGGAGGCTCTCAGGTGTCCTGCTGTCCTGCAGCAGGGTGAGCGAGGTGGTGGGGGCTGCACATGGCTCAGCCCACAGCTCCTCCAGGCCTGCCACCAGTGTGGCTCCTGCTGACCTTCTCCAGCACAGCTCTCACAGCTGCTAGAGTTACCGAAACCACACACCAAAGGGAAAAGGTGGAAAATCCCAAATCCTGCAGGAAATGGCTTTGCAAACCTCCTCTGTGGTGCAGCAGAGGCACTAGCATCTCTGCCTGGTAGCAGGAATGCTGTGTCCTGCACAGGGACAGTTGGCACAGCAGGGTCGTCCCCCTGCACCAGGGGACAGAGGAATGTTTGTAAGGGGATGGATGTTGGGTTGGTCCCTGTCCTGGCTCTGAGCTGGAAGGACATGGATGGGGCTCTCTGCCCCCTTGGGGACCTGCAGGACCATTGGCATTGCACGTCAGCCTGGCACAGGGACTGGTGGAGCACAGCAGCCCTGCCACGCCAGCCAGGACATTGGTATGCAGATGGCAGGAGGTGACACAAGGAGAGAATAGCCCTTCCTGCAGGGGACTCACGCCAGGTCCTGGGTGTCTCAGCACAGAACTGTGGGGTGTGGGGCTGGGGAGCAGTGGAAGCCTCTGGGGCTGTGCCCATCGCTCTCTGCCCACAGTGCCCGCAGTGTCCTTCCTGGACAAGGCTGCCTGCCCACTGACATGCTGCAGAGTCCTGTGAAGCCATAAAAATAGATGCAGCTTGGGTGTAGGATGAGCATGGCTGTTAATTCTCCCCTGCCAGGGTTCTCGTTGCATTGCTATAATTAATGCCTGAGTCAGGGAAGAAACGGCTTTTCCTTTCTGCTGGTGCTGGCTGCGGCTGGGGCAGTGCCACAAAGCCCCTCTGCTTCGTTCATCACCTACCAGTGTCAGGTTCCTGCCCCATTTCTTCACTGTCTGTCCTCAGAAACCCCTGCCATCTCACCCTGCTGCTGTATGCTGACAGAGGGATCCCAACACTGAGTACAGGGCGCAGAGCTGCACCTGCTCTGCCTGGTGTGTGCCTGCACTGTGCAGGAACAGAAGGGTTTGGGCTGGAGGACCACCTGTGTCCCCCAACACTGCTGGCACAACATGGGCTGGCCCCAGAGAGAGCCACGCATCCACATGGGTGCTCGGGTGGGTGCCAGCCTGCAGCTGGGGGGGGCTCTCCCAGGACAGACCCTTCCAGCTGCTCCCCAGCCCATCCGGCCCTGGTGCTGGCATGCCTTTGAAATCGACCCAGCTGGCCTTTCGCTCCAGCTATTCCTGTGAAATTCTTTAGGAAGGGAAAATTTGCTGCCCGGATCCTTGCAGAGCTGCGCCCTCGCTCTCCCTCCGGCTGGTACTGACAGCATGGGGTCCCAGCCAAGGGTGCTTTCCGGGCTTTTGTCCTTGCTACCGCCCCTGCCCGAAAGCCGGCACTGGGGAGAGATAGGAGTACCTCGGGGATGTGCCCAGCAGGCACGTGGCTCTGAGTGACCCCACGCATGTCCCAGCTGCCCCTGCCAAGGTGCAGTACCGGCGGGACCCTCTGCTCCTCAACCACCTCCATTCCTCCATTGTACCCCCTCTCCTGATACATGGCTCCCACCAAGGTGGGGGCTGTCCCCGCTGCTGCTGCCACACGGGATGCCCGGATCCCATGCCTGTGTCCCATCTGTGAGGGCATCTCGCAGCCTCTCCCTGCAGCCAGGCATCACCGGGTGACTGCTCTCAACCCGTGGCCTTCCTTCTCCTTCCCCCTCCCCTTGCTGAGGATCTCGCACAGGTTTGCAACCGCTGTTGACGGGAAGAAAGGAAATGGGGCAAAGCTGCTGCCAGGAACCACAGGCTCCTGCCATACGGCCCCGCTCCGTCGGCCTGGACGCTTCGTGGACAGATTTCTTTGCAGCCTCTGTGATTTCTTTATTCAAGCTATTGATATTGGATTCCCAGCCCAGGGACACTTCCAAAGCCATAAATCTGCCGTGTTGCTCTACCTGGTGTTCTTGTTTTCACTGTGAGGCTTCCAGACCTGCTGAAGACCTCAGCTTCTGTGCGCAGCCGTGCTGCCACGGGTGCGGGGCTCCGGCTGCGGCATCTCCGCGGCCGCCCCGGCGCTCCCCCGGCTGCACCGCGGGGCCGTGGTGCCGGGGACGCCCCCTCGGACCCTCTACTGAGCGCCCTTGGTAGGGCACGGGCATCCCGTGGGGCACCCAGGGGCGCGGGACAGACGGCGAGCGACGGCTGCTCCTCCGCGTTGATAGGAGCCCCTCGACTCCAAAAATCCAAGTGTTGCTTTTGGCTGAGCTGCGGCACCCCCTGCCAAGAGCAACAGTTTTACACATTAAAGCAAAATTAAATTAGAAGACATTTTATTTGCGAGTTCGCCCCCCGTTAACCCTTTGCGGCCCGGAGGCACCGGGAGCTGCGGGCATCGCCGGGCGATCCCTTCGCGAGGGAGCGTGCGGGGCCTCACAGCGGCCGCGGGACGGGGCGAGGGCGGGACGGTCGCTATCTCCGTCCATCCCGGGCCCGCAGCGGAGCCCACGGGCGGGGATGGCCCCGCAGCGCACGCACGAGGGGCGGCGCGGCGGACCCCGTCCGCGGAGCGGCGCTTCGCCGGAGCCCCGGGACACCCGCGCCGGCCCCCGCAGCGGCAGGGAACCGCCCGTTATCCCCCTCGCCGCTCCAGCGACCGACGAACGCGCCCCCCTCCCCCCCAGGACCCCGGGCCGCCCCGGGTCGCCGCCGGCCTCCGGCCTCCCTCCGGCGGGGACGCGCGCGGACACCCGGGCCCGTCCCCGCCCCGGGGGCGTGGCGGCGCGGCGGTGGGCGGGCGCCGTGCCGGGCCCTGCGCGGGGCTCGGCCGGGGCTCGGCGCGGCGCGGGGCCGCATGGAGCGCGGCTCGGCGGAGGGCGGCGGGCGCTGCCCCGGCGCGGGGCCGCCGCGGGGCGCGGGGGCGCGGGGGCGCGCGGGGGCGCGGGCGCGCCGGGCCATGGCGGCTCTGTAGCCGCGGGGCCGGGCCATGGCGACGCTGCGGCTGCGGCTCGCGCTGTCGGTGCTGTGGCAGCTGGCGGCCGCCGGCCGCGGGCTGGAGCTGGGCGCGCTGGAGGCGGCGCGGGGCCGGGCGGCGCGGTGCCAGCCCGTGGACATCCCCATGTGCCGCGGCATCGGGTACAACCTGACCCGCATGCCCAACCTGCTGGGCCACGAGAGCCAGCGCGAGGCCGCCCTGAAGCTGCACGAGTTCGCTCCGCTGGTGGAGTACGGCTGCCACGTCCACCTGCGCTTCTTCCTCTGCTCGCTCTACGCGCCCATGTGCACCGACCAGGTGAGCGCCAGCATCCCCGCCTGCCGTCCCATGTGCGAGCAGGCGCGCCACAAGTGCGTCCCCATCATGGAGCAGTTCAACTTCGGCTGGCCCGAGTCACTCGACTGCGGCCGTCTGCCCACCAAGAACGACCCCAACGCCCTCTGCATGGAGGCCCCCGAGAACGCTTCGGCCGCGGAGCCGCACAAGGGCCAGGGCATGCTGCCGGTCGCGCCCCGGCCATGGCCACCGGGTGCTGCGGAGGGTCGGGGCTCCAGCGGGCTGGGAGCCTGCGACAACCCCGAGAAGTTCCAGTACGTGGAGAAGAGCCTGTCCTGTGCGCCGCGCTGCTCGCCCGGCGTGGACGTCTACTGGTCCCGTGAAGACAAGGACTTTGCCTTCATCTGGATGGCCGTGTGGTCCACCCTGTGCTTCGTCTCCACCGCCTTCACCGTGCTCACCTTTCTGCTTGATCCACACCGCTTCCAGTACCCTGAGAGACCCATCATCTTCCTTTCCATGTGCTACAACATCTACTCGGTGGCCTTCATCATCCGATCAGTGGCGGGGGCCGAGAACATCGCCTGTGACCGGGAGAACGGCGAGCTCTACATCATCCAGGAGGGGCTGGAGAGCACGGGCTGCACCATCGTCTTCCTCATCCTCTACTACTTCGGCATGGCCAGCTCGCTCTGGTGGGTTGTGCTCACCCTCACTTGGTTCCTGGCTGCTGGGAAGAAGTGGGGGCATGAGGCCATCGAGGCACACAGCAGCTACTTCCACATGGCTGCCTGGGGCATCCCAGCCATGAAGACCATTGTCATCCTCACCATGCGGAAAGTGGCGGGGGATGAGTTGACAGGGCTGTGCTATGTGGGCAGCATGGACGTCAGCGCGCTGACCGGCTTCGTCCTCATCCCGCTCTCCTGCTACCTGGTGGTAGGCACCTCCTTCATCCTCACCGGCTTCGTTGCCCTCTTCCACATCCGGAAGATCATGAAGACAGGCGGCACCAACACAGAGAAGCTGGAGAAGCTAATGGTGAAGATTGGGGTCTTCTCCATCCTCTACACCGTCCCAGCTACCTGCGTCATCGTCTGCTACTTCTATGAGCGCCTCAACGTGGATTACTGGAACCTGCGGGCCCTGGAGCGCAGCTGTGTGCCGCTGCCTGGACGGCTTGCTGCCAACTGCTCACTGGAGGCCTCAGTGCCCACCGTGGCCATCTTTATGCTAAAGATTTTCATGTCGTTGGTGGTGGGCATCACCAGCGGGGTGTGGGTGTGGAGCTCCAAGACGCTGCAGACCTGGCAGAGCCTGTGCAACAGGAAGCTGAGTGTGAGGACAAGGGGCAAGCCCTGCAGTGGGGTGAGCTGTGGTGGGGTGCACTGCCACTACAAGGCACCCACTGTCATGCTGCACATGACCAAAACAGACCCATACCTGGACAACCCAACACATGTCTAGCATGGGGCTGCCACTATGGGGCAGCGCCGGGAGAATGTCATGGCTAAGGGCTGAGCCCTGGGGCTGCTGCGGGGTGGAATGGGGGGCATGCTGGTGTGGGCTGCACACTGCAGTGCTCAGCCGAGACAGCTCGCTGCTCTTCCTAGGGATTGTTCTGTTGTTGCTGTTGCCAAATCCAGTGACTGTTTTAATGCTTTCTTTAGGGGGCGGCTGGGGCCAGGGCAGGAAAGGGAATAATCCAATTCATGTTTATTTAATTCTGTAATTTATTTTAGTTTTTTTTTTTTTAATCATTAGCTGCGAGGAATGGAAAAAACAATAAACCCTGGATGTGTTATTTCAACCAAGCCTCGTGCTGTGTGCAGGAACCGAGGGGCTGAGGGCAGCTGTGCAGTGCAGGCAGTGGGGAGCAGCCCCCAGCAGAGTCAGGACGGCCCTAACCCCAGTGCAGCATCCCAGCCTGTCCACCTGTGCAGGTCCTCGTGCAGTGAATAATGTTTTCCACTGGGTGCTTAGTGTTGAATAGATTTGGTAGGAGCTGCGGGGCTGCTGTGCCATCACGGTCTTGGGGCAGTATGGAGCCAAGAGCTGGTGCTGGGCTGGGGGATGGGGCTTGGCCTCAGTGTGCCAAGCAGCAGCCCGAGGTGCGGGTCATGGAAACTTCTGGGCAGCTTTATTTATCCCCTGCTCTGGTTACAATCCCATCTCACTTTCCCCATTGTCCTGGGGGAAACTCAACCCTCAGCTGGTGCTGCTGGGTCTGGGCAGGAGCTGTGTGGCTCTGGTGGGACTGTGGCTGCTGCTCCGGGGCTGCCCAGGGAGCCAGGGAGGGCTGAGGCTGCAGAGTGCCCATGCCCAGCTGAGGCCCACAGGCTCCAAGTGCCAATGGGAAGAGCTGTGCCCAGCCCCACAGCGGGCAGGGATGGAGGTCTCTGTCCTCTCATTTCCAGCTAATGAGCAGCATGTGGCCTCCCCATCTCTCCTTCATCTGTGAGCAGCCGCCTCAGCACACACAGGTTGATGCCCACCAGTCCTTGGCATCAGTCCCAGCAGCCCAGAGCCCCAGTAGGAGCTTCAGGCTCAGGGTGCAGCCTGTGCAGGCTGTGTCCCCTATATACCCCCAACCCAAGCTGCTGCCAGCAGGCTGAGCTGGCACTGCAGTGAGCATCCGCACCAAGCACTCTGGGCTGCCCAGGTCGCTTCCAGCTTACTGGTGCCCTGCAGGCATCCACTGTGGGGCTGCATAGGGCTGTGCTGAGGGCACTGCAGCTGTGGAGAGGCAGTAGTGGAGGCCCACAGCTAAGGTGTGAGCCCAGCCTCAGCCCAGCTCACAGCATGGTTGGTACACAGCCCCCCAGTGCCACACTGCAGCACTGAGCGGGGCTTTGTGCACGCGTCGCTGTCGCGATTGATGTTGGGAAGTGCTTTAATCCACCCTCCACTGCCCCTGGGGGTGCTGGGATGCTGGGAGAAGTTGAGAAGTGGATCTGAGAAACCCTCCACTCCCCTGGGAGCTGGTGCTGGCGTCAGTGTGCAGAGCAGAGCAGAGCAAAGCAGTAGGCGGCACGGAGGACAGCAGCGGGTACATAGCACTGCATAGGAGCTCTGTGGCACCACAACATCCCTCAGTGCCCAGTGAGGTTGCTGCAGTCCCAGGGTACTGTGTGATGGTACTGGGCCCTCCAGCATGTGGGCAGCTGGCCTCATCCCTGGGCAGGGACCCCTGTGTGATGCCCCACTGCCAACCTGTGGGGTTGCAGCCCCCCAGGTCCCCCAGCTGCCATGGAGAGGTGTTGTGGGCAGTTAATGGGGCTGAGAATGGGAGCAGGAGAGTCAATACTGGCTCTGGGGCAGACTCCAAAGTCCAGCGGAGGGCACAGGCCAGGCAGGGGCTGCTCACCTGGGCCACAGCTGGTGACAGAGATGTATCCTGGGCACTGGCCTCCCACAGCCAAGTCCACTGTAGGGCAGGGAACCCTCAGTACTGAGCCCTGAGCCACACTGAGCCCCAGACTGCTCTACACTGTGGGCCTGAGCACAGACAGCAATGGGCTGGGAGCAACTGCATCCCTGCCCATGTCCCTGCAGTTGTCCCAGCTCCTATGGGGCTCGTGGAGCCAATGGGGACAGCCTGCCCTTGAGCACCCTGGCACTTGCCAAGTCTTGCTGCCTCTCAGGCACTTGCCCAGATAAGCACGTTCCTCTGAGCCCCAGCTATCAGCAGCGCGGGGCCGCTGGCGCCTGACCACCGCCTGCTATCAGCCCCGGCAGCCCAACCAGCTCCACTGCAGCCCCGGGAACTCAGAGTGGTCCTGATGGCCAACGCACCATGGCTCAAGCCCTGCTGGGTCCCCGGGCTGGCCCAGTGTCACAGTGGGTGCAGCCACGGCCGCCCACCAGGCAGGGGACAGCTATTTATAGGATCTCACAGGGCAGTAATGCCATGCAGGGCTGCTATAAAAAGCAGGGCTTGCGAAAGGTCTCACAGCAGATGCTGGTGTGAGGTCTCCACGCCAAGGCCTGGAAACATCCCAGCCTGAGTCACGCTCTGGTTTGCCCAGGTCCTGTTGCACACCCAGCAGTGAACCTGCCGCTCATGGCATGGGGATGAGGTTTCTCCACACAAAGAACATTTATCTGTCGCCTGAAACGCTGAAGCCCCCAGACCTACCAGGGGCTCCTAAGCCCCACTCTGCCCAACTGCCAGGCCCCGCTGGAGCTCACGGAGCTGCAATCAGCGCCCCAGTGTGACAGTGCTACCCTGGAAAGCATCACCCTCCTGTTCCTGTGGCACTGGGAGAAGTGCAGGAAAATTTTGGCCAACACCTTCACTTTAGTTCATCAGCACCAGCTCCTTCCCCTGGCTCTGAATCTCAGAAGAACAGCATCCCAGCCCTACTGGTAAGGGATCTGCCAGCTGCTGGGTTGGACACACACAGCAGAATAGGCCTCAGCCATCTCAGAACTGCAGCAAACATGGCCATGGTTGCAAAATGCCAGAGCACAGCATGCAGCTCCGTGCCTGCACACTAACCTTCTGCTCAGTGAAGCTTATTAGCACAGGCCGTGAGTCAAAGTGGCTCCAGCACAGCCATCTCCACTGCCTGAGCACAGGCACGGCCAGGGGCTGGTGTCACCCAACCTGAGCAGAGTTTGGCCCAGAAGTTCGTTGCACAGAGCTGTAAGCTGACCTGACGCAGCTCAGAGCTCCTCTGGGTCCTCTGGGCCTCTTGGCAGTGGATCCAGGCAGCCAGAGTCCAGTGAGAAGTGCAAGGCTGCAGTGCTGCACGAGCAGAGGGTACCACAAAGGATGCACTGCAAGCCAGCTTTACAAACACAAGTACATAATGTTTATTTTTAATTTTCCAATTTATAACAAGTACAGCCCTTAGGAGAAACCCCCCTCCCCCCACAAATGACATTTATTAAAAAAAAAAAAAAGTACGGTTCCAAAGGTTTCACTGTGTAGGACCTGCAGAAAACGTTCTCTATTAACAGGACAAAATATGGCCTCTGATGGGGACGTGTGAGATACAAACGTCAGTGCTATTCTGTGGGGCAGGAGCTGAGGCTGGGGGAGGCTGGAAACGTGTCTTGTGGCTGCAGCCTTCAGCAGTCTGGAACTGCAATACCTGTTTACAAAATAACAAACAAAAATGTGCACAAAACTAGGCTGCAACTTGTCACTAAGGATCCTTTTATTCTCAAATCAAAGGAGCTGCAACAGCTGCTTTCGTTTCTCTGTGTTACAAAGCCAGTACAGAGCAGCCCTGTGGGTAGTTTGCTCCAAACTGCAAAATTCTATAGTAAAAAGTTCGAGCCCTGATTGCAGATCAAAATCTGTCATGATGGAGAGGTGATTAAAGAACACTCTTTTCTTAGAGGGAAGTTGGTGTGCTGAGTGGGACACGGCCAACGCAGGACAGCGCAGTGGTGCCTGGGGGTGCAGGGAAGTGAGCTAGGGGAGGTGTGACTACAAAAGGAGATGAGAGCACAGCTGGAGAGGGACTGGGGACCCTCACAAGTGCCCCAGTGTGACTCCAGCTACTGATAGGAAAATGGGTTTCCAGAGGGGGAAAATATACAGCAAACACCATTTGATATAAACTGTACATGTGCCAAAGCAAGACAACAGTATCTTACAAGTGTTCTTTATACAAGATCACAGCTAGAAACAAGCCACTTTTAATTACTAGAAAATTAACTTAAAAAGTTAAACAGAACATGTTTCTGCTGCTCCCCTTGTCTTGAGCTCCCTAGAGAGTGTACAGAAAGCCATGATCTCCAGTATGCTTCTGGCACTCGGTTCATCCATAGGTAATGACTGTGTGCTGGTCAAGGTGAGCAGGGGAACCTACTACCTACTCTGCCACCTCCACGCAGTGCTGAGCTCAGAACTCTTCAGAGCACAACCTCCAGAGATTGCTCCCCAAGAAGAGAGGGGGGAAAGCGAGAGCACCTCAAAGCCAATTGTGTTAGGATGCTGGTGAAAGCCGCGTCTCCATAAACATTAAGTGCTTGCTCGCTATGCAGCCCTTCAGCGGAGGCTCAAAATTAACACCATAAAAATATATACATACAAGAACCAGCAGCCCATTGGCCTGGTCACATCCAGTCTGCCCATGCGGCAACATGATCCCTCCCTGCACAGCTCAGGGCTGGCCTCACAGCGTAGGCAGCAGATCCCAAGGCAGTGGCGCGGCCTGAGCTGGAGTAGGCTTCGTGCTCCCCTGCCCAGTCAGGCTTTGGCTAGGCCTTTCCCTTCCCCTCCTGGAAGGACAGACACGTGTGATCTCTGCATTTTGCAAGAAGCAGTTAAGTCATCTTTGCTCGCTGAACAGATGACAATATATTTAAGGAAACTGCAGAAAAATTAGTTAGGATGGGCCAACGGAAATGCTGGATTAATAGCGAAGTGCCTGCTGCTTCTTAACTCCCTCTCCAGACAACCCATCCTGCTGCCCAGCAGCACCAGAAGGCCTGCTCCAGCTCTGGCTCTCCCCCTAGGCCCCCCCTGCAATCTCTCACTTCTTCCTTTTCCGCCCCCGGGAATGCTCGAGGGGCTCTGATTCACTGTCCCCTTCCTGCTCCTCCAGTCCCTGGCAACCTGCAGAGAGCTTCTTGCGTTTTCTGCGTGCATAGGTGTGGCCAGGCAGGTGCTTGTGCACCATGTCAATCAAACACTGTTCTGTTTTCTCCAGGCAGGACAGTACGTGACTCCCATTCTGGTTGTAGCGCTCAGCGTTGGAGAACACCTGTTTGATGTCAGAGAGGAACTCCTGCACTGAGCGGTAACTGCCGCAAGAGCACTTGCTCTGCATAGTCTGGAAGTCCATGGGGTTGCTGATCACCTCACAGTAATCTTCGGCTTCTTCTGTGGTCACTGGCTCCCTGACGAATGAAGAGCCACAAAGAGGAAGAAAATGAGGAGCCCAGGCACTGCACAGTGCAGAGCTGTCAAGTGTGAGCAGCAGCCCTGACCTTCACCCCACCACAGTGCCACAGCAAACCCAAGTACAACAGAAGCAGACATGTCAACCCTGCAGTGGCCGCAGAACTGATGACAGGAAGGAGAATCGTTCATCTTTCTGCACAGAAAACAGTACAGGGACCAGTACGCAGCAGATATCATGTGCAGCAGTGCCTGCAAACCCTGGGGGCTGCTGAAAACTGGTCCAGTCCTCCTGCCCTTGTCCCACAATCTACCACACTCCCACTCTACCACATCCTGCACCAGAGAGACTAAAGGTCTCCAGTCCAGCAGAGGACTGAGAGCACGGTGCTTTCTTAACAGAGCAGTTTCCTCCCTTTCTTCCCATGTTTAACTTGTAAGACCTAATCCAGGATTTACAACCAGCCAGTAGATCTAGCAGGACCTCAGCACGGCCTCCCCACACCAACAGTCCTGTGTGGACACAGAAGACCACCTGCCCTCACCTGAAGGGCCAGCTGAAGCGGTACTTGATGAGCTTGCTGAGGATTTCCTCACACTTCTGCAGTTCAAGGCTTTGGCGACGACCTGTCTTCCTTGTTTGAAGGACCTGCCCACACAAAGGAGGGATGCTGTTAAAAGGAGGGGAACCACCATAAGCTTTAGCATTCAGCAAACAGTTTCTACGGTAAAGCAGCTAGTTCCTAGCAGAGCTTTTCTTTCCAGTCCTCTTGCTTACAAGCCAGTGTCTCATGGTGTCGGAACATGCAAAAGTGCTGCAAGAAAAAAGTTCAGGTCTTTCAAATGTAGTAATTTTCCACAATAATCAAAAGCGCTCTGCTGTGGGACCTTTGATGGTAACAGCCAAGACATGGTGGGAGCTTGAGTTACAGAATGGGAGCCCCATAGAGAAGTTCTGATGGGAATAGCTCACAAGCAGCCTCTCTTTTCACTGGGGGCAGCAAGCTTTTTCAAGGTAGGTTCAAGGGCAACATGGTCAAAGCAAGCAGCCAAAGAATATAGACAGCAAATGCAGAGTGTGAATTCCCCCTATGAGCCCCTGGTGGACAGCATGTATGAGGCAGAGGGGGACAGCACTTGTGCTGCTGTTCTGACAGGCCCATCGCAGAGTCTGCTCTGCCATCTTAAATACCAACGAGCAGCTGATGCCTCCAGTGTTGCTGTGTTGTACACAGGCATAACACAAGGTCAGTCATTTGCCTGCAGAGCCACAGTCAGCTGCCAGCACAGGGACATCTCCTGGGCCACACAGCTCATGAGACATCACTCTGTTTGGGATATGTTCATGATGGGAAGGCTCCAAAACACAGGGAGCTTTTCCTGAGCCAGCTTTCATGTCTTCACAGGACTAACAGTTTGTGGAAGAGCCCTAAACTGTTTTTCAGTGCTCCTGTCCCAGCTGTTCCCTAACATTTTTCCCACCCGAGTATTTCACTATGTTGGCTGAAGTAGCCTGTGCTGGGCTTGCTGGTTTGGTTGCCCTCCAATCTTTAACATAAACCAGCTAGAAGGAGCCTGCAGATCCAGCAGTCAGCCCACCCTCAACCAGCAGAAGTCATTAAATTGAAGAGCATGATCAGATCAAACCACTCAAGAAGAGTGGCAGGGTACACCCGCAGCACAAATACTGCTGCTCAGCAGATAGATGGCAGATGGAGCAGGAGCCTGTGATGTGGCCCACAGAGCTCTGCTATCCTCACATATCCCCTGTGGTGTGGCCCACTCCAGGAAAACCAGCACAGCACACATGCAAGAGATTGCTCTGTTCAGGAACAGAAGATTTTATTCTTTAAATGTCAAGTGAAACCTAAGCCAGCCGAATTATGTCCTGGGGGTTGGGGAGTGACCATACGCACAACAACTGTCAGAAAATGGCCAAGGCTGGGGAGTGAGGGTCCTACATTGCTGGCATTCTCCGAGCATCCAGGACCTCATCAATTCCCCCACCTCTCCACAGAGACATATGGATGCTATTTAAAACGCTTTAACAAGCTGCAGGCTGCCTGCTAATCAAGGGGGACAATGTGTGAAAGCGTCTGGGGAAAGATGCCTGGCATATCTGTGCTCCGTGTGCACCGGGCCCTTAAGGATATGCCTCCTTTGTTAACCCGCCCTCAGCCCAGCACAGGTTCCACAGTATAATTCAGGGTATTTCTTTGGGAAGGGGAGGGGAGGAAGTGTGACACCTGTTTCGTATATAACTCATGATGTGAGCAGCCCCCAGGGAGCAATTTGGCTCTTACCAGCTCATCAATGTCTGCGCTGTTGACAGGTGCAGCCCGCTGTCGTGGTCCCCTGGTAGGGTGCAGTGACTGCTTCTTCCTTTGGTGCCTTCCCTGCCTCGAGGAGTACATGACTGTGCTCTGCTTGCCGCGGGCTGCCTTTCTGGGTCTCACTGAAACACATAAGCCAGTGGCTTAGAGGAATGGGTTAACCTGGAAGCAGAGATCACAAGCCCTTTGCACAGCTGTAGCACCAGGCAGCCTCCCTCACAGCACAGCAAACACAAGGATGATGGCAGCGACCCGGCTTTTTGTCACCATCCTCACTCAGCACATGCCCCTGTCAACTGTGCTCAATACCTTCTCCAGATGAGCTACACTGGCAATCGCCCACATCCAAAAAAAGACCACTGCTGCCTGGCAGCAGCTTTCTCCCTAAGGGTGGTCACGCATGCCAGTCCCCAGCAGACCCCTCTGCTTCTGTGGGACATCTGGAGGCTTCCAGCTCCTCTGCCACCAAAGCTTTGCCTGCTTTCTGAGTGATGCAATGAAGGTCTGCAGAATGAAGTGCTGAAACCCTGACATATTGAGACATGAGGGAGCGTGGGGGACAGTGACTGCAACATCCTTTCAGAAAACACTGGGTGCAGGAACCTGCAGACCTCCTTTGGGTTCCTGCTACACTTCAGGTTGCTCTGCCAAGCACTTATAAGTGGCCCACACAGTCGGATAAGCCAGCTGTTAAGCCCCCCTGAAAAGTGAACTGTGTGCAGAGGGAGTGTCGTGTTACGGCAGCAAAGAGCTGTGAGTGGCAAACAATGGGATTTTATTCCCCAAGACAGAAGCTGCTGCGTTATATCCCATAGAAATGCTCCTGCTCATTTGTGAGTCTGCCTGTCAGAGCATTACACCAATGGAAATAGAAGTCCTTTGTCTTAGGTTTCTCCCTGTATCACGGGAACACGTAGGTCTTCCTCCCCAGGCAAGCTCCTTCCATCTGGTCACAAGGGTCTCAGCAAGCCACATCCAGTGTGCTGCAGTGCTCCATCTGCAGCCTCTAATCCAGTCCTCCCCAATAAATCATCCTTCCTGCCTCCCCCCCGCAGGAGAAGCGTGTGTCAGGGCAGTGGGCTGTCTGCCTGCTGTCACTCCTGCTGTTGTGTCAAGCGTGAGGCACGTGTCAGATGTCTGACAATCCAACATTCTAGGTTACATCCCTCAGGATAAATGCCACAAGGATTAAGGGGACTTCTCTATTAAAACAAAAGTTTTCCACAGTGACCTTTCCACGTTAATGCTCTTTAAAACCATGGGGTTGCATTTAGTGCTTTATTTTTAGCGACTGTAACTCTCATGCTATTGTTTGGAAACCTTGGCTTTGCTCCTGACTTGGCTAAGCAACATAGGCTGAACATACTCCAAGTGTGGACATGGATACACCACAGAACAACAAGCAGCACACATACCCAGGGTATCAGTGAACACCCCTGAAATCAGAATAAGGCAGGGGAATCAAGACTGATAGACCTGGATGGAAATCCCTGAAAGAATACAGGATAATCCTTTGGGTCCTGGTCTCTGAATTTCACCATCTGCCCTGGTTAGGATGGGCTGAAGCTGATTTTATGTCATTCAAGGACATTTTGACAGAAAGCAAAAGCTGGCTGTGTGCTGTTCTGGGACTGAGCTGTCCAGTGCACCAAGTTGCCCAAATGAGGGAGAGCCAAACTCCCCTTAAAAACGAAGTGGATATGCATACTAGAAATTGCATTGCACACTGGGGTAGATATATAGTCATTGATGAGCCTAGAAAATGTTATTTTATTCCACTCAGGAGCAAGTCAGCTATGTATCCTGAGTGGTCTCTATATGCCATCAACAGGTGCTGGCTGTCCAGGCCCTGCTGCACTCTGACTACTGTGTCTTTTCACAGGAACAGACAGATGAAGTCCTGGTCTGACTACTTGAAAATGGCCTCTTACCACTAGAAATCCTGCATTTAAGGTGCTGTGAGCTTATGGTAGGAAGGGAAAAAGCAAGAGCAGTGGGTGGGGTGTTGTGATTAAAGCTCCAGTTTTCCAAAACACAACGCAGGCACAGACTGCCAGTACCAGCTACAAGTAATGCTGCTCCCTAACACTTTCCTGCTGCAGCCTCTGCTGACTGCTGAACAGGTGTCAGTAGTGTTACCAGGAGAAAATGCTCACGGCAGTTTCAATCTTTCAAGCATCTTTGTCACAAAGGGAAGAGAGTTCACTCCAGCTTCCCAGGGATTAGAGAATCACAGCCTTTCCTTATGCGATCCACCCCATTTCCCAGTAAGAACCTGTACCGTGTGAGGAAAAGCACAAGTCTAATATTGGGTCAATTCTTTGGACACTGAAGGAAGAATCTTAATATTTTCTCTTATTTTCCTGCACGGTCAAAGCCTTACATTTCAGTCCAGCGACTTCATAATCTTCTTCCTCTTCTTCTTCTTCCTCAGCATCTTCTTCATCAGAAGCTTCCTCACCTTCTTCACCTTCATCTTCAGCAGAATCCTCTGTGTAGTTCCTAGAGCAAGGCATGTAAACATGTCTGTTGTACCAGGACCCGGTATGAGAAGTCCTGGGCCACCCCATACTGTTTGGTCATACACAGGCTTGCTGACCATCTCAGTGTAAAATAAGTGATCCAGCATATTCACAGGTAATCAAGTTGTAGCTACAGCTAAAAGAACAGCTCTTGGACTACAGTTTGAGCACTCCCAACAGCTAAACCTTTTCTCCACTCTTGCTCTAGACAATTAAACCATGTGATAATGGATTTTGACATTGCGACTGCTGCACAATTACTCCTCCCTGAGAACAAGTGCTACTGTTTCACCCAGGTCTGCAAGCCTGGCTTAAGGAGTTTCACAATAGCTTTACTTTATGTTGTTATTTTTTTTTTTCCCTTTGGCTCCTGGAGTATTTCCCCATTACTGCTTTCCACTGCCACTAGAGAAAACAGACCTTGTTTAGTGTTATTCACAGCTCAACTTCACTTATTACTGAGCGAATCACCAGTTCAGACTTCTTATGTGTTGATGTCAAAGCCACAAAGACCCTACCCAGGACAGTTCTAACTTTTTGCATGTGTCTGTTAAATCAAACCATAATAAAAACAGGAAAACAAAGCAGCACGCATAGGCAGATGGGGACAAAGGCAAAGTTACTGTGTGAGCCTCAGTACACTGGAGACACGGGAGCTTGAGCAGTAAACGGAATAAGAATTAGCTCCCACACTAGAGCAGGGCAAAAGCCTTCACAGGCCAGCATTTTTTTCCTGCCTGAGTTAGGAAGACAAGAGCAGAAAGCAGATAACAAGACAGGTGTTACCCTACCTGATGGCTCCCATCCAGCAGCCAAGCAGCTTGCATGTGACTCCACCACATCAAAGAAACTACGATTGCAAGCTAGAATAGCTGCATTAAAGTCCTGTCATTTTGGAACAAGCTTGATGAACCCTTAAGTGGTGCCCAGGGAGTTAAGTAATACTTTTAAGTCTATGCACCACCTGCACACTACAAGTTTGTACGCCTCCTATTGTGCTGCCACTCTGGATGAGAGGATCTGTTGACTGCTTATGCATCAGGCGCTATCTGATAGCCTCACCTTGCTGACAAGCAGGGAGATGCAGCACACAATTGGCTTACAACATAAGCAGAATAACACATTTTGCATACATTCAACTTCCAGCATGCAGTTCACAAAGCAATTCAACTCCTTGCTGTCAGGAAACAACTACTCAATTCTGCTATACAGAACAACTTTGATTCCTCCTAAACTCATATTCTTTCCGCAGTCTATAATGGTTCCTACCTTATTAAAGTGCCAGTGCTCATCAGGTCAAAAATACTGACAAGGTGGCATTTCATTATCTGATTTTTAGTAGCATGCAGGGACTGAGCTGCAGCCTGGAGTAGAGTCTGCTTTAATTAGATGAGGCCACAAGGATAACTTAGCCCAGGGCACTACAGAGTTGCAGTGCTACCCACTATGCTCCCATGAAAAAGGAACCCAACTAGTTGCTCATTTGAACAAAACAACAATCCTTAGTGCATACAATTTTGGTTGAAGATCTGTGTATGTTTTCACTGCCACACTGAAACTATTATATGTCACAGGTCAGTACAATGCAGGTCCACTGAACTTAACACGCGAAAAAATTGCTCTTCCATTGTTTCAGAGGCACTGAGTTAACTTGGCTATTTCAATCCTTTTTGAGGGTCTTTCTTTTAAGGCTGTTTTGGTCTTCTTGAGAAAGCATGGCTAAAAACTCACATCAATGACAGCTCAAAGGAGAGAAGGGCAACTCACCTGCCCCGGGAGCTGCGTCTGGCAGTGGAAGGCTGACAAGCTGGGCACTGCCATTCGCCTTCTGGTATCTCATAGAGTGCTGGTCTCAGGCAGAACAGGTGGAAGGCTTTGTTACACTCATCACACAGGATCAGCTTGTCATCCTCACCTAGGAGAGTACAACCTACTTGTAACTGTGCGCTACAGCCTTGCACAATTCACGACATAGGAGCTGCCACATGGCTGGAGGTCAGAACACAAGAGAAAGATGCAAAGTGCTGTCTGATAGCAGGGACCCTTCCTTCTCAGTTTCCGTTGTAGTGGAAACAAGCAGTACTTGAAGAAAAAAAAAACGATGCAAAGTCCATTGCTATGCACAGATTTCATTTGAAGCAAAGGTAGAAACCTGCCAAATAGGTTTCACCCACAGTAGATCCCCAAACTGACCACAGAAAAAAGAAGCATGCTGCAGAGATGCCCACAAGCCTAGCAAGAAGCTAGGAACATAACCATTGTTATTCTAGCCCCAATCTAATCAACCAGCACAGTATTTTTCTTTTTACTTAAGGTAGCAAGCCCACAGGAAAAAAAAAGGGCATGCAGCAGAACTAGTCTCTCTGTGCTTCTCAGTGATGAAAGACAACATGGACGTAGTCCTGTGACAGCTATTTCATTTACTGAAAAGTGCAGAAAGCTTGCCAGCATGTTCCCAACATCCCAGTTCTTGAGTTCTGTTAAACTGTAATCTGTTAGTCTCAGGTGATCCCTTGCCTACTGTCTACAGACCCCTTCTTACCAGGGGACATGCTGGCTTATGTGTTAGTCTGGAGGCTCCACAGTGGAGGATGCTGCACCAATTCAGCTAATTTCTTTACAGAAGTAGACAACATAGCCTTTCGGTAAGTGAAAGCGGTTCAGCTTTCCCTCAGATCTGTCTGCCCTCATTTCCCACTAGTGTTTCAACAAAAAGAATGAGAGAAAAAGCACATGATGTGGCAGAATGTGCTACCAAGCTCTTTTCTCCAGGCTTCCATCCGAAAGGAGAGGTTATGGCAGAACAATTTTTACTCCACTAGTACTAGTACTCAAATACTGGTAACACTCTTTCTAACGTCCCCCTCCACCTGCAGGATGCTTATGCCATCCTTCATTTAGTACACTCCTGTCACCTATTTGGGTATTCCCCAGCCTTACCAGAGCAGTGACCAAAGGCAGACAACTTCATTTCTTTGCTCTCACAAAAGGGACAAAGTTTACTACTTCTGGCTCAGCAAACAGTTCCTCTCCCACTCTAGCCTCAAACTAGCATCATCCCACTGCTCTCTCCTATTCAGTTACAGGGTGCATTAACCTTCCCAGACTCTTCTTGGTTGTTCCTTCTGTTAGAGATGGGATCAACTGACAAGCTTAGAGACCCACAGACCATTTCAGCTCATAAATGAAACTGGGAGATGGACAGTGGCACAAATGCTCCCACAGAAGGATTTGTAGACAGTTTGTGTCCAAGTACCCTGAATATCCAGGGGGAAGCAGCATTGCAGTGTTCTGCAAGACCTTGCACCAGTTTCATCAGAATGGTTTACTGGAGTCAGGGTCAAATGATTCTGTGAGATCAACGTTTCTGACTGAGTAAATCCTGATGGTCCAAACTCAAAATACAGCCAAAGACAGAGTGACAACAACAGAAACATGTTGCCTTAGCAGGGCATGGAGAGGTGACAGTGTCCAACTGTTATGCAGGTGTGGGGCAGAAATGCATACCTTTCTTGCGACATACTTTGCATCTGGCATTCTCTGCCGACATATCCCACTTGATACAGGCATCCAGCATCCCAAGCAGCACATGCATACGGGAGAAGGTCTGGGCCTCACGGATTGCTGTCTTCCACTTTTCCGTGGCTGAAGCAACCTGCAGACAGACCTAACAACTTACAATGAAGCAGACAGACACAGCTCACTACAGTGTGAAGATGTTTTTATATCCTTTAGCTGGGGCCCTTAATAATAAAAACTCAGCTTTGTATTTCTTTCCTTCTACAGAGTCTCTGCAGTCCTATTTGTGGTTTAGCCACAACCAGCCTTACTGGATCAGTTAGTTTGTTCATAGTAGCACAGCCCTGCTGTATTTTATGGCCAGGCTGGAACCAATGTGAACTCTAGATTCTTACTCTGAATGTCTAACCCAAACAATTGTCAGGCTAAGAAAACAAAAAACAGAAATCTAGCACTGTAAAATGTGGGATGAAAGTCAGAAGACAGCTGGCAGCACCACCAGTGTGGGAGACTGGAGCAGCCTGTGCTGCCCTCCAGTGGATACCGCAGAGAGGCTTGAGCCCATCAGCAGGAGCTCCACCCTCCTTGCCAAATTGGACAGGGACATCAACTGCATCAGATGTGACAGACCCTGATACAAAACCAGCCCTTCTCCGGAGATGGGATGCACATAATTAGCTGCAAGCGAGGATGAGAGCCTGAGATTTGCGCTCTGTCTACACACAGTAAGCCTCATGTGAAACCTCCAACCCGGCTCCAGGAGGTTTTTGAAAAAAATATTACTGTAGATCAGAAATGCACCTGAAGAGAGCAACTCTAGAGCAACTGCACATCCAGCTCTATCATTAATCCTCTGCTTTACAACGAGGTGATGGCCCAGACATGACATGGACATAATAGAACTCAAGTTAATGTTCTACCCCAGGAGAATGAAAACACAGTGAAGCATCAGATGGGAAAAACTAAATTCTGCAGCTGACAGGAATTTGGGACAGGTTTTTTTTTTTTTTTTTTTTTTTTTTTTCCAGAGTTGCACATTCCCACTGCATTTGAGGAAGCACAGTGTATATTAGAAAGAACACACAAACTATTCTAGTAAGCCAACATCCTTGTTGCCATTGCTAGCTAACAACCTGGGGCCCAAAACACTCAGGACAAATGGAAACCTGCATTGCCTACTGTGGTAGATTACACAGCACTGTGCTATTTCTTTGCAGAACAATGTTGAGCTGCTTCACATACTGTGTAATTGGTTTTCCTAGTATATGTTCCATGGGTTTTGCTGTTAACATACTGGGCAACTGCTGGGCCAAGATAAACCTGCAAAAGCTGCTGGCACGTTATGCTTAGAATTTTCTCCCCATGCCTAAGAATTTCACAGACTTTTAGCCTCACTTCCCAAGCATCATAAGACTATGGCATTTTAGCAGCATCATTATCGAGGAAGTTCCGACTGCAAACTAGGCGAAACAGAAGACTGAATGAAGTCAAATGAAAAAATGAAGTCCCTCCCAAAGGGAAGAGAGCGTTCCAGAGGGAAAACAAAACAAAACAAAGAACAGAAATATACTACCAGGGGCAGCCTCAGTCACATTTCAACTTCAGACTGACAGAAAGTGCCTGCTTTGGAAAAGATGGACAAACCTGCAGCAAGGAAGCTCTCGTCTTTTATCCTAAAATGACAGAAATGCTGCTCCACCATAACTACCTCTGAAACCATAACTCTTTGGTTGTGACTCTGGGATGCTGTGTGACCTCAGGGTTTGGGGCACTCCACTGATATGGTGAGAAATGCCCCCTACCCAGCCCCTCACAGCCATTCCTGGGCTGCAAACACAAAGGCAGACAGCCTACCTGTGCTCAGGCAACTGTGTTGCATGTTGAGCAGCAAAGGCCCCGCAGCAGATGCCCTGGCCTGTGTTGGGACAGCCCCAGCGCTACTGCCTCCCTAAGTGGGAACACATGTGTAAACAGAGGCAAAAGACAGATTTTCAGAAGCAGCCATAAGCCAGGTCTGCACTGCAATCTTTTGCCACTCAGCGGTGCTGCTCTAACCAGGGCACTGAGCCAGCAGGAGCCTTTGGTGCAGATAATAATGCTAGCAGATGGATACCTATTAAGCCCTAACTTGCTTCTCCCAGGGAAAATGAGACAGAATGGACTGCAGTTTCTCTGCTGCAGCCTGCAATCACACCAAGTGTGTTTTTCCAGTACTGCTATGTTGTATTTGCCATGATAAGTACTCTCCATGCAGCTATAGCTTTAAGATTCCAACTTTGAGATTTGTTTTTAAAGTCTATGTAACAACACAAAAATAAATCCAAAAAGTTCAACATTCCCTGTATGACCACAAGCAGCTAAGAAAGATAAAGAGGGAACTGCACTGCATTAATGCTCTAGAGACACCAGCATGACACAAAAACCAGTGCTCCAGAGGAAGACCCACAACACCATGTGCTCAGAATGGTAATACCAACATCTATTCCCTTGGCACTACAGTGCTGAGCTGCATAATGAGGTATGTAGCCACATTAGAGAAATTGGGTAATAACGCAAAAAGTAATCATAAGCTATTCTGAATTTAAATCCTGCAATATTCAAAAATACTACTGTTCCACCTGGCTTCTGAAGGAAGATGGTACTAATCAGTCATACTAGGCAGTTTTTTCTGACTAAGCTACTGTAGTTGAAAACTCTGCAAATGTGAGGATGAAGCAATGCTACAGAAGCCTGTCCTTGCCATGTCATCAAGGGAGCAAAGCTCTATGAGTAGAATGTCAAAACTAATCACCATCAAAATGACTCACTTTTCAGGCAAACAAGAGCTCAGGTTTCATATCATAGCTGTAGTATTAACAGGGAAGTGGCTAGGGCTCAAACACAGAATTCACTGCTAAACTACTATCAATTTAGATATTGTAAATGGGATGTTTACCTTGAATGTATACCCTAAAAGGATAACGCTTACGGTTATTGTAGTAAGTGGGATGTTTACCCTGAATGTATACCCTTAAAGGACAACTCTTACAGTTACAGCTTTAAAACAATGTAAAGCATGATATGGTGCTGCTGTAGCTATATGAAATCATGATCCATGTCCATTCTGTCACAGAGATAACTGATTTTTATAGTTATATTCTGCTGATAGCTTTTAGAATAAAGGAGCTTCTCACTCCCGTTGCCCTACAGACTGAAGATTCAACAAAGTTAACAAAATCTGAATACTACATCACAACTGAAGAAGGTGAAAAATGTCTAGTGACTACCCAAACATCCTCTTAACATGGCAATGCCACAGCATAACAAAGACCTAGTGTTCAGACAAAGGTTCTGACAAGAGCTTCCGAAACAAAAACAAAAAAACAAATGAAATGAGTTAAACATCTATTATTTTTCTGGTCTGGAAATTTCAAATGCCTGTTCTGCTGTTCCAATCCTGGTTTTGCTACCTCTACTGAAGACAGTAATCAATCAGGGCAGATCATTTCATTTTGAAAAGAGAGGAGGAAAAAAAGAAAAAAAAAATTCCATGTCACTAATGTCCCATTCAACTCAGGAAAAAAACAACATCCTCATAGTATGAAACGCTGGTACAGATCAAGTGCTGGCAAGAATCTACTAAATCCCCTGCAGCTCCCCTCCATGCCTTCTCAGCTTTGATTTGGGAGGCTACACCTGTACCCTTCACAATACCACTTTCCAACTACAGGCACATCCAGTTCTTCCACCCAGCTTCCCAGACAAGCTGTGTGTAGCTCAGCCTACATTGCTGTGGGCACCTCCATCCACAACATGACTCTTGTATCTTCCTGAATAATGCATAATGCTGATATTTACCTGAACCTAATTGCCTTGCACTCACCAAAACCTCAGCAAGGCTCTCTTCCTCTTTGTGGATCAAAGGCATTAAGGCACCATCAGTTCTCTCTGATGGATATAACTCTTGATAAAGTTCCCTGAAAATGCTGTTCAATATGTTTTTATTCAAGGATTCAACCTGAGTGAGGAATTTCACAGAGGATGTCAGGTAATTGACTTGACCCTTTTCCTGTCTGTAGAGAGAATACTGCAACTGCAGCTACATAGAAGGATTTTTACTCTGCTAATACCTTTACACTTCAGAACAACCATGGAACATCTGGCTCCATCAACAACAAACTCACTGAACTCTAAACCTGCAATAGGGAAAACTGCACAGGACTTACTGCCAGATGAAATATAGTGTAACTCTGTTCAAAGACAGAACAAGACTGAAAAAGAGCCCTGGAGTGAACAATACCTTAGCTTCTTCTGCCATTTTCTTTTCTTCATCTACCTCCTCAGCCTTGGCAATGTAGTCCTCTCCTTGATGTTTCCTTCTCTTCTGTTTGGGGGCCATGAAGCCTTGCAGAAACTTCTTAATAACACCAGCCTGGAGTGCAATCACACACTCTCCAAAATCCTTTAGGCTCTCTAGTGAGTATACCTGTTAGGAAGATTATATAACCACTTATCAGTTGGACATCATTTTCTGCACTGTTTTCAAAGGTTCTGTCCTGTCAATGGATACCTGTGACACTTAATGCAGTGTTACCACCTACCAAATCCCACACTTGCTTATGGAATCAGCAGACTGCCGCTGCTTCAGCTACAGTTCACACATAGCTGATGATCATGCATAGCACATGAATGCTTATGTCAGTTTAAAAAAGTATATAAAAAAAAAAAGCAAGATGCTTTAAGGAAAAAAAAGCAATTCTTTCATTCCTGCAGTCATTTCACGTTTCCCATCATTCTCTTAACATTTATGATTGCGTCTGCGCAGAGAAGTCTCTGTACTGCCTGAGGATGCAGTTTAACAGATTATCTATCTTTGAATGCTTTGTAATGTCATCACTGATAGGAGCATGCACTAGTCTCAAGAGTGTATACTCTACCCACATCAGGTAGGTTCATCAATTCCTAAGGAGGTACAGTGCACCAGAAATTCTCATAGGAGCAAGGCTGAACTAGCCAGAACACCATCATATTCAGCTCACTGAGCCATGGACAGAACATCCTTAAGCTCCTGGATATGGGGCACAAATATTACTCCAAGGCTAAAGAGGTCTTAAGAAAAATCACCAAAAAATAAATTTGCTGTCTCAACAAAACATTCTTGCCCTGACACAGAAGCTAAAAAGCAGACAAAAACAGCTCTGCTATAGGTCCATAAAGAAGTCCCTCCAACAGACAAGGAAAATAGGACAAATGCACAGCTGTGCAGGACATCTACCTTCAAACCTATGACTCCTTTACATCAAATCAATCTCAAGCTATCAGCTGTGTAGTCTTGAAATACTAGTTAACAAAGAGTGCATACGCAATAAATCTGATTTTCCTGATCCTGATTAGTGGAGAACCAAAGAGTCAAGACCTTCTAGAGTCAGTATCAACATGCTTGTTTTCTTAGCACTACTTTGTCATTCCACTCACTCTTGCTTCAAATTCTGGTGTGACATCAACATATCCCAGCCCTCCTTTCTGCAGCCGAGTTGCAACCTCAATCAGATCACTTCGGAGGTAGTTCAGCAGTTCCTGGTTGCCATCACAGGATTTGAGGCCCAAGTTCTGTTTCCGGGCCAAGTGGATAGAATGTGTGATGTCCTGATATCTGGAAAATCAAGAAAAGCCTTTGAATACATGCAGACCAGTGCCTTGTGAATTGTGAGTGTGCTGGGCAACAATAGCTTCCAATGATATCTAAATGCTCCATCAATGCAGAACGTTCCTTGAAGGATGCTTTAAAGCATGCAGTAGCTCTGCCTCTGTGGATGAAAGAGCATTGCCTTTGTTTCCAATTGCAAGGAGCACCTTGAAGACTGAACCTCTTAATGATTCTGAGCATTACTTATCAAGTAATACTTGCAGGTATTGTCTACAAAAGACAATTTATCATTCTTGTTATCTGCCCCTGCACAGGCACAATCAAAGCGAAGTGCTGAATGTTGCCCCAGGAATGGAAAAGCTTGAGGATGTGCTTTGAAGCTGGGGAGAGACACAAGGAAAGCAGGCTCACTTTTTCTCCAAACGCTCCTTTAGCTGGCTCTCTCTTACTCCTTGTGGGTGCAGGCAATCTATCAGCTCATCCAAATCCTTCTGACTGTCACAGAGAAACCTGAAAGATACAACATGCACCAACATCAGCTAATCTACCTCTGCAGCAACAGCTCCTTCTCTTAAACACTTCACAAGAATTAGTAGACAGGAATGACAATTAATCTACATCCCAACCCCAGGAACCAGGTGAAAAACTTGAAAGTAATGCTGGAATAAGCATTCTGACTAAGACTGGCCTTATTTCAAGGTCTCAAAATGTAGCCCATAAATATATAAATGAACACAGAACTAATTTATAGATGTCTCCACCCATTAAGTTTATTAAAACACTAGCATTTGAATTTAGTAATCTACCCTAGGGATTAGATTCGCTATACTGCAGTCATCTTAAGTAATCTGAATGTCATTTTTGATGCACTAGAAAAGATTAATGTGTTATGTACTGCATAGCATAGCAATTTAATCATTCTTTCTGTAGAGCCTTCAACTGATTTCATTAACCTCAAAAGCCCTCAGATTAAAAGAGTATGTCACAGCCTATACCACGATAGCTGATGACTTGAGACTATGAAGGCTATGCAAGTGCACAAGATCTTTCTAAGAAGCTTGCATTAACCTGAAAAGTTAAATATACTACCTGAAAACCACATTCATTAGCTTTAAACCTTTCTGCTCACAAAGTCCTTCAAGAGAGCCACAGTAGTTTGCAGTTAGCTGAATTTAAAAGGGAAAAATTTCTGCAGAGTTCTCTAAAGTGGGACTTTCAGCAACTCTGGAATACAACCACAGCGCTGGCTCTGATGCAGGACTGTAAGTTTTCAGACAACATGAAAACCTGATTTTTTCATTTTCTTTTTTTCCTCTTCAACTCTCTTCTATGATGGCATTGAGCCTCATCTCCTGAACTGTGTACTGGTAGGAGCAGTGGTGGTCCTGAGTTTCAGAGACTACTTACAAAAAATAAAATAAAAATATGTAGCTAATAGATGATCACTCCTTAAAAAAGGGAATTGAAGGATCAAAAAAACCTTGAATGGAAACAAGCACAAAGTGACCATCATGATGTGATCCTCACCAGTCACAGAGAAGACCTCAGATCTAAGTCGTCTTCTTGGGCACAAACTCAGATGAACCAACCAACAACTAGAGAAAGGTGCTGCCCTCCTCTCCAGTATCTGCAATAGGTTCTAATCCTGTCAGAAATATTTACTAAGTATCTCACCTGGAAAGAAAGTATTTCACAGCTCTAGTATGTTATATTAGGGGAACAGCCTGACAACCTGCACAGCTTTATTAAATTGATTACCCTAATAAAATATAAAATTAATTGTTTAATAACGGAAGAAAAACAGTCCCTTGCCAATCATCTTCTTCAGTACACTCCAACCTTGCAGGGCACCCTCACTTGGCACACTGAGATCTGACCTTTTGGCCACCACTGTCTTCTGCACACTCACGCTACAAGAAATAGGACAGAGCAGCTCCAAATATACTTCATCCACTGGAGCCTAGCACAGATGCTTCCAAAGCAATTAAGGACTTATCACAGGATTCAAGAGACAATCACACAAACCCATAGCAACTATATGTCAAACAATACAATTCCTGTCTTTTTCTTGCAGATGCAACTTGTGGTGAGCAATGTGATTAGCATTCCCACATTTGCTGGACAGTCTACACATAGATCCCCACAAAGTCTGGAGTTTCTAAATCTACTGGAATTGTACTAGATAAAAACATTCCTCAAGATTATTTAGCATCAACTTGCTTCCAAAACCTTGGGGTATACCGTTAGACAGATCCTAAACCATGTTTCAGTACAAAGAACCAGTCACAGTGCAGGAATGGCAGATATCAAGCTTCCAGTCATACTACAGATACCCAAAGAGCACTATTTCTCAGTGCTGAGAAGGTTGCCTAGGTCATTATAAAACAGCAATAAAATCACTGATACTGACATGACATGGGATTCATTTAGGAAATATCTGAGAAGACACTGCCACAGCTTTCTCAGCTTTTCTCCAAGGCTACACACCTAAGGGGAATTTCCTGCACAGTTTTCCTCTCTAGTACAAATGAAAGGCTGCTGGAAACAGTTAATATATGCACTTGGATTCTCCAACTACACTGTCTGGGGAAAGACAACACAGGCTGCTGGCCAGAATGAGAAAACGGGAAACATCCTTGTAAGGAACATCCTTGTAAGAAAGGCAGGTGGGGCTAACCTGGCATGTCCAACCTGTGGACTGCATGCAGGCAGGCTACAGCACTGCAGTACTGGCCCTGCCCCAGCACAAAACGTAATAGTTTTGCACCAACTGAACACCAGCGCACTGCTGACCCGTGTGGGCTGAAAGCAGGCATGGGGAGATGCAGTGCAGTGCCGACTCAAGTTATGGCAAAT